>OY998244.1:76623919-77326419 GCA_963922005.1 Cornus suecica | reverse complement strand
TAAACCCTAAACCCTAAACCCTAAACCCTAAACCCTAAACCCTAAACCCTAAACCCTAAACCCTAAACCCTAAACCCTAAACCCTAAACCCTAAACCCTAAACCCTAAACCCTAAACCCTAAACCCTAAACCCTAAACCCTAAACCCTAAACCCTAAACCCTAAACCCTAAACCCTAAACCCTAAACCCTAAACCCTAAACCCTAAACCCTAAACCCTAAACCCTAAACCCTAAACCCTAAACCCTAAACCCTAAACCCTAAACCCTAAACCCTAAACCCTAAACCCTAAACCCTAAACCCTAAACCCTAAACCCTAAACCCTAAACCCTAAACCCTAAACCCTAAACCCTAAACCCTAAACCCTAAACCCTAAACCCTAAACCCTAAACCCTAAACCCTAAACCCTAAACCCTAAACCCTAAACCCTAAACCCTAAACCCTAAACCCTAAACCCTAAACCCTAAACCCTAAACCCTAAACCCTAAACCCTAAACCCTAAACCCTAAACCCTAAACCCTAAACCCTAAACCCTAAACCCTAAACCCTAAACCCTAAACCCTAAACCCTAAACCCTAAACCCTAAACCCTAAACCCTAAACCCTAAACCCTAAACCCTAAACCCTAAACCCTAAACCCTAAACCCTAAACCCTAAACCCTAAACCCTAAACCCTAAACCCTAAACCCTAAACCCTAAACCCTAAACCCTAAACCCTAAACCCTAAACCCTAAACCCTAAACCCTAAACCCTAAACCCTAAACCCTAAACCCTAAACCCTAAACCCTAAACCCTAAACCCTAAACCCTAAACCCTAAACCCTAAACCCTAAACCCTAAACCCTAAACCCTAAACCCTAAACCCTAAACCCTAAACCCTAAACCCTAAACCCTAAACCCTAAACCCTAAACCCTAAACCCTAAACCCTAAACCCTAAACCCTAAACCCTAAACCCTAAACCCTAAACCCTAAACCCTAAACCCTAAACCCTAAACCCTAAACCCTAAACCCTAAACCCTAAACCCTAAACCCTAAACCCTAAACCCTAAACCCTAAACCCTAAACCCTAAACCCTAAACCCTAAACCCTAAACCCTAAACCCTAAACCCTAAACCCTAAACCCTAAACCCTAAACCCTAAACCCTAAACCCTAAACCCTAAACCCTAAACCCTAAACCCTAAACCCTAAACCCTAAACCCTAAACCCTAAACCCTAAACCCTAAACCCTAAACCCTAAACCCTAAACCCTAAACCCTAAACCCTAAACCCTAAACCCTAAACCCTAAACCCTAAACCCTAAACCCTAAACCCTAAACCCTAAACCCTAAACCCTAAACCCTAAACCCTAAACCCTAAACCCTAAACCCTAAACCCTAAACCCTAAACCCTAAACCCTAAACCCTAAACCCTAAACCCTAAACCCTAAACCCTAAACCCTAAACCCTAAACCCTAAACCCTAAACCCTAAACCCTAAACCCTAAACCCTAAACCCTAAACCCTAAACCCTAAACCCTAAACCCTAAACCCTAAACCCTAAACCCTAAACCCTAAACCCTAAACCCTAAACCCTAAACCCTAAACCCTAAACCCTAAACCCTAAACCCTAAACCCTAAACCCTAAACCCTAAACCCTAAACCCTAAACCCTAAACCCTAAACCCTAAACCCTAAACCCTAAACCCTAAACCCTAAACCCTAAACCCTAAACCCTAAACCCTAAACCCTAAACCCTAAACCCTAAACCCTAAACCCTAAACCCTAAACCCTAAACCCTAAACCCTAAACCCTAAACCCTAAACCCTAAACCCTAAACCCTAAACCCTAAACCCTAAACCCTAAACCCTAAACCCTAAACCCTAAACCCTAAACCCTAAACCCTAAACCCTAAACCCTAAACCCTAAACCCTAAACCCTAAACCCTAAACCCTAAACCCTAAACCCTAAACCCTAAACCCTAAACCCTAAACCCTAAACCCTAAACCCTAAACCCTAAACCCTAAACCCTAAACCCTAAACCCTAAACCCTAAACCCTAAACCCTAAACCCTAAACCCTAAACCCTAAACCCTAAACCCTAAACCCTAAACCCTAAACCCTAAACCCTAAACCCTAAACCCTAAACCCTAAACCCTAAACCCTAAACCCTAAACCCTAAACCCTAAACCCTAAACCCTAAACCCTAAACCCTAAACCCTAAACCCTAAACCCTAAACCCTAAACCCTAAACCCTAAACCCTAAACCCTAAACCCTAAACCCTAAACCCTAAACCCTAAACCCTAAACCCTAAACCCTAAACCCTAAACCCTAAACCCTAAACCCTAAACCCTAAACCCTAAACCCTAAACCCTAAACCCTAAACCCTAAACCCTAAACCCTAAACCCTAAACCCTAAACCCTAAACCCTAAACCCTAAACCCTAAACCCTAAACCCTAAACCCTAAACCCTAAACCCTAAACCCTAAACCCTAAACCCTAAACCCTAAACCCTAAACCCTAAACCCTAAACCCTAAACCCTAAACCCTAAACCCTAAACCCTAAACCCTAAACCCTAAACCCTAAACCCTAAACCCTAAACCCTAAACCCTAAACCCTAAACCCTAAACCCTAAACCCTAAACCCTAAACCCTAAACCCTAAACCCTAAACCCTAAACCCTAAACCCTAAACCCTAAACCCTAAACCCTAAACCCTAAACCCTAAACCCTAAACCCTAAACCCTAAACCCTAAACCCTAAACCCTAAACCCTAAACCCTAAACCCTAAACCCTAAACCCTAAACCCTAAACCCTAAACCCTAAACCCTAAACCCTAAACCCTAAACCCTAAACCCTAAACCCTAAACCCTAAACCCTAAACCCTAAACCCTAAACCCTAAACCCTAAACCCTAAACCCTAAACCCTAAACCCTAAACCCTAAACCCTAAACCCTAAACCCTAAACCCTAAACCCTAAACCCTAAACCCTAAACCCTAAACCCTAAACCCTAAACCCTAAACCCTAAACCCTAAACCCTAAACCCTAAACCCTAAACCCTAAACCCTAAACCCTAAACCCTAAACCCTAAACCCTAAACCCTAAACCCTAAACCCTAAACCCTAAACCCTAAACCCTAAACCCTAAACCCTAAACCCTAAACCCTAAACCCTAAACCCTAAACCCTAAACCCTAAACCCTAAACCCTAAACCCTAAACCCTAAACCCTAAACCCTAAACCCTAAACCCTAAACCCTAAACCCTAAACCCTAAACCCTAAACCCTAAACCCTAAACCCTAAACCCTAAACCCTAAACCCTAAACCCTAAACCCTAAACCCTAAACCCTAAACCCTAAACCCTAAACCCTAAACCCTAAACCCTAAACCCTAAACCCTAAACCCTAAACCCTAAACCCTAAACCCTAAACCCTAAACCCTAAACCCTAAACCCTAAACCCTAAACCCTAAACCCTAAACCCTAAACCCTAAACCCTAAACCCTAAACCCTAAACCCTAAACCCTAAACCCTAAACCCTAAACCCTAAACCCTAAACCCTAAACCCTAAACCCTAAACCCTAAACCCTAAACCCTAAACCCTAAACCCTAAACCCTAAACCCTAAACCCTAAACCCTAAACCCTAAACCCTAAACCCTAAACCCTAAACCCTAAACCCTAAACCCTAAACCCTAAACCCTAAACCCTAAACCCTAAACCCTAAACCCTAAACCCTAAACCCTAAACCCTAAACCCTAAACCCTAAACCCTAAACCCTAAACCCTAAACCCTAAACCCTAAACCCTAAACCCTAAACCCTAAACCCTAAACCCTAAACCCTAAACCCTAAACCCTAAACCCTAAACCCTAAACCCTAAACCCTAAACCCTAAACCCTAAACCCTAAACCCTAAACCCTAAACCCTAAACCCTAAACCCTAAACCCTAAACCCTAAACCCTAAACCCTAAACCCTAAACCCTAAACCCTAAACCCTAAACCCTAAACCCTAAACCCTAAACCCTAAACCCTAAACCCTAAACCCTAAACCCTAAACCCTAAACCCTAAACCCTAAACCCTAAACCCTAAACCCTAAACCCTAAACCCTAAACCCTAAACCCTAAACCCTAAACCCTAAACCCTAAACCCTAAACCCTAAACCCTAAACCCTAAACCCTAAACCCTAAACCCTAAACCCTAAACCCTAAACCCTAAACCCTAAACCCTAAACCCTAAACCCTAAACCCTAAACCCTAAACCCTAAACCCTAAACCCTAAACCCTAAACCCTAAACCCTAAACCCTAAACCCTAAACCCTAAACCCTAAACCCTAAACCCTAAACCCTAAACCCTAAACCCTAAACCCTAAACCCTAAACCCTAAACCCTAAACCCTAAACCCTAAACCCTAAACCCTAAACCCTAAACCCTAAACCCTAAACCCTAAACCCTAAACCCTAAACCCTAAACCCTAAACCCTAAACCCTAAACCCTAAACCCTAAACCCTAAACCCTAAACCCTAAACCCTAAACCCTAAACCCTAAACCCTAAACCCTAAACCCTAAACCCTAAACCCTAAACCCTAAACCCTAAACCCTAAACCCTAAACCCTAAACCCTAAACCCTAAACCCTAAACCCTAAACCCTAAACCCTAAACCCTAAACCCTAAACCCTAAACCCTAAACCCTAAACCCTAAACCCTAAACCCTAAACCCTAAACCCTAAACCCTAAACCCTAAACCCTAAACCCTAAACCCTAAACCCTAAACCCTAAACCCTAAACCCTAAACCCTAAACCCTAAACCCTAAACCCTAAACCCTAAACCCTAAACCCTAAACCCTAAACCCTAAACCCTAAACCCTAAACCCTAAACCCTAAACCCTAAACCCTAAACCCTAAACCCTAAACCCTAAACCCTAAACCCTAAACCCTAAACCCTAAACCCTAAACCCTAAACCCTAAACCCTAAACCCTAAACCCTAAACCCTAAACCCTAAACCCTAAACCCTAAACCCTAAACCCTAAACCCTAAACCCTAAACCCTAAACCCTAAACCCTAAACCCTAAACCCTAAACCCTAAACCCTAAACCCTAAACCCTAAACCCTAAACCCTAAACCCTAAACCCTAAACCCTAAACCCTAAACCCTAAACCCTAAACCCTAAACCCTAAACCCTAAACCCTAAACCCTAAACCCTAAACCCTAAACCCTAAACCCTAAACCCTAAACCCTAAACCCTAAACCCTAAACCCTAAACCCTAAACCCTAAACCCTAAACCCTAAACCCTAAACCCTAAACCCTAAACCCTAAACCCTAAACCCTAAACCCTAAACCCTAAACCCTAAACCCTAAACCCTAAACCCTAAACCCTAAAACCCTAAACCCTAAACCCTAAACCCTAAACCCTAAACCCTAAACCCTAAACCCTAAACCCTAAACCCTAAACCCTAAACCCTAAACCCTAAACCCTAAACCCTAAACCCTAAACCCTAAACCCTAAACCCTAAACCCTAAACCCTAAACCCTAAACCCTAAACCCTAAACCCTAAACCCTAAACCCTAAACCCTAAACCCTAAACCCTAAACCCTAAACCCTAAACCCTAAACCCTAAACCCTAAACCCTAAACCCTAAACCCTAAACCCTAAACCCTAAACCCTAAACCCTAAACCCTAAACCCTAAACCCTAAACCCTAAACCCTAAACCCTAAACCCTAAAACCCTAAACCATAAACCCTAAAACCCTAAACCCTAAACCCTAAACCCTTAACCCTTAACCCTAAACCCTAAACCATAAAACCCTAAACCCTAAAACCCTTAACCCTAAACCCTAAATTGAATTAAAGTTGTTACTTAATAATAGTAAATTAAACTCAATTTCACTCAATTGAATTGAGGATTTTATTTAATTAAAGTAATTGGAACTCAATTGATTTGGGGTTTTAACTAATTATATTAAATTGACCTTAATTTCACACAATTCAATTGGAGCTTTACATAATTGAACTCGGTTTCACTTAATTGAATTGAACCCAATTTTACTGAATCTAATAAGGGATTTTACTTAATTGAACTCAATTCACTCAATTGAATTGGGTATTTTACTTAATTGAACTAAATTTAACTCAATTTCATTCAATCAAATTAAGGATTTTGCTTAAATCAAGTAAATTGAACTCAATTTCACTCAATTGAATTGGGGATTTTATTTAATTAAATTAATTTAAACTCAAATTCACTCAATTGAATTGGGGATTTTATTTAATTAAATTAATTTGAACTCAAATTCACTCTATTGAATTGGGGTTTTACCGAATTAAACTAAATTGAACTTAATTTCACTCTATTGAATTGGGGATTTCATTTTATTGAACTCCATTTCTTTCAAATTGAATTGAGGATTTTATTTAATTAAACTAAATTGAACTCAATTTCACTAAACATAATTGGGGATTTTACTTAATTCAACTCGATTTAACACAATTGAATTAATTGTTTTACTTAAATATAGTAAATTAAACTCAATTTCACTCAATTGAATTGGAGTTTTATTTAATTAAAGAAATTTCAACTCAATAACTCAATAGAATTGGGGTTTTACTTGAAAAAACTATATTGAACACGGTTTCACTCAATTGAATTAGGGATTTTACTCAACTTAATTTGGAATTTTACTTAATTGAACTAAATTGAAATCAATTCCACTCAATTGAATTGTGGATTTTATTTAATTAAACTAATTTGAAGTCAATTTCACTCAATTGAATTGGGGTTTTACTTAATTATATTAAATTTAATTTAGTTTCACACAATTGGATTGGAGTTTTACTTAACTGAACTCAATTTCACTCAACTGAATTGGATATTTTACTTAATTGAACTAAATTTAACTCAATTTCATACAATTGAATTAAGGATTTTTCTTAAATCAAGTAAATTGAACTATATTTCACTCAATTGAATTGGGGGTTTTATTTAATTGAAGTAATTTGAACTCAAATTCATTTTATTGAATTGGGGTTTCACTGAATTAAACTAAATTGAACTCAATTTAATTGGGGATTTAACTTTATTAAACTTCATTTCTCTCAAATTGAATTGGGGTTTTATTTACATAAAGTAAATTGAACTCAATTTCACTCAATAAAATTAGGTGTTTTATTTAATTAAATTAAATTGAACTTAATTTCACTCAATTAAATTGGGATATTACTTAATTAAATTAAATTGAACTCAATTTCACTTAATTGAATTTGGTTTTTAGTTAATTATATTAAATTAAACTTAATTTCACACAATTGAATGGGGATTTTATTTAATTAAAATAATTTGAACTCAATTTTACTCAATTGAATTGGGGTATTATTTAATTAAATTAAATTGAACCCAATTTCACTCAATTGAACTAGAGATTTTGTTTAATTGAACTAAATTTAACTCAATTTCACACAATTGAATCAAGGATTTTGTTTAATTAAAATAAATTGAACTCAATTTCAGTCAATTGAATTGGGAGTTTTACTTAATTGAATTAAATTGAACTCAATTTCCGTCAGTTGAAGTGGAGGTTTCAGTAATTGGAAATCTGGTGTGCATGGTTGAATGTTACTAAGGTGAGATGATAAACGTCACTTTAATTACAGTTTTACCTCTTAAGGTTAAGGAAATCACAGTTTCACCCCTAACTATTAAGGAAATTACAACTTGACCACTGATTGTTAATAAAATTACATTTGACCCCAAAACTTCATTGTAATTACAGTTTGAACTCTAAATTTCACTATAATTACATTGAGATCCCTAAACTTTATTGTAATGACAGTTTGACCCTAGACCATTACTAAAAATATATTTTGGATCCCTAAATTTAAAAGAAATAATATTTTGTTCCTGGATCATATTATTAACCTATCATACTATATGTTAAGGTTATTATTGAGTTCAATGTACTTATTAATGAGTATATATCGTGGAAGTTGGTACTCATTTTTTATTAGGATACTCACCTTTATTATGCTAAGGTGATCAGATTTAATTACAAAAATAAATACTAAAATGAGAGGGAAAAATTAAAAAATAGATAAATATTTAAAAGAATAAAGACTGAATAAGGGAGAAATGTTTCAAAGCAAAACCAACATATATTAAAATATATAAAATATAGGATCTTCATGGAAGCTAAAAGTAAAAGAAAAAAATAACAAAATTTTCAAAAGTAATAGCGAGAAACTGAAATTACAATAAAAGTATACAAAAATAAAATGACAAAAGAGTTATAAACAAAATACAAATTGAAAGAGAAATCAATATATAAAAAAGGAATTGCCATAAATATATTTATTTTATAATTTTTATTAGGGTTAAATGCTGAAAACCCCCATGAACAATGGTCATTTTTGTAAATAACCTCCCATCACTATTTTTTGTGCAACTAACCCCCTAAAGTATAACAATTTATTGCAAAATGCCACCATTGTCTTAAAAAGATTCATAAATGGTCAAAATGCCCATTTTTATTATGAGTCAACACCAACACCACCACAGTGACAACACTCAAACTCACCAAGACCACCCGATCATTGACCGTTTTGTTGAAGACGAGGAACACGATGATGAAGATGGGGAGGTAGACGAGGATGAGGAGGACGACCATGGCGTAGTCGACCCAGAAGTGGGCGAGGTTGATGCGGAGGCGGGACATAGTGTCGAAGTAAGAGTGGGGGCAGGAGAGGGAATGGGGGTCGAGGAGTTGGGGCCACGGGCGGCAGGTGGTGATTAGGTTTGGGTCTGGAATTTGGCACGAGTGATGAAGGTTATGAGGGGTTGGTGGGAGGCAATGACGGATCTAGGGATCCAACTCAATGGAGGCTAAAAAAAATACAGTGAATTTTTGGGGTATAAATGACATATTTATTTCAATGGGGGCTTAAATGATAAGATCTCTAACTTCTGGGGTATCTAAGGTAAAAAATAATAATTTCAGTGGGGGCGGCAGTCGCTTAATGTATCCGTGCCTGGTGGGAGGTGGTGGTGGCGAAGGCGACAGCGGTGGTGGTGGGAACAGTGTCGTAAGTCAGGTCATAATTAAACAATGGATTGGGGTTTTGGGGGGAATTCGTAGAGAAAGAAATTCACCCACTAAAAGAAACACAAATCTAAAATTGGGAATTTGTGAGTTTTAAAATTATTTTGCATTCTCAAGAATGAGTGAGAGATTATTACAAGTCCTAAAATCATATTTTTATTTTTCTTACAAGTCTAAGAATGAGAAAAATGACAAGGTCGAGTATAAGCAAATTCATCATGATATAATAATATTTTTTTATCAAAATGTTATAAATAAAACTTCAATTACTTGTTCCCTACTATTCATTTTTTCTTTCAAATCTTTAACTAAACCTTTGACAAAAAAATAGTTTATTTTCTCTTTTAAGAAAAATCAGAATATAATCCAAATAACAATCAGCAGTAAAAGTACATTGAGGGGTGTATTTGATAAATTAAAATAAGCAAATACTAGTCTTTGTAACCAAACAACAGCTTCAGGGGTAGTATAGGCATTAAATAAAATATTTTTGCTAATGTCAAGTCTGATTAAACTTGAAAGTGACATGAGGGGGTGTAAGTAAAGGGTGTGAATGATGATATGCAAACCCTAGGGGTTCAAAGTGATGAGAAAACAAACATCAAGGGGTATAAATGAAGTTAACCCTATATTCAATTGTGCTTAGGGGTGCACACGGTTTGGTTTGGTTCGGTTCGATTTTGACTGAAACCAAAACCAAACCATTATTTTCGATTTCTTAAAAATGAAAACCGTAACCAAACCATTAGTAAAAGAAACCGAACCATACCAAACCATTTTTTTCTGTTCGGTTTCGATTTTTTAACATTTTCTAGATATTTTAAAATCTATAAATGAAAATTTCATTACTGTTATTATTTTTTTTATAAAATAAAGAGTTTTGACAAAAATAGACTCACAAGTTTATTCCAATATCTATCTATTCATCTATCTGTAATAATTATTCTTGCAAATTATATCTTTCTAATGAAAATCAAAGTTGTCCATATAAAACCAAGCACATAAAGAAATCTTGCAAAGTTCCAAACCAAAACAAGAAACACATATACCATAAACAGATCAACATAAACATAGGAAAAGAGTCTACAAATTCATAAATCCGCTCAAAAAATTAAACTTTGTCCGTATTTATCCAACAATACCAAGTCTACACATAGTCTTACAGACTATACATATACATATATTTTTATATAAGCATTGATAATACATATATAATGAAATACCCTCTCAAAGTCTAACAATATAGTATCTGACTCTCCGTATATAAGCATATAAATAATACATATATAATATATTATAAAATTGGTTCAGTTCGGTTCGATTTTTTGGAAGATAAAAGCCGAAACTGATCTGAAAAAATCAATTTTTGAATTTTTAAAACCGTAACCAAACCGAATCATCTTAAAACCGAACCGAACTACCGGTTTCGATTTTGTGTGCAGCCCTAATTATGCTGCATGCCTACACATTAAATTTGTAAAGCTTGTATGATGATCCCCTCAAATTATAACATAAAGATTCAAACTAGCTATTATATATAATATATCTTCTTCTCTTTTTGCGGCAAGTATTAGCTATTATGTAAGTAGGATTCACACACACGAGAGTACTATATGGAGATTAATTTATATTTGACCACAGCTACTTAGCTAAACATGTTAGGCAACAGGAACCTTGACTGGGTATCGGTGACCGGAGTCAAGAGTAGGGTTACCCAACTCGCAGCTGGAGAGATGATCAGCAGCAGCAGCAGGAATGGTCCTCACAGCCCTCCAATCGGCGCTGAAACCGGACCCAAATGCAATCTGCCAAACACGGTGACCTCTGGAAACTCGGCCTTTGGCCTCCGGGGAAATATATGTTGGATATCAGAATTTGATAAATACACTTTCTATCTAGTAACACTGTCAATATACAAAGCAATTACATATGACAAATTCGAGCGTTTTGCTCCTCAGGATTGTACATGTTAACGCATCGAAGCCAACCATATCCTCTCTCTGACTTTCTAGTATATTGCTTAAAGGCAAATTCTCAAAATAATCATAACCTCTCAGTCAGACTTTTTGATTTCTCGGAATCTTCGTTCCCAGTCTCCGGCATCATAGTCTTGCTCAAACAAGTCCCTATCAGTAGTGTAGACAATCTGATCCTTTCCAATGAATGTTCTTTGGGCCATGTCCCGAGCACTCAGAAGCTGCATAGGTTATTGTGTGATAATGGGAGGATTAATTATGGTGAATGGATGTCCAATGCAAAAAAAGAAAAAAGAAAAAAAAAAAGGATAGGAAAAGGAAAGTAATCTCGAACATATATTAAAATCAGAAATAAACTATTGATGAAATACCATGGAAGCGTAAATGACCCAATGCAAAGACAAGTGAAATTTAAACCAATTAACAGATATGTACATATATTAAAATCAGAAATAAACTATTGATGAAATACCATGGAAGCGTAAATGACCCAATGCAAAGACAAATGAAATTTAAACCAATTAACAGATATGTACAAATTAGAATCAAAAGAGGATGAACAACTATACTCAACTAAATTTGTGCAAAGATGCAGAAATAGATCCAATGATACAGTCGAATATCAAAAATATGACGGTTCGTTAAGATAAGTGGCTAGGCATGATGGACAAATTTATTTTCGGGGGTTGGTTAATATCTTTCTACACCTATAATCCCAATTGATAGTGTCAAACCAATATGGATAGCTATCGATTACCAGTGACTCGACTGAGATTATACAGTAACAATCGGACTATATGACCTAGAAGGGGGTTAAAAGGTCAATTATGCAAGTTCTACCTATTTTACTTAACATATATTACTTGAAAGAAACAATTGTAATCAAACAATAAAACGATCCACTATGAAGAAAGACATGTACAAACTAAATCTGTAACCTGTTATTTTTGGCTTAGTTCCGGTTTTAGTTCTAGTCGACTTCAGGGACTTTTCTTATGGGATCTTCTCCCCTACCCCTCATTGTACTATAATTTGGTTTTTTTTTCTCCCTTTATATAAAATATACATTCAGGAAGAAAAAAATATGTAACCTGTTTAATATCGTCAAACCCTCACTATCACTAATCCTCTGATCCCTCTACGAGATTCAGTACACTCGAACCCGCATCTTCACGATCAATTCCCTGCACTTATCTTGTCCACTTCCAGTCTGAGTATTTATGTGGATGTAAACGTTTTATAGCACAGGCGCAACAATTTTATTAAACCTTTAAAATTGTCATGATTACCATGACTTGTGCAGCTGATATGTATGATGAAAAAACAAAGTAGTGTGAAAGCACACTAGGATTTCAGCGCGCACACCATGCCCTAAGGTTCACGAGAAACCTAGTATTGTAGTTCAACTTGTTTCACAACTTATGCAACAGACTAAGCAAAACTCAATCTCGATCCTGCAAAGTGACTCCAAACTTCGATCGATCTATCACTTCAATCAAACCTAATTAGTCTCTTCGATCTATTACTACTATTGCTTCAATCAAGCTTAGTATGGTTCGTTGAATTCAGTAGAACTCGATGGTTTTCAAAGAGTTCTCTTCACGCCAAAGTAAGATACAAGTTCAAGAAACTTTGAAACTTCCCAAATAAGTTCATATGCATGGTTGGAAAAACTTTTCTTACTGCTTAAGTTTAAGTAAACATGAAAACCTTGCATATATAGCATGTATTCATAACCATATATTGGTCATTGATTAGTATATTGGTGTGATATTACCTTTGGAACCTTTGGCTTGAGAAGATAACATTACTATTTATTGATGTAGCTTCCTTCACCATCTATAGATTGAACACTCACTATCATCTAACAACATATTCACTCCCTAAAAATACAAACAACTATTACATTGAGTCAATTTGGTTCTAAAATTTGCTAACCCAGATATCGGACTTTTTCTTAACACCAAAAAAATCTTAACCCCCCTCTGAAAGAATCATTAAAGACAGGAAACTACAAATTTGGGTGTTGAAAATAGCTTGAGTAGGATTGTTGTCATCTTCAATGGCAACAACCTAAAGAAAAAATGTAATTAGTTCGAGTCATTTCTATTAGAAACTCAAAATAAAATATTTATAATGACATTAATAAGATCAATAAAAAGGCCAAGTTTATATTGTTGGGTTTGCAATGTGTGAGTAATTACTACTTTTAGCACACAACAATTAATTTATAGCACATATGCAATACCAGTGCTCAAGCTTGTTAAATTGAGATACCGGATATGGTACACTTTAAATTGAGATACTGAAATGTAAAGGAAAAACAAAACTATAAACATAAAGATGCAATTTCCAACCTATCCAAGAAGAATCGCATCTGGAACACTGTTAAGTGTCAACCATATAAAAAATGTATAATAAAACTAAATATGTTTACCTTTCGCCTCAGAGAAAGATCTGGCAATTCAAGTGCGCGAGCTTGTTGCTCTCTCGCTTGATTTTTCTTCTCTATTTCAGAATTTGTCTTTTTAATAAGGAACCATCTGACCACTGGAATTGCAAAGAAAGAACCAGCATAGATCTGCAAAATTGACCTTATTAATACATAGACAGAAACAAACGTAAAGGAATGAAAACTGTTGACAAAATAATGGTTCATGTGGGCAAATACTTGAATCAGAGTGCACCAGCAAGCACAAGTACTTTGAAACCTGTAACTCCTCACTACAGTTTTCTAGAATTGTCATATGAAGGCAACAAAATTGAATTTTTTATTGAGACGGGGGCTAAACTTCAAAGCACAAAACTCATTGAATCAATCAGCTCTATTGCAAGATTAATGACAATCCTTATTGCCTGAATTAAACATAAGTTTTTGACACTGACATGTTAATTGCTCCAAAAAAGGAGTTGCGAAAACCAATATAAACATGCATGTGCTGAAACAAAAAAACAAGAAGAGGATTGAAGAGACTCGTGTTGCTAGAACAACAAGAATAATGCCTCTATATCGAAAGTACAATCTCTGTTTTAAACATTTTCTATCTTAAGAAATGAAATACAACAACATTTATGTTATGAGGCAGGTACACGTGTTATAATATCTTATTTCTGTGTAGGTAGCGCGTGTGTTTTAGTTGACGTTAAACCATAGGAACTTGTTATTCTTTTTCCATTCTGGGGAAAATGAAGCATCATTCATACCTGAAGTAAAGGAAATATGCCCGACACAAACGTAATGAATCCACTTGGTGTAACTGCAGTATTTCTTTTAAAAAGGAAAAAAGAAAAAGAAAATAAAAGCAGCACACACAAGAAGTGATGTCAGAAAGATGTGGAGTAATAGTCACTTGTCAAGAGGCAATGTTAATAGAACTATACTTCAACATGGCACCAAGAATAATAACCCCAAAGAGATTGAGCCCGCCCAATCCGATTACCATCGCCCTCTCTGCAGTGCTGGTTTTACTGCATTATGAAGATTATCTGTATTATGGAACTAAATGGCATATGCACATTATAGAATTACTATAAAGGGAACAAACAAAAGGAGAACCTGAATTGCCATTTATTCTCCTCGAAAAACTTCCCAACCCCTCCAACCCAATCAGCCCATCTTTTCCCAACGTATTCCTTCCTTCCAGTTCTCTGAGGAGAAGCTGTACGTTGTAGGGATGGAAATTGATATAGAATATTCCCCTGCAAAAAACAGTTTCTAAGAAGTTCTATGATAAAACAAATAACAGATTACAAAATATATTTAATGACCATGGGACAAAGCTGCCCAGAAGTTTCAAACTTGGAACTTTGAGTTAGTGTTCAATGAGTCTACAGTCTACTAGTTATTTGGAAAAGAAGAAGAACAATAATTGGATTTTTTTCTCAATATTCAGAATAAGCATTAGCTGTTTCAAATTAAAGTCGTAATTTTATAGGCACATTTAAGTTTTATTTAGAACAAATGAGAGTAAACTTTTCGCAAGTTCTGCAGAGTGCCAAAACTTTGATCCATCATCGATTGGTTGCCACATCTACTTTGGGGGTATTGTGGGTGTTTTGTGAGGGGGGACCACCACAGACACTTAGAGATCGAAGTGTTTAGAAGCAACTACAAACGCGACAAATTTCATAGCAATTTCCAGAAAGCAATAAAAACTTGATATTACGGGACTATAAACTAGAACAGCCGAAACAGTTTGGTACACTTAGATAGTGTTTAGAGGCTGTCAAGGATGATATGTCATGAGCTTTGCCAAAGCACGAAAGATATGAAAAATAAATAATTTAATAAATAAAAAAGCAAGTTCATAAAACAGAATTATCTGAAAGATAAAAATCTTGTGCAATTTGTCCATATAGAGTACAGAAAACACCTCTTCATCTATTTCTGGCTGACCATCGAACCGCAAAAGCACCGGTAAGATGTATGAGTCATCACTCTGGCACCAAGGAAAAAACATTTTTTAAAAAATAAAGAAAGAAGATAGTAAATAAATGATAGCAGGATGTGTACCATAACCAGAATCTACATGGAAGAAGTGTAAGGGTAAGGAACAAGCAATTTTCAATTTATTGACAGAGTCCAATATTTTAATTAGTCATGCAACAAAATATTAGATGCAGAATGGGCATCTGAACATAAACATATAAGTTACTTGCATAAACGGACAAAAATTATCATAAAAAGTACAAAAACCCACACAAACTGACTTAACTTCTTTCAAGTATCATCTCAGTGTTTGCTTCAAATCACAATGAAAAGGAATTCTATTAACATTCAAGAAGGTTAACTTCTCAGTTTTTTGGGCTATAAAATGCGTAAACAAAATGTATGGAGCAATTGAATGAAAAAATAACTGTTACAAGAGTAAAATAGTCAATGTTTTTGGAGTAGTGAAAGTTGCATGCAAAGGGTTCTATCAAGTTAAAAATAAAATAGAAGGATAAATACTTGTTTTATAAGATAGCCCTTCAAACATTATTGCAAGCTACAATTACAATGCAAGACCCCCTTTGAACAGTTTCTAGTACAATTCTTACTTATCAGAATAACAAAAAATCTAATGCAAGAGGAAAACTACAAACTAGGTCCCAACAGCAAGCTATAGTACATCAAGCATGAAATTACCGCCACTTCTGTAGTCTCTAAATCAAGATACGGAGCAAGTTCTTCAGCTGCGACGACACCACCATTTGATGCTATGTATTGTCCAATCTGCAAACAAAATGATTGAAGTATGAGAATTAGTATTAGGAAATTGAGTCATGTGTTATCAAAAGATTTCCTGCACAAAGCACAGTTGGATGTTATCAAAAGATTATGCACAAAGAAGAAAGGAAATAACACACAACACAAAACAAGAAGGTTCACACAACTAACTTTTAGTAGTAAAATGATAAATATTCCAAGTCCAAATATGCACTCACTCTTAGCCCTTAATAATCTCTTTATTTTTCTCTCTCTATCTCCACTCTTCACTGGGCTTATTTCTCAATCCAAAGATTAAGCCATCTTCACATACTAGTAGCCTATATATAAACAAGCCAACCGCCTTTTTCAGTTCCTTAACTCCTAAACTCATAAACCTTTTGCTGCCTTCACATAGCTGGCCCTAATTGTCCCCTTATGACTCATTTGCCTTACGGAGTCGAACACTGCTGTTTGTACAACTCATGTACATTTGAACAAAAGCATAAACCAACTTGCATGACAATTGTAATGAAGCAAAGCAACACTTCCATTTGAAGTCTTCTACTACAAACCGCCTTAATATATATATATATATATATATATACGCAAACATATCAGAACATACCAATTACCAATCACACACGTCAATCCAAGGTTTAGATTTCCTTATATTAACAGCTAATAGAGAACTAAATAGGGCCCACGACCCCGCAAGCAGAAACAGATAAAAAAAATCCTACTTTTCAGTTCACGCAAGTCACAATACGACCCAGGCCGAATCAAAGTCGGCCCAAAATGTCGCAGGAGCCAATGCTCGTAACAATCTACGCAATGCACAAGCGCCGGTGTGACCAGCAGTCAACTCAGCAAGTCTCAACCCAAACTACTCAGCTATTTGGAAAGCCATATCCAACTTTTAAAAATCGAAGGAATTGTGTGTGCTTCTCGTAGCCAAAAACCAGATTCTTTTGACCATCCTCTTATATATTAGGCACTTTCAGCCTACAAAAATTCTTTTGGGCTTCCTTATGCATTAGGTGTCTTCATCTTAAATAAAATCAACCCTCCATACCGACGCATTAATTTGTCTATCATTCATATCAAACTATCTATTATTGTCTTCCTATGTTAAATTGTTTATTTGACATTTATTGGCATAGTGGTGATACATGTATTATAAATACATATACACATACATATATGTGCTACGTTTTGTGCACAAAGCTATGATCGACAGTTATGAAGCACAAATCCTACTAATTTTGCATGGATAATCAATAAGCACACTAAGTTGCCACAAAAATGTGAGACATTAAAAATGCCCAATAGTATAAAACATAATATTCAAGCATTTTAGCATGTGATTCACAGAACAACCATATTTATCATGGATGAATTGCAAAGGGCATTGAAGAAAGGATGCAACCAATAGGTTGATAAAAAAAAGACTGAAAATAACAGACCACTCAGTCCTCAGTTATTACCAACTTCCACCTCTCTTCTTCAATACCTTGATTTGGATCGCCATCACCAAATACAAATGAGAACACCTACAAAAGAATCCATTGATAAAATTAAATTTGCTTCAGAAGTAAAAAACAACCAATAGAATGGACATTCGGTGTTTCCACTCACAGAGTCAATGAAGTTCATGCCATCATCTTCTCGCATTCGTTGCCTCCTATAGTAATACGGATCCCAATACCTAAAATATAAACTAACGTGAGATATAATAAACAAAAAAACATGCTTAACCTCACTCTATAACGTCTAGTTATCAACTACACGAGGATTAGAGAGAGTTGCAAAAGTAGCTTGCACTGTGCCTAACATAAACAGAAACCGGAGCACCATCTCCAGCCACCAATACGGTTACCACTCACTTTTACTACTGCCACCTATAGCTTGCTTCTCTCCTCTGAGGTTACCTGGACATTTTAATCGCGAAGTGGGTTTACGCTTAGTAGATGTTCAAGTGTTAAGTTTATGAGCCATATGTTGATAAGTTCCTAACGAATAATTTTCTTTTAAGTTGTCAAGAGGGTAATGACTCGTGAAGAGTATAGCAGTTCAAGACTACGCAGACAAATATTTGCAAAAAACAAAGGCGATACATCTGCGTCCTCGGTCACATACTCCATCAGTTGTTGTGAAAGTGGTTACTAGATGTAGAAAAATGATCTATATGGAGGATGTAGATATTATAAAAAATAAATGGTTAATCTTGTGTATTATGATGGTTATATTCTTAAAAAAAAACTTGATGCTTGAAGATCATTCAAGATTATCAAAAACTACTTCAAATATTGACAATAATAGGGAGCTAAATTCACTTATTATGATTATACTGTTTGTTATGCCACAAGTAATGAACTCAGAAATACATCATGTCATAATGAACCAATTATGTTAGATCCCCCTAAGCATATTCCAACATGACATTGTAGTACAGAAAGAAGCCACGTCAAATATGGTCATTCTCCTTTGATTTTCATTTCCTGTTTCTGCTGTCTGGTGCCTGGAAATGATGTTCAGTGAGGTTGTTACCGTGGAAGGGTGTGCCCCTCTTTTTGTTCAGTTTATTGTTGTTTTGGTTTAACAGAATTTGCTTAGGATAGAAGTTAAATGTACCAAACGCATAGTTTAAGCAAAAAGAAATGTACCAAACTCGAACAATTTTAAGAAAAAGAAAGTAGAAACATAAAGAAAATATATATATATATATAATCTCTAATGAAAAGACTCGTAATCTTGAGAAAAGTTTTATAATTGAGTGGCACTCTACTGTCTTAATCAAATCCCACCACAAAGCACAAATGAAGATGAACCCTATTCAAATACAAAAGTTTTATTCTCGGAATATTTCCTTCAGGAAGACAAGTGATGATGAACCGTATTCAAATACATAAACTATTTGGGTTAACAATAGATCTATGAAGAGGAAGGAAGCAAAAGCCAAAATAATAGATCCACGGCAGATGTTTTGTTTTCCCCTTCTTAGAATCATAGTCAAACCAAGAAAGCCGAGGACAACAGATAATCAAGATCCCATTATTGTTAAAAAAAGGGGGGGATTAATTAGAACAACAACAACAATAATAATAATAATCAAGATCTGGGGCTAAAAATCTGCATTACCATGCAAAGAAATCTATTGAAGTCATGGCCTGCCCCTGATCCCAGGTTCATGTACAGACCCATGAATATGGAATATTAATTATATGCAAAAACATATTGTGCTGAAAGAAGTTCTTTCACTCAATTCAATCAGGATCCACTAAAGTAGATCTCCCATAGTTTTCCATAGATATCTTGATTATCAATATATTTTCACCTCAATGGCCACTAGTGGTAGAACCCTTAATCCAAGCACACATACAAAACCATATAGTTGATTTCAAAATATCAATGAAGATTACGTCAATCTTAAAACATTACCAAAAGAGATCGGTTGGACTGATGTAAAAAGTGAAACCCGAGTCATACGATCTGCCCCCGCGTCTTTCACGATTGTCTTCACTGTCACCAGGAGAAACAAATTATAGAAAGAAAAAAAAGAAAAAAAAAAAAGAGGTACAAAAGGGCATAAATATTGTCAATAACTGGCGTGATGGAACAATAATAACGTTTCTTGTGATCAGTGACACGGGAATGCCAAACTAAAATAAGGCATTGCCACAACTGAAAATATAAGATTAATTGTTAGCTTGAGTGGTATAACAAAGGCACCCTAATGGAGGAGATGCAGTGTTCGATTCTCAGTTAGGAGTTTGTGTATTACTGAACAAATTTCAAAAGAAAAGAAAGGCAGATACCTTCTACTCGAGAGGAGAGCAATTATTGTTGTATAAACAAGAACAATCGAAGCAATCAGTGCAGTCCCAAATGAAACCCTCACTAAATACTCAGTTGCAGACTGTCAAAGAAAAAAAATAATAATAATAACCATAACCATAACCATAATAATAATAATAACAATAATAACAACATATTCGGGTCAAAAGGTACATTTTTTGTGAATTTGGTCGGCATCAAAAGAAATAAGCATTGATACCTTCACTTTCTCAAGCAACGGTTCAATTTTTATCCTAAATGACTTGGCTACGAGCTTGGAACGATAATCTTTTGGAAAAACATAAAGAATATCCCCATCATCTGAAACCTGTTGAAACCACCTTGAAAACAATTGCACTCACGAAATCAAGAACTTCGAGGGATATATATATTAAAAAAGAGTATCATGTAACCTTTTAATTGAACAGAAAGAAAAATTGCAAAGATATGGATAAGGATTCACATATTTCTAGACTGATTAACGATAAATCTATAAGAAAGGTATTGTCTCAAGACTGATTAAAGATAAATTTATAACAAAGGTATTAGACAATGCAACAAATTATATTATCAGACAAATAATTAAGAAAAGGAAAGAAAGGGAAAAAAAAAAAGTGGTGGTGTATATATTGGCGTCAAAGTTGTTAAAACAAGGCAATGGCTGGCACAAGGCAAAAAGTGACAAACAACTCAAACCTATATATGTGATTGAGCACGAGAGATTATTGATTTCTTTAATGTTCTCCATCTTAATTCTCCTTTTGATTGCAGACAAACAACTCAAACATTTTGTTTAACTTAACTGTAGTTTTGTGCAGAAAACTGCTAACACATAACCTAAATTGTAGGCGCGCAAAGACAAAAGTGACCTCAGGGGGTCGATTTCTCTTGCAGTACACACTTCAAAATTACAATGAGGGAAGAATAATGAAGAAGAAGGCCAGACAAAAGAGGGGCACAAGCGAGCAGTTCTTTTCTATCTGCTTCTTGCTCCAAAATCTCATCCAGGTGTGGCCAGATACCCCTCACCAGCATCAGTAGCACGTCCGGGTCCTTGGTTGCCATGTCCCCAACCGTAATGCAGGTCAGATCTTTTAAGGTCAAGCACCCACGGCGCCTTCGAGCTGGCCAGCGCCTCGCACGATGCCGGGATGGACGGGCTCGCAGACATCATCGCCCGGGAGGACCATCAGGTTCGGATAATTGGCTAATGGAGGATTTGCAGAAGCTGGCTTCTTCCCTTGAGACACCACCATAACCTCCTCCTGTGTAGACTTTTCCTGAGAGCGCAGATAAGCGTCCTTGGCTCTAAGGGCAACAGCCCTGGCTTTTTCGTTCGCAGAGGCGGTCTGGCCAAGGCGAGAACAGGGCTGGGGAAGCTCCATATCAGTAGCTAAAGAGGCCTCGGAAGCAATATGCTTAAGGTTAGAAGAGCTCAGAAAGGATTTAGCTGAGGGGAGATCGTCCCAAGAGTTCTGTTGTAAATAGGACATCAGAAAAGGCAACTTTCCATTCACTCTTGACAAGAACAATCTTCTCTTTCCAATATTGGTCCGAAAACAGGTTAGTAGAGCATATTGATCGGCCCGACTGAGGGCAGAAGTGGTAGTTATCACCCTCATTCCCAACCTTACTCACTTTGTAACAAACTAGAAGATCAGCAATACCCACGTCCAGCTCTCAGAGGCGGTTCAACACCAATATACAAGAGATGTCCCAAAAAAGTTGGGTTTTTATTGAAGAGGGGCAAGGCCTATACAAAGTGATAAAATGGGTGGTGAAGGGGGAATTTGAGAGCAAGAAGGTGAGAGGCAGATAACAGGAGTTCATCAAACCAACACCCATGGCCGTCTTATAATCAAAATCAAGGGGTTACTCGACCATAACACTCGACCATAAGCCTCTCAACATTTACAGATATTCAAGCATGACGGCAAACGGGAATTCATCGCCAGCCGAACCACCCACTACTCTACTGGGTTTGGAAACCTCAAAAACAGCCATACTGCTATCTTGACTCATCTCCTCCATAATAAAAAAGAAGAAAAAGAAAAACCAAGGAAGCAAGAAAGCAGAGATAAAAATCGAATGAAACTAATCTTGGACAAAAATCAAAAAAGATAAAGCTTGACATGGATAGCGATAATAGCCCCAAACAAGAAATCACAGCTAAGGAAACATAACAATGATGCTAAAGAGATTCACAGATTCAATGCACAAGGAACAACCTTTCCACTGCCCCAAACCTGTCTGAATTCATTTTAAATTTCAAGTTAAATGTATACAAAAAAAAAAAAAAAAAAAAAATCAGCTCAATGGATGAACACTGCATTCCAATAATAACAAGCACAGCTCAATACCAATAATAACAAGTGAACACTGCATTCCACAGCTTTAATCGATCTATATGGACAATTTGAGTTCGTATGCTGATAATGCAAAAGAAATATAATTTGAGATTCTATTTGGGGAAAAAAAAAAAAAAAAAAAGTACCTCCAAGAATCCATTAGTATCAGCAGCAATTGCCTGCAAAGCCTTTTGAGCATCATTCAAGTTGAGGCCGGCCTTGCTAGCGACGTCACCAATGGTAACCCTCCCACCGCAGGCATCGACAGCATCCATGGCTCGCTTCCGCACATCAGCCGGCAGATTATCGCTCTCCACGGCCCCTCCGGGCTTGATTGCAACATCAATACTACTAGCCCTAACAACAACAACAGGAGGAGACTTCTTAATGAGTTTGGATGTATTATTGTTAAGAAAGAGTGAAGTTTGTGACCTCAAGCTCAAGGGGTGGAATTGGAATTGGAATTGGGAAGGCTTTTTTAAGAAGAGTGAGGGTTTTGAAGAGAAAATTATAAAATCAGGAGACTTGGCTGTGACAGTGAACCATGACGACATGAAGGAGGCCATTTATTGAATGATTGATTCAGAGTCTGTTCAATAAATTTTCAAGTCTGTCTCCCTTTCCTGCTATCTCTAGTTTCAGCCATGAACAAGCCTACCCTTTCGACTCCATTTACAGATAGAAATACGAATAAAAAGAAACAAAATAATAAAGAAAATGCGAGTGGCTCTCACAAATCTATAGCTTCACTGATTTATTTTTTAACTACCCATCCCAAAATATATATTAAAAAAAAAAAAAAAAATTAATCGCTCCAATAATTCGTTTATAATTTATAATAAACATAACCTATTTTATACATAAAATTTAATAAAATTTGTTATAACTCTTAGAATTCAAGAAATCAAAAAATTGTAAAGTTCATTAATGAATTCTTTCACTTCTTATACTCAAAATGCAAAATTTTATTTTGCAACATAATAATTAAAATATAAATTACAAAAAAATTAAAGGGGTTATTCACATGAAAATGGAAAGAGGTCTGCCAATAAGCAAACGGCCTCCCTATTGTTTCAATATTGTCACATACCTACCCAGTGGTTTGCACAGACCTCCTTTAGGGTTAATTTGCCGTTAAATCATTTAACGGAAATTTATTTTTGGAGGGAAATTTGATGGACTTTTCACCTACTTCATAAACATAAACCCTGGGCAAACTTTCATTTTTTTCTCATCATCGACAAATTTGAGAGAGGGAGGTAATCATGAATAGAGTTTGCTGAAACTCCTAAAACCATGGGATCTTACTGTAAAAAAAGATTTACGGATGAGATATGGAACATTTGGCGAACCAGAAGATCACATCTGCAATTTTGATTCGCAAGTAAAGATCCTCTAATTTTCTTACTTAGATATTCCACATATGGTGTTTTTAGGTCTTATAGCATGCTAATAATGTGAATTTTTAGGGTTTGGTTTACATATTTATAGAACAAGCATGATATTTTAGGGTTTATGTGTGTAAAAATAGGGATTTAATGTGAAACTGCAAGTGGGTTTGTGTTTCATGTAGAAAAATCATGTATATGTTTAATGTTATCGAGATGGAGCCGATCATGACATTGTTGTGCATAATTATTTTAAAAAGGAAATTAGAATCATAAAAAAATATGGATCTAGACTATTATAGTTTTATTGATTTAGTTTTTAACTACCTATCCTAAAATATATATAAAAAAACATCTTTAGTAACTCCAATAATTCGTTTATAATTTATAATAAACATAGCCTCAGTATATTTATAAAAGTAATGTAAAAATGACGGGTTGAGAGAAAAATAATAAGAATTAATTACAATAATAATTGAATACTATACATAAAAATTTATAATAAAAAATTAAGAAAATTAGTTATAACTCTTAGAATTTAAGAAACCAAAAGGTGTAAAGTTCATTAATGAATTCTTTCACTTCTTATACTCAAAATGAAAATTTGTTATATTGTGTGTTTATATGTAAATATATTTCTTCTTAATTATATGTTATTTCTAAGAATAATTATTTGTTTCTTTATTTGTTTATCTCTAACTGCAATCTAAATATACTAAATTTTACTTATTATGGTTTTTTTTACAAGGTTCACTTGTGAAAATGTTATTCTTTCTGTTATTTTGTGATTAAAGTTTTATTATTTTTTATTTATTTAAGTACAATTATAGTTTAAATGAGTAAGTTCTATTATGGTACTATTTTTTAATCAATTGTTTAGTTACGCTTAGGGTCGTTTGGATACCCTATTTTCCGTTTTTGTTTTTTTACTGTTCACTAGACAAAAAAAAAACACGTTTGGCAAACGCGTTTACTGTTCACTTTTTTTTCCCCAAGAAAACTGTTTTCTGTGAATAGTGTGTAAAAGTGGTGAAAACACCAAATACAACTTTTAGTTGTTTTTTGAGTTTTTTCACTGTTTAGGTGGTAAAAACAGTGAAAACATCAAATCCATAAAATACAACTTTCACTAAATAAAAGTGATGAAAACACCTTCATCCAAACGCTTTTTTGTTTTTAGTTTTTTGCTGAAAAAAACAAAGACAAATACAAAAACAGTTTTTATATTTAAAGACATAAAACAAATACAAAAAATAGGCTTTCCAAACGCACCCTTAATGAATTTCATGTATGATTTTTTATTTCTTCTTTTTTGTTTTTTTAGATTCACTTGAAGAAACAAGTGTAGCATTAATATTCATTATGGTATTGTTTTCTCATTAAGTTTTACTTTTATTTTCCTAAACTTAATTTGAAGTTGTTAAATTTCAAGTTTTATTCTTGTTCGTCTAAATTTAATTTGCAGTTGTTAAATTTCATTGAGTAATTTTTTTCTGATCAAATTGTACTTATATATTATGTCTTTATCTAAACTCAATATTTATATATCTTAATTTTTTATTTTATAAGTTTCCTTATCATTTGACATGTTTAATTTCTTTATTTATTCTTTTTTTTTTTAGTTTTTTTTTTTTTTCAATTTTTAGTTTATAAATATATGACTAATTTTTAATATATTTTAATTTTTATTAATAACTTCCCTCAAATTATCTTTCTCTATATAAGTTGTTACTTACATGCATCGCACGTTCCTTTTTACTAGCATATATAAGTATATGAAAATAAATTAAAAGTCTAAGGTCATATTGACTTCCATGCAAATATATACAAGAATATAACAACATATCTCTTTATTATGAAAAAGAGTAAAAACATTTATATTAAAAAGATGTTATAAAAAAATAAAAGATTAGTCACATTAAAGAATATGAAATAAACCTTTCATAAAATAATACTATTTAGTATTACTTAATGAGACCCTTTAAGGAAATAAAAATTATAATCAAAATACTTACACTTATACAATGTATATTGTGCCATGTAAATAAACTAACTTTATATTTGTAAAAGGTTATTGGGGCCTTATCAAAGTCTAACAAAAAATACAAATTAATATAACATGTAATGGTACCAGAATTTTAATTATATTTATCATAACATTTATTTATTGGTAATTAAGAGCTTAAAATTATAATAATAAAACAATGGATAGAGAGATAGGTAGATGTAGATATAAATACGAATGGGGTTATAAACTAATAACGATTATGATTTTATGAAAATGTAGTAAGTTATATAACAAAGGGTAAATAGCTTAAACCCCCCCTAAATTTTACTCTCTTTCCCTACTATCCCCCCTCAACTATGAAATGAGCTTAAAACCCCCTAAAGTTTTATAAAATGTTGCACCATGGGCTTGCCTTCAATTTTTTTTACCCTTTTACCCTCCAAACTTTTTGTATTTCCACCTTACCTTTAATTCTATCCTTACTATTATATTTCTTAATTCTTTATATTACAAAAATATTATTTCTTTAAGTTAGAATATTATTTATGTCATTTACCTTTAATGTATTAGACTAAATATACTTTCAAATGTTAATTTTTTTTTTTGTAAGTTTTAATTATTTTATTTGTAAATCAATTAACTTGTTATTAAATTTTAGTTTGATTTAAATCATAAAACTCAATCCTAATTAATATATTCATAAATAAATAACAATTTATGAATATATTTTTATGAAAAGAAAGTTTCATTTGGGCAAAAAAAAAATTTAATTAGGACAATGAGTTTTATGATTTAAATGAAATTAAGTTTTATTGGAAAATGATATATATTTTGGAATATATATATATAATTCGTCAAAAAAATATATTTTTCGAATTGTTTTAAAAAATTATGATTTTTTTCCAAAAAATAAAAATTTTGGGAAAAATATATATTATGTTCCAAAATATGATTTTTTCCGAAAAATAATTTTTTTGAGAAAAATATATATTATTTTCCAAAATATGATTTTTTTTCCGAAATATATATTTTTTATATTTTAGAAAATAATGTATATTTTTCATAAAAAATTCATATTTTTTAAAACAATTCAAAAAATATATACTTTTGACGAATCATATATATATATATATATATATATATTCCAAAATATACATATTTTTTCAAAAAATAATTTTTTTGAAGGTTTGATTTCACTAAACCCTCTTATACTATTGATGGTAGTTTAGGTATTATGACTCAAAATCATATTTTGGAACATAATATATATTTTTCGGAAAAAATTCATATTTTTGAAAATAATATATATTTTTCTCAATAAAATTTATTTTTCAGAAAAAATTATATTTTGGAACATAATATATATTTTTCTCAATAAAATTTATTTTTCAGAAAAAATTATAGTTTGGAACATAATATATATTTTTCCCAAAAAAATTATTTTTCGGAAAAAATTCATATTTTTTAAAAGAATTCGGAAAAGATATATTTTTAACGAATTATATATATATTCCGAAATATATATATTTTGTTCAAAATATATATATTGTTTTCATAAATTGGATTTATTTATGAATATATTAATTAGGATTGATTTTTATGATTTAAATCAAACTAAAATTTAATATCAAGTTAATTGATTTACAAATACAATAATTAGAACTTATTAAAAAAAAATTACATTTGAGAGTATATTTAGTCTAATATATTAAAGGTAAATGGCATAATTAATATTGTAACTAAAAGAAATAATATTTTTGTAATTTAAAGAATTAAGAAATATAATAGTAAGGATATGATTAAAGGTAAGGTGGAAATAAAAAAAATTTGGAGGGTAAAAGGGTAAAAAAATTTGAGGGCAAACCCATGGTGCAAGAAAATGAAAGTTGAGGGGGGTATAATTAATTGAGGGGGTATAGTAGAGAAAGAGAAGAAAATTGAGGGGTATTTTTAGCTATTTACCCTATAACAAATAATATAAAATAAGATAAACTAACACCTTCTCTGATTTGCCTATATCATAGTTTGACCATTCTACTATAGAATATTCCACTTATACCCACTCATATTTGGCTTATGTGTCGAACTCTTCCTTCCGTTAGTGCACCATCAGGTGTCAGCCGATATGTGATGACGTGATCAATTAAAAAAAATGGTCCATTTTGCCCCTACTGTTCTTGAAATGACTTCAACCCTTATTATCTTATTGAATTGATCAACTTACCCTTGATTTAAACTTGTAAAGTTACAATAAAGTTCCTAAACTCTATTTATATGTGTTTTCATCTTTTTTTTTAAGCCATTAACATATTACTCTTATAATTTTTTAAGCTTTTATTAATTTCAGTATAGATAGCATTCAGTTGGTAATAGTGATATTGAAAAATGTAGAGAGACTTTTTGGTTTCTTGACATTACCACATTAAATTAAAATTAAAATAATATTAATAACACATCTTAATTAAAATTATTGGAATGATGGAATGCATACAATTTATATTGAACCCTTGCATTTTGAATACCATGCACTTTAACTTAAAAAATATATATTTAAAAGGTGATCTATGTGTAAAAATATTGGAAATGACTTATACTTTTATAAGTAATAACGCATAAAAATTACAAGTAATTATACACACACAAATATATATATATAAATTGTGTCATTTTTTGTGGCTCTATGTTAATAGTTATTATTATGAATGGTCATATTAAGCGCATTAAATGTATATTAATTAAAATTTATTTTTATGTTTGTAAGTTTAATTTAGAGCAATACTCTTTGATGTAAAAAATAGTAAAAAATGCATATATATATATATATAGCACATATACAACAAATATTTTAATATGGTGAGAAAGTAAAAGGTTAAAAATTTATAATCACTATAACCCTCAAATTACTAATAATCATTATAACACTTAAAGTAATTAGTAATATACATATTTTTTTCATACAATAATGGTGTTGGAAACTAAGGGGTTATAAGTTTAAAACATTTTATGTAGTTATATATATATATATATATAATATTTATTAAGAGGGGTGAGAAACTAAAGGATTATACTTTATAACCATTATCATTCTTAAATACCTAATAATTATTACAACACTTGAGCGATTAATAATATATGTATTTTTTATAAAATAAAAAATAGAAAATGTACAAAAAAAAATAAAATTGGAAATGACATATACTTTTATAAGTAATAACAATAATAAAATTATAAGTAATTATACATATATATTTATTTATTTATTGTGTCATTTATTGTGGCTCTATGCTAGTAGTTATTATTATGAATGTTCATATTAAGCGCATTAAATGTATATTAATTAAATTTTATTTTTATGTTTACAAGTTTAATTTAGAGCAATTCTCTTTGATGTAAAAAATGTATGTATATATATAGCACATATACAACAAATATTTGAATAGGATGAAAAAGTAAGAGGTTATAATTTATAATCACTATAACCCTCAAATTACTAATAATCATTATAACACTTACGTAATTAGTAATATACATATTTTTTTCATATAACAATGGTGTTGGGAAACTAAGGAGTTATAAGTTTAAAATATTATATTTAGTTATATATATATATATATATATAATACATTTATTAAGAGGGGTGAGAAACTAAAGGGTTATACTTTATAACCATTATCATTCTTAAATACCTAATAATTATTACAACACTTGAGCAATTAATATATGTATTTTAATAAAATATAAAATAGGAAAATATATAGAAAAATATTAGAAATGACTTATACTTTTATAAGTAATAGCAATAATAAAAAATTATCAGTAATTATACACACACACATATATAAATTGTGTCAACTTTTGTGGCTCTATTTTAGTAGTTATTATTATGAATGTTCATATTAAGCGCATTAAATGTATATTAATTAAATTCTATTTTTATGTTTACAAGTTTAATTTAGAGCAATACTCTTTGTTGTATATATAACACATATACAACAAAATTTTTAATAGGGTGAGAAAGTAAAATATTATAATTTATAGGCCATGTAAGTTGGAGCTTCTTAGTTACAATGTCACGCCCCGAATCCGAAAATCCGGATAATGACTTAAATTTAATTAAAATTCATAAAAATATCAAATGGTCAAACTGGTCAACCGACATTGTTTATAATTCACTAGCGCGGAAGCGAAATAGAAATAATAAAATCATATACAAATCCCGAAATCAAATCAAATTACAATACGAACACACTAGTCCAAAGCCAAACAAGTACAAATCATAATAAGCACGCAATCTCCATTATTACATAAAGATGTAATTATTATAGGTTCAAATTCCACAAATTTCCAATAGCTCACGCATCATCCACCAATGGTTCTTTTCCTGAAAAATGTTAAGGGGTGAACACAAACGGCCCAGTAGAGAAAAATCATGAAGCGTAAGATTCCGCAAGTATGTAAATTAATGAATACGTATAGGGTCAAGTCTCTACCCTAGTCCAATGTCAAGATATAAATGCATAAGGAATCACAATATAAACTCATGTAGAACAATTTAAATAATACCATCAAGATAATTTAAAAGTTCTATAATCACGAAATTAAAACCAATACTCTCAATATGAACTCAAATCCAACTATCACAACCGAAATAGCATCAAATTCAAAATCATCAAATGGGAAAATTATGTCGTGAAACAAACCCTAGGACATGAACTACCTGTTCATCTGCCTAGTCGTCTTGGGGCTACTAACCCTACGGTGACGTCAACCAATCGCGCGATAATTCGAGGACTTGCACCCCGGGAGCTCCTTCGTCCCCCCATTGCTCACACCACACGACCATTTCCCAAAATCAACAACCAATCCACCATTCACAATTCACAATTCATAAATGTCATTCACATGCGCACATAAATAATAAATATATCCGCACTCCATGATCTACCTAATAAAATTCTATCGTGGCATGAATCAATGCATTTAAACACATTAATGCAATTTCACAACTCATGTCAAACATAGCACAATAAGATGATGAATCTATATATAAACATTAAAATGCATAAATGAAGATTCTTAAACTCACACGATACCCCAATAAATCCCTACCTCAACTTGATAAAATATCCAGTAAAATACCAACAATCAAAACAATATGGTTGTGTAGAGAATGAATAAACGGACGGTTCTCCCTTCACGCCTTCATTTGTACCCTGTTATGCCCGAAACCAATTAACACATATTGAATAATTTTTATATACATAACCATAATTATTTTTATAATAATATTTTCCAATAAACATTCTGATATATATAAATATCTACTAAAAAATAATCGGGATTAATAGAAAAAATTTAGCTACTTAATTAAGAATCGAAAAGTTCGGCTTCGAATACTACCGTAAAACGGACAGCAGGTAATCTATGATTTTTAGAAAAAATCTACAGGTTTGATAAAAATATGAAATTTACAGGATACACTTCAAACTTCTACGTAGATCTACTGTCAAATTTTCATAAGCTTTAATCAAAGGACAGTGGTCCAAAATAATTATAAAAGACAGCTTTCCTAACAGTTCCGAAAACTGAACACCCTTTACTCCAAGATTTTTACAAACCTATCCATGAATTATATGACTACCGAAATCTCCAGATTTACATCCTATATACTCAAGATCAGGTGATAAAATTATAAGTACAAAATTAGAATTATAGATAGCTCAAATCGGTAACACAAGTTCCGGTTTTAAACTACGGTTAAAACTGAACAGTTACTACTCAACAATTTTTATTACCAGTATAAATTAACTTAAAATTCTTGATCTTCAGTACATATGTCCTAGACATATACAAAATGTTATAATAAAAGTTTCAAGATTTATAAGAATACGAAACCATATGAAACAATTGGCTAAACCGAAACCGAAATCGGATCAGCAAGCAGTAAAATATCACTGGACAGCGTACTTCCGTGATTTTTAGAACATTTAATATTTATCTAAATGATCTGAAATTTTGAGAGATGATAATAGACATATACAAAAGCATACTGTAAAAGTTTCAAAAATTTATAAATAATTTAACATGGTCTATAAATTTCTCAAACCGAGTAAAAAAAAACGGTCTGCAGCAACAACAATATCCGAATAACATGTTTTTTCCTAGATTTTTAATTAACTCTCTACTTATCTATAAATTCTGAAATTTTCAGGAACATATAATCACATACCTATATATGATCTGTAAAATTTTCATAAACTAATTTTGATCCGTACATATATTATAAATTAGAGATCTAAAGCCTTGATTTTCACTAAACATGTAAACTAGCAATCTGGAATTTTTGAAAAATCAAATCAAATTAAATAATATAGATCACATACCGTAATTGGTATTAAACCGAAGATCGGAACACGTAGAACAACTTCCTAGTTGAGCACAAAATTGAATCCCCACTCTAAGATGCCCAAAATGTAGAGAGAAGAAGATAGGAGAAAAATAGAGAATGATGAAAAAAAAGGTTTTGCTTGATTGTTGAGAATATGCAAAAGCTAACCTCAACACATCAATATAATGGCTGAAAACTTTCATCAATAATGTCATAAAGTGGTGTCAATATAATAGATGTATGATTGCACCTTTAAATGATGGAGGAATATGCTTTTGGAAAGTTGAAGATAAAAATAAAAATAAACATGTGGAATTCGGTCACACATTTACATATAATGAATATATTGCAAAAGTTACCCTCATCTTTATCAAACTCAAAAGTAACCCCCACATTTAATTAAAATATCAAAACTACCCGGTCAACGACAAAAATGAAAATTTTACAAAACATAGGAATGAACCCAAAAACTCAAATCATGGAATCCTTAATGCACGTAAACACATGCAATGCCACGTAATGCACAAGATAAAAATATATATATATAAACCGAAGAAAAATAAATTATTTAAATTAACCCGGTCATTACATACAACATAGGTAGTTCAATAAAAATAGACAATTGTTAATAAAATGAAAATAAAAATAAATCAAATTAAATTACAAAATTTACCCCTTCTCACTTTTTCACGCATCACTCTCTCTCACACGCGTCTTTCCTCTCTATTTTTTCTCTTTTAAACCCTACCTCCTCCATAGCTGCTCTTTTATCTGGATTCTCCAATGTTTCTGATCATGTTTAGAATGCTCGGTATTGTGAGAATAGATCGATGTCTAAATTATTGTTGATTCTTATTTAGTTTGTTGGATTTTGAATTGAGTTTTTGGTTCATGTGATTTCAACAGGATTTTAATTTAATTGTTACATTCTTTGAATTGGATTTTTGTGAATACATAACATAAAAATAAAAAGATCAAATTGAAGGGTCAAGTCTTCATTGGGATCATATTAAAACCAATAATTGTATAAAATAATTTCATGATTTCATTAATCTCCAAATGTGAATCTACACCTTGGAATGCATATTTTATTATTTTCCGATGTAAGACTATTAATTTGTTTACTATTACGTACATGGCCTAAGACAAATATTGTCCTAATTTATAATCACTATCACCCTTAAATTACAAATAATCATTATGACACTTAAGTAATTAGTAATATACATATTTTTTTCATACAATAATGGTGTTGGGAAACTAAGTTTATAACATTAGGGTTATACTCTATAACCATTATCATTCGTAAATACCTAATAATTGTTACAACACTTGAGCAATTAATAATATATGTATTTTTTAAAAAATGTATTGAAATATTTTTAGGGCTCACACTTTTAGAATATTATACATATATAGATATAGATATAGATATAGATAGATAAATAGATAGATAGACAAGGTGAAATGTCTAGTTTAAATAAAAACAATGCCATTAGATGCTCACTTTTTAATACAATTTCGTGAATGAGTTTTCTATGAAAGTTAAAGAATCAAAAACCAATAAATTAATATTCTAAACTAAGACACTTAAATCCTTGTTTAGATTGGCTTTTCAAACTGTGTTTTTGAATTTTTTGAGGGAAAAACTATTTTAAACCGTGTTTGACAAAATTTTTAAAAGAGTTTCTGAAACTTAGAAGAACATTTTAAAGAAGATGGGGTACCAGCTTCTCAAAACATCATTTGGTTCTCTTTTTCTTATGCGAAAAGTCAGAAACAAAAGCTATGCTAAAGAAGACATTAATATATCTTAAAATGGATATAAATTAATTTATGCTTACTGTGCATAAAAAACTCAAAATTTCCCATTTTGATATTTTTTTTCGTATATTACATCCTCTCCTTCTATCACACGATAACATAATAAAACATCTCTTTAATAGAACTTCGAAAAAATAATAATAAAGAGTAATAAATCAAAATTGAAGTTATACATTCACACCACTCAATATTATATCCTCTTTTGTGAAGATTACCCTGTAATTATTTTTGTAGGGTAAATTACTCTTACATTCTCTCAAAGATATGATTTATTATATTTTTATTTTTTGGATAATTATAGTTTAACCCCTTTTAGATCATCAAAGCCCAATTCAAATAACCGAAAAAGTAAAATGACATATATACCCCTGAATATTTTTCAATTAGGGTGTAAAAAATTGGGTTTTTTGTCTGATTTATCCATAATTATCTAATTAAGGTGTAAAAATTGGGGCAAAATGAAAGCACTAATCTAGTAGACTAGAGCCAAAATATTCATAACAATAAATTTGATGATATTTTAGACATTTCACCTAGCATTGATCGGGGTTGACCACACCGGAAGTTCGGGATATTTGTTACAATCTACAAAATTGAGGGAATGAAATTGTAATTATCCAAAGAATAAGGAATGAAAGTATAATAAATCATATTTTGAGGGGTTGTAAGTGTAATTTACCCTATTTTTGTATTGTAATTTTGTAAAGCGCACAGGTTACATTATTAAGTCGGATTACTTGTCCTACTTTTGGCCACACACTCTCACTCTCTCTTCCGACACAAGATTTATTCTTCCCACCCTTCTCCTCCAGGGTGTGTAATATGTATGTATCTGTGTATAGTAGTTTGCACAGCTTAAGAATGACAGGAGTAGGAGTAATCAACATGTCATCGTCTCTAATTTACAGGCCATTTTCGAGTGGGACAGTGTCAAGGAAGTGTGGTGTGTTCTTGATTACATCATCAACCGAATCTTCCGAAACGCCTCTCACTTTAACCTCCTCCGACTCTGGACAACCAAAATTAGGGTTTCCTGCTTCGTCTACCACTTTCTCCCCGCCGCCAAATTTCCAGCCTCCACAGCCCAAGCCCTTCGCGGTGAGACCCGGCAAGCTATTCGACATATTGGGGGCTGCTCTTGCTATCATCTTTCGTTTTGGAACAGGTGTTTTTGTCTCTGGGTACGAATTTATTTTCTACTTCTCCATAGTTTTATTTCTACTAATAATATGCTAGTTGGGGTTCTGTAATTTTATTCTTTTGTTTATGGGTTTCTCAGATATGAGAAAGTTCAATTTGCGTTATGCAGTACAGTGGTAGCACATAAAATATCAGTGATATAATTACTGCATATTATTTTTGGTTAGGCTAATATCATTTCTCAGATACCATGTTGCTTGTGTGACAATTTTTTTAATGGTTAAAAATTGTCAGTAAAGTTGAAATCATGGAGGTTGGGGGAGGAAAAGAAATGCTATTAGCCTAACAAAGAATAATATGCAGTAATTATATCTAGCTTAAAAAATAATCTTATTCATTATTCTAGCCAATATAGGTTCCTATCCTTGCTCTTTATCTTCATTAGGTTTGTTGCTTCGAGAATGGATAATGTACTTAACATCTAAAGGAAGAAGCCTACATTATTTTCTTTTTATATTGGCTGCACTTAATGTCTGAAACAGAATAACTTAGTGGTAGTTACTTCAGTATTATTACCATTGCCAGTGCATGCAGATTGGTATGGGTTGTGAGGCAGAAATGAAAATAGAAGCTGTGATAATTAACATTTAGAGGGGTTTTAGATAGATCACAAACAAGTGGACCTTCTATACATCAATGCATACCAACCTTTTACGGGCAGACCTTCAATGTAATCTAATGTCTGGAGGGTAATCAAGGCATGATGTGCTGCTGATATCTTTTTAACTTCACAGATGCACAAACACATAAAATCCCAATTGCAACATATTCTTCATGGAGGTGGGTTATTGATTAGTTTTATACTATGTATTCTCAAATATTACTGGGTTTTATTCAATATATTTTTTTACTGTGGCAGGTATTCAGCATCACCAGTGACCAAGAGTGAGGTCCCGCCTGACCAGTATGCACTTGAAATTGCTGGTAGTTGTCAAGTCTTACCACTACTGCCATGTCATCCAACTCTAACTTATAATATGATTTTTTTTGCTTAACAGCTGGAGAAAGTATAGACAGCTTCACAAGAAAATAATATATATATATATATATATTTATTTATTTCTTGCTCATTTAGGTCCGAGCTTCCTTTACCTCTTAATATGACATGCCAACAAAATGGGTATTTTTCCCTAATCGTGGTACCCACCATTGGTTGCAAACTTCTTCTCATTGTTTACCTTTCTACCGTGGCTGCAATCTTTCCGCCATAGTTTGTTTCTCAATGCATGTACATCCATTGGAACATTGCTCTTACTTACCATTGATTATATTCTATATAAACTACTTTTTCTTTGTGAGTGCTAGAGCATATTTATATTATAATCCTTACTATATTAGGGTTTTCTTATAACCTTAGGTTTCCCTATAGCATCACATACCATATATAGTGGGTTGTCCATCACTTATCTCCCTATTCTCTTCATATATGTCTGGTGTAATGTCATTCAATGCAATCTATTATTTATTTTCTCATATATTTGACATGGTATCATAGCCAAATTGTCAATGGTAGCCGTCTTCGCTGGTTATTGTAGTCACCAGTGTAATTATGGGTCCCTAGCAACAATAATTCCTAAAACACTTGCAAACTCTCCACCACCACTTTTTCAACGTGCCGGACCTTTATATGTCCACCTCTCTCAGAGATGCCCGCCTGGGGAGGCCTCCTTGCTAGGTCATCCTCAGGGAACTCTCGGGAGAAGCCTCATCAAGAGATGCCTCGGCGCTTGGGTCATGAACTCCTGAGCGAGAAGTCTCGTTCAGAGATGCCTACTCAACTTCCCTGCCATGTCAACAACACGTCAACATCCGTGGAGTATATTTTACTTTTTTATTTATAGATGTTTATTTCTTCAAATTCAAGATTAACCCAACTTGAGTTTGCAAGGGCTATTAAATTATATATTCTTTACACTCCCCTGGCTATGTGTCCTTTGGACCCTTCGTCCGCCCGCCACCAGTGGAAGCAAGCTAGCCCCTATGTGGGTTGCCCTCCTTTTTGTCATTGTTATGGATGTCCTATCCTCCTCTCTTCAGAAAGCATATTATATTAGAATTTACTTATAACCTCTGGTCTCCTTAAAGCTCACTTATCATCATATAAGCAAGTTGTGCCTCACTCACTTGACCTATTTTTACGACGAAACCTAGAAATCGATTACTGATCCAATAAAATTTCCTATACATGGGTCCTGTGTAATCTCATTTAATGCAATACACTATTTTATTTTCTCATATGTTTAACAAGTTCTGCGAGTATAGTAATCTCTTTCCTTTGAACAGGTAGATGATCCCACAACGTGAGGAGGGAATTTTCTCTACTTGCAAAATTCACTTTTGAAGTGTCCAAATGTTCATGTCCAATGATGTAATATATTATAAATTTCAAAATCACTGGGATTCATCTTGTAGCCCAGTCAGTTCTGTATACGTTTTGATTTACCTCTTACCTTCTGGAAGAGGGCAAAATTTCTTCTTATGTCCCCCCAAAAATATTATTTTGTAATTAAGTTAAGTTTTAGCCCCTAAAAATTATAAGGATATTTTAGTTGGCCTGTCAAAAGCTTTCAAGACTCTTATTTATTGCCCCCAAATAAGAAAATTGGTTTGGATCGAAGATTTTTAGCTCCACCCCTGAGAGGGTGTATCCATTATTTACATGAGATGGACTCAAAATACAATCACTTGCTTCTTACCTTCTGGAAGATGGTATATCCGTAATTTAGATACTATATATGGTCCAAAAATGCCATCATATGCCAGTCTTTGCCTGTGATGATGAGTTTTTGCTTCGGTTTTTTATTGACAAAAAAAGTTGGAAAACCTTTTTTCATATAGTAATACATATTATGCTTTAGGTTTATAGGATCATAACAGTGACGATACAGGAAAGAAATAGAAAAAAAAAGAAAAAGACTATGATGGAAAAACTCTGCACTTGCTCTTTATGTCCAGTTCCTGTGTGTATATTGGAATTGGTGACAAAGTAAATTCAGATATATGAACTCTCTACTCCCTTTTGCATTTGCTTATTGGGTTTTCTTCCTTCAGCTATAAAAATCCTCCTTAAAGGCATTAAGTTGTATTTGATCCAGGAAATATGTCTCGATCCTCACCACCTTCGGTTATCAGCTACTGAATGGTCTATTAAATGCATCCAATGTCCATGTTGTGAGGCTATAAATTCTGTTAGATCCTTTTATTAAGTCTCATTTCCTTTTTTCTCATTTTTTTTGGTGCAATTATCACCTCTCAACTTTACGCGTCAACAACCCTTGACTACTTGTATGCACAAAAAACCTCTGTTCATAGGGGGTAATGCATTCAAAAGGGATATCATTTTCAAATAAACATCCCTGTGAGAAAAGCTCATATCTTTGGGGGGTTTGTGCATACTGCATTGCGAGAAGCTTATGGCCTTGTGTGGTTCAGTTATATGATTTATTTATTTTTATAATTTAGCAAAGCTGCTGAGTTCTCAAGTTTTAAGACTACTGAAGTCAACTAAGCCTTATGCTTCTAGCTGTTTTGTGTGCTTCTTATTATTGCTGCTATGTTGGCATGGCAGAGATGAACAAAAAATGATTGTTCATCATTTCTTTATCTGCAATAAGCCAAAGTGCATAGCACTGACCACTAAGATAGAAGGATGAACCATGCAAGTGTTCGGGTATCATTGTAGGTAATATGGATGACACTAATACCAAGTTAGTAGATTGGAGGTCCTTGTATGACTATCCCTGATGGGGAAATCCCCGGAGTAATTTGGCACTCAATCTCATTTCGAAAGGTTATCTAGATGAGAAGGTAGTTGACTGGCAGATCCTCAATGGACTTTAGCCGAAGGCCCCTGTCAACTCTGTCTGGTAACTGAATAGATTGCTTTACTCCAGTGAAAGGTACCGTACAACCTGCAGGAGGTGAAGGTTGAAGGCTGGACCGTGGAACATGGGTTCTGCTGGCTGAGTGGAGTTTGCTTATACTTCAGCCCAATTGTTTTCGCTCATAATTACTATTGCTTTGTTGTAGCATTTGCGTATGTTCTGCAAATTGCCGAGAAGTGTAATGTTCAGCATTTTAAAATTTCTTTAGTTAATAATTTTGTATATTTGATTTTTCAAGGGAAATACTTTTAATTTATTTATTTCTTGTTTTCTTTTTGTTTAAACAGGTTTCAAGCTAAAAGAGACTTCAAAACTAGGTCCTCGCCCGCAGAAGCCTATAGAGATTTATGAGTTTGAAAGGCACTTAATATTCAATATATTTTTCTTCTGCATTGAATTAGCATGCATTTGTTCATGTGAATGATTCTAGGTTTATAGTATTACTCTGTGTTTATCTTGTTTTCCTGCAAATTCTTTTGTATGGCACTATCGTGAATTTAAGAATGAATGTTGCTTTCTTCCAATTTGGATTTTCATGGAACATGCGGAATCTTCAGCTGCCCATTTTGTCGGAAGGTAACATCAACCTTAAAGGGTATCCATTTCTATATTATATGTAGAATTTTCATCCAATTTGGAAGTATGTGCTTGAATTTGCGAATGCATTTTATGGGGAGCATGTAAATGAGCTTACATGCAACTCCCAGTGGAACCAATATTCCCCATGTTAACTTTACACTTATAGGAATTTGGACTTCAATCACGATGGAACTTCTGGATAAAGAAATACCAAAAAGTCCAAATCAGTGGACATCTTGTGTGATCTAGCTGATTTAAACCGTTTAGATATAAAGATTCTGATTGGTTTGGACTATAGTCCTCAAGAGGAGGACTCTTCTGTTATGTCAGGAGGAATTTTGTGTATAGTGCCCAAGGCCTGTTCTGATGATGAACTTCAGGTCCTTAGAAAAATACTTGCTATCTGATTACGCTATCATAACATGTGGTTGAGTTATCATGCTAAGAGCTGACAATTCGTGTCAACGGGTCGACCCACGTGTCAACAGGGCAATCTGATACTAGTCGACACAAAAATCAAACATTTTAAATATGACACAATCCAACACGAAAAAAAAAAAATGAAATTGATATTGAATTTGACACGATTCAGTAATAGTTTATTAATATATTTCAATCCATGATCAATTAGAGAATAGAAAAAATCAGCAAATAAACATAACAATAAATATTATCGTGTCAAACGTGTCAAGTCGTGTCAAGAATTGCCAGCTTTACATGCTATGCACCCACTACCATCCTAACACATTTTGAAAATTTACAGGTTAGGGAAATAGTTGCTGTGTTGGATCTTGACGTCCTTTATTACCCTTGCCCGATGAATGGTCCAAATTTCCGTCCCAAGGTGGCACAGATAGGAGGAAAAAAGCAGTTTCCCTACATGGTTCGAAAACATTCCTCATCTTCTGTTCTCTGTCTTCCAACAATGGTAACAAAGAGAATCAAAATGAAGTCGACTATATATATATATAATGCATTTGGTATTCCAAGGTTGCAATACTTTTCTTGCACGCGTGTAACGTTCTTTTTTCCTTGCATGCTTAAAACAGATCAGACTTATGATACTGATGTATATGACTAACTCTCATGTATCTGTATCATTCATATTAGAATGCACGCGTAGAACCAATATGTAGTTTCTCTGTTACCTTGTCCATGAGACTCAATTGTTTACTCTAACAATCTTGAGCTCAGTAATTCTTAACTTCAGTAGGGAACTCGGGATTTAGAAGTTCTAACCAATATTGAACAATCTGATTCTCGGCTTGGACTAATCCTGTTTCTTTTACTGCAGGTGGATCCAAACACAGGAGTTGCAATGTACGAATCTGATGACATAATTAAGTATTTGGTTGGGAAATATGGTGTGTAGTTCCACCAATCTGATTTTCATCGGCTTTTTCTTGTGCGTGTTAATAATTGTAAATTAGTTATTCATGAGAAGGGAAGATGTAGATTCTAGATTGTTATCTGGGAGAAATCTAAAAGCTCTTTGAATAACCTTCCTTTCGAGGAAGTAGGCTTCCACATTACAGTTAACCAAAATTATGAGATGTAGGGTTTATCAAGTAATCTTGCTTCCACAACTCGATTAATAAAAAATTGCTTGATGTTCTCTCTCTCTCTCAAAAATAAAAAATAAAAAATAGAAAATTAAAAAAAGAAAAGAAAAGAAAAACCAAAGAAATCAGATGTAGAAGCAATAAAAATCCCTACAAAAGTAAAGGGGTAACCTACAGAAAAATTGGACAATTCTAACAATTTGGCTTTCACGTGGGAAGGGCCACTGATACATCTCTTCATCAAGTCAAATTGGCTGACATGTAGTTTCATGATGCAACACTAAAATTCAATTGAGTTTCTGCAATATTCCTCCAGTAGAATCCAGTAGTCTAAACAAGATGTTTCCTCTGTTCTGGAAATTTTCTCGTTAATTCCATTCGACAAATGTCTATTAGTTCTTTCTCTAGATTGTGACAGCCATTTTATTTATCTACTCTTTTAATTCCTTTTCTGTAGGTGATGGAAATGTCCCTTTCATGTTGTCACTTGGTCTTCTAACGGTTAGAACTGGACTCTCCTGCAGTAATTTTGTAAATTACCGAAAGACGTTTCTTGATATTTTTTTCTATACTGACTGATTATATTACAGACTCTGACTGAAGGTTTTGCTATGATTGGTCGAATAGGAAAGGTACAATGTTTTTATAAATTCTTACTAACTAGTGAATCCAAGTTCTTACAAAACAATGAATATAATCCTTTGAATGGACTGAGTAGATTAATTTGTGAATAGTTTATTGAAATGTTACATCTTATAATTTTTCTAGAAGTCATTACACAAACATACTAGATAATAATCAATATTGTCAGCAAGTCTTGAGCTTGTAATACTAGAAGCTCGAGTTGAACAATCCCATGTGATTTCTGCAGGGCACTTCCTACACTGCATCAAAATTGCCTCCTAAGCCTCTTGAAATATGGGCATATGAGGTTAGGCTGTGAAATACTGAGGGATTTTTATGTTTGTATTTGTTACATAATATTATGTTGAGGTCCCTAAATCTACGTATGACTTCTATTATTCTTTGTCAATACCTGTTCCACTGTGCACAATCTTTTCATTTAGATCTCTATGAAGGAAATAGTAGTGTAATGTAAATATTTATGTTTTATCTTCCCTTTCAGGGTTCCCCATTTTGCAAAATTGTGCGTGAAGTACTTGTAGAATTAGAGCTACCACACATACTTCACAGGTTAGATTCAGTTTTGACCATTTCCATGTATGTATCCAGATATTTTGCTGCAACGTTTTTTCCCTGTATTCTCAACTTTGTCATCTATTTGTGTAGTTTAAAATAAATTGATATGCTTGCAAAGATTTATGTTCTTTAGAAATTCGAGTTTTACATTATATATTTAATCTTCTGTTGGAAAAAGAGGAAAAGTAAAATAATATATTTGTTCTCCCGATCTGCCTAAAAAAAACAATAAGTAATTTATCAAATTAGTCAGAACCTAGTTAGTAAGAACTTAGGGGTTCTAAGGGGAGGAACTGTTTTGGAGAGCAAAAATGCAGTTTATCTTGACATGCTTCTATTGAAAATTTGTACAAGTAAATAGGAAAGAGGAAAAGATATACAAGAAAAAAGCCAAACAAATTCTTAAAATCTGGCAGCATCCCTAAAATTCAAGAGTGAAATTTGGCAGCAGCCTTAACCTGAAGATAATCCATTTATACAGCTAATGTTAGCTCTTACAGTTAACTTCTTCCAACACTTCCCCCCTGCAAGCTGAAGTTTCGAAATCTCAAATGCCCAGCTTGTCAAGTGCGAAGCTGAACGCTCAAGATGAACCGAGTGCAACGTCATTTTTCAACCAACTTTTCCTTGCTAAAGTGTCCATACACTTCAACATGTTTAGTACAATCATGCTGACGGGAATATGCACAATGCTAATGGCAGCTTTAATATCACAGAAACGCTTCATCGGATCCCTAGAACTCAAGCCCAACTCCTTCAACAAAGCATTCAGCCACAACATCTCACATATACCTTGAGCGATGGCTCTGAATTCTGCTTCTGCACTGGATCTGGCAACAACAGATTGTTTCTTGTCGCGCCATGTGACTAGGTTCTCTCCCACAAACATGCAGTATCCTGAACTCGATCTTTGATTTATTACGAATCCTGCCCATTCAACATCTGTAACTCCTACTTATAGATGGCCATATTTGGAGAATAGCAGACCTTTCCTTGGAGCAGATTCTAAATACCCAAGTATCCTGTGTACAACCAACATGTGTGTTTCGCACGGAGCATGCACGAACTGACTTAGTAAACTCACTCAAGACATAATATATGTCAGGGAGGGTATGAGCCATATATTAGCTTTCCAACCTACCTTGGTCTCTCTCTCTATATATATATACAGTTGTATCATTTGTGCCTTCACCTAACTTGTGATAGTGTTCAATTGGTGTAAACTGTACGACAATCTATCTCATCTAATCCTTTCTTAGTAGTTACATAGGGTTAGAATACCTATAGAGAAATACAATCGTGCTTGCCTGGCCTCCTCAATCCACTGAATAGTGTGAAGAAGACTGCAATCAAAGTGGATACGCAAAAGACGAAAAGTCTATTCGACAGGTTTGCAAGCCAATGTTCCAGTCTTAGCTAGTAAGGCCATGTCTGGATTGACTTTTCAAACGTTGCTTTTGGCTTTCTGGAGGGAAAAACTGTTTTGAACAGTGTTTGACAAACATTTTAGAAGAGTTTCTGGGTCTTAAAAGAGCGTTTTAAAGAAGTTGGGGGTACCACCTTCTCAAACAGCTTTTGCTTCTCTTTTTCTTCTACGGAAAGCTAGAAGCAAAAACTATGTCAAACATGGCTCAAGTCCATAACATATTTTCTTTGGAAAACAAAGATCCCCTGTTTTGATCTAGCACATTTCAGATTATTTTATGAAATGTGCTTTCGACTTACCCACACATACTATCATTACCTGTCACCTCTTACCTCCAATATAATGTTTGAGAAAAAGAGTGATCAAATTGGGCTTGGTAGTATCCATACTTCTTTTGGCTTGAGTAAACCTCTCAATTCAAGCTCTAGGCTTTTGCTCGAGTCCATACAATGATTTCCTCAAGTTGCATACCTTACATATGGTTGAGGGATTAGTAAAGTTAGGAGTAAGTCCATGTATACTTCTGGATTTAGATCTTCATAAGGAAATGCATTTTCTACATCAACCTACAGAAGAGGCCACTATATGTCTGCAGCCAAAAATAAGAGGATCTTGATAGTGTTCATCTTGCCACCAGCGCAAATGTTTCCCTATAAGCTCTTCCATAAGTTTGGGTATAAACTTTAGCCACCAATCTTGCCTTGAACCTCTTCACTGAACCATCTGCCTTATGCTTCACCGTGAATACCCTCATGCAACCAGCCTTCCTTTTCCCTTTGGGTAGCTTAACTAGTTCCCATGTAAAGTTCCATTTCTTCAATCAGGGCAACTTTCCTCTTCTGGTTGACACGGAGGGCAACTGGGTTGCAATTATTTTATAGGATGAATATAAACGTTGAGAAGCCACATAATAGTGATGTGATATTTTACAATTAAAAAATCATATTGAGTGGGAGGCTTTCGTTTAGGGACCGATAAGGAGCCTTATTATCAAGAATTAGTTCAATATCATCATGTGATTGACCAAGTTGATCGACAGGTAACAAATTGACTCATCAATAGATGCATCAATAACTAAATGAGTATCATCATGTGAATGATCAGTTCATCGTTGATAAATCTGGGGATGTATGAAGATAGCTATAGTTTTTTTTCTATGTGGATGGGTGCAAGATTCCTCCCCTACTTGAATGGCGCGTACGATATATGAGCTTAAAAGAAAATACCCCTTGTTGGGATACGCTCGGTTCCAAATAGAAGTTACATATGCCCTTGTAAATACTCAAGTGGACATCTCTGGTGTAAGACTCAATATGGTTTGGCAATCGTGATATGAATTGAACTGTCTTAGGATCGGAATCCCTTTTGTTGAGGGGTTCTAGGTGACTCTGGCACACGGAGAAGACTAGGACGAGGTTTAATGATTCGACTAAAGTTTGAGTAGTCCAGGTGGAGCCTTGATGGTTTGGCTGATCAAGTAGAGTATACGACAATCAAAGTTTGCAAAAGGATTGTTAAGATTAAAGTGTTAAAATATTGGTCAAATTGGATTGCTGTGGCGAACGCTAAATAGTTTAAATACAGATTCTGTTTAGTTAAATTGATTTAATTTGGCTCTGTAAACTGGACATTATACCCTTCAGTTGCATAATTGGTGTAACTCCTTTCCTGTACGATCTTTATGGTTTTGCATAAAATGTTTCTAATGCAGTTGTGCTCGCGGCAGTCCAAAACGACAAATATTGTATCAGAAAGCTGGGCATTTTCAGGTACTTCCTTTTTTCAGTTAAGAAGTTCTATTGTACTCACATTGCATAAGTTATAAAGTAAATGCTATTATTTTTACTGCTACCACTGACAGGTGCCTTATTTGGAAGATCCAAATACTGGGGTGCAATTTTTTGAGAGCGCAGAAATAGTTGATTATTTAAGGGAGACTTACGCTCTTTAGGTGAGGCTGCTTAAAACAGATGACTTCTCACTACTGTTATGTTGATCCTCACTACATATATTCATTTTGGTGCAGCGACTTGTATTAGTTCAAATATAACTTTTGTTATCTCCTTCATTTACCTATCATTGTAGATGGTGTGTTATTTGTCAAGGAAAAGAAAATTCATCTACTTGTTTCCATCAATTTTGACATTTTCGTGTCAGGTTGGGAGAGAGAATTTGAATGTGTAAATCAGTTGCTAATTGGTTGGTTCGCTTTGGTTAGCTTCAACAGTTCCTTTTTCAGACTTGCCAAACACATCTGTTGAAGGTGTGCTATAGAATAAAAGCAAAAACGTTTCCCCCCATCAATTTGGGATATGTTTGACAACAGTATTTGTTGCCATTGGTGAAAAATAAAAGGTTGCGTTTGAAAACTAGTGTTTTCGTTTTCGTTTTTTATTTCTTGAGAATAAAAAAATTTCTTGTTCTTGTCCTAAGGATAATCCGGAAACAAAAACATGTTTGGTTGGAAATTATCTAAAAAAATTTCGGGAATAAAAAAAAAAACATGTTTTTGAGATTTTTTTGGAATAAGAAGTAGAAAACAAATTGTCAAATGGTGAAATTAAGTTTGACTTGATTGTCATCCCTTGTACAAACCATCTACAATATATACTTTCAAGTCTTTCATACAATAATGAACATAATCACTCTATTGCTATTCAAAAGATTAGCATACAGGAAAATATATATATATATATATATATATAAATATATAAGTAGTAACATGTATAAATACCACATCACCTAATTCGATTGGGGTGTCAAGTTGTAGAGGTAAGGGTTTGTATTGGTGGTGGTGTCGATTTGCAGTGGTGGGGGTTTGTGGTGGTGTCGATTTGCAGTGGTAGTGGTGGTGGGATGGCGGCTAGTGGTGGTGGTGGGGATTAGGGTTTGGAGGTTGAAGATGGTGATTAGGGAATCTGCAACAATTAATTTTTTTTTTGCTCAGAACAAACAGTGCTGAAAACAAAAAAACACCATTTTGGTGTTTTCAAATTTTGAACTAAGGGTGAGAAAACGTTTTTTTACTGTTAACGAAAACAAAATCCATCAAAGGCTCCCAAACGAGTTTTTGTATGCCTTGTTTGGTATGCGTTTGTGTTTTTTGCTGTGGATTTTAGAAAAATACAAACACATGTTTGTGTTTGTGGAGTGCTGTGAGTCTAAAACATAAACATGTTTGGTACATAAATGCTTTTACTGTAGATATATACATATGCATATGTGGTGTTTTGGGGTAAAGGGAAGTGGTGGTGGTGTAGATATTTGCACATACATATTGTACATGTGAGTTTTTCCGACCCATGGAAAAGTCCATCCTGACCGGATCAAGTCAAGAAAGACCCGAGATTATGACCCGACCATTGTGCCCGCATCATAACCCGACCGATACATCAGCCCCATGGTTCGAGAAGTATCATGACCCGACCATCATATCCATTGTTTCCCCGACCCGAAGAGCATTTTTGGAAGGAACTCGAAGGTTTTAGAAGATACTTGTAGCTCAAGGCAATGGCATGATATATGATCTACATAGCTGACGTGTAAAGTAAGATATTATGTAAAGTTGAAAATGTTGCCCTAATGGGCCAAAGGCTCATTGGGAAAATGTATATAATTCAATGAAAAGTAATGAGAAATGCATCTTTTGTGTTGTGCAAATTTTGTATCTACACATATATTGAGTGAGTAGTGCAAAATAAATAGAAAACAATACTTTTTTTTGTTAGAAAAAATGGGTTTTTTTTGCTAAGGTTTTTTTATTGTTTAAAACAAAACAAAGCCCAAAAAAAAGTGCTACATCAAACGAAAAAAACCAAACACAAATGCATACCAAACAAGGCCATAATTAGTCTTTTGACCATGTGGAGATTTGTTCGGAATAAGGAAGGAAGCAATTCAAGACAAAGCTGGAAGCACAATGCCAAATGGGATCTCGGGGCTTCCCGTTTATTCATCCAAATCAGATCATGATACGTCTTTTTGGAGCTAGTGTAGGGAGAATTGTGCTTACCACAACCATGTCATTTGTATGTCTAACCAATTAAAAAATAAACTATGTTGATAGTGGTCCCACCCACTTAGGTTGCGTTTGGTAACGGTTTGGTGCGGTGTTAGTTTTTGGTTTTGGTTTGGGTTGGGTTGGATTTGGTTTGGTGTGGTTTTATTTTGGTTCCAAACCATGTTTGATGCAGATGGTTTTGGTGTGAGAAAAAGTGATGCTGAAAAACCAAACCATGTTTGGTAGAGTTGGTATGGGTTGAAATTCTGAAACCAAACCATGTTTGGTAAATTGGGATGGTTTCACATTTTATTTATAAATATTAAAATTTTGTAATATTAAAATATATTAATATACTAATATATTAATATTAAAATTTATAATATTAAAATATATTAATATATTTTTATGATATTAAAATATATTAATATTTTAATATTAATATATTTTAATTTTAATATTAATATATTTTAAAATTTATAATATTAATATTAATATATATATATATTAAAATTTATAATATTAATATTAATATATATATATATTAAAATTTATAATATTAAAATATAAATATTATATTCGGTGCTACAGTGCTACAGTGGGATGCTACAGTGCTATAGTGAGTTTGCTACAGTGTCCGCACCATACAAAACCATCTACAAAGATGGTTCCAAATTCGTTCCAAATTTTCACACCATGGTTTGTTATAGTAACCGAACCAAATTTTCACACCATTTTACCAAACATGGTTTGGTGCCATTTTTTCGCACCAAAACCATATTTTTGGCACCAAACCATGTTACAAAACAGGGCCTTATAAAACCTTCTTATAACTAAACTTGAAAGGTGTATTTGTTAGTGGAAAAAAATCAAAAATCATGTTCATTCACTCTCTCTTCCATGTGTGAATGGAAGAGAGAGTGTGAATGGACTGATTGCATGTTGTTTGTTCGTTAGTTGGCAGCTCATTCTAGATGCTTACATGTAGGGATGGCAAAATGGTCCGACCCGGCCGGGTTCCGACCTGTCCCAATCCGATTGGGAGGGGGGGGTTTGGTAAACTTATAAACGGGTTTGGGACGAGTTTGATATCTAAAATTAAAACCTGAAGCGGGTTCGGATCGGGTTTGGGTTTTCTAGAAAACCAGTTGGTAACCCGACCCTAACCCGTTTATGATTTTAATTTTAATTATATATATATATATATGTGCGTCTTTGTCTATATATAACTCATTAATCTGATTTTTGGTGCTGACATCTATATATATATATTTTTGGAAGAATTTCAGTCAATATGCGTATATATACATTTGTTTGTCTAAATATATGGGATATTTGGTTTATAACGTAAAACATAATATATGCCTAGAATAAGAGAGAGATACTTGGTTTATAACTTAATTTGTTATCAAACGCATTATAACTTAATTTGTCATTAAATAATTTAGTAAATCAAATGTACTTCTAATTTATTAGAAATAATTTAGTACAACCGATGGTAATCCGATAAAACCCGTTTATACCGACGGAGTGGTAATGATATTACCGATTACAACCCGTCGCGGGTTTGTGACGAATTTGGTATTAGTAATTTTTAAATGAGATGGTAATGGTATTAGCCAAACTCATCCCAAACCTGACTCGTTCCCATCCCTACTTACATGGCTCAACTTGAATCTAGAGACCTAAATCATATCAAATTTTCTTATAGTCGTTTTGGAATGTTATTGTCATTTATAATATTATTTACTCGGTTGTAGAATAATTTTTTTTATAAGTAGATTTATCTTTTATTTTTTAGTGCCATAAACGTGAATGTTATTATCATATACCACAGTGATTTTATTTTTATTTTTTTATTTTTATCATATACCACGTTGTAGAATAATGATTTTAATAAGTAGATTTATCTTCTATGTTTGAGTGCAATATACTTCTTGAACTATCACTTTCTACCACCCATTTGTATATAACCTTTTTGACTGGGCAGAGCCAGGATTCGAAGATAGGAGAGTCCGAAGTTGAAGGTGTTCAAATATTGATTAAATATATGAACAAATATAATTAATTCAATTTTGATATATGTACATATACCGGGAAAAAAACCTATATCTAAAGGTTAAAAAAAGAAAAACCAAAACATGGTAGACATTATAAAATCTAAAAAAATTCGTTGTGTAATGAAAAAATAAGTTTTTTTTCTTCTCTTAAATTAAGTAAAAACAAAAAGGAATTTTAACCATATACATTTGGTGTTTGTGAGAACCATGATGATCCTTTTCTTTTTCTATATATATAATGCACATATTGTGTTTTCTGGCTTGTGCTTCTTGGCAGCTATCTGGCATTGGGTGTATTGGGATCTAGAAATATTTTCTGATGAACGTACAGGAAAACCTTCTTTGGACCCTCTCTGATAAGGAAGGAAACGAAATAATCTCAATTTTACGACAAATCCGGTCCAATGGCTGTTCTCTAGCTCAAAAAACACATTATCTATAATTGAACTCTGTCTTTTCTGAAAAAATGAAAATCGTCTTTATAGAATTGACTAAAATCCAAGCATTTTCTTTTTTAATATTGATATTTATATAATTTGCAACAATTACTTGAAATTAAAATAATTATGATTAAATTTGAATAAACAATATGCACCATGTGAATCGTACATAAACACGTCTTTTGAGAATTACGCAAATTCACTAACCCAAAATAATTACGTGGCTATGCATTGTGTCTAATGCCATTGATAATGACTATTAATAACCCTTTCAACCAGTATAACGAAATTGTGTGCTTGTGTTCTGAAGATATTAATTAAATAAGTAGTAATTACTCTAGTAATATTGCGTGTGTGTCATGTCATAAAATTTTAATTTTAAAGATGAAAAATAAATTCATATGTAGTTACATAATAAAAGTCATTAGAATAGAAATTTTGAATGATAAATACACTCTCATACACCGAAGTCACATCTAAACAAAAAATTCAAAGAGATTTTTTTAATTAATTGGTATTTTTTAACTAGGTCATTAAAAAGATTTTTTTAAAATAAATAAATTTGTAGGGCCACAAAAAATATTGGACCTTTTTGAAGGAATTTTGTTTTTTAAGGGGAGCCAATTGAAGAATTATGCCCCCCCGCCCCCGGTTCTTTGAGCTACAAAAATAATGAAGCAAAAGTGATATAAAATAAAACTCAAAACAAAACTAGTAATAAAAATAAAACTATTGAAAATATCCAGAAATGATTAATATCTTATATGAGAGAAAAATTATTAATATAATCTCATGTAGTGGACTAATTAAAGAAGAAGGGTATGATAATCTTTTATAATAGATTTGAGAGTTAATTGCAATAAATTAATAGTTTAGGGGAGTTAGTTATAAAAGTGCGATAGTTGTAGAATTTTTGTTTTGCACTTTACTTAAAATATGATAAAAGCTTGTTCTATTTGTATGGTATATTTACCCTTTACCAAAAATCAGAAAACTAGTGTTGCGCACCTATGAAACTCAATATCTGATATTTATGAAAGGGCTACTTGAACTTTTGTGTTTACCTAAAACAACAATAACAAAAAAAAAGGAAAGTTACATTTAACTCCCCTCAACAATAGTTAAATAACAGTATCGCCCCTCTTGTTTCAAAAATAAAACTGACCTACCCCTGGTTTGGGTCTAACACATGTGCCCTCTCAGGAAAACGTACACTTTTGTCTCCTTAATATTTTCTAAAAATTCAAAGATTCCCTTGGAGTGTTTAAAAGGACTTTTTTTAGTCTATGTGGTTTAATGATACCTGACTAATTGTTATCCTTTCTCAAAAATTAAGTAAATGCCCTTTTAACAAAACCTCGAGTGATGTCTTTCACACATTTGGTGCACGCGGAAAGCAAGTAAAATGTTGTTTTACATTAGAAGGAAATATAAAAATAAATTAAACAAGTACATACACTTCAATTAGTTAAAAAATGAAGTTACATTGATATTTTACATAAAAAAAGAAAAAGAAAAAAAAGAGAAAGGTTAAACATCATAATTTTTTTGTCATGATATAATGATGAATGATGTGAATCTATACATGAATTGACATGTGTCTATTATAACAAAATAAAAGTAAATAAATGAAAAGGAAAGTGAAAATGATGAGTATTTTTTTACCCAAGTGAAGATTGATATGATATTAAAATTGGAATTACAAAATTAAAATAGAAACTAATTGATATCAAAGCTTATTATTTTCTTAATTCATGGTATTATCTTGAAATTATTTTTATGATTTGCTCTTAAAAAAAAGGGTATAAAAGAATAAAATAAGTAAAGAGTAGCCCATCATTTTTAGTTTTATACGAAAACTAACAGATGATGTCTGTGATATTTTAGAAAGATAAGAAATGTAACCGTTAAGGGAAAGTAAATGTAATTGAGAGGATAATGCATCCAATTGTTAGCTTCATTTCTCTTTCAATTTCTTAGTTATGGCAAAGACAGCCCCGGCCAAAGCCACGATGATCCCGGAAACAATAATGGCAGACTTGAGCCTTTGCAGCACATCCTTGTTTCCCCCCTCTTTGTTTTTAGGAGCTTCATTTTGTTCCTTCAAGATAAAAACATTTTTCTATTTATAAGAAAAATATTAACACCACAATATATATATATATATATATATATATATATATATATATATATTCATGAGCACATACAAGATAGAATGTGAATGTCGTTAACTTTATGATGATGGTTCAGTAAGACGAAGACACAAAAAAGGTTAACCTTAATCTCGTTGGAGGTTGCCACTTGTGAAGGAAGGGAGTCAATAGTTTGATCGGAGCTGCCATCTGCAATTCCATTTGCTTCTTCGGAGCTAGCCATTCCTAGCAAGTTTTTTCTTGCTTATGCAGGGGGTAAAGAGACCGAAATCTGGTACAAATAATGCTTGGCGCGTACTTGTCCCAGTATATTCCTATTTGGACGGAAAAAATAGGGCTCTCAAAGGCTCCCCAATTCTTGCCCCAAAACTATTGGAGCTAATTAACCATGTCCAAATGCTTACTTCACCCATCCATCACTCACCTTACAACAAACTACAATGCCGGTAAAATTACTTCATCTCGATCTAAAATGATCTATGCCCACAAATTTCAATGCCAAGGGTGGAGAGAGAGAGAGAGAGAGATCTTGCTGTCTAAGCACATATATGAAAAAATGAACAATCTACACGTGGAAATGCAGGTGGAAGAGTACTGCTTTCAATGTTATCCTGGACCATTCCTGGTGACATTTAATACCGCATTCTCATATAAGAGATGCAAAGCCAAGCCAGGACAAACTAATAACCTATTCATACAGATGTGCACATGTATATATGGATGAGAAATTCAGAATACGGAGGAACTTCCACCTTCCCAAGCTAAAAGTGATGAACCATCAGATTGAAATTAATTTGTCACAGTTGCTGTATGACATGCGTCCATTAAAGTTAATTTCTCAGTTCCTGGCCCCAAATCCACGAGGACTTGGCCTTCCCGATGCAGAGTCCGCAAACTGCCTCCTGGAATCTAATCTTCTCTTCCTCCTTGCAGTACCGGGAGGAGCCTGAAGTAGGAATGCAAAAATATTGACTTAGTCTGCCCAAATTGATGTAGCAAAGAAAAGACACAAGAGGAATCAGGAGATAATTCTCCATCTCATATGATAAAATATCATCATAAGCTGTCCACCTCAAATGTATCAAGCAAGCCAACCTTATAATCTTATAGGCACTGAAATAAACCTTAATCAATTACTACTACTAGTTGTGAATTTTTTTTTTTTACTACTACTAGTAAACCTTGAATTAGGAAAATATATATAAAAAAAAAAGTCATAAATTTAAATGTTCCAAATATAAAAGTAAAAATATACATTTAATACTAGTTTCATAAAATTTCTAATTTTCTCTCTCTGCCCCTTCTCCTAAAGTAGAGGTCACTCAATTAGGTGCGGCCCATGCTTTGAGGTTGCATCTCTCCCCATCACCAAGTTACTCTCATAAAACCGTAAAGATAGCAAACCAAGGTGGGTAAATAAAAAATGTAATTGAAGTTTGAAGTTATTCCAATTTTACTCCGTAAAACCTTAAAGATATTAAACCAAGGTTGGCATACCAGAAGTAGCATGGAAGTTTGAAACTAGGGCAAATTTCATTGACACCCCTTGGGGTTCGGTATAATTTCACTAGAAACAAGTCTTGATTTTAAATTACAGTGACCTCATTTTTCCTTATCATAGCTCGCATAGAAATAGATGCTTTGTTCTTTGGGCTGCAAACGAACCAAACACTCGATAAGTAATTCGAGCTCGGCTCGATAATAACTCGGCTCGCGTTTGTTTATTTAATAAGTGAACCAAACTCAAGCCATTTTTTCAAGCTCGTTTCATAAATGTACCAAGCTCAAACAACTACGAGTTCGGCTTGAAAATGTTCGCGAACAAAACTCATGAACATTTTCATGAACATGCTCGTGAACAAGGCTCGTTAAGAACTTTCCAACTTATATATATATATTATATTATGTATTATATAATACATAATTCTTACCTATCTAAAGACAAATTATTTTATAAGTGAGTCCCATATTGGATGAAGCCTAATTGTGCTTAAGTATTAGTAAATCCTATTTCATTTCTTCTCCTTTAGAATCCATGGTGTGTGTATATATATATGAACAATGAATTTACATTATAACTAAATATAAACTATATTATATAAACAAATTAAAAGACTTTTGTAAGAAATCTCTCAAACATGAAAATGGGTAAAAAATGTTAAAACTAAGAGATGAAAACTTTTTTTTAGCATTCTCGTGTTGTATTTTAAGGCTTTAAATTACACTTCCATTCATAACTAGAGATGTGAACTTGAAATTTGTCCCACATTGATAGTTTAGGAATAAGAGTTGTATGAGTAAACTTATAAATAGAGCTTTCTTTTGGCATTTGAAAAATGTGAGTTGTATTGTTCTCCTTAAACAACTTGTGTGGTTATTTTAATAATTTGTCCCACATTGCTTGTTTAGTAAAAGTTAGGGATGTGTTATGCCTTTAAATATATTATTTCCTTTAGAAGGAGTGGAAGTGTTTAGGTACTTTCTATAAATTAGTGTCAAGTATTAATGGCATGAATTATAATTAAATTAGTCAAAAATTTTAATAAGTCACTTTTATAGTGACTTGTCGAGCCAAGAGTCATACGGCTTGCCGAGTGGCTTGTCGAGCCGAGCTCAATCTTCGTTTTTCATATTTTTATCGAGTTCAAGCCGAGCTCGAGCTCTCCTCAGAATGAGCCGAGCCGAGCCCGAACACTTTAAAGCTCAGCTCGACTCATTTGCAGCCCTATCTGTTCTCCCTGACTCTTGTGCAACTTGCTTTCTCAAGACATTAAGACAAAAAAAATGGATACATTTATTGAGATAGATGCTTTATTCCGTTTAGGTTGCCAATAATCATCCTCAAGACAAACATATGCACGCAGTGACACATGTACATGCAATGAGAACATAAGCATAGGAAAGCACCTTTTGTTCGGATTTAAGTGCCTCCTCAAGATTGTTCAGTGCAGGAATTGATCCACCTTCCATTACACCCATTAGATTCTTCATACGAATGCGCATTTGAAAAAGTTGAGCAACAAGTTGACTCACCTAATTGGTGCAATAAAAACACATCTTATTCAAAAAATATATATTAAAATTGACTTACTCGAATTAAAAAAAAAAGGAGAACAAAATAACATTTTCAATACCAATCTTAGACCTCAAATCCCCCCAACTCTACATACCTGCTGCTCTGTTCTCCCTGACTCTTGTGCAACTCGCTTTCTCCTAGCAGGGGATTCTGCTAAGAGTTCTGGTTTCTCCCTTTCCTCTGTAAGCAAACAAGTGAATCAGAAGCATTTCACAAAGAACAGTATTTAATGATGACAAAAAAACACAAGTGAGAGATAAAAGAAAAGACTTTGTATTAAATAAAAACAAGTACTCCTGAAAATAGATCGAGTTGCTCTGAACAAGGCAGGCTCGACTCATCTAAAGCTCAGCCCCAGCTCGTCCGTTAAGCGGAATAGCAGAGACTGAGTCCGATTTCTAAGTTCGTTTGACAAACCAGCCAGTATTAGTATCAGATACAGCTCTTAAAAGAGAGTGCAGTTCAAATTTCAGATACAGAAAACTCATCAGTCATCTCAGATTGAAAACAACCTTTATAACTACACCCAGAGCTGGTTTTCATTTAATCAGATAGTGTTCATGACATAAGGTATAGGGGTGGAAAATGCAACTTAAATGTGGATATTCAAGAGAAGCAAACGCGAATGCATATCAAAATTTCAGCAGAAGCACCAGATGAAGGTTCAAGGCCAACTGAGGTAGTTTAAAGCTGCAAATATAATAATTAATAAATACACATCTTTGAAGAGCAAAGGCATTTACAAGCGGCTCTAGTTTAGCACATTCAAGGGGTACAAATTGCATGAAATGGTAAGAATCTGAACACGAAAATAAAATTAATAGTAAAAGTGCAAAGCAAATGAAATTATAAGCAGAAATTAAAGAATCACATCCAATTTTTCCAATGACATTGATTGCAAAAAAGGCATTTTAAATAGCAAACATCCTTTGTCAAACCTATTCTACATGTTATCTTATATAATTCTCAAGTATAGATCACCTGAGGCATAGGATAGATGATACAGAAGGACTAGTACCATATATGTGATATCTCATATTCAGATTCATGGCATTTCCTGATATCAATCATAATATTAACCTGCAGTAAATGGGACCCTTGGTAAGATACTATTACTGTAATCTTAGACACCCCGATTAAATTGCTCCACGGGAATCCTCTGGTTTTTTCATTGTCTACCAGGTTCTGCTAGCCATTGTATACAACGGAACAACATGGGATGTGTAACTTCCACATTACATAAAGGCTTAAAAAGCATACATACATGGGTTTGGTTCTCTCTATGTTCTTTTCATCAGTGGATTTTTAAATTTTCTGAGATATCTTTCTGCTATTCATATATCATCTTTAACTTCCTTCAAACAACCATCTCCATCTACTATTCATATATCATCTTTAACTTCCTTCAAACAACCATCTCCATCTAATTTTTCATCTCCAGTGCCATTTCCCTTTCCTTATTACTCGAAGTTGCCATTTTCTGCTTTAGCCTTGACTTCATTCTATTCTTCACCTATCAATTTTGTAGTACTCTTTTTCTTGACCCTTATTATTATTCTAATCAAGTTCTGCTCAGTTCCTTCAACCTCATATATTGTTGTTGTTCCATTGCATAAAGACATCATATATGTGTCGTCTCAGATTAAAAATAAAACAAGTTTTGATCCATGGAATGATTCTGGGCCTCATCAAAGCATAATATTTTTGCATTGGTGTTTTCCAATAATATTAAGAATAGTATCACAGGTCCTAAATGCTCAGTAGCCACCAAGGATGCATTAATACTTCTGCGACAGCAATGCACCCGAATTGGATACTTGTCCGATACCGATAATTCTAGGATACTCGCGGATATGTGTCCAATACTACTTAGAAACACTCACACATATTGTTTAACTTTCAAATGTATTTGATACTTCTTGGATACTTCAACAGCGTACCGATACTTATTAGATACCTCATAACACATTTTCCACAAGTTTCGAACCTCAAAATGTAACTTTTTGAAAATTAATCAATTATTAGAGAAGTTCAAAATTTATCAAGTGCTGACCAGAGATGCTTGCTTTATGTGTGGTGAAAAAAACCTACAACTCTTCTATATTATATTTATGAAAAACTGGCATACCTAATTTGTGTCAATAGAAATTTAACTTTATTATATTTTTATTATTGTATGTTGCTATACCCTTATCCTCTCTCTCTCTTTTTTATTTTATTTTTAGTATCGTTGTACCAGAATCGTGTCAATATCCACATTGAAAGCTTTGAAAAGCTGTTGTTATTATTCATCATTCATCGTACCAAAAACCTAAAACAATATTTACACAAGTACAAGCTATATATAATAAAAGTCACAAAAGACTAAACTACCCATAAAGTAATAAAAGAATAAATACATAAAATAAAATAATACTATTAACACCCCCCCTCAAACTCATGATGTGACGGCGAGAAGCATCGAGAGTTTGTCGAGAAGAAAACGAAAACGCATAATAGTGTGGTACTTCGTGAAAAATCAACCAACTGCAGAGTAGAGGAGACATATGGTAGAGAAATCGTGTCAAGCTGAAGATGATGGCGCACAAAATGACAATCAATCTTAATATGCTTGGTACGCTCATGAAAAACACTGTTGTGAGCAACCTGAATGGCGCTCTTGTTTGTTTCTTACTTTTCCAGGAGATGAGGGAATCGCCCAGAAAGATACAAAAGCCAGTAGTGGACTTAGGATCCGTGGGGTCTCCAACCCAATCAGCATCAGAGAAAGCTCAAAGTTCTAAAACAGAAGTAGATGAAAATAATAAACTTTGATGTAGAGGGCCCTGCAGATATCTCAAAATGCGAACAACAACAACCCAATGAGCAGTAGTAGAGAAGACACAAATTGACTAACAATATGTACGACATAAGTAAAGTCAGGTCGTGTCAGAGTGAGATATACTAAACTGCCAACCACAACACGATACAAAGTAGGATCACCCAATGGAATACCATATGAGGAAGTATAACGAACATTGAGCTCCAATGGAGGTTCAACTACTCGTGAATTTGTCAGACGAGCTTTGCGAATAACTTCCGTTGCATACTTGGATTGTGAAAGAAGATAACCTTTGGGAGAATAGGCAACTTTTATGCCAAGGAAATAACGAAGAGGCCCAAGAACCTTCATTTCAAATTATTGTTGCAACTGTGACTTTAAAAGAGTGATTCCTACAGTATCATCACCAGTCACAATCATATCATCAACGTATAATAACAGAATAATACGTCTAGCAGAAGTATAACAAATAAATAGAGTTGAATCATAATCACTGGAACGGAAGCCTAAGCCATAGATGATTGTTGAAAATTTCTCAAACCAAGCTCTAGGAGCTTGCTTGAGACCATACAATGCCTTCTTAAGTTTACAGACTTCTCCAGAATTATGAGAAACACCAGGGGGTGGAACCATATAAACTTCCTCGGCCAAAGTCCCATGTAAGAAGGCAAATATTTTTTACATCCATTTGTGAAAAACCCCACTGATGAACAACTGCTATAGCAATTAATGCACGGACAATTGTCATTTTAGCAACAAGCACAAATGTTTCTTCATAATCAATACCGTACTCTTGTCTGAATCCCTTTGCAACCAAGCATGCTTTATACCTCTCAATAGAACCATTTTTTATTTTATAAACCCATTTGCAACCAATCGCAGATTTATTCTGAGGTAATGTCACTAACTCCCACGTGTCATTCTTATACAAATCAGAGAGCTTTTCATCCATCTCTTGCTGCCAGTGAGAATCAAGAACAACCTCTTTTGTAGGAATTAGGTTCAGAAAGAGAATGAACAAATGCCAAAAAGGAACAAAAATCCGAAGAATAACAAGAACTGGAAAAACCAAAACGATCAGGAAAAACCAAAATGCTGAGGATAATGAGAAGGTGTTGGATCCACAATGTCACGACCTAAGAGAGAGTCGGCCGAGAGAGACTGAGATGTACCTGCAGAAGGTACAGTGATATTCTTGCGAGTGTAAGTGTGAATAATAGGAGGACGGCTAACAGGAGTGGGTGCATTGATAGAATTAGACGAAGTATTGGACAAGGTAATAGAATTATCCTCCAGAAAGGGATCAATATAAACGAGATCATTCTTACTCAATGTTTTAGTACTAGCAGGAATGGAGAAAAAAGGAATGCGCTCGAGGAACATTACATGATGTGACATATATAACTTCTGAGCAATAGGATTATAACAACGATAACTCTTTTGACCTTCACCATAACCAAGGAAAACACACATGGTAGAACGGGCGGACAACTTGGTACAATAAACTTTAGGCAAAAGAACAAAGCAAATACAACCAAAAACTTTCAATGAAAAATAGTCAGGAGGTTTACCAAATAGTCGTTCAAATGGAGAACAAAGCAAATACAGAGGGTATTCTATTAATAATATGTACCGCGGTAAGAGCAGCCTCCCCCCAAAATACACTAGGAACACTAGCAGATAACAAAAGCGAGCGAGCAGTCTCCATGATATGTCTACAGTTTCGCTCAGCAACACCATTTTGCTCAGGTGTATCGACACAAGATGATTGCAAAATAATACTATCAACTTTTATTAAATCAAGAAAATCACTGTAACGTCCGGTATTTTTATGGGTTAATTTAAAATTTTTATTTAAACAATTATGTGCTTATATGCTTAATGTGTTTAATTGTTTTAGCATGCCTTACATGTTGTACGTGATATAAAAATTGTAGGTAACATGTTGTATTTTCATTTTGAAATTAATGAAAATTATTGAAAACGATTTCGGGAAAGAAATGACCGAGGGGTAAATGAGTAATTTCACATTTGGAGCAATTGGTGGAAAGTGTAGAGATTTTGGGTAAGAATTAGGGCTTGAGTGGCATTTTGGTAATTAGAGAGGATGACAAGGGGTAAAAGAGTATTTAATAGTCTTGATGACACTTTTGTAATTAACCCCAACTTTGGAAGAATTTGGTCATTTCCACCTTTCATGTGTTGTCTAATTCCTAGCCATTGATCTCATTCTCCCATCTTTGTTTTGGACCCTTGGATCATAAGGCCTTGTTTGGTTGACACTTAAATGGAATAATCCATTATTGTTGGTCATCCACTTGGCAAGACTTTTTCTCAACCATTGGATGGTTATTTGATTTCCATCTTTATTCTAAGCCCTTGGATGATAAGGCCCCGTTTGGCAAATCAATGAGTTTTATGAGTTGTGTCATAAGTCTTCCACTTGACAAAACTCATTTCTAGCCCTTGGATTCATTTCTTTTTTCCTAACTTCATTTTGAACCCTTGGATTGGAGAAGAGTTAGTGGAGAATCTCTACACTTATGAGTTTCTCTCATTTGCAAGACATTCTCTCATCCACACAAATATCTATCTTCTCTCATAAAGTTCTTGCTAAGTTCTCCCTCACTTCACTCCTTCTTCCTCAAGTTGTCAAATTCTCTCTTCCTTGTGATGAGAATTTGAAGGGGGTTTGTGCATGGAAGTTGATGTTGGTGCTCCAAGCTTCCTTTTGAGCCAAAGTTTGGTAAGTGATTCTTCCTCCTCTAGAATTTCTAGTATCAAACCCTAGTTTCTATTATTGAATTCTTATATTCAATTTTTGATTTATGGAGTTGTTTATATATAGCTCTTGCTTGAGACTCCATTAAAGTTTAACTATCGGTTGAATTGAGCTATTTGTTGGGTTTGGAGGAGGTTGGGTTGATTCGGTTCACCTTGGAGGCTTTGCTTGTTCTTGGTGTTCTTGCTTGGAATTGAGGTAGGGGAAAAACGATTTGTATTCGTCTTTGTATGAGGGTGTGTGCGTCTATGTGTATATATGCTGTATATATATATATGTGAGTTGGTCTTGATAGTTTAGACTATGAATTAGGCCTTTGGGAACATGATTTGTGATATAAATTATGTTGTGATATATTGCTTAACAAATGTTAAATTGTAAGCCTTGTGAGAAATTGAATGCAATATAATGTTATTTGATAGAAGCATGTATTGTGATAGCATATGGTTATGATAAGAACCTTTATGCATTTTGGGGTACACCATGTAGTGTTAAAAGCATGGGTGTAGGGTTTATACGGATTATGTATTCGTAAGTGTAAGTAGTCTTGTGTCGAATCGTCGTAACAACTGGCCAGGGGGTGTTCCCATCCTACGGAATAATGAGCCGTGAATGGGGTATAGGGTGAGTCGTCTCATTCTCGAAGTCGCGGGTCGTCTCGTGCATTCGTTATACGAATCTTTAGGCACGGGTCGTCTCGTGCCAACCGCCTTCCTTGTTGAAAGTGAAATGTCAAAAACACTTGGGAAGAATCGGTGCGGTACTCTTTCTCGTTATAAATGAGTAGGGTATAAATTCGTTAACCTATATTGGGCAAGCGCATATTATGGGGTGTGTTGAGTTATATTGTACTTGAACTATCCCATATGTGTGATCATGATATTGTTATTGAAGCATGCTATAATTGTGGTAAATTATATTATGAGCATGTTGGGGAAAAACTTATTTGTTGGGTTCGATGGGGTTCCGGATTGGCGTGAGAGCCATGTGGGACAAGAGACCGACCTAGGGTTAGTGGCATGAACCTTGGTTGGGTTGAACCACTCGGACTACCGGATGGAGGCAATGACGTTTCCTCTACTGGGCTAGTGAGCTCACCCCACGCCTTTTATATTTTTCAGGTGACGATCCTGTTGGGAGAGTTCCATAGTCTATCCGTGGATGTGTGGATGTATGTTCGCCCTTTTGTGCATGGGAGGCGGACCACACTTTATTTTGATGGGCATTAGACCGATAAATATGTTCTTTTTTCACATGTAAACTAAGCTTGTAAAACCATGTTATTTTGACCCGGCTAGTATGTTAGCCGAGGTGTTATTGATTATGTATATCCCTTGGAGCGCTATGCGCGGGGATTGTGTTCTTTTGGTGCACTTCGGTGCCGGATTATGCATTATGATCAAATTATAACATGTTCGCCTTCGAGCGTTTAAATGTCATTCTTGAGTATTTTTACTTGGAATTATGAATGTAAATTGGATGATTTGCCATGAATTGCGAATATTAGGTGTTTAGCCGAAAACGGCGTTTTTCTAGGTTTTCAAACTAACCCTTTTCGATTTGAATGGAGAAACCCGCTTTCGCCTACCCCCGTAGCCCCGGTAAAATTTCTTGTTTTAGGAATGATTTCAAACTCATTTTAAGAAGATTTTGATCTTTATAACCCGGTGGTCGTTAAAACGGAGACCGGGGCAAGACGGTTATTTTACGGATTTTTAAGAAGCGTCTTTGATAAAAATAACCATTTCTCTTCTTATTCCAAATTAGGGGGATTTTTCCTCATTTATAAAGTCCCAAGGACCAGTTGAGATCTTCCTTGATAGTTTCTAAGGGTTTGGGGCTGTATGGGAGCCAAATTTGAGGTTTTCTGGTCTAGGCAGTCGACTGGCCCTTTCGGGCAGTCAACTGGGTGAAACGGAGGAAATTTTTCTTCAAAATCTTGAGCTCTCTGGTTCATCCAGTCGACTGGGTCATTAGCCAGTCGACTGGCTGGGTCGCTAGCCAGTCGACTGGGTGGTTCGGCCCTGCTCTGACCTGTTCCACTATTTCGCTCATATCTCGAGCTACGGGTGTCGGATTGAGGCGTTCTTTAGCTTTTTAGAAAGCTGACTTAAAGATCTTGATGTTAGGCTTTTGAATCGCCTCATTTGACTCGTTTTTGAGGGCGCAATCGTCGATTGAAGTTGACAGTAGATTTCTGACTCTAAACGTAGGAATGCCGATTTCAAAATGTTGTAGTTTCCATTTCGTACCTTCAAATTCGGTTCCGTTTGTTCCTATAACTTTTTTTTGGTCCAAACCTTGTATTTATACCTTGGAATCACTACTTTAGCCATGTGATGACCATTTTACCCTTTTGTGGGCGTTTAATGATTGAAGGTCATTTGTTTTCATCTCTTATTTCTTCCGCATTCACTCCCTTAGCTCTTAGGCTCGGATTTTGGAGTCCTAGGAAATTTGGGGCGTGACAACTTGGTATCAGAGCATACTATTGAGTTTTCTAGTATTATTTTATACATGGAGTATATTTTTCATTGTTATTCCATGTATTTTCTTGTTATTGTTGACTCTAGTGGTCGTTTGACTTACGTCACCCCTTATAAATTCGCTGATTCTTCGGGTCGGAGTTTCGGGAATTTTAGGGGCGTGACAATCACCCTACTGATATTCACCACCCAAATCACATCTAAAGCATTTTATAATAGTTGAGAATATGGTGTGAACTATAGCACGAAAGTTCCTATAAATATAATAGAACTTTGAACGATGTTTCATTATAAAAATCCAACAATAGCGAGAATAATCATCTACAAAGGAGACATAATATCTGGATCCCCCTTTAGAAGAAATGGGAAAAGGTCCCCACACATCATAATGAACCAAGTCAAATGGTGCTCAAGAAGTAGTAGAACTTTTATTAAAAGGCAATGCAGAAAATTTGGCTAATTTGCATCCACTACAATCAGAAATATTATGACTTTGCAAATGACCCAAAACACCAGTGGAAACTAAATACCATAAACGAGAACTAGAAACATGTCCAAGACGGGAATGCCATAAATAAAAACTAGATGACTGAGGACTCAAATTAAAAAAAGACAAATAAAGTGCAGAAGCAGCTATAGCTGGAACATGAAGCTTCTCTAAGACGAACAAGTCACCCTCTCTACAGCCTGTCCCAATCAGTTTCTTGGAATGTGGATCCTGCACAATACAACTAGTAGAAGAGAAGTGAGCTGATTATCCAGAGTCAAACAACTGACTAACCGAGATTAGATTCAAGGTAGTTGGGGAATGCAATAAATATCAGAAAGAGACAAATTAGAAGAGACAATTGTCCCAATACCAGCCAATGGCATAGGCATACCATTAACAACTACAATGGAAACAGATGATGGAGGAGAGAAAATTGATGCGAATAATGAAAAATTACTAGTCACATGGTATGTAGCACCTGAATCAAAAACCCAAGTGGTCTGAGAAATACCTGAAGAAGCTGAACCAGACAAACCTATAGAGGGAGAAACTGAAAAAGCATTTGGCTGAGGGGTGGAAAGAAGTGTTTGCAATTGCTTTGCAATCAATGACAACGTAGAAGAAGAAGACTCGTCCTTAGATGGTGCAACCGCGACAGTGTGATGGTCCTTATTCTTTGAAGACTGATGTTGTTGTCCATGAATTCCCTTATTCACCAATTTGGGACACTGAGCTTTCCAATGACCTTTCTGTCTACAAAAGCTACACTCATCAAAACCAACTCTACTTTGTTGTTTACTCTTAGTGCTATAAAGAGGCCTAGGTGGAACAGCCAAAACAGTCTGACTAGGTAAAGGAGAAAGTCATTTGTTTGAAGCAGCCTTGAGACATCTTTGAGAAGAGGACCCCATGAGAATGTAAAATCTTCTGGTGATTTCCAACTATCTCCCAATGCAACTCCTCCAAGTTCAAGTTTCAATTTCCATCTTCTATAGCCTTGAGAGTTGATAATCCAAGAGTGACAGCATATTTTCCTCCATAGGACTCTACAACAATAAACAGAGGACTTGTTTGGAGATTTGAAAATTGCTATCAACAATGTAGTCAAATCAGCTGCTGCTTCAATATCAGTTTTCACAAACAGCTTATTATCCTCCACAAAACTAAATCCAGTCCCAACTGGATTATCAACAAACAAGAGATCTGCCTTTTTGCAGCCAAGTTGAATTCCGAGGCTTCAAATTAGTGTCCAATGGCCCTCTTATAGGGGGAAAAAAAACCTTCGATATGCAATGCAACACTCTCAAACAAGAGCCTCCTTTCTCCTTTACTCCTCCTTGTGCAATGCAATTAATATGTTCAGATGAAATGCAAACTGTAACGACTAAGTGAACTGAAATTTGCTATGGGAACAAATAACAAACAGCTGGTGTGCGTGACGAAATCGCAGAATTTGTTTGGGCTTCGATGGTGTTTAGGGAGGCGAAGCCGAGTCTCTAATGTACTGATGAGAACAGATGTGGTGTTAATATTATATAGCTGAATTAGTGAGGTACTGGTGCAAACAACTTATGCTACTGTGATGCAAGCAATCAATTAGGGTTTCAATATATAGGAACAAGCGGACTGATATGCAATGAAGGCAAGTCCCGGTGAGATTCGAACAGAAGCAGAACTTTGACACTTATGTTGCAAAGACAACCTGATGAATAGACGTCGATCGATGCTAACACAGAAGAGAACCTGATCTTACAAAGGTAAGGTGCAATGCGAAGAAGAAGTAGTGATGCAATAGCTTACCATAATCGTCACATGCTCAGATACCATGAAAGCTTTGAAAAGCTGCTGTTATTATTCATCATTCGTACCAAAAACCTAAAAACAATATTTACACAAGTACAAGCTATATATAATAAAAGGCACAAAAGACTAAACTACCCATAAAGTAATAAAAGAATAAATACATAAAATAAAATAATACTATTGACACATCTATGTATGTGCTTATTAGATAGCCACCTCGTGATGTAGAACCAATAGAAAGAAAGCTCTGATACCAATTGATGCAGAACACAATAGAAGAAAACTCTGATATCAATTGATGCATAACACAATAGAAGAAATAGAAGAGAGAGAGATGAGAGATAAAGAAAAGATAGAACTTGGGATGAGAAAGCAAGAGCAAGAAGAAGAGAGAGAGAAGAAGAGTAGCATGAACAATTTAATCAATATTATCAAAACTAACAATGTCATGTTACATCAAAGCCTTTTATAGACAACACAAACCCTAAGTAAAAATAATAACCAATATAATTAAAATAACAAATAAATACTAAAAGTAAAAGTACTAAAATACCCCTAAAGTATTAAAATAGTTGTAATGTCTAAAATATTCTAAGTCATCTCTTTTTTCCACGTCTCCAATAATAAACATAAGTCATGTGGGCTTCAAGGTCGCGGGCCTTGCCCAATTCTCCATCACCTCGATTGGTGTAAACAATGAAGTATCGCACCAGTAAATGCAACTTCTTCACATGGACTTTTCTAGATGACAATGATAGTGGATATATGCAAAATGTAAATATGTACAGTCAACCACGGGCTCTGAAACTAGAAAATACGGGACAAGTTAAAAGAAGTTCCATAATGTACAGAGAAATATTGACAATAACACTGAAAAACGTGCTGGTGAAAATTCTGTTTATATCCAATAAAGGGAGCAGCATATGGTTAGCATCTAGGAAGTGCAGTTACCCCCTTGATTTCTTTTCTTTTTCAAAATTAGGTATATCTATAATTGTGCAAGTTTACAAAATGCCTCCTATTTTTGAAAATTTGTTCCCCACCTTTTACTTTGCCTAAATCAGAAGATGCCACACTCTTTCCCTCCCTCCCAGATGATCGGTTTCTTCATTTGTTCTTGTCATCTGGGTATAGCTTAGATATACCCCTGACCTATTTTTTGCTGTATTTCAGTTAGTTGATTGTAAAAAGATATGCTTCCATAGTTCGTTATCTTGATCCTTCATATGCTCTAGTTCCCTTCGTTTTTCCAAGGAACTTGGGCGTAAATGGGAACTGGGCTTTGTTTGGATAAACAAAAGGGTTTGATTTTTCTGCAAAGTCCCCTTATACGTCATCCATTCTCTTTATTTTTTTATTTATTGATTTGCTTTATTATGTGAGTTTAATTAGTCTTTAATACATGATCTACCTTTTATCACCAATGTCGGCTGATTCTGATTGTTCCTAATTGACAATTAGTGCATTTCTTAGAATACAGGGTCCAGAACACATGTTAAATGAGAAAGAACTCTTTAGTCCCAGAATTCCTGAATTTCGCACTTTAATTTGGGCCTGTAGGAACTATCTCGAGCTTTCTGTGATAGTCCTTCTCTCCCTATACAATTGGTCGTATTCAAAAATCATGTACCACGCTGGAATGATATTTATTCATTTCTATTTCTGTGCTTGTATCAAATTTTGGTTTGATCTGAATTTTATCCAAGAGTTCTTTAATTCAGATTTATTATCACCTAATTCAATAGTTGTAGTTCCTTAATTCCTATATGGATGGTTTTTGGTTTTTAGTAGCGGTAAATTTCAGTCTCAGTCAAATGGTGTGACAGGCAAAGGATGGTAATCTTGATCTGATTTTGTGATAGCTCATATAAAAAAGGGATCATATCCCTACCAATTAGAAAAGTTATCTGTATAATTTACAATTCAAGAAATATATCTTTGGCTGATTTATATTAGAAGAAGTGAATGATTGATGAGGTCGAATTTTGGTAGCTTTCAAAAGTAAAAATCAGTAAAAATGATCATGATACTACTCTTCTTCGATGAAAGAAAATGGTTGAAGAATGCAGTCTTGCTCATGTAATGTGATTTTTTACTTTTTATTCTTTTTTATCTTATTGTTGTCCAAGGCTGCCCCCTATACAGGATTGTAACTAAAAGTGTAGCACAACTTATTCCTGCAAAAGATTCCTAGAGGATTCAATACCAAAAAATTTCTTCAAACAGATAAGCAAAAAAAGACCTGGGGTCATTGCTTCAATCATAGCTTCCATGATCTTCAAGCTCTTCTCTGCCTCCCGAATTTGTGCAGGAGTGATCTGTTATCATAAAAGTGGTAGGGGAGATTATTCTACTACAATTTCAAGGTTGAGTCGAAACAACATAAAGTACTGACAAGCCTTTTTGGATTTTATTGAATTTTCCTAGCTAATGTTCATTAAGTATATCATTCATCTCTTAGTGAAAAAAATACTCCCTCCGTCCAACTTTAATTGTCCACTATTGAAAAGTCAACATTTTTTTTACACTGTTTTCTTTCCTATTTTGCCCTTGATAATGTAGTATAGTTGTGGTTTTTAGTGGGGGTCTATTGCTTTTTGAAGTTAATGAAGAGAGATAATTTGAGAAAGTATATGATAATATTGTATTGGGATTCGAAACTGGACAACTAAAAATGGACAAGTAAAGTAGGCAAAGTGGACAACTAAAAATGGACGGAGGGAGTAGTAGAAATAGAGTGACACAAGGAAGGTAAAGAGAATAAAAACAACAAGGAAAAAACCAAGCTTTTATACCTTCCCCATGCCAGGAATCATTCCAATAACACGGCTCATTGAACCCATCCGGGCAACAGCACGGGTTTGCTTTAGGAAGTCATTGAAATCAAAATTCGCATTCATGATCTTCTTCTGTAGGTCTTCGGCATCTTCTTGGCGCATCTACTCACAAGTAGATTATGTGATATGTCAACTAAATATATATACAAAGACAAATGATATGGAATAAATTGGAACTTACAACTTCTTGTGCTTTCTCCACAAACGACAGAACATCTCCCATTCCTAATATACGTCCTGCCATGCGGTCAGGGTAGAAAGGTTCAAGATCCTCCATGCGTTCTCCTCGACCTACAAGCTTGATTGGCTTTCCTGATACCTGTGACCATCCACTGTTACTAACAAGACAAAAAGGGAAGCAATTACAACAGAAACTGGCCAACTGAGTTGGTGGCATTGCACCATTACAATAAAAAAACTGACATGTTTATCGGTAAGGATCATATTAGCAAATAATAATACAACATTCATTTCACACAAGCACCTGTTAGTAATGATTTGGGGTATAATAATAATAAATAGCGTATTTGTTAATATATAGTGTATGTAGAAAAAGAAAAACATAAATAGTCTATGTAGTAAACAAGCTATTCTATTTCATAATAGTAACATCGAATTTTCTTTAGATTACCATAGTTCTTTTGTTATATGCATCTGTACATTGGTCACACCCACTTTGGTGCTCCTTGATAAAATATTAAAATAACAGACAAATTTGAAAATAGGTTTAAAAAGGTATCAAACACTAGCATGTTATATTTTGTAGGGGCATCATACTTTTATCGTTGTATGCGTTGCATGTACATAGGTAGCACCCATTTGCTGCTCTTTACATGAGTATATTATGGAATCAGACAAATTTGAATGTAAGTTTACACTACAAAAGGCATCTAATGCTCACAAAGAGGCTACCTAACCCAAAGAGCAGATATGTGATGATTCCTTTCATGGTAGAGGCAAAACGAATTATAGAATCAGGTATATAGATAATGGCTGACCTCCTTAACACTCAAAGCTGCTCCACCTCTGGAATCCCCATCCAGTTTCGTCAAAATGGCACCAGTAATTCCAATTTCAAGATTGAATGATGTGACCAAGGCTGATCATTGAAGATAAACAAAAGTTACTTAACCGCGGAATTTGCCATTTGCATCAGTAGCTAAACAGGAAGATTGTCAAAACCATATTAAGCCATGCAAATCAATGATATTCCAGTTAGATGACTACTGAATAGCTTAAAAGGAAATCCTTTTAATGCTTGATGTACAATGTACTACTACTTTACCCAAAACGATTACAGAAAAGCAAGCTCTTTATCCCAAAATTTGACACATAAGATTGTATTCGATGGTCTGTATAAAATGGCAACAGTATTTAAGCACCAATAGGGCATTACAATTATGCCTGCTTCCTCATAAATTTGAGTGAGACGAAATACGACAGTTTGCATTAAGAAAATTTAAGGAACACATACAACAAGAAGACGTTGCAATGATACTTTCTCTAAAGAAGTATAGAACTCGAAGATAGACTATAGTTTCAATTTCGTTGTTGAAAACAAATACTAAGCTAGGTAGTGTAGAGAAGGAAGGGCTCATAACATACTTCTGTCAGCATGAGAAAGACGCCCAAATTACCTTTGCAAGGAAGAGAGAGTAATAACTCAATTATGATTATCTGAACAGTATGCTGACAAAAAAAAAATTTCTCATAAAGATGAGAGAAAGTTGGCAACTGATTTTTTAATATAAGAGAATGGGTTGAATACAAACATGAACATGCGAGAACTAGGACAGTGTAATGCCCAAACCAAAAAATAAAAAACAAAAAGGGAACATACTTTACATAAGAACTGAATTATAAAGAATAAAATAAGAAATATTCAAAAGACATATACCAGATCTATTTTGACTTTCAGTAATACTAAATAACCAAAACTATGTTGTAGCAATTCTGGATTGCCATATTTTGTTAGAGGCTATACAGTCTTCCTGCCCGTCACATCATGTGTGTCAACCCTAATATATGAAGCTGATAATTTTGTTCTGATTAGGCATCATTGCATGGAATCTGCCTACATGAAATTAACATCACACTCTGAAAAGTGAGAAAAGTCCATGGTAAACTTCCATTTAGATGCCTGATTAATGACTTTCACCATCATTCCAACAATGGGTGCAAAAGAAAACATCTCTACTACAATTTTGTAGGATATTCAACATTTTTACATAGATGGGCTTTAAATTGTTAATTAAAATTGGAGGCCCATACACACAACATGAATCAAGTCCCTTTGTAAGCTAAAGATTCAAACAATTCAGCTCAATGGAAAACAGCAAATGAAATATTTACCCAACAATAAAACTCAAGGTCATGATACAAGTCAGTAGTTAGAACTTGGAACAAAGATTCTAACAATTTAGTTCATTGGGAAAAAAGCAAATAAATATTCGAAGAACAACATAACAACAAAAATCAAGGTCATGATACAAGTCAGCAACTAAAATAGACCTTCACCCGACTCCAATTAGCAGCGAAGGTGCCAGATATTAACTTAATGGGGGCAAATGCAAAGATAATACTTTGATTTTTTTCCTTTTTTACCATTAGACATCCGAAAAGAGTTTTCTGTTTTCAAAGTGACATGATAACTATTTTCAGCCTATTGATATTACAAAATATTTACCGTTTTATTTGTGACATAAAATGAAAAAATAAATAAATCAAAGAGTGAGATTGGGTGAAAAAAGGGTATCAAGGATTTTCCTTAGTAGCTTAAAGTTAAGAAAAATATTGAAAACAAGACTTTTACGATTCTTTCTTATTGTCTCTGTCTTGGAGAAATGTAGAAGACAAACACCGTAACATTGAGGAGGTAAACTAGATCTAAGTTGTGGGAAAGTGATATGCAAAGAGGTCTTTTTATATTCTTTGGAATAGTATATACAAAGAACTAAAATATAACAAAAATGCGAGCAGTGGGCAATTGCCCCACTAAAACACTATGTGGCTCTGCCACTGCGAATGAACAATTAAGTTTGAACACCTGCAGCTTCTTGTCCAGTCATTGCATCCACAACAAGCAAAACTTCTGTAGGCTTCAGTGCTAGTTTAACTTCTTTTAGTTCATCCATCATTGCTTTGTCTATCTGATTAAAAGACAAAAACAAATATGACCTAGAGTAATGAAAATTGGTTTTAAAGGATATATTGCCAGTGGATAGTAAAGTCAGACCAATTGTACTATGGTGAAAACCGCCACAATATATAAGATATAACCTGAAGTCTTCCAGCTGTGTCCATTATGACCACATCCATATTCTTCCGTTTGGCCTCTTCTAGACCTTGCCTAGCTATTTCTGCAGGTTTAACCCCAGCCCCTGCTGTGTATACAGGCACATTAACCTGTCCCAAGCTTACAACTGAATATGAGATTGAACAAAGCAATTGTAGTTGAATATAAATTAAACGTAACAAATCACTTGGAACAATATATTTATGGGAAAAGATCACCTAATAGGTACAAGTGCGAGAACATTTCTTTTAGACTACAAAGTAGAGCTCATAAGCTTAGCTTAGCACGTCTTAACCAAGACAATAGTCAGATAAGTAGCACAAATTTCAAAACATTTTAATTAATCAAATTTGCTTTATTCCAGAACCTTGATAAATTTCACTTGAAGAGAAGCAAGAAGACATAGGAAAATAAAAGCATAGTTGAAAATGCCTTAAGAAAGACATTTCATGGTAAGATGAATCCTAAAATGACATCTGAGCTGATTGATTTGCAGAAAGAAATTTGTTAAGATATGTTAAAAGTGCTACTCATAACGCGAATTGTTCATTATTGACCATGGAAATACCATTGGACTTAGAACTCCCGAGGCACTCATTTAGAGGTTGGAAACAACATGAGGGAAGTCTGCTGTTTGCAATTATGTGTGAAAGAAATTAAACCAGCATTAGATAAATGTCCAAAGTTTATGAGGTCAAAATTTGAGTTAGATGTAACTTTTCACCAGGAAGGAAGAAAAAATTAGCTCATTCAATTAACCCCTCAAAAGTAAAGAAAATGATATCAGACCGTCATGCCTGGAAACTAATGGAGATAATCTTAATATCCTACATTCTAGTGTGACATCTTCAACAAAATCAACATAGAAGGGAAACATAATAAAGAAGCTATGGAAATGGAACACACCTGTTCACCCAAAATAACAAGTTGGTCAATGGCAGCAGGCCTGTACACATCTCCAGCAACCAGCATGCAACTCTTCCCCTGGGGTCCAAGATATATCATGAGTACAATAGACTAACCAACAAAGGAACACATGTAGCACCAGCCCCACAAACAAGTGTGTATGCTTTTGTGGGTGGGTGGGTGGGTGGGTGAGAGAGAGAGAGCGATGCATTTGGGAACGCACCTGTTTCTTAAGATAAAGGGCTAATTTTGCACAAACAGTTGTCTTTCCAACACCTTGTAGACCAGCCAATAAAATTATAGTAGGGCCAGATTTTTCAAAAACCAATTCAGAAACCACTCCGCCCATCAATTTTACCAGCTCATCATGTACAATCTGCACAAACCAGTAAAATTCTTAAGCAGAGACCAGCACCATAAATGGTAAATAACACAACGAACAAACCAATAACATATGACATAGTCAAAATCATAAACAAGTACAAAGTTCCGAACCAACAATTAACAATTACTTGCTCATGAAAGAGTCCTTGGATGGATTGCAATAAGACCTAACACAGGTAGAAATTGGAAAAAGAAAGACATATATACCAAAGAAATTGTGTTTATTTGCGTAGTTTGACAGTTCACTGATAATATCCATCTGTAATGATAGTTCAAATCATCATTCATATAGAAAGAGTATAAGTTACCAACATTAAAGTGAAAGTTACAGGGTTCAAGTCTCCCCAAGATTGTAAAGTTCTTTGCCTTGACAATTTGTTTGTGTGTGTGTGTGTGTGTGTGTGTGTGTGTGTGTCTCACATTTTATGTGCTAAGCACTATGTTACCCAGACACGGGTAATTGTATTTGGCGTGATGTGTGTCCCAGTGTTGGACCTCCTCAAATCTACATCTCCGGATACAAGGATATACATATGCATCGTTGGATAAGGGTATGTAGATATCTAAGATATGTACTGAGTTTTATACGTATAACATGGTTCTCTGTAGTTAGTTTTTAATGTTATCGTTGTATGAAAGTATCTCAGTTATTACTCAAAAGAAATGAAATGTGGTAAAAGAAAAGGGTTTCCACATATGTTAAAGAAAGAAAACTCATATTTGCTCTCACTATGTGAAGGGTCAGGTTATTAGATTCTGGTTCATAGAGTGGAGACATATCTTATAATCATATAATTGGGTATGTGAAGGAAAAATTGAGAGTCCATGCAACAGAGATTCAACACATATGCCAGTTTAGTTGGACTTCTGGTTTGTAAAAGCACTGGAATGGAATCTTTGTAATAAGGAATGCATGTGCATACTTTGACCAGTTGCTGATCTGGTCTCACTCCGCGAATCAAGCCAACACCAACAGCCTGTTCACTTACAGCTTGGACAAACCTCCTCACTACAGGAAGACTTACCTGTTAATAGAATAGAGAATAACAGCAGTTATATTTGCAGCACAATAAAAAATAAAAGAGGAAAAAAAGAGTGTGAATAACTTGAAGACTCGATTGAAACTGTTAAAGAGCATAGTCACAAATATTGCAATATATAATCACTTACATCTGCTTCTAAAAGAGCTCTCCTAACGTCTCGCATAGGTTCCACAATATTTTCCTTCGTTAAAACCTCTGAGAGATATGGAGAATAATAAAAGAAGTAGAATTATTCAGCATGAATACTAACAAAAACAAACTGATAGGAAAGAAATTGCTAGGGATTATTCAACACTCTCCAACATTGGCCAGTTGTGGAATATTAACAATCGGAAGCGAAAGCATCAAAGTCGAATAAACACCCGCGAGGTTGGACAGTCGCCGCCCTAAACCACCTTCCCCGCCACGTCGCACGGTTTCAGAGAGGATCGCCGGAAGTCAAATGAGGAGTAGATCTCTGGCGCCCTCAACCGTGGCACGACGCGACCGTTCCTGCATCTTCCCAGGTGATGATGACCCACGCCACCACCCTCATGGTTCTTTTTTTTCTTTTTCTTTTGATAAGTAAGTATATTGAAAAAGCACTCGATAGGGGAGCGCATCCCTTGGAACAAAAAAGGATGCCCTACGGGCCAAGAGAACCCAAAAACTCTATCTTTTCATTTATAGATTTACAATATCTACTCTCCACCCATAAAACAACTTAGAGATAAAAGAATGCTTGATGACCCCCAAGGGAGACTCAAGGCCCTCAAAACAATGTCGATTGCGTTCAAGCCATAAGCTCCACCAAAGGCAAGGAGGAGCCACCCTCCAAAAAGGGGGAGCATGGGACCCCACAACACCATCCCTCCAAACATCAAGGACCTCACGAACCGAAGCCGGCATAACCCGCAAAACGCCATAAAGACCAAAAAGCAGGCACCAACAATCATGAGCAACCGGACAATGCAATAGAAGGTGATCATATATTCGCCATCTTTCTTGCACATAAAGCACCGATTGACCACAATAAAATTCCGCTGTCTTAGATAATCCAGCATACTAAATCTTTAGCAGGCACCCTTATTTTTACCAATATAAAATCACCATTATTTTTCTGCAACATACTAAATCTTGGTTTGGCTGTTCTTAAATAGTCTCACTGGGCCATTGACATGCTAGTATTTTTTGGGCTTGAGGGAAAAGTAAACCGCTGCCGTCAACCCATGAAATGGCCAGAAGCTCGGGACCCGTGAAAAATTAAGATTCAAGTGTTGACTTCGATCATGGGATCTAGTCAAGAAGAATGCGTGTCTAGGTGAAATGGAGACTATATGTGTGTGTGTGTAGAGGATATAGTGGTACATTCACTTTGTTTAGTGCGGGACAATTTCGTAAATGCAAATGGAACACTTAGGTCAAATAAATCATTTGATTTACACTAGGGGCAAATGGACATTTTATCCACTTGTTAGAGGCTGATGTCAGCAGATTCAGTTTGTCTGTTGATGGAGCCTTGATCGTCATACATATCAGGCAAATGTAACCGGTCCCACTTTTCATAACTTCAGAGTTGTGGCAACTACAATCAGTCACTTCTGAAAACTTCACAACACCAAGAAATTGACAGTTCCTGACAGAAATTTTAAATTCAGATCCATTTCAACAAGAATTTCTTGAATTCTACCCATGGGGAGGGGGGAGGGGGGAGGGGGGGAGGAATGGGAGAGAGAGAAGCCAGCACCAAGTGTTTACTTATCTAGGAAGAACAGATGATATCCATACTCTTCCCAACAGTGTCATCAAAGACACAAGACGCACCAAGGCAGGAGCCTGAGTGAAGTGAGACACACAATAGAAATAAATCACTATTAAAGTATTCATATCTCATATTAAAGGCATAATGTTGTCAAAAGTGTACCTGGACACATAACAAGCGCAAGTCTTGTGCCTCTACAAGGCTGGAGCTTAGCGCGCCTTTAACAATATTGCTTTCCAAGGACCACAAAGTATGTTGAGCAGATAAAAGATATTCCTAAGTGATGGTATCTAGAAGATTCCTGACTAGTGTCCTTGATTTAGACCAATGGTACAATATATCTGCTCTTTAATAAATTACAAAAGACAAAACCCAAAAGTTGTTTATTTTGTAGGCTGAAATGCTATAAATTTTGTGGACTGCAGAGGATGAAGTAATGTAGAATAAGCCTTGGCTCATGCACAAAGTAAAACACATTATGCAATCTGGAGTAGGATTATCTTAAATCATATTCGTGTTCCCTTTAATCAAGCAAACTAGAACAAATTGTGTTGGATTTTCTAGTTTTGTTCCCAAAAGTCGAAGCATTTATATCCATGGTCATATAACATCGCAAACCTGTTGGATGGACCTGAGCATCATAAAATATCCATTCCTGAACATAACAATCCCACATTTTATTTTTCCTGATGTATAACTAAGCAGTTGGATATATTTAAATGAAAAGGCAGTGCCCTAATAATTCCCAGGCGCATGCTTGCTTTTGCTTAACACCAATTTAACAGTTTTAAAATTAAAAACAAAAAGTCCTAAGAGCGGTATGGCTTGGCATTTTCAATGTAGAGATGGTAATCGAGTGCATGGTAGAAAGCTCAAATCAGGTACGTACTTATAGGGTTATACATACTTACCCTGAACCCTAAAAAGAAGAAGATGAGGGCCGGTGCTTGAAAGGTAAAAGAAGCCGATCATGAGTCAATTAATTTTGAGAGAAGAAAACTTTTATTGATAATAATGTTGTATTTACAATGATAACACAAATGGTTTATATAATACTAAAAATCTACCAAAAGTTACCATACTACCCTAGAATATTCATAGAATATGTTTTTTACTAAATAAACTAAAGAGTAAAATAATCGTGTGCTTCAACACTCTTCCTCAAGTTGGATTAAAGATGTCGTTCATTCCCAGCTTGCAAATAGAAGACTTGAGAAGAGATGGTCCCACAGGCTTGGTAAACACATCTGCAAGTTGATCTGTTGAACGAACAAAAACTGGAGCAATAGCCTTGGCTCTAACTTTTTCCCTAATGAAATGAATATCAATCTCTATATGTTTAGTCCTTTCGTGAAGGACTAAGTTTGAAGATAACTAAATAGCCGATTTGTTATCACAATATAAGGTTGAAGGGGAAGAAGTCTAAAAACCAAGCTCTCTAAGAATGGACTGAAGCCACATAACTTCACATGTCCCTTGAGCTATAGCCTTATACTTTGCTTCTGCTGATGATCTAGACACAACTGATTGCTTCTTGTTTTTCCAAGACAAAAGATGATTCTCATATAATGTGCAAATACCTGAAGTAGACCTTCGATCAGTCTTGGACCCTGCATAGTCCGCATCAATGGAGCAAGAGAGCTCTAACGTGTTGGTTGAGTCAAAGAATAGTCCCAGACCCAGGCATGACTTTAGATACCTCAAAATATGATAAGCAGCATCCATAAAAGCAGTCCTAGGAGCGTGCATAAACTGACTCACAAGACTTACCGCAAATGCAATATCGGGCCTAATATTGGTAAGATAGATTAATCTCCCAACAAGTCTCTGGTACATTAAAGGATCATGCAATAGGTCCCCAGATTCTGCAGACAACTTTATGTTTGGGTCCATAGGAGTAGAGGCTAGTCTGCATTCTGTCATCCCTGAATCACTTAGCAAATTCAAAACATACTTTCGTTGAGAAAGAGAGATTCCTTTTTAGACCTAGCAACCTCAATACCCAAAAAATATTTCAGCTGTCCCGGGGGTGTGCAAAAATCCGCAAAATCCGTATGTCCAATCTGTCCAATCCGATCCAGATATATTATATCGGATTTTTTATAGATTGGATTGGACATGGATTCAAAAACACCCAATCTGGTATTTTACGGATCGGTCCTGGATTACATTTTCAATAATTCGGTTAATCCGGTCCAATCCGGTATTGTTCATATATATTTTAATATATTATATTAATAATATATCACATAATATATTATTTTAAATTGAACGATAATATCTTAAATCAATAATATACTATTCCAAACTAAATCATAATATCTTATTTTATACAAATAATTATCTATATATATTCATACTATTGTAAAAATGTAAGTCATTTATAATATTTTCATACATTAAAACATTCATCACTATTACAATTTTCAGAAAAATATAATGGAAGACTTTCTATTAGTTATTTACTATTATAAAAGAGTAAGGCCTCTAAAATATTTTTATACATTTATTCCATTTGAAAAATTACAATTAAATTTTAATTTAATAAGGACTTTAATAACTAAATTCAAAAAATATCATTAAAGTACATTAATACATTTTATTATTTCAATGCAAGTATTTTCTTTAAAAGAAAGTATATGCAACAATTAGAAAAGAAAATGAATGAATACCCAAATTTTAAATTGTAGTTAAATAAATATAACATATGATATTTTATAATTATTACTAAAAAATTATTGTGTTGTGAAATATCTTTCATGCAAGGTTGCAATATAAGTCACAACTTTAAGTTATGTATATTTCATATATCAATATAAGTCAAGCTTGTTGTGAGTATAAGTGTTTTGAAATAAATAGATAAACAAATTAAACTAGAATGAATAATAAATTTCATTAATATAATAAAAAAGGATAATTTATTAATAACTTCTCTAAAAGTCAATCAAGGTTGGGAGCCGAAGATGTAGTAAACCTTAAACCCTAAACCCTTAAATGAAAGATATAGTTAAAAGTTTTCACTATTTTATTTTAAAAATAATTTTAAAGTTTAAATAACAACACTTATTACTATAAGTTTAATTTTTTTAAGTTTAAATTTTGAGATAATTGATTTAAATTAGTATATATTTTTTTTTGTATTGTTTTTAAATATTAGGGTAATTTGATTGAAAGGGTAATTAATTATTTTATAATTTTTAAAAAAATATTAGGATAATTTATAACAACCATCAGATTCTTCATCCAATGGTTGCTAAAAACCCTAGAAGATCTTCAATAGATTAGACAATAGACATCCACTTCTCTCACGCCTCTTTCTCTTTCACGACTTTAGCGCAGACAACTATCCTTCTCTCACTGATTCTCACCGTCATCTCTCTTTCACCGATTTTCACCAGCTCTGGCTTCTTCTCTTACCTTTTACAACGGCTTCAGCATCTTCTTTTACATCGGTAATATTTCTTATATGTTAATTTTAAAGTTTAATTTCTGTAATTTGGATTTAGGGCAAAGCTTCATCTTTTTTTTTTGTATTTAAGTTGTGTATTTTATTTTTTGGTGGTTTTTCCTCTCTCTTCAACAAGCCCTAATTTCTTGTTTTATAAAAATCTGAGCTTACTTGCATACGATTTATTACATGTTTATACAAAAAATGGAGGTCGTAATCATAAATAAGGCATATTCTTCTTTAAATTTCAAATCAATACTCTAAAACAATAATATATATTAAGAGTGATTCCATGGCACAAGATTTGTTGAGTTACAGAACTATAACACCTTGTTAAATGAATTGAATTTTGAATTTTAGGTTACTGAGTGTTCTTCACGAGTATGAACATTTAATGAACAATTGATTTATTCTGCATTTGGTGCAAGATTTCATTTCCTGCTAATTTTTGACAATATATGGTGATCATTAATCTGTCATTAATACACCATACTCAAATATACACAATTTGCTACTATGTTAATTTTACTTTTATTGCTCCTGAGTTGCTCTCTCTTTCTTTTGTTTCTTTAAGACGGTTTGAGCTTCACAGGTTGCAACTTCACAATTGCATTAATGTTATTCCTCTCTTAGATATTCTAATTTGTTACACAAATCATATTGAATATATTACAATAGTTATTAATGATCAAGTGTGGGAGGTCTGCTGTGATATACTGAAAGTCTGAAAGTTCTATACTAAATGTACGGGTTTATACTAAAAGTTGGTGAATAATTTGCTACTATGATATACTGAAAGTCTGCTACAAATGAACTTTTATTGGTAAAAGTTCTTGTCTTGCTATCTTTATTTTTTAATCTTTGAATCCGTGAATCCGATCCGAACCAATCCGGTTCATCGCGGTCCGGTTTGGATTGGATCTATTGGGCAAATGGATTGGATTGGATCCATAAATGGTGAATCTGGTATTGGTGGATTGGATCCAAAATACCTTCAATCCGATCCATGAACACCCCTAGCTATCCCAAATCCTTGACCTCAAAAGCAGACCTCAGATCCTTTTTGACTTGATCAATCCCACAATCGTCATCTCCGGTCAGAATAATGTCATCAACATAAACAGACAAGATCACACTCTCCCCTTTAACATTACGTCGGAGAAAGCATGTATGATCATTATGACACCTCTGAAAACCAAAGGAAATAACAACTTCACTAAATCGAGTGAACCAAACTCTAAGAGATTGTTTGAGCCCATACAATGATTTCTTCAATTTGCATGTCATCCCTGAATACTCCCCCTCAACCCGAAAACCCGGTGGAGGATCCATATAGATCACCTCATCTAATTCTCCATTGAGGAAAGCATTCTTGACATTCATTTGATGCAAGGGCCAAGAATGAGAAGTTGCTAGAGAAACAAGGAGCTGAATGGTGGTAAGTTTTGCAACAGGAGCAAAAGTAGCTGAGAAATCTTTCCTAGGCACTTGAGTGAATCCTTTGGCTACCAGCCTGGCTTTATAAGGATTAACAGATCCATCGGCATTGAATTTGACAGTATAGACCCACCTGCATCCAACTGATTTCTCTCCCTCAGGCAGAGGAACTAACTCTCAGGTACCATTTTCCACCAAAGCAGTCATTTCTTCCTGCATTGCCTTGGTCCATTCTGGACACAACAAGGCTTTTCCAACTGTCTTCGGCACGGGAACATAATCAATTTTGCCAAGATATCCCTGAAAAGTTTAAGACAGAGCACTATACGAAATATGATTCTCAATAGGATGTTTAGTACTGCAGGAAAGATTAAGACGATCGGGAGGACGGCGATCCCGAGTAGGATATCGGGGAGAAGGAAGAATAGAGAAAGTACCTTCATTCGGAGAAGGATCTAGCATAGGAGGTCTGAGGCGACGGCTGTACTGGAAAACAGGGCTACCAGCAACAGGTGGCAGATCAATAAGAATAGACTTGTCAGCATATCCTTCAACCATATGAATAGGGCAGGGTATAGGATCCATAAGAGTGGAGTCACTACCTTTGGGAAAGAAGGGAGTATCTTCCCAAAAAGTAACATCAATAGAGATGATCATTCGTCTAGAGAGAGGATCATAACAACAGTACCCTTTGGATTTAGAGGCATATCCCATGAAAGCACACCTGAGAGCTTTATTTTCAAGTTTACTACGGGAAGGACTCCTATTTTGTGTGAAACAAGTACATCCAAAGACCTTCAAATGAATGGAAAACAAAGATTTATCGGGCTGAAGAATGTGAGATGGAGTTTTCCCTCCCAGAACTTTACTAGGGACATGATTTATTAAAAAAATAGCAATAGGAACCGCCATATCCCAAAAGTTGTGAGGAACATTCATGCCTAGAAGAAGGGATCGAGTAATTTCCATGATATGACGATTTTTACGCTCAGCCACCCCATTTGTTCTGGGGTGTAGGGGGCAGTGATTTGTTGGAAAATCCCTAGGCTAGACAAATGTGAGACAACACTATCATTGATATATTCCCCCCCATTATCGGTGCAAATTTGTTTAACAGTGGTAGAAAATTGGGTTTTAATCATAACAAGAAATTGTTTGAGTATAAAGAAAACATCAGACTTTTCTTTAGTAAATACACCCAAGAACATCTAGAAAAATCATCAATGAAAGTGACATAATATCTATGGCCAGAGGAGGCAGTAACAGGAGAAGGACCCCAAACATCAGAATGAATCAAATCAAATATAGTTGGAGAACGATGCATTCGAGAAATATAGGGTTTTCTACAATGTTTAGACAATTCACAAATAATGCATTTGAATTTTGATTGTCGATATGCAGAAGATAAAACAGGAAATAAATTGCATAAATACTGGAAATTAACATGCCCTAAACGAGCATGCCACAAATGTAAATCCTTAATAGAAATAGAAACTGGAAAATCGAAAACAGTAGTGGTAGTAGTATCAGTGGCCTGAAGAGCAAAGGTTTCTGAAAAAAAAGGTGCCCGAAGTAGTATAGTCTGTCCCGCTCGTACCCCTTGCCAAAAATCCTCCTTGAATGTCGGTCATGAAGAAAACAACAATCAGAGAGAAAAACAACAGCACAATCAAGGGATTTGGCAAGACGACTAACAGATGTAAGATTGAATGTTAATTTCAGGACATGAAAAACAGAAAATAGAGTAATATCTGGAGTAAGAATAATGTCCCCTTCACTACTAATTGCAGTGGAGGAGCCGTTAGCAAACTGGACACTGCAATGTGTGGAAGTCAAAGGTAAGGAAAATAAAGCTAACTTACTGGTCATGTGATCATTCGCACCAAAGTCTATGATCCATAAAGGAGACCTAAAGCGAACATGAAGGGCAGTAGGAGTACCTGAGGAGGATACAGAGGCATGAGCACTGGTTGAAGCGGCATGTATTCGGGACATCGGTGTAGATAGCTAAGCCTGCAATGTGTTCACTTAAGCAGCTAAATCTGGTGAATCAGAAACTTCAGGAACACTAGCAAACCGAGAGGAATAAGGATTGAATTTATTTCTATATTGTGTCCTCAACTTTAGATGAAGCTTCCAGCAAGTCTCTTTCAAGTGCCCGGAATTTCAACAATGCTGGCAAATTTTCTTTTCCGAAACGGTTCTAAACCCTGATCCAGAAGACCCAAATGCAGCACATGCCATCACATCAGTCAAACCATTACTAGGAACAACAAGGGCACGAGGGACCGAAATAGCACACCTACGCTCCTCTTGATCAATAATCGAGTAGGCGTCCCTCAAGGATGGAAAGGGAGTCGTGTTCAAAATTTGAACTCGAAGTTGCTCAAATTCTAGTCGAAGCCCCATCAGAAAGGCATAGATGTGGTAGCTATCCTGTTTCTTAACATGAGTACTCGTCATAGTCCCATAGTCAGACACTGGATCATATAGAGCAATCTCATCCCATCGTGACTGCAAATACGCAAAATACTGGGCAACATTCAGTCAAAGTCCTTCCTGAGTAGCATGAGAGATCTCTTGGCACAACTCAAAAATCCGAGCCCTATTATGCGACTGATCATACATTTCGTTTAAAGCAGTCCACAAAGCATCAACGGTCTCATGGAACATGAACAAATTGTAAATGTGAGGCTCCATCGATCCAAAGAGCCAAGTCAGAATCATACAATTGTCTACCTTCCATTGCTTCAACTTTTTACCTTCCTCAATGGGCTTCGGAGCTTCACCATGAAGCCATTCTCCTTTGGCGCGTCCACCAATATAGAGTCTCACAGCACGAGACCAAGCAACAAAATTCCGGCCATTCAATAGCTCCGATACAATCCTCCCTCCGGTAAATGGCAAATCGGTCTTCATAACAACGGCATCACTAGATTCGGCCATTATCAAATTTCAACCAAAAAAGACCAATCACAAATAGCAACCATATGCAAATAAAACACCAGAGAGAAAACAAAATAAAAGAAAGCTTAAAATAGCCTTTAAGTTGGCAACATCACTAACTAACCAAGTCACACACAAATGACCTAAAAAGAAGAAGGAAAACTAGGTCTTTCTCAAACCAGCAACGGCAGAAAGATAAACCCTAGAAAAGAAATCAACCAAAAGAAACCAGAGGAAAAGACCTCTGAAGGCGCGACCTAGGGCAGAGGACAGTCACCACTTTCAGGGTGCCATCAGTGCGATCTGGGCTACAAATATGGACTGTAGCAGTTTTGGCGCGATCTGGAGGGATGGGCAGCGCAGCGGTGGTCGGGGTTGAGGCCGGCGGTGGCAGAAACTAGGGCTACGGTTTCCCTTTTTCTTTTCCTAATTAATTAGGCTCGAATACCAAATTAATTTTGAGAGAAGAAAACTTTTATTGATAATAATACTGTATTTACAATAATAACACAAATGGTTTATATAATACTAAAAAGTTACCATACTACCCTAGAATATTCATAGAATATGATTTTTACTAAATAAACTAGTAAAATAATCCTGTGCTTCAACATAGTCTAGTTGAGCTAACTAGCAAATAATAAAGTAGTCATAGCAAAAGCCCATCACTATTATTGTGAGCAATTGAGATAAAAAAAGATGATGAGAGAGAGTGAAACCTTCTCCTTTGAGCTTGTTCCAGGCTGCTTCGAGGCCACTGGTAAGCTGACCAAACATTTCGGCCCTAACAATACTAGTGCTCCTTTGTCTTCTAATATTAACAATAGCCTTAGAATTGACCAAGCCCCAAATATCCTTCTGTTTCAACAATTGCAATAAATTTAAAAATTCTAGTGTGAACACAACATGTATAATTTTAAATACTATACTTACACTGAAGGAATTGGTAGAAGAGAAGGAAACGGAGAGAGTTGAGGCAGTGGAGCACATTTTGTTGGTGAGCTTTCTCTTGTTTGGCGGGAGTGAAGTTGAAGTTGAAGTTGCAGAGAAATGGCGAGAAGCAACGACATATGAGAAAGGAGGCACGGTGGCTTCCATGGCTGAAGACGATCAGATCTCTCTCTCTGCTTTTTTACTACTTAGACACGTACTGTATGTGATAATCCTTCTTCTATCCGTCCAACAGTCCAACTCCAACAACACACACCCTTCGATGCTCTAAAAGACTAAAACGGACGACCATTATTGCGTCACCAGTTCTAATCATTTTTTCAAAAAATTCTTAGGCTCCGTTTGGCAACCCGGTTTTGGTCTTGGTTTTGGTCTTGGTCTTTGATTTCAAGACCATGTTTGGTTGGCCGGTTTTGGATTTGGTTTTGGACACCCTAAAACCAACCACTAAAACCTGGTTTTGGCCCACCATTTTTTACTTTTCTCTCTCTCTCTCTCTCTCTCTATATATATATATATATATATATATATATTTTCGAAAATATGAATTATTTTGAAATTTTTTTTATATTTTTCGAAAAAATATTTTTCGGAAAAAAATTAATTTCCTGGAAAAAATTATTTTTTCGAAAATAATTATCTTTTTCAGAAAAAAATAAATTTTCGGAAAAAAATTAATTTTCGGGAAAAAATCATATTTTCAGACAAAAATTAATTTTCTCCAAAAAATTATTTTATCGAAAATATTTATTTTTTGGAAAATAATAAATTTTTTCGGAAAAAAAAATCATATTTTCGGAAAAAAAATTAATTTTCGGAAAAATTTTATTTTTTCGAAAATAATTATTTTCCGGAAAAAATTTATTTTTTCGTCAAAAAATAAATTTTTGAAAAAAAATCATATTTTTGGGAAAAAATTAATTTTCGGAAAAAGAATATTTTTTCGACAAAAATTATTTTTTCGAAAATAATTATTTTCCGGAAAATATTTATTTTTTCGGAAAAATTTATTTTTTCGTCAAAAAATAAATTTTTGGAAAAAAATCATATTTTTTCGAAAAAACTAATTTTCGGAAAAAAATATTTTTTCGACAAAAATTAATTTTGTCGAAAAAATTAATTTTTGGAAAAAAAATAATTTTCGGAAAAAAATATTTTTTCGACAAAAATTAATTATTTTCCAAAAAATTATTTTTTATATTTTTCGGAAAAAAAAATTTTCCCGAAAATTACTTTTTTTCCAATTTTTTATATATATATTTTTCATATTTATATATTTTTAATACATATTAGTATATATATATATAATTATACCAAGACCAAGACCAAAACCAACTCCTTACCAAACACTATATATTGGTTTTAGATTTACCTAAAACCACCCAAGACCAAAACCAAAACCAAAACTAAAACCAAAACCAAGACCAAAACCAAGTTCCCAAACAGGCCCTTAGTAGAGTTGTGTTTGTGTTGAAATATTTTGTTTTTTTATTTATTTATTCAAAAACATAAGTATGTTTGGTAGGGATGTTTTTTGGGTTGAAATTAAAAAATTAAAAATCAATAATTAAAAATTAATAATATGACTAAATAATAAATTAATAAAATAAATAATAAATTATATAAAACATATTTAAAAATATAATAAAAATAATAAATAATAAACAAAATGAAATAAAAAATAATAAATAAATATAATAATAAATAATAAGTAAATATAATAACAAATAAATATTTCATAATAATAATAAAAAATGAGTATAATAATAATAAATTAATATTAAATTAATAAAATATATTTTTAAATAATTAAAAATGAATAAATAATTTATAAATAAAATGAATTAAATAATGAAATAATAATAAATAAATAGAATAAAATATATTTATAAATTAATATATAAATTAATAAATAATAATTTAATAATATAAATAATAAAATAATAAAATATATTATAAAGTGAAGAAAGTGTAAGTGAGAAACACCCCAATAAATACCAAATTCATGTTTATTGGAATATGCCTAAAATTTGCCCAAGTGAAAAAGTGTTTTTTAACACACATATCCCAAAAACACTAATCAAACAAGTTTATAAACACAAAACACATAAACAGACACAAAAACACTGCTACCAAACAGACCCCTACTTTTTCAAATCATTTTTTAGGCAAAATTGCCTCTAATTTACCAATAAAAAAAATATATACTATTAAATAACTCCAATATGCCTTTGATATTAAACTTCTTTCTTCTTCTTTTTCGTATCAAAAAATATGTCTATGTATCACATTGATTTCTAATCGAACCCTTACGATATGTACTATTTTGATTCAGTTTGTTCAATATATTTTTATAAATAAAGAAAGAAAGAAAAAAGAACACATGAATTATTGTTTGGAAAACCAAAGGTCTTGTACCTTGATAGTATCATATTTTATCCCTAAATGGGAGGTTAGGGGTTCAAGCTTCCTGGAGCTTTTGTGGGGGTGTGTGAGGGAGTGGGGGTATGCGTTTCTTACTATTTTTAAAAAAATTTAAAAATACAGTTTGAAAATTAAAAATTTGCATGTTTGGAGAGTTGTTGTGAGAGATAACAATGGATAAATTGCCCAACTTGTGAGAGCTAGAAGATAAAGGAAAAAACATTGGCCCAATTTCTTTTATTTCTTCTTTACTTTTTTAGGGGCAAAACTCGTGAAGCGTGGGAGGAGAAGGAAGCTTAACCTCTAATCAACCTAGACACATAAAAATGCTCAGATACTCGCGTCGAGAGAGATTTGAGATTCTGTAAGTAACTCATTGAGTGACTAGGCTTGTTAGAAGAAAATGAAATACGAAACTTCCATATTAGTTCTAGCTTCAGCACGAAAGTTCCATTTTAAAGGACAACGTATCATGATACGGAGTAATAGTTAGTATGAATTAGAAGTTTGGACAGGTGTGATATTGCTTTAGAAACCGTTCTTAGGATCCGTTCGGTTGCGCTGTTTTGGAATTACATTGAAGTGCCTTCGATCAGATAATGGAGACGAGTACACTTCCAACGAGTTCCGAGCATACTGCTTTGAACGCAGTATCCGACTTGAGAAGACGGTCCCATGTACCCCACAACATAATGATGTAGCCAGAGGATGAACCAAACCATTATGGACAGAGTCAGAAGTATGATCAGTATAGCTGAGTTATCAAAGCCATTATGGGTGAAGCAGTTAGAGCCGCCATCTACCTGATCAACAGATCACCATCAGTACCGCTGCAGTTCGAAGTATCAGAAAAGGTATGGACTGGAAGAGATCTCTTATACTCTTACCTGAGAGTGTTTGGGTGCAAGACGTTTGCACACGTATCCAATGAGTAAAGACAAAAGCTCGACCTGAAGTCAACTCTATGCATCTTCATCGGCTATGGAGACGAAGAATTTGGATACAGGCTATGGGATTTAAAATCAAAGAAGGTTATCAGAAGCAGGTATGTTATGTTTCAAGAGAACCAGACATACAAAGACACTACAAAAATCACAGAGCCCAGTGGTTCTAGTCCTAGTATTACAGACATCATCCCAAATCTTACACCAGTATAGTTAACCCCGAATAGTGAAGAAATGCAGGATGAAATTCCAGAAGCAAAGGAGGAAGAAGAACATGAGAGTGTTGAGCATGGGGCCACAAACCTCTCCACCAGAAGCTATAAAACCAAAAGTAGTTCCTCCAATTGAAGAGCCTTATCCAAGAAGATCTAAAAGTGCCAACCACTGATTCCGTCGATGAGATATCCAGAGTCATACTATATTATGCTTACTGATAAGGGGGAGCTAGAATGCTTTCAGGAAGTAAAACCCATACAGACAAAGGTAAATGGGTACAAGCTATGCAAGAATAGATGAGTTCCTTGCAGAAGAACCAGACTTATAAGTTAGTGAGACTTCTCAAAGGCAAGAAAACATTGAAAAATAAATGAGTGTTCAAGCTAAAGAAAGACGCCAACGGCAAGACGATAAAGCACAAGGCCCAATTGGTCGTCAAAGGGTTCCAATAGAATAAAGGCATCGACTTTGATGAGATTTTTTCACCAGTGGTAAAAATGACCTCAATCCGAGTAATACTCGTATTGACAGCTAGTCTGAACCTGGAGCTTGAACAGATGGACGTCAAGACAACATTCCTCCATGGAGATCTACAGGAGGAAATTTACATAGACCAACCAGAAGGTTTTAAAGTTACAGGGAAAAAGTATATGGTCAGCAAACCGAATAAGAGTCTTTACGGCCTCAAGCAAGCACCGAGGCAATGGTACAAGAAGTTTCACTCATTCATGGTGGGTCATGGTTATAAGAGAACTGTTGCAGATCAATGCGTCTACATTCAGAAATTCTCGGATGGTAACTTTGTTATACTATTATTGTATGTTGACGATATATTAATAGTGGGACAGGATGCTAGTATGATTAGCAGGTTGAAGCAAGAACTGTCCAAGTCCTTTGACATGAAGGACCTAGGTCCAACTCAACAGATATTGGGCATAAAGATTGTTTGTGAGAAGAAAGCCAAGAAATTGCGGTTGTCACAGGAGAAGTACGTTGAACGGGTACTTGAAAAGTTCAACATGGGAAATGCCAAACCAGTTAATACTCTACTGGCTAACCACTTCAAGTTAAGTAAATGATCGTGTCCCTCTTCAACGAAAGAAAAAGAAGAGATTGAAACAATACCCTATTCTTCAGTCGTTGGTAGCTTGATATATGTAATGGTTCGCACCAGACCGGATATTACTCATGTTGTAAGCATTGTGAGCAGATTTCTTTCAAATCCAGGCAAAGACCATTGGGAAGCAGTGAAGTGGATTATAATATACTTGAAGGGTACATCGAAACTATACTTGTGCTATGGGGGAATAAAACCAGTCTTGGAGGGCTATATAGATTCAGATATGGCCGGTGACAATGATAACATGAGATCTACAACAGGATTCCTATTCACTTTTGCAGGGGGAACAATCTCATGGCAATCCAAATTGTAGAAGTGTGTCACTTTATCTATAACAGATGTAGAGTACATTGCCACAACTGAAGCTGATAAGGAAATGTTATGGGTGAAGTAGTTTCTCCAAGAACTGGGAGTCAGACAAAAAAAATACAAAGTGCATTGTGATAACCAGAGTGCTCCGGACTTGAGCAAGAATGCAATGTACCATTCCCGCACGAAGCATATCGGCATTCGCTATCACTAGATACACGAAGTAATGGAGCTATAATTGTTGAAAATTGTGAAGATCCACATAGACAAGAATCCAGCATATATGTTGACAAAGGTAGTTACTCGAGAGAAGCTAGAGCTATGCAGAGATATAGCCAGGATGGACACCAACTGAAGCACAGCAGAAGACGTTCTCCTTCAATGGTATGGAGGGGGAGAATTGAAGGTTTCATACCATGCATGCACCAACATGGAGTCAAAAAATCGGTGCCTAACTTCAAGTTTTTCAACAGACGGTGCCAACCTTCACACTTTGTCTTTGGCCGGTGCCTAACTTTGGCAAGATTGTCAAATGTTACTACTTATCCATTTCCTCTCATTCACCTTATAAATATGGGTATATGTTGGTTGTATATCATAACAAGAATTTGAGAACCAAAAAGAGTTCTTAGTGTGGTGTAAGGCAGAGAGAGCTTGTGAGGTTTTGAATTGAGTTGAGAGTGAAATCTATAATTTCCTCATCCCCACCATTTTTTATCCAATGCTAGTGAAAACTCTTTCTCATGGACGTAGGCAATCAATTTGGTTGAACCACGTATACATCTTGTGTCTATATTACTTGTGTGTGTATACTTTGAGTTGGTAAAGCTATAACAGTTGTCGAATCCAACAGAGACTAAGTCGTATTCTAAACTTAATGAACTAATATACTTGAATTGGACAACGAATTTTGATGGGTGCCAAATATTTTTTGTTGTGGAAAAAAAAACACCAAATGAAAAAACCAAAAACTTGAACCAAACATACCTTGAGTGTAAGGGCAATCTCAACTCAGGCCACGTGATGCATATGTTATCAGAGATCCTACTTTTTAGTCTTTTAAGAAAAAAATGAGATGAAAATAGTGAACAAAGAGTTGTGTAAATGAAAATAAGACCGTGTTATTTCCAGGAAAAAAATAAAAAAATAAAAAACAAATTGCAATATCAAAACAGAACATTATTACTTGAGAAAAAGGTAATTTGCAATGACACCCTCTGAGGTTTTCGTTAATTGCACTTAATGGTTAATATGTGTCAAATATTAGTCATTTTAATCTCTTAACTCATTATTATTACATTATTTCATTTAATTATTTGATATTTTTATGTTGTTTGCGTGTTAAAGCATGTTTCAGGAGCTTAATGAAGAAATGTAGCCAACTTCGGTGAATTAACTGAAGAGTGTGTTTTTTCTATCTAAGAGGATAGTCAAAGAGGCAGTCCGAGACAAAAATAGCTCCCGGAGGGCAAAATGGCATTTTTAGAAGCCGTCTGCAAAAAGTATCGTGGGTTCGAGACGGACGTTTCAGTGCATTCATGGAGAAAAGTGGGTTTCCATAAAAACCCTACACTTCTAGTACCAAAAAATGGCTAGAATTGCAAAATCTACGCTTGGACCTACGCTTGAAGCGTAGCCCCCAAGCGTAAGTGCGACAACTTTGAGGATTTCTGCGTGATTTTTCATGTTTCACCCCGGGCTTAATTGGAAGTCGTGCCCACGACTCCAGACCTCTATATACATGTATATACATTTATATTTAGGGTTTTGATGAGTTTTGAGAGTGAAAAGACTAAAAAGGGCCTCTTTATGCCATTGCCTATATATACAAGACCATACATCAAATGTGAAAGGGGATTCTGGTTCTGATAGATAGAGGCTGGTTAGTTTTGTGAGACGTTCATTCATTCAGACTTGCTGCTGTTAAGAGCCATATTCAAACCTCGAGATCCGACGAAAAAGACTATGGAGAGCGTTTCTACATCAACGATGCATTCACTTTCTACCATGGCCAACTAACTCGGTATCTAGGATTTTCTAACAAAACCCTAGCCAAGTAATGTAGTTCTTTTATTATTTTTAACTGTAAATGAGGAGAAACTGTGACCATATTGTGATGATTGTAGTAGTTAAAAGACCGTACTGATTTGTAATATAAAATTATATGTTTATTCTAAATTTTTGTCTTAGATGGAATGAATGTATTATTTTGCACAACTATAATTATTCAATATGAGCAAGAACTTGGATGCTTAATTATGGTTTTTTACACAATGGTGGTAATGAAACTTGAAACCCTAGGTTGACACAGGTCGTGTCTTGTCGATTTAATATATACATGTTTTAGTTTATTTTCATGCATCAGGAGTAGATTAGAGTAATATAATTGACATGTACTAGTTAGGTCAGTCATGAGACGGATTGTCGCGATCCGGTTGATGGTACTCATTTTTAAGGTCGTAATTAGCTATCTGCGATACGACCTGATTCACAGTTATGGATCGCCCTCTTATAGTTAAAATGGTAATTAACTATATTATTCGGTTAATGGTGGAGTAATGAAAACCATAGTTTTCTCTCTCATCTGAATCACAACCAATTTCCCTTGTTTTTTTAGTTAATTTAGTTAAGATTATATAATTTAGTCTTTCGACCACCAAAACAAACAATTTTTAGAAATATAATTCAGTCCTTTTGAATTGCTAAAATGAACAATCTTAGTATCTATGGGATCGATATCCCTCACTCAAGTCGCTTTGTTACTCTACAATTGATACGTGGGCTTGCGTAGGGTAAAACCTAGAGTCGTTAATGTGTTATTTTTAACCACATATTTTTATACAACCTGATGTCACATCAAATTTTTGGCGCCGTTAGGGGACTAAGCATTGTTCATTAGCTTTAGTAGTTTATTTACATTGCATTATTGTATTGTATTTAAAGTTTGAATTTTTGTGTTTTTGCGAGCTACTTTGAGAAGCACAAAGGGATTTGGCGGAGCAGTGAAAGTTGCGTTGTTGGACCTCTTGTGAGTTTTAGTTTATCTTAATTTTGCACATAATTTTAGCTTTATTTTTGTTAATAGTTAGAAGAGTTTAGAAGTAGTTAGTTTTATTTTCTGAAAAAAAAAAATCTGCAATTTTCTTGTAAACTGTTAGAAACTCCGATTTTCGCAAACGCGGTGAGGTTTTTTAGTGAAAAAGGGCCATTAAATAAAACTCACTGCGTTGCAGTGAACCCAGTTGATTTTAGGCCGAAATACGTCATTTAGTACCTCAAAACTGCGACTTCGTGATTATAATAAAAAAAAGGATTTTCAGAAGATGGATGATCAAATAGCCAATCTACCATGCAAAGACACCGGCCACATCTTTGAAAGGATACTACGCATTGGATGCGTATGATTCCTATGTTGATTTCCCAGAAGAAGAACGCGCGAAGCACTTCAAGATCAAAATGAGCGTTATCAATATGCTTCCAAAATTTTCTGGTTTTAGGATAAAGGATCATACCAGCATGTTAATGATTTCTTAGAGGTTGCCTCGACTGTTAGGTATGATAATCTGTCTAAGAATGATTTTGCGAGTGCGTCTAATTCCTTGGTCGTTGAGAGAAAAATCTAAAAGATGGTACGTCAAATTGGCTAAGGCAATTAAAATTGATTGGGAAGACCTTCAAAGAGAATTCATAAAAAAACATTATCCTATAGGAAAGACCTCGGAAGCCCATGATGAGATCAAAAGTTTTAGAGAGTTACCTGGTGAGAAGTTTCATGATGCTTGGGAGAGATATAATGAAACCTTGTATAAGTGTCTCCACCATAGGTTCGCTGAGTAGGATATAGGTAAGAATTTTTACATGGGACTTGGAGATAAACATAAGAATTTGTTAGATGCGGCAACACAAAGGCAATTTATCCTGAAGCCAGCAAAATAACTTTTAGACTTGTTTGACAGTATTAGTGAGAATACAATTCAATATGAATCTGAGTTGAGGTCTAGAGGTGTACTAGATAGAAGATCTGAGAAAGCTTATGTTGTGAATCACGATGATGTGAGAGATTCAATGGTGTTGATAGGAAAATAATTAGAAAGATTTGAAAAGGTTCTCTAGATAAATCATTCCCTTAGAAGAGAAGTGTCAGAGGTATAAGTCGATTATTTCCATAATGAGTGTCAAGGTGGTGAATTCGTTGCTACCAATGCCAATATAGCATGAAACTACCCAAATAATGATTCTTTCGCCAATTCATACACATCAAATGTCCAAAATTATCCCTCTATTTTATCTCAATCTTCGAATGTGGAATCAATGTTCCCTCAGGAACAACAATCATATAATTCACAATCAAGGTTTCAACAGAGTCAATAATCATATCAATCCCCACCAACAATCATGACTCGAAACTCTCATCAAATTACCAACCCAGACAGTCATCCACTAATTCTCAGGCTCTCTAACCATTCAACAATAATTAGGCTATTCAACCCTATAATTATCAAACTCTGCCTCAAGGAAACCAAACCTAAGGATTCAATCCAAATCAAGCTTACCCTCCATATCCTCAAAACCATCTCCAATGTCAAAATTCAATTCAAAATCCACCACCGAGACCGTCTGGCTTTGAAGAAGATGTGATGAGTGCCCTGAGGGAGTTAAAAAATCAATCTAATAATTCTCAGACGACCATCCAAATAGTGAACTCTCATTCCCAAGTCCTTGCTCAAATGGGAGCTCAAATGGTACAACTAGCGAATGTTGTGGATAGGATAGAGAGAATATTTCCTAGTCAGCCAGTAGCTAACCCAAAGCCACAAAAAACACTGGATCTTGAATCATTTGTTGAGATCCATCATAAGATAGTCCAAGCGGTCACAATTTTGAGAAATGGGAAGGAGGTGGAAAATAAGGTTGAGGAGCAGCATAAGGAGAGGTTGAAGAAATAAAAGGCCCAAGAAGTTCAAAGAAATGTAGAAGAAGAAGCTTAGAAGAAAGAGGCCAAGAAAGTTCAGAAAGATCACCCTCAAGAGGAGGAAGAACAGGATGAGACAATACCGGGAGAGTCGGATAGGGTATACTATGAGGAGGCAACACCATTCCCTCAACATCTTAGAGAGCCAATAAAAATGGTAAGAATAAAGAGTTAGATATGTTGGAGACATTCCGACAAGTCAAGATTAATCTGTCTCTCTTAGATATTATAGACCAAATACCACCCTATGCTAAGTTTTTGAAGGACCTCTGTACCCAAAAGCGTAAAAGCAGAACTAAGGTCCTGAAGAAGATTTTATTGACTAAACAAGTAAGTTCGATCTTACTAAGTGATACTCCACCTAAGAGGAAAGATCCCGGTGCTCTCATTATTTCTTGTGTCATTGGTGACCAAAAGATTGGTAGAGCTCTTCTTGAACTCGGTGTGAGTGTTAATTTATTACCTTACTCGGTTTATCAATAGCTAGGGTTGGGAGAGCTTAATCCTACATCGGTGGTGCTTCAATTGGCAGACATATCAACTAAAGAACCGAGAGGAATTCTGGAGGATGTCATTGTTCAAGTGGGTTAGTTTTACTATTATGTGAACTTTGTGGTGTTAAACATGGAATTTTACCACAAATCAAGGAGACATATCCCTGTTATCTTAGGAAGACCATTTTTGGCTACGGTAAATGCATGCGTTGATTGCAGAACATGGGTTATAGATATATCTTTTGGGAATCTAGAGATGAGGATGAATGTATTTGATGTTAACCATCAATTATCGGAACCAACTGAGTGTTTTAAAATTGATAAGATGGTTAAGAAAGTGGTACCTCAGAGAAGTCGAGTAGGGAATGACTTGGATGTTGTGATTGAAAGGTCAAATACAAAGTTTGACGTATGGGAGGAGCCAAGAGATTCGCCTGAATCTCCATTTGTGTCACCATCAGCATTGGTGCTCGACAACTCACTTGATAAGATTGGGTTGTATGACAGCACTGGAGATCGAGAGAAGAGCTTAGTGATGAAAAGATCGGAGGTGAATTTTGAAAATTAGGAGGATCAATAATAATCAAATTTGGAAGTTATTGCGCATTGAAAACTGCATTGTACTCGCCATTAGAGAGATCATCAAGAGAATCGCTTGAACCTCAACTTATTCCTCCACAGAAGTTGGTGTTTGAAAGTACGTTTCCCGATATGGTGTTGCATAGGGAGGATGATGTATTGAAAGATAAAAAGGGTGTGAAGAATGTTAGAGCTGAGCATTTGCCACGAACTGTCATAGAGCCTACCAATGATGACATCCCTCTTAAGGACCCCTTTCAAGATGAGCGAGTACTGAGTATAAAAATGGTAGACAAGTTGTATGCCTGGGAAGATCTGTGATTAATAAATGATTATGAGGGGATACGGAATTATGCGTATGAGGATGTTCAAATTTACATAGCTTGGACAAGAGTACATCATGCTAAGCATGTTCGACTTAAGTTCCTTAAGCTCGGCCAAAAGGGATGGCGACGTAATTCAAAACTGAAATTATTTCCAAGTAAGATCCGGTTAAGAAATGACGGACCATTTAGAGTTAAATCGGTTTACCCCCACGAAGAGGTAGGTTTGGAAAGTGAGAGGTTATAGAGGCGTGGTCATCGGCTAAAGATTTATGATGAGATTGATCCAAGACCAAAATTTATGACATCTATCAGTTTAATGGAGAATGATGAATTGGTAGAGGGAACCTTACATAAGGTGTTGAAGGAGGATCCATTGGACACATTGCATGTATATAGGGTGAAGTTAGAACATGACAAATGAGGTACTTTATATGGTGATTATTGTTCTATATTTGATGTCATGGATAATACTAATTGTTCATAGGTGAGAGCACTGAGAGAGTTGTCTCCTAGATTTTGTCCTATGAGTAGGGGAAGTGTTACAGAGAGGAATGGTGTTGGATAACCCTTTGAGTGTTCCTATCGTGCCGATGACGTTAAACATTGGTCCTAGGCTATGAAAGTTAGTTTCTAGCCTAGATTTGTAAAATAGTAGGTCATTTAATTTATGCAATTTTTAAATTCCTAGAGACGTTATACCCTTAAGGCCACGTCTTTATCTTTATTTTTATTTTTATTATTTTCTTTTATTGTTATTTTATTTATAAGATTATAGGCTATTAAGGCCAAATCATTTGAAAAAAATAAAAATAAATAAAAAGAGAATTTTTAATTTCTTGAAAAACATGTGTTGATTTATGGATGTTTATGATGAAATTTCTTTTTCCTTGCTATGATTGGGTATTTGTGCTTTGTTGATGATATCTACAAGTGATCCAAATCAAGTTTGGGGGGAGGGGATTCATGCGGTGCTTTGGAATCCAGAATTGAGCTTCAAAGGTAACTGTATATGTTATCCTATTTTATTTTTGATCATGAGGACATGGTCTAATTTAAGTTTGGGGGTGAGGGTATAATATTACAAGGAATAAAGATTTTCGGGGGAAAAAAAAATTGGAACAATTATTTGTTTTCACGCATGAATGTTTTGCATTACAGTTTGATTAAGTTTGTGTATATGATGCATGAGTAGTATGTGATGTGATATTCTCATTCATGAGGGTAATGATTCGATCAAGTTAGTGAAGTGATGTGGTTTTACATGGGTGAATGAATAAGTGAAATTGAAATTAAGAAGAACGACCTTGACCTATAAGCACAAACACCCATTCACTATGAGAAATAGGTTGATTTTTGACTATGTAGTTGAAAAATAATTTTGCCGTAATAAAATGGGGGATGGGGAGATGTTTTGGTTGAAATGAAGAAAATTGAAAAAAAATTGAGAAAATAAAATGCAAAAAGCAGTTATTTGATCTGAATAACCAGGCCTTGGTATCACCAATATCACTGCTCGCGTTTAAATGGGAGAAGACTGATAAGCATAAATCCCATGGAAGAAGCTCGGACCCAGTTGATTGGGATTAAAAAATCCTCGCTGGAAAGTCCGAAGACTTAGAAAGATAAAAAGGGATGAAAAGTGGAAAGTTGAAAAGTTACGTTTTGATGAAAAATGGCAAAGTTTGATCAATGAAGTAGGAGAAGAGAAACTGAAATATTGTAGTTGAATGTTCACAAAATCACGGAAGGTTGTCTGGATTTTTAAGTAGAAAGTAGCGAAATCATTCACTATTAGTAGGATTCATTCATGACACGAAGCTTGATATAATTGTTGTTCGGTAGTGAGTGGGAGTATTTGCATCCATATTGTCTTTTGCATTGTATCATAACTTAATTAAATTTGTGTGTGAATTTATGAATGTGTGACTATAGAGAACTGATATGTTTGTAGGTCCCATCACTGGAAACCTTCACGAGACTTCACTCGTCCACTAGGGGTAACCTAGGGGTTTAAAAGGCTTGTTACATGTGCTAAGTGTAATCGTCAACCCTCACGAAAGCAAGGGATTATGTTAGAGTAGTTAGATTAGGTTAGAGTAGTTAGAGTAAAAAGATCATCACAAGAAAAGTTTCCTGAGTTTATTGCTAAGGGACTAGCAATATGTAAGTTTGTGGGTGTGATAAGTTTCAAATATTAGTCATTTTGACCCCTTAACTCACTATTGTTACGTTCTTTCATTCAATTATTTGGTATTTTTATGATGTGTTCGTGTTAAAGCATGTTTCAGAAACTTAATGAAGAAATGTAGCTAACTTCTATGAATTAACTGAAGAGTGTGCTCTTTCTATCCAAGAGGAGAGTTAAAGAGGCAGTCCGAGACAAAAATGGCTCTCGGAGGGCAAAAATGGCATTTTCAGAAGCCGTCATCTTCAGCAAAAAGTATCGTGGGTTCGAGACAAACATTTTGATGCATTCACGGAGAAAAGTGGTTTTCCATAAAAACCCTACGCTTCCAGTACCAAAAAGTGGCTAGAATTGCAAAATCTACGCTTGGACCTACGCTTGAAACGTAGGCCAGTTACGCTTGAAGAGTAGCCCCCAAGCGTAAGTGCTACAACTTTAAAGATTTATGCGTGATTTTTTCTGTTTCACCCCGGGCTTAATTGGAAAATGTGTCTGTGACTCTAGACCTCTGTATACATGTATATACATTTATATTTAGGGTTTTGATGAGTTTTGAGAGTGAAAAGACTAAAAAGGGCCTCTCTATGCCATTGCCTATATATATATATACAAGACCATACATCATAATTGAAAGGGGATTCTGGTTATAATAGATAAAGGTTGGTTGGTTCTGTGAGACGTTCATTCAAGAGGTTCATTCATTCAGACTTGCTGTTGTTGAGAGCCATATTCAAACCTAGAGATCCGACGAAGAAGACTATAGAAAGCGTTTCTACATCAATGATGCAGTCATCTTCTACCATGGCCAACTAACTTGGTATCTAGGATTTTATAACAAAACCCTAGCCAAGTAATGTAGTTCTTTTATTATTTTTAACTGTAAACGAGGGGAAACTATGACCATACTGTGATGATTGTAGTAGTTAAGAGACCGTACTGATTTGTAATATAAAATTATATATTTATTCTAAATTCTTGTCTTAAATGAAATGAATGTATTATTTTGCACAACTATGATTATTCAATATGAGCAAGAACTCGGATGCTTAATTATGATTTTCTACACAATGGTGGTAATGAAACTTGAAACCCTTGGTTGACACAGGTCGTGCGTTTGCGATTTAATATAAACATGTTTTAGTTTATTTTCATGCATTATGAGTAGATTAGAGTAATATAATTGGCATGTACTAGTTAGGTCAGTCATGAGACGGGTTGTCGCGATCCGGTTGATGGTACTCATTTTTAGGGTCGTATTTAGCTATCTGCGATACGACCTGATTCACAGTTATGGATCGCCCTCTTACAGTTAAAACGGTAATGAACTATATTATTCGGTTAGTGGTGGAGTGATGAAAATCATAGTTTTCTCTCTCATCTGAATCACAACCAATTTCCCTTTTTTTTTAGTTAATTTAGTTAAGATTAGATAATTTGGTTTTTCGACCACCAAAACAAACAATTTTCAGAAATATAATTCAGTGTTTTTGAATTGTTAAAGTGAACAATCTCAGTCTCTGTGGGATCAATATCCCTTACTCAAGCCGCTTTGCTATTATACAATTGATACGTGCGCTTGCGTAGGGTAAAACCTAGAGTCGTTAAGGTGTTATTTTTAACCACATATTTTTATACAACCTGACGTCTTATCAATGGTCAGTCAACGTTATTTTAACATAGACACCCCCTGAGGTTTGTAAAGTGTTGCAATGACACTCCTTAGAGACATGAAATGACTTAAATGCCCTTTGTTGGCTTTGAAATTTACTTTCGGCAAACAATTCCAAAATTGATGATAACAAACCATTGAAGAGTGTTTGATACTAATGAATTATCGAGTTTATATTTTCAGCAAAAGACAGATGAACGACTCAGAAATCAAACTCGAAAAGGAAACTACTCGAAAAACAAGCTCGGAAAGAAAGTTTGATTTAAAGCGAAAAGCTGTGAAAGAAATTGAAGCGAAAAAGGAAAATCAATTAAACAGCAAAAGCGAAAGTCGAAGACTCAAGACTCGGGGTAGATAGGTCGGGGAGCGATCATTGTAACAAGGTAATTTTATGTGTCGATTTTATCGTATAAGCTCAAGTATAAAATGAACCGAACTCAAATGAAATGAAAAACGTTTTACCAAACTTAAACGGAAAGAAAAATATTTTTATTAAATGTTTTTCTTGTTATAGTCGACTAGAATCACCCTGTGTATTTTCTAGTAGTCGACTATTTCAACCAGTAGCTATTGGTTTTTCATCCACATCAAAAGAGTCGACTGAAACAAGCTTGAGTCGACTAGACTACTCATTGTAGTCGACTAGAACTCATTCTAGTCGACTAGATGGTCCAAAGTAGTCGACTAGAACTCAATCTAGTCGACTAGATGGACCATTGTAGTCGACTACAATGAAGAAGTAGTCGACTAGAAGATTGCTTAAAATCTGCAGATTTTCAGAAAACAATTCCCATGTTTTGTGGATCATGTTTAATGGTATTCAAACGGCTCTTGTCTTTCAATTACAATATTCATTCTACAAAACCCTAATGTATTGATATATATAGAATGATATGTGTTCATTGTAGACCAAGAGATTGAAAAACAAAAGAGAAAGAAAAGAAAGAAAAGCTCTCAAAATTCTGCATAAATTTTCTCTACAAAAGCCATTGAAACCAAGCTTTGAAAATCTGATTTTCTCCAAGTTTCTTTGAAAATCAAAACCTCTAGAATCTCTTCTTATTCTCCAAATATCATTCATTGATTATATCCTTTGAGAATACATTTCTAGAGCTATTGTAAAATCACCAAAAACACTTGAGCTTATATTGATTTATCTTCCATAAAAACCTTTGGGTTTTGAGTGTTTTTGTTCTTGAGTGATTTTATTGATTACATACGAATTTGTAATCTCGGACAAGTAAAGTCCACCGATTGTTCAAGAGAGGGTTGTTCTCTTGATTGAGAGACAAGCTCGAGAGGCTTGTGTTGTAAAGGTTTGCCATTCCACCTGTGAAGGAAGGGCCATAGTGAAAGGATCGGGAAAAGTCTCAAGAAGGGGTTCTTGAGCCGAGGAGTAGGAGTTACCGAACCTCGAAAAAATCACGGTGTCAATCTCTCTATCTCTTTCTCTTTACATAAGTATTTTGCATGCTATATTTGCTTGAATATCTTGTATGCTAATTTGTCTTGAAATTAATTATTATAAAAGTTTAAGTTGAATCATCCACTTGCATATTGAGAAATTGATTTTTGATTATATTGTGTTCCATGTTCGAAAAGAGTTAGACTTATTTTTGAATACCCTATTCACCCCCCCTCTAGGGTTAATTAGTGACTAACACCCTTAATTATATTAATTTTCAAAGCAAAATGTCTAAGTTACCTCCATTCTCTAAACCTCACTTCACTCACTACACCTACTTTATTTTACTGTTATTATTTATGTTTCAAGTAATTTTTATTTTTTTTTATACATTTTTCATTTTTATTTATTAAATAATTATAATTATTCATTTACTTAACATCTACACTAAATGTTACACTCGAATATATTCACATCGATTAATACAAAAAAAAAATCAACTTTCTCATAAAATACATTAATTATTATTATATCGCACTAAACTATATACTACTGAAAATACCAAAGACATATTTATTTTTCCTATAATTTTTTTTGTGTTTAATATTGTTACCAATTTAAATAGTTATACCTATTTATTTATTTTATATTTATACTTAAATGTAACTAAACTCTTTCGTCATTCCCATTAAATTAGTAACTATTATTAAATTATATTTATTATTTCAAATTCTAGTAAAATTGTTGATTGACTATAGTATTTAAATAAGTAACAATATTAAAGACACAAAAAAAAAAAATTATAGAAAAAATAAATGTGGCTTTGGTATTTTAAGTAGTATATAGTTTAGTGAGATTTTGTGATAATTAATGCATTTTGTGGAAAATTAAAAGAATTTTGTATTAGTTGGGTAAGTATAATTTAATTGAATTTAGTAATATTTAATATGTTTTGTGTGTAACATTTAGTGTAAATGTTAAGTAAATGAATACTTATATTTATTTAAATAAATAAAAATACTTAAAACATAAATAACAAGAGTAAATTAAGTTGGTGTAGTGGTGAAGTGTAGGGTTTAAAGAATAGGGTTAAGTTATACATTTTGAATGCAAATTAACATAATCAATGGCATTTAAGTCATTTCATGCCTTCAAGGAGTGTCATTGTAACACTTTACAAACCTCAGGGGTGTCTTTGTTAAAATGATATTGATTGACCACCAAGTGCAATTGGCCCAAATCTCAAGGGGTGTTAGTGCAAATTACCCTTTATAAAAAAAGGCAAAAAAACATAAAACCCCTATGCTTTTTAAGGGTTGCAAAATACCCCTATGCTTTTTTTTTTGCCCCATTTCACCATCCTTACATTTCTAAAACAAACAAACTACCCTCTTTACACCATTATATGCCTAAATTACCCCTAATGTTTCATTTCATCATTATCATTTGTATTAAAATTTAAACAAAATATATAAAATTCAAAATTATATATATTAAATTTTGATTTTTTTTTATAATATTCGAAAATAATATATAAATTTTGAAAGAACATATAAAATTTGAAACAAATATATAAAATTCGTAAAAAATATATAAAATTCTAAAAATATATAAAATTCGAAAAAATATATATTAAAATTTGAAAAAATTATAAAATTCAAAAATAAATATAAAATTCGAAAAAAACATATAAAATTCGTAAAAATATATATATATAATTTGAAAAAAAATATATAAATTTTGGAAAAAAAAAATTTCGGCGAACAAAATTTTCGAATTTATATATTTTTCAAAATTTTATATATATATATTTCAAATTTTATAAAAAAAAATTAATTTGTTTTCGAATTTAATATTTTTTTCAAAATTAAATATATTGTTTTTGAATTTTGTATGTCATTGGGGGTGTTTTGTGATCCCAATAGGACAATCAAAATGGATTGTTTTATTGGATATGCAGATTCACTCAGTACCATTTGGGGAACTGTAAATCATGAGCCACTAGATAAGAGAGATGATTAATATTAAAATATGATTTTTGTGGGTTGGTTTTCACATTTTTCGTTTCTTCAAAGTAAAATCAACATGCCAACCTACATCATTTTTAGGTAAAACATGCAACAATATAGTTTCTTATATTTTTAGGTACATCATTTTTATTTCAAATTTTATATGATTTTTTCGAATTTTATATTTATTTTTGAATTTTATATAATTTTTACGAATTTTATATATTTGTTTCAAATTTTATATTTATTTTTGAATTTTATATAATTTTACGAATTTTATATATTTGTTACGAATTTTATATTTACTTTTGAATTTTTATAATTTTTTTTCAAAATTTAATATATATTTTTGAATTTTATATAATTTTTACGAATGTTATATATTTTTTCTAATTTTATATAATTTTTACAAATTTTATATATTTGTTTCAAATTTTATATTTATTTTCGAATTTTATATAATTTTACGAATTTTATATATTTGTTTCTAATTTTGTATTTATTTTCGAAATTGTATAATTTTTTTCCAAATTTAATATATATTTTTTCGAATTTTATATAATTTTGACAAATTTTATATATTTGTTTTGAATTTTATATGTTTTTTTTCGAAATTTATATATTATTTTCGAATTTTATAAAAAAAAATCAAAATTTAATGTATTGAATTCTATATATTTTGTTTAAATTTTAATACTAAAGATAATGATAAAATGAAACATTGGGGGTAATTTGGGCATATAGTGGTGTAAAGGGGATAATTTGCTTGTTTTAGAAATGTGAGGGTAGTAAAATGAGGCAAAAAAAAAACATAGGGGGGTATTTTGCAACCCTTAAAAAGCATAGGGGGGTTTTGATGATCTTTTGCCGAAAAAGAAAATAAAAGATATATGAGTGAATAGGGCTTAAACACCGCTATAGTTTAAAAAATGTGCAGATAAATCTCCTCTAGTTCAATTTGTGCAGATAATCCCCACTATTATGGGCAAAATGTGCACTTTGCCTCCCTATAACACTGTTTCAACCACTTTTTTTGGCCAGAATCATGTCACATGACTTGCACATAGTATATATGTCTCTAAAATACCCAAAATGCCTTTACCCACTTACCAAAATACCCTTCTTCACAATTAATATATATTTGATTATATGTATATATATGCATATGTATATGCATATGTATATCATATTCTCTAAGAGAACCCAACATTCGTCCCCTCTCTGTGCAGATTTGAGTTTAGCAAGGCTTTGGGCACATCAAATCTATTTCTCTCTGAAATCAAGAACTATATTGGTACTGCAATCATAATTTGAAACCCTAATTCATTTTGTGCAAAAAACCAAACTAATTTTGGATTGTTGTACTGCAATAAAAAATTGAAACCCTGTAAATTAAGCTTATTATCATTGCTTTTATTTTTAAGGTTTAGTCTATTTAGCAAACAATTTTTCTGAAGAATTAATTAGTATAACATTACTCAATCGATACCCATTGTTGAATCTTGCACCATTACAAACTTGGAGTTTAACAAACATGTATTTTTCTTCAAGTTCAATTAACCGGAGCAGAAAACTTGTGATTTAACAAACATGTCCTCATCAATTTCAAATTTTTTAATTCTGGGTCGTCCAATTTAACCACCACATCGCAAATTTCACCATCACCACCACGGTGGTCACTTATGAGATGGTCTGACACTGGCTTTGCGGTGAGAAATTGAAACCCATCAATGACCTCGATTTGTTTGAATCCAATTCTACCACCACGTCGCGAATTTCACCATTGCCACCATGGTGGTCATTAATGGATTTGCTGTTAGAATTCGAAACCCATCATCGTCGTCGGCGTCATCGAAATAGTAGTCTTCGGCGTCGGCATCATCATATGGGCCAACTATTTCTCAAATTGAAAAACAACCTAAATGACTAAATCAAAGAAGAATTACTTACACTCAATTCAATAAACACCCCCAAGAGCACCATTACTTCTCTCTCTAGATGATGTTGTACTTCAGACTCAGACCATGCTTTCCATGAATACACCCAAGCATACTGTAGTAATATGGCAACCGTTTGGGATTTTTCATCTTAGGGTAAGCCCTTTCCCCAATTTCCTCAATATTTGCCTCCCGAATCGATCGCTCACACCATAGGGCACCAATTCATCATTCAAATCATACCCATCATCACCATCCTCATCCTCATCAACACCCTTATCAACATCATCATCATGATCTTGAATTTCGAATTTTTCGATTCTGGGTTCATCTAATTTGATCGCCGCGGTTGATTTTGAGGAAGGAATCGGTGAACGGTTCAGATGATTCCGACAATGGTGATGTTGACAAGTTCGCCATTTTCACACCTTGATTTTCTCTCTCTTGGATTTTCGGCGTTTTCGGTCTCTCGACCTCACCACCACCACGTTAATTACAAACATAAAAGAAATAATGTAAAACGACGTCGTATTGGTTCATGGAAAAAATTATTTTTTCTCATTTCAAGCAAAATTATTAAAGAATTATAAAGTCTTTACTTAAGGGTATATAAGTAAATTCAAGTCTCAGTCACCGGAAAATGACTTTAAGGGGGGTATTCGCAAAGTGTAGGGGTGTTTAGAATACTAGAGGGGATTTTTCTGCACATATTTAAAACCATAGGGTGTTTAACGCCATTCACCCAAAGATATATACATTGTTAGTATAATTTGAAGACGGGTAGAAGAGTCTTGTAATTGGGGTAAGAAGAGAAATCTTGTAATTGGCACCACCATTCATTAACAATCCCGGCGACTGCGAATAAGCTGCGTCTGTGTCTGTGTATTTAAAGAAGTGATCGAATAGGGTGTTTTTGATCTCTCCATCCCAACAGACGCCATGATTGCCCAGGTATTTTTACTGTCTTAACCTACCTATAACAATATACGATTCATTCATTACACACTTGCATTCAATTTTTCATATTTTTCCTGCTATATATATATCTATGTATATCGATATATCTATTTCAAATATGCAGCAAAGAAGTTTGTCAGGTTCCTCGCAGAGCCCTAGATCTCCTTCTTCACAACCATATTTATCGGTCTCTGTCACTGATCCGGCTAAAATGGGCAACGGCGTCCAAGCTTATATCTCCTACAAGGTTATCACCAAGGTAAATTCGTCCCCTAGCTCTAAATTTCTACTTCACGTTTCTAATTTAACACTTTGGGGTTAGTTTAGGGGTTTAGGGGTTCCAATCCCCAGAATTAGGTTGTTATATTGGACCATTACCATGACCTCTTGTTTGAGTCTACCTGGCTGCTTTTAGCAAATTCTGGTGAATTGTTTGAAGATATCAACTACAAACCTGAATTATTTCGTCTATCCATCAACCACCCATTGCACCGCAGCCAGGCATCGATTCCCGGGATTACCGAGGGCAGAGAATAGCCAATGCTTTGCTTTTGTTGTTAGATCCTTGATGTTTATTGTTTTCACATTTCCTACTCCATGGGATGAAATCTGACGAGGAATATCCTCACATACTTACATATCCATTTTAGGAATACATTTAACAAGCCCTCAATTAATAGCCTACATAACTTCAATTCGTGGTGAAACGGGCCCGTAGGGTAAAGTAAAATAACCAGCAAGAATAAAAGTAGGATATGTCATATTGATAATGTCTATAGACGAGTGTATATAGCAACTCATTCGCAATAGGAGAAATTATTTTATTATGTGAAAAGAATTTGACTTTGGTTGGTTTAGGATGTGAAATTCACTCCAACTGTGGTATATTTGGATCTTAATCTTGGATACTTGTCATAGACGATGCATGATCTCTTTTCCAAGAGATTTTATGTGTGCTTTTGTCAACATTCCTTGATGGCCAATTCAGATTTATCAGATGTACTAGTACATAAAACACTCGACCTGGGTGGTATAAATCTACTGTGAAGAAATAATGGAGGCCATTTTTTGCCCCCTCCACCACATTGTTTTTATGCGTTTCTCCTTGCTTTTGAAAGAAAAGGACTTTCGATTAACCATTATGGAACTACATCTAAAGATTCAAAATTGGAATTGGTTATGCTTTTGTTGTTTACTTCATTTGGAACTTGCTTTGGCAGACCAATTTTCCCGAGTACCAAGGGCCAGAGAAGATTGTTATTCGACGTTATACTGATTTTGTTTGGTTACGTGATCGTCTTTTCGAGAAGTACAAGGGTATTTTCATTCCTCCTCTTCCAGAGAAGAGCACTGTAGGTAACAAACCATGACACACATTTTCCTCTTTTCATAAAATATAATGTTTTTGGTTGTTACTTTTACTAGGTCTTACATAATTTGTTTGTATGTCTCACACCAATGATGAGGGAAGGGCACCTATTTAAGCAATATACGTTGATAAAAAATTCTATCTCACACCAATGATAAGGCTCTCCATAGTAATGATGTATGTTATGCCTGACCTTAGTATGCAACTTTTGAATTATTTGAAACTATCTCAAATTTCATATTAATTAATGGAGAACTGAATGACGTGGGGTACACCAAGTTAGGACCAGGGTATCTAGTATGAATGCAGGACATCTTAGTCATTCTCTCAGGACAGGGATCTCTGTTTGCCAATCAAAGTCTACTGTTTTTTGACTTCTTATTGCGTAAATAATAAATGGTAATTATAGTTAAAAATTGCATCCTTCAATTTTCATACATTTTTCTTCTTCTTCTATACTGTATATCGGTATATATACAAATGATTAATTGTAAATCAAGGATTTTGATGGCTGGTTGTGGACAAAATGTAGTGGAATATTAAGTGGAGAGAGTAAATTTATTGATGCAATGTAGGAAATATTGTTCATAGTTGTCATAGTAATTGTTATTTGTATTTTTCCTTTCCTAGGACCAGAGTATTGTTATATGTTATCATGTGTTCTCGTATTTGTCAAGAATCTTGGAGGCTGTATCTCCAAGTGTTACAGTATTACTATTTTTCTAGTGTGTAACTTCATTATGTTCTTTTCCCAGTTGGTGTGGCCTCTAACAACATTATCCTTTTTTCCATTTTTTGTTAAGCAACCTCTTACTCAATTTGGCTCATTTTTCTGGGATATTTGATGCCGCCGTTGCCAATTTTTCTTTCAGTATCAGTGGCTGGCCTATTTTTCCTATTCAAGTAATGAATAGTGAGAAAAAAACCCTCTCCTTTCAAGTGACTTTCTATGCCTCTACTGTTCCCTTACCTTCCAACTTTGCGTTGCTGACAAAGATCTATGGAACTTTGTCCTTTTTATGTTCCGGGAGGAAAATGAAGAAATTACATAGGGAAACTAGACATTAATATAATCATTTGAATCATTTAGAAAAAAACAACTGCTTTATAAAAATGCAACTGTGATTAAGCAGAAATTACTAGTGACTGTATTCTCTTGTGCACTTGGCGACATTTTTTATAATTTTCTTTTACAATCATTTTACTGTGTTTGCGACAATACCATATAGTTGTGTTGACCCAATTATACTTTGGATTCAATGTCAATATATGTGGCAAAAAAGTGATATTTAGTTAAATTCTGAGAGTTTAGCAAACAGTTTAAATATGAAAAACTATAAAGCTGAATATGAAGCCCTAATGTATCAAGATGTTTATGAAAGATTGGAGGCAAAAATGATTATGAAATTTTGAGGTAGGACAGCACTTATGAAATCTGAACTATGCTATCTAAGATTAATTCATGGGGTGGGAGAGTTTTAAGTGGAAGAAAGGTTGCGCCTTTATGGAAGGTAATGGGATGATAAGGCCTAAGAATAGGCAAAGGCTAAAGTCGTATATTTAGGATTCTTTGGGTGAAATTCAAAGTGAATAATGGACGCTTGTGATTACAAGAAGAAATTTGTATCCCATAGGGAGGGGGAGAGGAGAGGGGGAGACATCCAGAATTCCTCCTGCTTCACCCAAAATTCACGGGCTCGCATAAACATAAATAGAACTGAACTCTAAAAAAAAAAATTAGTCTTACAAAGAAGGATAATAAGTAATATGTTCCAAAATTTGATTATACTAGGTCCCAAGTGGACTCCTTTGGGATTTTCAATTCGCCTTTTCCTCTTAACATGTTATGATCAACCTGGTGTTGATATGTTGCTTCCATAAGTGAGAGTAATAAGCATGTTGATAATTGCAATGAAATGAAGCATTTCAAAGTCATTATTTGACTCACTTTACTCTCTGGTGCAGAGAAGTTTAGATTCAGTGCAGAATTTATTGAAATGAGACGTCAGGCGTTGGATATATTTGTTAACCGGATAGCTTCACATCACGAGCTTCAGCAAAGTGAGGATTTGAGAACCTTTTTGCAGGCAGATGAACAGGTGAAACAATCTAGATTCCTTTTTTTTCTACTTTGAAATCAAATTGGAAGTTCCAGATTTGCTTTTGTCTAGATAGTGTAAATGGGATCTTCTGTGCCACATGCATTCCTCTCTCTCTCCAGCCATTTCTGACGTCAGGACTTGTGCCCAATTGAAACATTCTGGTGCACTACATGAGAATTTCTGGGAGCATGCATGCAAGGGCAAAGCTACTAGGGCAGTTGGTCCACTCATATTTTTATATTGATTTTGCATATCTTTTGATAATTCTAGAACCAATTATTGAATACTAAATACTAACTTGAACCACACATTCAAACTCACACAAGTTATTGAATACTAAACCTTTCATTTGGGGGAAAAAGGAAATGATAAATGATGCAAACGACTAAACAGTAACTCTCTCTTAAAAGAAGAAATGTGGAGAGTATGAAAACTAAAACCCTCATTAGTCTATTTCTCAACCACTTGGGTAAAAATGAATTCTTCTTCCTTAAGTAGCAAGGTTATCATGCAGCGGTTTCAAAATGGTGTTATATCTTGAGGATAATTATAATTGTACTGAAGTTAAATAGTTATGGACAATCAAGTTTTTAATTTATTCCTTTGGTAATCTTTTTCTCTTATTCATGTTCAAACTCCTTACTCGCCTCCACTAAAACAAATTTTTGGCTCTCACTGCATACATGTATGATTTAATGGATTGGAGAAAGCTAACTCATTTATTACTTAAAGATTTACGATAAACATTCTTCTTCTGTGGAAATATGAGTGAATTCAAATTTCTCGTATTTATTTTGGAAAATTCTGGTGTGTTTAGGTTCTGCCCATTCTATTGGCAACTTTCATTAAAATTGAATCCTGAAAGCTTTATCCTCATTGATGGTGTTTCACATCATGCATAGATCCTGTACTATCTCAGCTCTCTAGATTCAAGTTCTAAAAGATTTACTACTCTATGAATAAGGTGCAGAACAGGAAAATATCTATTAAAAAAGCAGAAATGCTTTATCTCATAGAGGAATGAGTGAGACAAACACTCCAGGAATCAATGTGCAGACTGTAACCGTTATATAAGTTTGCCTTTTTGTTGTCCTGCGGGAGGAGAATTGAGTTGTTGATAGTTATGCAAGACCTTGAAGAACTAAAACGTGCAGATTCTTGTCAAGTGGAGGTCGACTTGATGAGCATTTTCTGACAGTGCAGGAGTAATTTAAAGTCTCCAATGGAAAAAATCATTTGCGGAGGGGATCCATTAGAGACTCCCCCCCCCCCCCCCCCCCCCCCCCACTCTCTTTCTATTTCTCTTTTGTTCTTTAATTTATTTGCTTATTATTATTATTTTATTTATTAAATATATATTTTTATCTTTCTTGAGCGCACCATTCAGTGGCTCCTAGAACCTTGATGAAGCAGCAATCTGTTGGTAAAATAACTTCTCATTGTGAGCAACTCAGGGCTTTAATTTTATTTAGCAACAATTTTGGGGGTGTATCTGCGGTTTGTTTTCCATTCCCCAAGGGTTTGGTGTCAACTTTGTGTGCTTTATTCCCCTCCCCCAGTTTGTCTTTTCCTTTTTTCCTTTTCCCATTTGAGGAAAATAAATGCTTTTGTAATTTTACAATTCCTTGCAGAATATCATTTTGTCAGTAAGAAGAGTGTAGCTGTGTCACAGTCGGACATGCTCCATAAATGCCCACTTTAATTCCTAAAATTTGGACATTCTCCTTCATCGGAGTGACGTGCTCGACACAAACACAGCTGTGCCCTTGTTCTATATTAAACACCGCCCTCCCCCATCTTTCTCTCTACTGTGAATTTCTCTCATTCGCCTAATGTTGTGACGTTGCCTGTTTGCAGACAATGGAGAGGGCAAGATCTCAAGAGACTGGAATTTTTAAGAGAAAGCCAGCGGATTTGATGCAAATCTTTAAGGTAATCCCAGTTCTTAATATAAAATACTGCGATCTTTATGGTCCCAATTAACTGCAATATATGTGATTGTTTGAACTATTTGACAAAGCATCAGCCAATCTTTTGGCACAAATAACATATACGCTCTTCTATTTAGTGTGGCCAGAAACATGAAGAAGTTGTTACCCATACCTTTTAAGTACACAGAGCAAAACTATTAATGGTCTCCACATTTTTAACTTTCTTCTTGAGCTTTCATCTATCTGAGCAAGTTTCCTAACACTCGATTATAAGCTGTTACGAATTACGGTATATGGAGACCCATGACTGGTTGACATGTCTTGGACCTAGTTCTCAGTTTCCTAGTTAAGGTGGCGGGTTGCAATCCTCTATGATGCCATGCAATTAAAAAGGCTATTACATATTTGTAAGCATTGAACAGATTTAAATTTAGTCACTTAGAAAAATTTGTTCTTCACTCTGGTCAAATTATAAAATTCCATCATGTTATTAATGTGCTCACCTTCTGAGCCAGCTATCATTCATCCCCACAAAGAAGTTTGTCCTTGGCACGTATATAAAATGTCAATCAGGTCATAGGGCCACTCAAAGTCAAATCAGATACTGTCCATTCAAAAGATGCAATAAATTAACCCAGCCTTTTTAAATATTTGACAGGATGTACAATCTAAAGTGAGTGATGTTGTTCTTGGAAAGGAAAAGCCAGTTGAAGAATCAAGTCCCGAATATGAGAAACTGAAGCATTACATCTTTGAGCTCGAAGATCACTTAGCTGAAGCTCAGAAGCATGCATATCGGTTGGTGAAGAGGCATAGAGGTATGGGGGACTTCATTTGTTTGATTATATTTTTCTCTGTTCTACCTTTTGATGCTAGGGCTTCAAAGCTAGTATTTGATTCTTTACTTGATGTTCCTTCTTCCCCTATCCTTTTATCTAAAAGTATCAAATGCAATATATATGTGACCACTTCTATGTATTTTCACAGAGCTCGGGCAATCTCTGTCAGATTTTGGAAGGGCAGTCAAGCTTCTTGGTGCTTGTGAAGAAAATGCTCTTGGGAAGGCATTTTCAGAGCTTGGGGGGAAGTCGGAGATATTATCAGTTAAGCTGCAAAAGGAGGTAAACTTCATTTCATGCAGAACACTTTGTTGCATTAAGTTGAGTAGTTAGTTCACTAACCTAAAAGAAAAGTGTTACTTTTTTTTATATCACTTCTTTTCTTAATTACTCAGGCCCACCACCTCTTGATGAATTTTGAAGAACCCTTGAAAGACTTTGTCCGTGCTGTGCAATCTATCAAGGTCAGTTTGTTGGCTGTATCATCTGGCAGCTGTAACCTTTAGCAAACTAGGGTATATATATATATATGTTCCTTTGAGTGAGATAAAGATATACCAATTTAGTTTAGCTATATATATTTTATTTAGTAAAGGAAAATTCTGTCATGATTGATGGATCACTGGTAGAATAACATCTATTGACTTGATGGCAATCATCACTGTTAGACTATCTTCTAGAATCTCACACTCTTTTTGAGTTACCACTGTTTTGTTGAAACAGGCCACAGTAGCAGAAAGAGCTAATGCTTTCAGGCAGCAATGTGAATTGGCTGAAACACTTAAGCTGAAGGAAATAGATCTGTATGGTTCTGCTCCACTAATTCTGCTTCTCTTTGTTCATTTGTTGTAGCAGTATCCTCTCAAATATGATATTGAGCTACCGACATATAAATTTTGTTTGACCATTAATAGCTTCCTGGACTATGATTTATCTCCACCAATAATATTCTGAATTAGACTTGAATTTAGTTTTAGGTGTCGGTATGAGGATGTCCTGTTTGGTACCATCTGATTGTCTGTGAGCTAGTGTCCAAGTGGCTTGTTGAAAGTTCTTTCATGTTTAATGAAATATGGAGTATAAGGATTTTTCTTAATACCGTTTTATCCCCAGAACTGTTGTCGTTTATTAAATCATCAAATGCCATGGGAGGCTTTAGCTCTATAAAATGCTATGCATATAGATGCTCTTTCATATTCACCAGAATATGGATAATGAGACATTTTTGTAGTATCATTGATCAGTTATTGTCAAATAATTAGGAATCTCTCACTTGGGACTGCAAAATACTTGAGTTTGAAACAAAATAGGTAGTTAGAAATTAGTTGTGTTTTATTAGTCTACCAAAAAGCTAAAGGCGAAGGTAGAAATTTCAGTCACTGATAGGAATCCTGTTCAATGTAACAAAACTCTTGAGTGCCCATTTCTATTACCATTTAAAGCGTGAGCAATGCATTATGAGGATAAATTTGACCAGTTAGTGGAGCAATCATTATCTCCCATGAAGTGTTTTTAGACTTCCCCGAGTATCGAGAATCTTAAAAGCTCCTAATTTTCATTGGGTGATTTGTTCACATGCAGAAACAAACTCAGATTAACACGGTCAGAAAAGGTGATGGACGTTGAGCGGGAATACGAAGAGGTTAATCAGCTTTCAGATGCATCATTTGCTGTGCATATTTGAAATTTGTTTTAATTTGCTAACATAAGTTTTCTGATGCAGCTGAAGGCAGACAGTGAGGAAGCGACAAGAAGATTTGAGATGATTGTGCGGCTAATGAATGAAGAGATCGTGCGTTTTCAAGAACAGAAAACTCTAGATATGGGGCTAGCTTTCCATGAATTTGCAAAGGGACAGGCGCGCCTGGCAAATGGTATTGCTGATGCCTGGCGAAGTCTCCTTCCCAAGCTTGAAGCTTGCTCTTCTCCATAACATAGATACCCAAAATCAGAACAAAACTATTGTTCTCCGAGTTGGTAGGAATGGCAGGGACTGGTCTTGCTTTATAAAGAGTGGTACTGACTTCTGAGGGAGGGTTGATTCTGCTGTTCTAGTGTTGTAGTTTGGTGGTTTTCCACACTCTCCTTCTCTCTCTCTCTCTCTCTCTCTTTGCTTTCTTTCCTGTCTAAATCTTGTATCTTAATGAATTTTAGAGGGCCTAGTTCTAAATATTTTGGAACACTGTTTATGAAGAAAAAGTGAAAAGAAATTACTTGTGAGTCTTAACTTATGGTGCATTCTTATTTTCTTAATTAGATGAATAAGGTCCATGATTGTATACATATTTAAATCGACAGTTGGTGTACCCTTCCTGTATTACATAATTGAGAGTGTGGTTGGTGCTTTTATGTGGTTGGCACGCAAACAAAATTAAAATCCATTGTAATTACTTTGGATGAGGATGGTGGAAAGATTTGTGGGACTAAAATATTGCTGCAAAGTCCATTGATTTTCTCATAGCAAAGATGCTTTATTTCTCTTTTCATATACTTCAAATTATTATACCTATGAGGAACGTAAACCTTTAGGCTTTGTTTGGATAAACATGAGAGAAAAGAATAGAAATGATAGAAAATAAAAGAAATGATAGTAATATTTTGAATTTATGTTTGGATAGATTATGAAGGAAAAGAAATATTATTCTTGTTTCAATAAACTAAATGAGAGAAAAGAAAAAAAAGGATAATAACCAAATTACTATTATATTATTTAATTAATAAAAATGTTCTTTAATTGTAGAGGATATTTTTTACATTAGAAAAATAATACTTAAGTTATTATTATTTTTCTCAAAATCTTCTTATTTTTGGAAGGATAACAACCATGGAATTTGGAAGGTTATGCTATCCATCCAAATCTCTCTTTTCTTTTCATTTCAAAATATCAACCCAAACACAAAAATCGCTGTCCTTTTTTTTTTTTTTTTTTTTTTTCTTTCCAAATCCTTTGAAATCACTCATACCAAACGAAGCCTTAAACTTTTGTGAAATTCATGCTCCATTATGCTTTTGATTGCGGTACCTATTTTGCCCCTCAAGCTACAAAAAGATGAGTTTTAACAGTGACAGACCTAGAAAATTATATCAGTGGGGGCGTAATTGAAAAAAAAATACAATGAGGGCTGATAAGAGATATATTAACTCTTAATGAGGGCATATTATTAAAAAAAAATTCAACGGAGGCATAATATAAAGTATAATATATTTTAGGATAAAGAAAAAAACAAATTCCAATGGAGCCACCGCCCCCACGGGGCTCTACATAGGTCCGTGCATGAGTTTTAGTCTTATAATACTTTAAATTCATAAACACTTAAGTCATATTAATACGCACTTTCTTAATTTTAATTGTTCCAAATTATTTGTTTAAAAATATAAAATTACTCTTTATATTAGAGTGGTGAGATATTAGAGTGGGTATGGGAGTGGAGGCCATCTTCACTCTTTAACCACTGCGAGTATATCTCGTCTCTCTCTCTCACACACACAAACACACACAAATACACAGGCAACAGGGCATAGTATTATTATTATTGATGGGCACTCTTTCTCTGTATTGCCATGTTGCACCAATTTGCCCTTGCAAAATTGCTTCTTCCAAAACCCTAAACCCTTTAAAGTCTTGTAATGGAACACCTAAACATCTTTCTTTATCCAAACACGCTTTTCTATGTTCTTCTGCAAGGGACGCCTTTGATGCCGCTGATAACATCCCAAGGTAAGGTTTCTTTCTTATTTATTTATTTATCATTATTATAGCTTTTCTTGTATTTCTGTCAATGATGCTTCTTCCCTTGACTCATCTCTAAATTCCCATTGATTGACCTGACCATCAGTTTGGTTGTGGGCAAAAATTTGGAAATACAATTTTTCATCACTTCCATTTCTGTTAATATCACTTTTCATCATTTTTGTTATATGAATTGAGTATTACCTACCTGGAATCAAATATTCTTATGTATGTATGTATGTATGTATGTATGTGTCTGTGTGTGCAGCAACTTCTGCATTATAGAAGGACCAGAGACATTTGAGGGTTTTGTTCAGATGCAGCTACAGGAAATCCAAGACAACATCAGGAGTAGGCGCAATAAGATCTTTCTCCTTATGGAAGAGGTTTAATATTCTTAACTAAAGTCAACTGCTCCCTTAAAGCCTTCATGCTATTGCTATTACTTATCCTTTTGTCTTGGTGTCAATCTCCAAGGTACGTAGGTTGCGAGTACAACAACGCATAAAGGGTTTGAAAGTTATTGATGAAACCGGCGACGACGAAAATGAGATGCCCGATATCCCATCATCCATTCCTTTTCTCCCTCATGTGGTAAATTCTCATAACATTTCTTTTCATATCATTTTATGAATTATTCCCTTTTTTATATATCAATTATTCAGAATTTTATCCGCCCACCATCTCACACACCCAACTATGCAATGGCAACAACTAGAAAACCTAACTGCCATGCCAAAGTGCATTAAATGCACTGGTAACACAATTCGCTATCACACCTCATCAATAGCTCATTACTTGGCTGTTGCTTCTTTACTTCAAGGTTACTTTTCCTTGATGAATACATTTTCTTTTAATTATGTGCATCACTACACCAGCTAGTTCTTACTAGTACTTTCATTGCCATGTCATGAATCTTGACTGAACAATTGACTAATCATACACCGTAGCTTTGCACTCATATATCCTTGTAAAAAGAAACATACCCTAAACATTAATTTAGAGCCTATCAATTTTCACCTACTTCTATAAAAGCTCCACCTTGGCTGAAGTTTTTCATCTCTACTGAAGATTACCAATTCAATAGTCATTTGTTTTCATTTCTTATTATATCAAACAACAACAGAATTCGAGCAGTTAGCTGTAACAAACTCTGCCAGACAAACCGTTGCCTCTGAAAAACTCTTGAGGACGAACTTTTGGCTTTGTCCATGATGAACCTTCTGCTCTGATACTGATGTGTTTGGAATTAATCCCTCTGTATCATCACTGTATCACCTGTTAGGAATTAGTCCTCCTCCATTTGACACAGCAGAAGCTAATAACAAAAATTTAGTGCAACCGCAGAAAGAGAGACGATATTAGAATCGTAGAGAATACACATTCACTGTTTTATAAGAAATTAAATACAGCAAACTGTGCAAACACACTCAATACTCAGACATGGTGCTGAATATCTGAGTCTTTATGATTGACCACTCTCAAGAGACCCCTGCTAGCGATCGGTTTCCCACTCCCACTCATCATCTCTAACCCCCCCATCCGCACACTATGATTTCTATGAGACTACAGCTCTCTACTCTTCGTGCCTCTTTGCACCCACTCTTTCCTCCCTTCCTTTTCCACGCACAACTTTCATTCTTTCTCTTCTCTTCTATTCTCTACTTTCTCTGGACCATGGACTCATATATTTATTTGCTATTTGCCGTCTCATGTTGCCATCCTTAGCTAGCTTCATTTGGCATTACTTTTTCCAAGTGCATGCACACATGTAGCTGGCATCTGCAGCAAAAAATAGATTCCCCAAACTTTCCTCGTCTGATAACAGCATTCCTCTTATTCAATCTTGACCAAAACCATATGCACCCACATCTCTAATATATGTTACTCCGGAATCTCATTCAATGTACTAAGCCACAATATTGACCTACCATACACGCACAATCTAGTCAATTATTTTTTGCCAACTTCTTACATCCAGACTCCCCCCCAACTCCAGGAAAACACACATGGAGCGGCATTCAGTCGTGTGGAACACACTACATTTTTCTGGGGCCATGAGCATATTGATGTCCAAAAAGAGTCGGAAAACTTATAATTATGAAACATTACATTCCTCCTGATGGTTTCATGCATTTTTTTAAAAAAAAATTCTTCCTGCATATATATATTGTTTTTGGAGTCTTACTTCCTGTACCAATATGGGTTGGGTAGATGATGATATGGCTGACCTCATACATTTATTGGTATTTCTCTTTTATCATGCAGTGAACAAATGACAATCAAACTTTTTTTTCCCTATTAGCTATTTATAAGTGGAATTTCCGGACTTTTTCTGGGTGTTATAATTCTTGAACTAAATTTCTGCATTCCTTTTTCTAGACACAAAAGACATTGAAGCAGCTCTATCTGACAAGCTTTTCATTTATATCTGCGATTATTCTCTTTGGAGGCCTTCTTGCACCAACAGTAAGTTTTCGAAGCAAATAATTGATAGTTTTCTTGACATTCTCACCATATATTCCTTAACAAAGTCCTGAATGTTAGAGGGTCGTTTTGGTTCACTTTTCTTAAAAACTTTCAAGAACTCGGGAAATAGCAAGCTGTTTTTGAAAACTATAAAAGATAGTTATAGAAGAACTTTTCTGAAAACAATTCCCAAGAAATCTAGAAATACAAAATGTGTTCGGAAAACTATAAAAGATAGTTATATAAAAACAAGTTAATAGAGTTTTCAGAATATTGCAAAATTGTAACCAAACAACTTGTAGTTTTCTGCTGGAAAAGTGTTCTCAAGAAATCTAAACTGAACAGACCCATAGTGTCTCATATTTATACCTTCCCCATTCCCTCCTTCATTTATCTTATCTCCTCGAAAACAGTCCTTTTGTACTACGGCAATAGATGTTCTCATGACACTATTTTTAGGTTTTCTTTGCAGCGGTCATAAACAGCTTAGATGATTCTTCGACAATAATACTCGAGTATATGTGAAAGTAGGGGCCTAATACCCTGAACAAGCTTCTTAGTAATTTTTGGAAAACATAACAACTTAAGAGGGCGGCCAGATACTTTTAGTTCCCGCGTCCCTCCCTCCTCATCGTCCTCCCAAACCCAGAGGTCAGAGAGGCCAATTTTTTCTTTTATTGGCTGTAATATTTCTGGGTTTACATATGCTTGCAAGAAAAAGTATCTGAAGGCAAAGTAATGAAATCTAAGATATAATTATACAATGATGCAGCTGTGCTAGGATTCTGAGAACTTTTAGTTTTTGATAGGTGATTTTGGATAAGAAATAAAAAATAACAAATGTATTTTAGGCCACATTCATTCTTTTCAGGCTAGTTCAGGTCTGTGAGGTTCCTGTATATTCTCCAGTCAAACTATGAGAAAGCTACATTCGATTGTCGTTGTGGAGGGTAGCTTGGTGACCAGAGAGTCAATTGAATTATATACCTCAATGTCACCTAAGAACTCAATATTAGTTAATAAATACATGATTAATTTATTAAGAAGGAATATCCAACATGGAAGTACTGAGACTTTCATGTTCCCCTGCTACAGAAAGGTCCCACTTCCATTGGATGAGCCCTTTGCTGTATTCCCTCAACCATATCTCTGACAGAGGGTTGAGGTGACCATAATTGACCATGCTCAAGGCATGAGGTGAATAAAGAAAAGTGAGAAGGAAAACAACTAATATTTGTCAGGGGTCGAAAGGAGGATTTGTTCTTAAAGGCAATATCATTACTCTCTCTCATTTGACATTTCGGCAGGAATTTGAGTTGCATGGGGTGGAGGCTGAGATACAAAGGGTTCTCATCTGGAATTGGAGAATCCTACGACGAAGCAAGGAACACCCCCCCCCCCCCCCCCCCAAATCTCTGAGAATGCTATCAGGGCCTAAATCACTGAACATTAATGTGCCAAATGATTGACAAGACCTGTATTTAATGCAAAACCATTATAATCATCCTGGAAATAAGGGGCCCATGTCTCCTTGAGCCATGACCTACAACCAAGCTGACCAGGGAGGAACTGTAGTTTATCGCTGCAGCATAAGGAGGACAGATCACTCTTGATATGTAGTATATATAGGGTTGAAAGCAACTCATTAAAGACATAACCCAACAACAGACTAAAAGGATTCAAGACCTGAACTACCCACAGCAAATACAGAAAAAATTATTGCCTTCTCTTCCTGAACCCTCTTACAAAGAGAGAAATCTTTTGTGATAGCTTGGATCTCCTTCTCATTCCTAATCTCTTTTTCTTGCCATATGTGGAACGTTCTCCTTCCCTTTTCAAGAACACACATCTACAGTTGTTAAACAGACTTTTCCAGATTCTCTTTGGAACTAGATTGCTACCAACAGGGTTTGCTCTGAAGTGTAATGGATGGGTCGTTCCTTCCAAACATTTGTTTTTCATCTTGAGATGTTTAGAGTCCAGACATTTGTACGATTCCAGCACTCTTGCTCTTTTCTAGAAAATGTAGTGGGAGATTTTTCCTCTTTATGTATCTGTCTCTTTTTTCATGCAAATCTGAAAATGATGGTGATCTTATAACTATCTAACAATATGTTGCTTTCAAAAGCTTATGCTTGTATTATCTCAATCTGTCTCTAGTTAAATGATGTCTGCAAATTTCCACCGAAGTTGTTATTTATTTGAAGTCGAACCTAAGGTGATGTTGTAGACACTAAAATTGTGTGGCTTCAAGCCCAAAACAAATAAGGCCCAATACAAAATATTGGGCCACAAATTAAATTAATTAGCCCAATCCTTATTGGTCTAATTTAAATTATTTGATTAAGTCCAAACCCATTTAGTTAAATAAAAGAGATAATTATTGAATTACAATATTATTTTAATATTATAATTTGATAATTATCAAAAAGTGACACATGTCATTATTCTGTTGGTCCAGGTTGTCTATAAATATAGATATGATAGAGAATGAAAGGAGAAGAGAAGAATTCACGTGAAAATCAGAGAAGCTCTCCCAGAGCAAAAATACAAAATTCTACAAACACTTTTCTCCCCCAACAAGAAATCAAGAGAACAAGAAGAATAACAAGCACATCCAAATCGTACCGTTCTTTTCCGTGATTCAACAAATTCCAAAGAATCACTCAAATCCAAATATCGAAGACAAAGAACAACAAACACATAAAAGTTCGTGCCGTTCTTCTTCAACAACTCAAGAAATGAAATAAAACTGTTTGAGATCAAGCTTCATCAACACTCGACCAAAAATCAAAGCCAAATCCGATTCAGGATTAAGCCTCGACGGCCCTTGAATCCCTTCAACAACTTGATTCAAGATCAAGCTTCGACAGCCCTTGAATCCAACCGACAAAGGAGATCGAATCAGAGGATAATATTCTTTTTATTGTAAAAGAATAAAATAGAAGATTGTACTACCATTGATTTAAAATAATAAAATTCTGATTTGTCGCATATTTTCGTTCCTGTATTTTCGGACTCGAAATTTGTTGTCTACAGATGTTATGCATGTGTTTTTGGTCAATTGTCTTAACGTGATATAATAATTTAAAGTTACGCTTCTATAATAGCTAAAGCTTTTAGATCAAATGGTGATTAAAAATAACCTGCGGAAAAAAGGCTTTCTGTTTGAGAGATAAATTTACACTAGTTGAACTGACAAACCTGTTTCACATGGCAGTTGGAGCTGAAATTAGGAATTGGAGGCACCTCATATGAAGATTTTATACGCAGCATGCATTTACCTCTGCAATTAAGGTGTTTACAGAAAACATAAAGCTGTGTTCATTTTTTTCTTTTGAGCTTATGAGCTTATGTATCAACTTAAGCTGTGTTCATTCTGTTGCAAATATTGACTATCATGACCATATTCATACATTCTACTTTGGTTCACAAGATTTTGTTTTTAGCAAGAACAGATTATACTGTAAGTTTTAAAATTTTCTTCTTTATCATCTCTACCTAGTCAGGTGGATCCTATTGTGGCATCATTTTCAGGTGGAGCAGTGGGTGTAATCTCGGCTTTGATGTTAATTGAAGCTAACAATGTTGAACAGCAAGAGAAGAAAAGGTGCAAGTATTGTCATGGAACCGGTATGTGTCATTTGTTGTGGGACCCTTTTTCTTGCCCATCGAAATACCTTCAGTTGACCCCCTCTATAATCATATCATTTGTTGTTGGACCTTTTTCTTGCCCATCATGCTTATTTTCAATGAACAATCAACACTAAAACTCAAACAGTAAGAATAGGTTGTGATATCAAGATTCAAGCCACCAGTCACGAGATATAGGATGGGTGGTTAAAATTTAGTACCAGATCCCTGTAAACATAGCAGATGTAATTGATGAATTTTTACATTTTAGGTCAGATTATTCTTTCTTGTTACTATTTTATCTTCCTATGATAGGATTTTAGGGGGTTATTGTACTGTTTAAATAGCAGAAGTTCATATCAGTTACTCCGTGCAGGATACTTGGCCTGTGCCCGTTGTTCTGCAAGTGGTGTGTGCCTAAATGCTGAACCCATTTCAGCAACCATTGCTTCTAATCACCCATTACGAGCGCCCACAACTCAAAGGTGTCTACACTGCTCAGGGGCAGGAAAGGTATATATAGTTGATCACCTCCAGCTTCATGGATTACTAACTGGCTTCAAAGCATTTATTCGGGTTTGATATATATACATTACATGTTGGAAAAACTGAAATTTGGACTTGTCGTACATCTCTGCCTTTTGATTCTCCTAAGAGTTGTTCCTGTGAATAAGTGAGATAAAAAAAAATAGTGCAATCCATTAGGATGTTTCATTCAGCATAATGGCTGAAAAAGAGATTGATTAGAAGTTGTAATGGTCCACAAATAAGAATTTGCGTGTAAACCTTTAACCCCTCGCCCCGCGAAAAGAAAAAAAAGGAGGAAATTATGAGCAGCGCTGTGTTAGTGTCTTAAACACCGAGGGCCAAACTGCATTGCTACTGTCTAGTCTGATAGATAAATGTGTACTACTTACAATGACCAACTCAATATTGAAATTTGACCATCTCTTTTTTTTTTTTTTTTAAATTTTGTTTTATTTTTTTAAAACCAATGTGCTTATTACAAATAAGATAAATGTGTATCACTGTGTTATTTGTTTGCGTTTACACAGGTAATGTGCCCAACATGTCTATGCACTGGGATGGTAATGGCGAGCGAGCATGATCTGAGAATAGATCCATTTGACTAGAGGCTTCCCTTGGGCAACCTAACCTAATAATACACACAATTGTGTTATGTTCTTTTCTGTCTAATTGAGGAAGCATCTTGTTTGTGTATGTGCCCCAAAAATGAAGCTGGATTAATATTTGGGATGTAGTCAACAATATCAAGGAAACATTTACTGCTGCTTCACTGGAATCAGTTATATCTGTGTGTTACATATATCACTTGTTGATCCATATTCGATATGGTTTTTTTATTTTTATTTTTTTTATGTTAATCTTATTATGCCATCGTGATCTACAGAATGGTGCTACAAACTTGGAATAAGGTGGTGTATAAAGTAGAATTTGATTAAGATTCTAATGGGTAAAATTTGCTTTTAGCCTTTTTTTTGGATGGAGAGAATTAGAAAATGAAGAGAAGGGTATTAATTTTCATATTTGATTCTTTAAGGAAGAAAGGAAAAAAAAGTTTTTTAGAGGAATAGATTGGTAATTTAAGTGATGTTTTTTGTAATACCAAAAATTTATCCTAATATTTCAGAACGAAAATTTCAAAATAATAGATCTTTTTTTATTTTTTCCCTTCATATATATATATATATATATATATTATTTTTTTTCAATAAAAAATTGATTAAGAATAGGGAATAAGAAGGGTGTGCGAAAAGTTGAGTGGTGGTTGAAGGAAAGAGAGATGGCGATGGCGGCGTGGAAGAAAGGCGGTGGGTGGTTATGGCGTCGTCTTGGAACGTCAGCAAGGTCTCTTGGAACCCTAGCTTTCGAAGAGGTCCGAACATCCGAGGCACAGGCACAGCCACTGACAGCTTTTGTGCTTCACGGCCTCTTGGGATCTGCTCGCAACTGGCGATCCTTCTCCCGAGCCCTCGCCGCCTCCATATCTAACTCATCCTCTTCCGGTATTCTATTCCACATACACTCTGTATATATATATGTATATATATTTACACGAGTTTTGATGATATATATATATACATGTAGATTGGAGGATGGTTCTGGTAGATTTGAGGAATCATGGGAGATCTTGTGAAATACAAGGATTAGGGGCACCCCATGATATGGTGAATGCTGCAAATGATATAGCTAATTTGGTCAAGTCTAATGGTTGGGCTTGGCCCCATGTTGTGATTGGCCACTCAATGGGTGGTAAGGTTGCCTTGCAATTCGCTCAGAGTTGTTCTCAGGGCGATTACGGTGATTCCGCTTCAACTCCCAGACAGGTACTCTATATCATATCATATTACACTTGCTCTAGGGATGACAATTTAGACCACTCTAAGAATTTATTAATTAAAATAGAGGCCTCAAGTTTCGGTAACAAATTTTGCAGACAATTTGAAGGGTTACAACTCTTTTATGTTTTAGTGGCTAAGATGTTTAACTTAATTCAAGCAGATTCTAATCTTTCCTTTGGTAGAGTCACTCACACATGAGAAACCTGATGCAGAACAGCTGTGGATACTGGACTCCGTTCCTGGAAAAATGATCGGTGAAGACAGTGATGGAGAAGTAGAGAAAGTTTTGCAGACCTTGCAGAGTCTGCCATCATTAGTTCCCTCGCGCAAGTAAGACTTCTTTGCCCTTGCCCTTGCCCTTTATTCATTTGTGTGCAGTAATCTGTTCATAGGCCAATTAATAGCTGGGCTTTTGGTTTTCTCTGCAGTGGGATAATGTTTTTCATTTGATTTTGTATGTATTTTGGTTTTTTTTTTAAGTGTGAAATTAGGTGATTTTTAGCAAACTAGTGGGACATGTGTCGAGGATCTGGGGGGTTTGTATTGATTGGTGAGTTGAGAAACGAACTGGGTCTGTTTTTGTAGGATTTCTGGTTGATGGGTTTGTTGAGGAGGGTAATGGGTGTCTGAATCTAGGGTCAGATTGAAGTGGGTAGCAAGGGATGGCTGTGATGGGTTGGCTTCTTTGGATCTGTAGATGGAGAAGTCAATGGATTTTAGGCGTTAAAGAACATATGGTGATCTAGTGATTCTGGGTTGTTGATGATTTCGGTCTTCTTGGCTTGGTATTGTTTTTGGTTTGTAACGGTAGAGGTGGTGCCGATCATGACGTTGAGGACCACGGAGAGAACAATGGGAGTGAACTACTTGTTCATGGAGGCCCAGAAGATGCAGACTCTTCACACATGGTGTTTAGAGAGTGAGGAGAAAATGGTGGTTCTGCAAATGACTTTAGAGAGTGAAACCCCAATCACATGGAAGTATAATTTTTTGTGACAAACTGGTTTGCAAGCTAGTTCTTTTAATATTGCAAGTGGTCAGAAATGGAACTTTTCCCAAGATCCTTGGTGCTGTGCTGTGAGATGACTTCATATCAGAAGTTTGGCTATAGGGGTGTCTACATACTTTCTTTCCAAGTCTATATTAGACATCAGTAAGGATATATGTGTGTACATATGTTTGTATATATATATGCGTCTATGGGTACATATACATGCATATTTATATATGTGTGTATATGTTCATATATATAGGCGTATGTATATATAGGTGTTTATTTATTTATATATATATGTTTGTGGTTATGAAAAATTAGTTGATAGAGGGAGCGTAATTACTGGGTTGAAGATTTGGAATTGGAAATCACAACTTCTCATGTGGAATTGTCCAATTCCAAAAAAAATTGTTGTATCGAAACACTGGATTTGGAATTTGGAATTGGAGCTCCCAGCTCCAAATTCCAAATCCAAGGCTCCAGTTTCCCGCTGCCAAACAGACCCCAAGTGCCAATAATGTATAATTATGTCTTTTTAGAGTCTGAAGACATAACATGCCATTCCTTCTGAACACAGTTCGATGAATATCCACCTAGCTGTAGTGGATTCGGAATATTTAAAAGCTAAGGCGGCCTGTTTGATTGAAGTCTGGCTAATATATGAACAGATACACATGTATATATCTCTGTTTGTTTCCATTTGTGTGTGTATGTCTATATATATATATATGTCTGGAAGACTAACTGGCTCGGAAGTACATCTACATCGGTATTCCAATCATTTAGTGAGGTATGCTCCTGTGCTTTAGGTGGCTGGTTAACCACATGATTTCCCTTGGATTTTCGAAGTCGTTATCAGAATGGATAGGCAGCAACCTAAAGAAATCAGGAGAACAGGAGACATGGTCTTTCAATCTTGATGGTGCTATCCAGATGTTTGATTCTTACAGGTGAAGTTATTTTTTCTGATTTCTAATCAGTTAGAATTTCACTTTCCCTTTTTCTGTCTATTTTCTCTGAATACTTTTGCCACCTTCATGTAATCCTGTAGGGAGAGAGATTATTGGAATTTGCTGGAGAGAGTACCTAAAGGTATGGAGATATCAATTGTGCGGGCTGAGAACAGCGACAGGTGGGAGCCAGAGGTGATTCGCCGGCTTGAAGGACTAGCTGGTCGGAGGACAGATGAATCTGAAGGGAAGGTTTCAGTTCATCTTCTTCCCAACTCGGGCCACTGGGTTCATGTCGACAATCCAAACGGACTTCTACACATTTTATCTCCCAAACTTGCGACATTGTATTAACCATTATGTACTTTGCAATTTGTTGTTGACTTACCACCTCTCTCACCCTTTCCTATACTTCATTTTCAATTTTATTAAATAGTTTATTAAATCGTAAGATTCAAAATCCTTGTCTAGAAAAAAAAGGCAATGATATTTAATTCTTACATGTAGTTATTATTATTAATTTTTTACGACAACATTGAAGGTGCCTTCACAACAATGTGAATCTTAAAAATAAATATTCTTATAGTATCAAAGATAAATTATATTTTTGTTTTAATCTTGCCTCCTCAAAATATAATATTCTTGTCAATATGTAGTGTAAAACTTTAAAAGCAAAAAAATAAAAATAAAAATAAAATCCGAGAAGCAATGAAATTTGTTTGGTTAGGCGTGGTTGTTTTTTTGTGCCTTCACAATAATGTGAATAGCTAGTAACTTTTATGTGTTTATTGAACTCCTATTGTCTACCTCTATACTACAAATGAGTATATGTTTTATAACAATAAAAATAAAGAATTGAAGGATTTTGTTTTTTTTTTCTTTTCTTATAAGATCAGTTTATTTACATTGAAAAAATATAAAGATAAACAAAAAAAATCTTGAAAATATAAGCCTAAAACAGGGATTTGGTTGAATGGGATTGGGTCGTGAAAGGGAGTGAGGATTTAAGGGAGAGAGAGAGACCCAATCAGTGGCTTTAAAGGCCGATAAGGAAGTGTTGTGTTGGCGTATTGAGGTGAGCCCACAAGCATGTTCCTTCCTTCCAAAAAGCCAAATTATTTGTTTGCTTGAGTTAATCAAATTTTCTCTCCCCTGACTAGGGCTGCAAACGAGCCGAGCCGAGCTGAGCTTTGGAATGTTCAAGCTCGGTTCATTTACTAAACGAGCTTAGAAAATGTGCTCAAGCTCGGCTCATTTGCTTAACGAACGAGCCCGAGCCGAACGCTAGATTTAACGAGCCGAGCCCGAGCTTGTTCACGAACAACTCATTTCAGTGCAACATATATTAATCTTCCTAATAGTTGTTTGGATTGAGTTGTTGCATATTCTTTTTAATATATTTTCACTAGTATAATTTTTATGAATGAATTTTATGTTATGACCGCCTAATTTCTATAATCTTTTCACAATAATCTTCATAATTTGTTCAATTTGAACACTTTCTTTTGTTAAATATAATATAATTTTACTATTTAATTTAGACGAGCCTGTTCACGAGCTTGGCGAGCCGAGCTTAGTAATGTTCAAGCTCGGCTCGTTTACTAAACGAGCCTAAAAATTGTGCTCAGGCTCGGCTCGTTTACTAAACGAACGAGCACGAGCCGAGCTCTTAACGAGCCGAACCCGAACCTGCTCACGAAAGGCTCGGTTCATTTGCAGCCCTACCCCTGACCCCTTTATATATATATATATATATACGGGTAAGCACAGTGATTGTTTACTAGTAAGTAGTGCTCGCTACCACTAAAACGAATCCTCTGTATAAAAACCTTACTCCTACTCTTTCATTTCATTACTTCATAATTTCTCTCTCTTTTTTCTGCAGCAACCACAGGTATGAAAAATATTCGCTATATCTCTATCTTTCTATTTTTAAGCAAATGCCATTTTCTCTCTCGTGCTTCTTTTACATGGGGTTTCACATCTTCATGTTCTAGGGTTTCATTTTTTTGTTTTCTTGTTCTCAAATAAATACTTCCCCTTTCTATTATTTGTATTATTTATTTGGGCTTTCCTCAATTTCATCTTTTGCTGGAAACAATTAAAAATTAAAATAACCATAAGAAAATCCCTCTTTTGGTCTTCAACTCAATGCAACCTACATTCCTTAGATTCTTAATTCCTGTGGCTATTGACGGTTGGCCATTTGTAATTTGATTACAGTGCAACTTACCTTGTTGTGGATTTTTTTTTTTTATTCTCTTTTTAACAGGTATTGGAAGAATAGTTTTCAATACAAATTTGGCATATAGTTTTATACAGTTTTGTGTTTGGATTTGGTTAGATGGCGACCTGTTTGTCGCCTTGTTATACATTGTCCGATAGAGGACGGAGCTCAATGTCTGTACTAACTGTAGTGGGAGGGAGAGTATCAATGGAAAGTCGAGTATCCTCCCTCAAAGTCTTTGACGACAAGAATGGGTTTTTGAGTGGTAGCCAAAAGATTGCATCAAATTTTAGATGTTGCGCAAATTCTCACACTGTCAACCAATTTCACAGTAAAGACCCTTTTCTGAATCTACACCCTGAAATTTCTATGCTTAGAGGTGAGGGTAACACCACCACCTTGACTAGTCCCAAAAAGGATACTTCAAGTACCGAGGACCTGAGAGATTCCTCTAGATCAGCCAACTACAATGAAGCCAAGATCAAAGTCATCGGTGTTGGAGGTGGCGGCTCCAATGCAGTTAATCGAATGATAGAGAGTTCAATGAAGGGTGTGGAGTTCTGGATTGTTAACACTGATGTTCAAGCCATGACAATGTCGCCCGTTATTACTCATCATAGGTTGCAAATTGGACAAGAACTAACTAGAGGACTTGGTGCTGGTGGGAACCCAGATATTGGCATGAATGCTGCCAAGGAAAGCAGAGAGGCGATAGAAGAGGCAGTTTATGGTGCTGACATGGTCTTCGTCACTGTAAGTTCACCTTCCATTCATCCCATCTACTTTCCAGCATTATTATTTGGTTTCTTCTGAAAATTTTAACTTAGCATTACCAGTAATACTCAAGCTGCTCACAATGGTAAATGTTATACTCTGCACATGACTGATCACTAATAAACTGAAGAGTCATAGGTTTGATTAGATTGATAGACCTGAGTTTATTATCTTCACTACAGTCATGTACCATATTAGCTTCCTGGAGTGATTCACGTGCTTCCTCTCTCTAGAATTTACTCTCTCATTGTTGATCAATTTGTTAATCTGCAGTCTTTGTCGTATCCCTGTGTTTCCCTAATGCCATAACTTACCTAAAGTGGATGCTTCTTCATTCCATAGTCAATTAGATTAGGAATTTAGACACAATTTTCCAACAGGGATAATCTAGTTCGACTGTCCATACTTTAGGATTTACATATGTCTATTATGATAACCCACTGCTCCAAATGCCACACACTACTTGTTGCTCAAAAGTAAAAGACAACAGTATTGGATTTGTATCTTGTTCATATGCTTGAAAATAAACCATAATATTCCTGGATAAAATCTAATACAACGGATTCATGAGGTATGAAACCAGCGGACTGCCTGATGGTTTTGTTTAAACGGTAAGTTGGTAACGTAGTGGTACAAGGCACGGCAAACATTCATCTTCCTATTGCATTTCTAGTTTTTGTTCCTCATTTTTTAATGGGATTTGAAAGATGATGTGCAGGCTGGAATGGGTGGAGGAACTGGCACTGGTGGAGCCCCTGTTATTGCAGGGGTTGCGAAATCAATGGGTATTTTGACTGTTGGTATTGTCACAACTCCTTTCTCTTTTGAAGGACGAAGGAGGGCGGTCCAAGCTCAGGAAGGAATTGCAGCTTTGAGAGACAGCGTTGACACACTGATTGTCATTCCGAATGACAAATTATTGACTGCAGTTTCTCCTTCGACCCCTGTAACAGAAGCATTTAACCTAGCTGATGATATTCTTCGACAAGGCGTTCGTGGGATCTCCGATATAATTACAGTATGGATTAGAACTCTCATTCTCATCCCTGCCATTACTTTATTGAAAGTAAAGGAACCTCAAACATGTAAAGTTTATAAAGTTTACTTTCTTCAGGGTTTTTCTAGATAGGCTGTAGGTATCATTGCAGGAGTTGCGTATAGCATACCTATGTTCTGTAACTTCTATTACTATCTATCCTCCTGTAAGCCATAATAAAGTTATTATTTACTTGATTGATATTTAAATGAAAGGGTTAACATCTATACCTTTAGTTTCCACTTAAAGAGTCCTTCTGGATCCAATGGTATACTATAAGTTATTGCTCCATGTCGAACAGAGAAGATAAACGCATCATTTAACATTATTATATGGGGGTTTTCGACCCTTGAACCTTAGATGTCGATGGCACAACATATCTATTAATCTCATATCTAGAGTAAAACTTTGTATGCGCATGCAATCCTCAGATACATCCATATCTTTTGGTATGAAAATTGAATGAGTTTCGGTTCTTGAAAAGGTTTGATCTTTATGAGTTTCTTTTTTTTGCATTCAACTAAAATGAGTTAACTGCAGATTCCTGGACTGGTGAATGTGGATTTTGCTGATGTGCGAGCTATTATGGCAAATGCTGGGTCTTCATTAATGGGGATAGGAACTGCAACTGGTAATACTAACAAGATACCTTGGTTAAATAATACAATCTCTGTCTGAATGTGTCTAGGTTATCATAGCCGAGGCACCGGATAGTTCTCTTTTTACCTCTGTGTCTATAGCTGGAGTAGCACCTTTATAAACTGTGAGATTAATAGCTGAGGCGCTGGATAGTTCTTTTTTCGCATCCAACTGGAGTAGCACCTTTATAAACTGAAATCCAATCTTTTTTCTGGTGGGCTTTTACAAGAATTGCAAGCTATTTGCAGAACTTTTCATGGGAGTAGTTTCTCAACTGCCTTGTTTTCTATAATCATTGGTCATCGCCATCACTAATTTGTTGCCACCAGTTGACCTGAAAATAATTTGGTGGAGCAATAGCAGATGCTTGGTTATGGCAATAATTTAAGACGGATGTATAACAGATAACCCGTTCGAAGGCACACTGTCCTTCAATGAATATATCCTCTGTGGACTCGTATTTTCCTGTCCCCAATTTGACTCAATTCATCTTGTGGCATTACTCTTATGTTCCATAAAACCCCTGGAAATTTTTTTATTCTATTATTTTTTATATTTGATGAATCTCATATATCGTAGCAGATCTAGAAAGAATTAACTTAATGACACCCTGGCATATTAGGGCTTGTGATGATCTCCCATAGTGTCATTTCCTGACCCTCTTCATGATGTTTATTGGCTCGTTTTTCATCATTGCGCTCTGATTAAGTGCTCATACTTCTAATATGAGTTAGAGTAATGCTACTAAGAGATCTTCTCATGAGTAGAGCCCCGAGCTCTGTATATCTAACCATTAGACTGGTATAATGTCTACTTCATAAGTAGCGTACGATCTCTCTATATTAAACCACTGGGATGGGGATAATGTTTTGAGATTTGTAAGAATTCAAATGAATTAGTTAATGCATCTTTTAATTCATTGGTCATAATGGAGAGTTCATGGTGAGGGAAATCTCATGAGAGGATTACTCTGTGAGTTAAATCATGTACTTCTTGATGTGTAGGGAAAACAAGGGCAAGAGATGCGGCGTTGAATGCAATTCAATCACCTTTACTAGATATTGGCATAGAGAGAGCAACTGGCATTGTGTGGAACATAACTGGTGGGAGTGATTTAACTTTGTTTGAGGTAGGACTCTCTGTCTTTGTGATGTGTCTTTTACATGTCATTTTCCTATTAACCTTGTCTTCACTTGAGCATTTGCTACAAGATAACCCTGATTTTTAAATTATGAGAATTAGGACGCAACTGCTGAGATATTCCACAGAACGTTGCAGCCTAATGTTTGCTCATCCCATAATACAATAAGATATTTATCCAAGGAAGAAAACTTGCATCTTAAAAAAATTCCATCTACCTTGTTACCTTGAAGATTTTCTCAGTTACCAGTGCCCGTTACGTCATTAAGGAAAGGAAAAGACGGATCCCTTATTTCATCTCCTCGTGCCATGTTTGCTTATTCGGGCAGCAGTGATGGCATTTATTTTTTCCTGACGAATGCATATTGACATTCTGCATGTTCCTCCTTGTGCTTATTCATACGTCCTTTTCACCTCTGTAATAGAATTTCTTTTTGAAGGCTATCACGACTTACGAATAATATATGGCCTCGACATCCATATTGCTTTCACATGCTACGTGAGGTCCAATTTGCAGGATGTATTTTAATGCCATCTATATTGCATGCTATGTCCAATTTGAAGGTTCTATTGAAATGCAGTCAGGCATTAAAAAGTAATGAATAATAAACTATCCTATCAACTTGTTGTTTGCTGTGAAGCCTGCAATGGAACCAAAATTCTAAAGTTGTCTTTATGAATACATTTTCTTTCCCTTTTTTGAGACAATCCTTATGAGACGGGATTAGGACTGACAAAATTGGACACGACACGAACACGAACACGACATGACACGGTTTAAGGCCTAAAATGGGTCGACACGAGAATATAAGGGTCAATCCGAACACGACACGGATAACCCGAACACGACACGTTTGACACGATTACTGTTTATATTTATTTTTATTTTTATATTTTTCTCTTCTCTATTTGGTCATGAATTGAAATATATCAATAAAATAGTACTAAATCGTGTCAAAATCAATTTAATTTTGTTGATAATAGGTTAAATAATTTATTTCGTGTTGGATTATGTCAAATTTAATTTAAAATATTATAATAAATAGGTTAAATGAATTACATAATTTACATGGGTCGACACGAACACGACACATATAGTAACGACACGATATCGACCCGACACGAACACGACCCGTAACCTGAAATTGCCAGCTCTAGACGGGATGCTCTTTTATAGAATGATTCTGATCATGTTTAAAATAGTCAAAGTGTATCATGACTCCATTAGGTCACTTTTCACTGTGTGGTCATGTCCTCAGCCACTGAGTTGAGAAATGCATCCTCACAACTTATTGATCCAATTGTTGAGGATGCAAGCCTAAATACAAGTGTCCTTTAGACAGCTTCTCCTTTATAGTACATCTGCTCCTTGATGTCTCTTCTCAATCTATGCTTTTTTGTATGGAATTTTACAGGTAAATGCTGCCGCAGAGGTTATTTATGATCTTGTAGATCCTAGTGCCAATTTAATATTTGGAGCAGTCATAGATCCGACGCTGAGTGGTCAGGCAAGTTACTACTGATTTAAACCTGAACTAAATATTTCATATTATCTGTAATAAATACTAGAATAAATCAAGCATTAGATTGGGCGGGACTCGAGTCCTAATTGGTTATAAAGTGTGTTTTTGTTAACTATCCACAACAGAAAACAAAATTATATATTTATATATATATGTATATATATATATATATAATATTATGAAGCATCAATCACAGATACATACATGACACGATATGGCATTTTGATACAACAAATCTACAGAACATGATCTCTTACGGGTAGGACACAGGATTAATGTATGTTATGCGTATGTATAACTGATGTGATAATTGGTCACAATGCCCACACACCCACAAACATACTGTTATGTTGTGCCCCGAATTTGGGCTCGCGTTTTTGTGGACCCGAAAATTGAGTTTGCGTGGGCCTTGGCCTATTTAGTAGTACTCTCTTGTAGCCCAATATATAAGGGCATCTAGGTTTGGAGTGGACCAGAGATTGAGACACTGAAAAATGCAGAGAGAGACACATAATGTCTACGTAGCTCTATGTAGACACCGAAAGTCTTTCTCAAGTTTGATTCTGGTAACCATATGTCTCAGTGTCAGTATGGATCAGAAAGTTTTTTTTTATTCCTTAAATCACAGAGTTTTTGGAATTTTGTGTCTTCAAGTTCATATATTTGTTCAATAAAAAGCTTTGGAGTAGATTGGATTTGATGATTGGAATACATTTCAAGTTGGGTTTGTTGGTTGTATCCTTTACAAGTAAGGTCATCATAACACACACATGCAGGGTATAAAAGTATTTTTAGTTTTATAATATTTGCAAAATAATATGTTATTACAATCTAAGGTTATTAATGGGTTTTCTCATATTTTAGTTCCGCACAATGGCAATGATTTGAGTGATATGCCCCAGGTTTCTTTTTTTCCAAGCGTGGAAATTCCAGAAACCATAAGTGCTAGGATTGATTTCCATACTAATAAATAAAACTATGTCAAATTATTTTATTTTTTTTGAAAATTATTGAATTCATGAACAGTGATTTTTGGGAAGAACAGTGAATTAAAGATGTGTGGAAACATAGGCTTAGAGGGACACCAAATTGTACAAAAATTGATTCTCTGTATTTTAATTAGTTTGGAACAAAAAACATCAGGTGATGGCTTTATGCAATAAAGTTGGAGACAGATATGAACAAGTAGATTACAATGGTCACGGAGAGGAACTGTTGTAGTGTTGTATAATTTAGCGGATATACAATATACTTAGTGTGAGGCAAAACATGGGATTTGCCTCCTCGAATTTTCTGTGAATCGAGAAGGGGGATGGATTGGAGGGTGAAGCACTAGATCGAGCTTTAAGGGCCTCATCGAGGAGCATGATAAACAGGATAAATGACCCTTTTGGTATAAATCATTGGCTAGCCGAGGATGCATACGAATAACATGATAAGGTCTAGGCCTAGCCTAATCAGAGCAGGCCACGCGCATTAAATACGAAGGGATGGTGCATTTAATGCAAAGACCCCAAGCTGTCACATTGGATGCCCTCGAGACATGAGCAACACTGTTCATGTCGCATCAGCGTAACATCCATGGCATTACCAAGTGGTATAAAAAGACCTACCTCGAGCTGAGAAAGGGTGGAGACCTTGATCCGATGTTCATCATTTTGCACTTGATTTGCTCCTGTGTTCCCCTCTTCTTCATCCTCTCTCTTGCTTTCCTTCATAATTGTGTTGTGACTCGTGAGAATTCCCTTTATATTTATAATCACACCAGACCTACAACTGTTATTTCAATACTTGATTCCTATGAGTTACTTTCTTTGACATCTATATATTGGTGGCAGAGACAGGAAGAAATGCAACTTTAGAGATACAATAAATGCAGTAATGTGATTGTTGTTCTGAGACTGGTAGAGATATTGGAGCATTGTTGATTGTGGGATTCTTCGTGCATCAGAAGAATATCGTGTTTTAATGCGAATCAATTGCATTTGATTTTGAATATCTAGTCCTCTGGAAAACAAAAACAAAAAAATCCCCACACAAGTAAACCAGTTTGTTTTTATTGGTTTTATCAAGAGATATGGACTACTTTCCCCATTGGAAGTCCCAGTTTAGCATTTAAAATAAGTAACGTTTGCTGTGACCTTATTGTGCACCTTGAACTAACATGTTCTAATGCCTTTCAGATAAGCATAACGTTAATTGCTACTGGATTCAAACGCCAAGAAGAAAGTGATGGGAGATTCCATCAGGTATAAGCTGGAACCACTTGCGACCAATTCGTTGCACAAACTTGTCCACTTTGCTACATGTAATTCAAAATCTACTCATTTTTTTTTTTTTAAAATCCATGTTTGATGTCTTCTGGTAAAAATGCAGGCAGGTCAGCTAGCACAGGGAGATGCCAGCCTTGGAATCAACCGGCGGCCCTCATCGTTCACTGAAGGTGGTTCAGTGGAGATCCCCGAGTTCCTGAGAAAGAAAGGGCGCTCACGCTATCCAAGAGCTTGATTTACTCAATGTTTTGCCACTGTAATATAACTTTTCCAACCCCATCCAGTTCCCATCAAACTTGACTTTGCTCTTTAGGGAACTAAAGCATGCCTCTGTACAGGATTTTATTATGACATGGAAGGTTGTTTTCATCCTGAGAGAACACCATGCATCCTGCCTTTTCCTAATAAATAGTTGTAGAGGGATTTTATTTTTTTTGCTGGAGACAATCTGTTGATATCTTTCTTATATTTGCATCTTGAGCGTGCAGTAAATTGATACTTGGATGTTGGTTTGGTTATGCAAAGCATATTGGACTTGCTTTGTTTGTAGAGGTATATACGTATATGTATTTTTCATTCACAAACTGAGATTTTTGTGAATGACAATGGCAGTGACCACCGACTGGTATGGTAGACCGTAGAATAGAATGCTGGACTGCAGAAGATTGATTAACAAGTAGATTGTTACATATTCTTCAAGTAATATATTGATTAAAATACTATTTAGTCAAATTACTTAAAGCGGAGTTTGATGTTGTGGCGATCATGTGCTGGTGGTGGATGGAGTAATTTCAATTTTGATGAGTAAAAGATTTTTTAAAGATCTTGTTTGAATTAGTATTATGCATAGAATGGACAATTTGTAGCGCTATTAAAAATATGTGAATGATCATTGCGGCTATGTGTGTGTAATTAAACTAGATTTGAGGGGAGGCTAGTGTATTTTTTACACATTTCTTTAAAGTCTATTTGCCTGGACTGGATCTTCTTCTGTAAAATACAGATATCCAAAAAAGTTACTTACTTGCCCTCTCTCTCTCTCTCTCTCTCTCTCCGTTGGTACTCGTAAATAGGAGGTATGTCGGAGCGAGGCGCGGGCGGCACTGAGTACAGCTGGTGCAGGGCGGTGCCCGGTGGGACCGGCATAACAGTTCTTGGTCTTCTCCTCTCAAAACCCCCGGACTTGTCAGTTGTCCAAAATGCCCTCCACAAACTCCAGATTACACACCCTATCCTCCGCTCAAAGCTCCACAAGGAGGACAGCAGTACCGGTGAGTCGTACAGCTTCATCACACCACCACTCACCACCTCTCCACATCTCCTCCAAATCCAGGTCTTCGATGTTCCATCAACGGCTCACCTTCTCCAAACAACTACCACTTCTTTAGTATGTGATCCATTCCACCTAATCATGGAACACGAAATGAATCGCAACAGCTGGAGCACTAGTAGTGAGGTGGTGGACGCTGACGTGGTATTTGGCAGCGCGTACAGTGTAAGTGAAGACAAGTGGGTGGTGGCGCTCCGCCTTCACACGTCGGCGTGTGACCGGACGGCGGCGGTGTGGTTGCTGAGGGATCTGTTGAGATTGATGATGAAGGGGAACGAAGAGGGCGAGGAATCATCATCGGAGGGTAATAGTATAAGTTTGGGAATTGAAGAATATATTCCAATTGGTAAAGCTAAAAAGGCTTTTTGGGCACGAGGAGTTGACATGTTGGGCTACTCTTTAAATTCACTCAGGTTGTCAAATTTGGAGTTTACAGACGTCTTCTCCCCAAGACTTACCCACCTCCTCAGGTTGCGCATCACTTCACACCACACAAATCTTATTCTTTCTGTAAGTCATTTTTCATCATCATCATCATCATTATCCTATATATATATATATATATATATAATTTCATTTCATTAATTGCTTAGGTAATTACATAATACTACAGATATATATATATATATATGATCCATCTCACTACTCTTGACTCTTTGACTCTTGACCTCGAGCTGATCTCAGATTCTGATTATATATTATCTCCCCTATGACATGTGGTCAATTATTTACATCTGCTGTACTTTGTTTTTTCCTATATATAAATAATATGCACCTACCTAATACATCTTATTTCCTCTAGCATAACAATCTCCAAAAGTCTTGATCCAATACTACCTTACCTTAGATCATATACTTTACTTGTTGGTGTTGGTTATTTGTATGCCTTTGGAAACACATAATATGCACTTTGAGAAAACATAACTCTAAATCAATTTATGGGACATACATAATCATCAATTGATAGAAGCTAGCTGTTACTACACGAAAGAGTACAAAGCAGCTCAGTTTGGAAATGGAGCTCGACAAACTTGGAAATTAATTATCAACTGCCCCACACTCTCTCTCGTTGCCCTTGTTTGATTCTTACACTTTTGTCTCGCCCCGAAATGCTCCATACGAATTGCATGTGAGGAGGCTTTTAGATTGAACAATCCCAAACTATTTTAGCTACCATATTCATAATTAATGGATCCCCTTTGCTACTATGGTGCTCTAACCCTTTGCTAATATTGTGCTCTAGCCTCTAACAATATCTATCCATATATATATATTGGTATTTTGATCGAATAGATTTGGCACTAAATCAAATCCCATCAACATAGAAATTTGTTAGTTACAACTTCATTATCAATTTTTGCAGTGGACTGCGCCATATAGATATAGTGCTTGGGGCCACGTATAAATTTACAAAGAAAATCGGGCCGGTCTTTCATATATATATGCGAACAATAGATTTGGTTATTTATACAAGAGTTGCACGATAATACAATCATTTTACACAATATATTAATCAATCTTCAAAGTGAACATGGATTTGTGAAGCTTTAGTGAAGGAAGTAAAGTGATGTTTAAAATGGAAAGTTATGGTCAAGGGCTTGATTCATATAATTGTCCTTGAATAACTAATTAAAAGAAAAAAGGGGTTATGGTACAAATTTTGCAGGGTTGCAAGTCAAGAGGGATCAGACTATGCGGGGCCTTGGCAGCTGCAGGATTAATTGCCGCTCGATGCTCTAAAGACCTTCCTGATGATCAGTGGGAGAAGTATGCAGTTGTGACCCTCATTGACTGCCGTTCTATTCTTGACCCTGTTCTTAGCAGTCACCATCCTGGTAAGCCCCTGGTCTCCATGCTCAAGCCAATTTTTTTTTTTTTTTTTTCTCTAGTTGATACTCAGCACCTCTGATCCACTTGAGCCAACCCAAGAGGATTCCCCAAACGACTGCCTACAAAACTTGGTCGTGCACTTACAGGACAATTTGTGCTACTTGACACCATCTCAACTTTTAGTCTAACCACATTATGATTAGCCATAAATTCAATCAACTTATCAAAAATAAAATATAAATAAATAAATAAATAGAAAACAAATATTTCACCTGAATTCAAGCCGAATCTGTCCATTATGTAGTTTATATCCCTGTTTACGCAAGCCATAAGGAGGGAAATTTTGAAACAATCCCATTTGTTATTGCACAAAGTAGTTTTTCTTCTCATCAAGCCTGTCATTCATGCTTTTAGCATTGCACCAATGAGTTATTACGTGAATGACACACAATCCATTTCGTCCGTTAGGCCTCAGAATAAAAAATCCAAATGTTCTACGTATGTACTTTGAAATTTGAGTGGAATTATCAACATATATCCTTAATCCTTCAGTTACCTTAGGTCTCTTCAACATTATGCAGTATAATGCTACCCTTCTCTAGTCAGTAACTGAGGGTTTCGAGCTATATATATATGTCTAGTTAGAATTTTTTTTTTTTTTTTTCATTTTCCTTAAAACATTTCATGATCCTCTTTGAAGATGTAATCAATTTTAGGAGTTGATTATGAATTTATGATTAATTTGATATATTACATTTTGTCATTTGAAGTCAAAAGCTGATTAAATACTCAATCATATGAACTAATTCCAACATATATGGACTTTAAGTTTGTTATATGTGATATTATTAGTCAGCGTGTATATTTTTGGTGCACTGACCACCCTAAAATGAATTCAGGGTTTTACCATTCTGCCATCCTGAACACACATGACGTAAGAGGAGGTGAAAATTTCTGGGAGCTGGCAAAGAGAACCTACACAGCCTTTGCGAATGCTAAGAACAACAACAAGCATTTCTCAGACATGTCAGACCTCAATTTTCTCATGTGTAAGGCCATTGATAACCCTGGTTTGACTCCATCATCATCCCTCAGGACTTCCTTCTTCTCGGTGTTTGAGGACACAGTGACCGACCATTCTAGTGAGTTGCAGCAAGATATCGGACTGGAGGACTACCTTGGGTGCGCTTCGGTTCATGGAGTGGGCCCATCCATCGCCATATTTGACACGATACGTGACGGAGAACTCGACTGTGCCTGTGTGTACCCATCTCCATTGCATTCGAGGGAGCAGATGCAAGAGCTGGTTGATAAGATGAAAAAGATTCTGGTTGATGCAACTACTTGTGTGGAGAGTGGCTCCTAACTTTTTTATGAACGTCGGCCCTGCTAGTTAATTGTTTCAATATGGGATTGAGAAGCTCTTTGATAAAGTACTTGAAATTTTAATTATTAATGACCGTCTCACTTAAAAAATTGTTTATCAAACACATTATATTGAATTGTAAAACGATAACTTTTGTAATCCAAGTGTTTTCTCTAACCCTCGATTAGTTTGTTAGTTTCAATCAAATTGAAAATAAGTGAGGGGTTGTAAATGATTTTTTCGGTTCAAGGTAGATTTAATGGATCTCTCTCTCTCACACACGCAATATATATATATATATATATATATATATATATATTATAGACTTGAAATTTATAATCATCTTAGGCAGTTGGGGAATGCAAGAGGGGCAATCCTAGGGAATAATATAATAAAGGCACTTTAATCACAATAATAAATACTCCTTCGGTCTTAAGTGTCCACGTTTGTATGTCTCAAAATAAGTGTTCATCTTTAAAAAGTTGAAATATTTATTTTATCAATTTATGTACTTTATTTTTGTGAATTTATCAATATAACATTCATGCATTAAAATAATAAAATCTTATACTACAAATCATCCCATCATCGTAGATCTCATTGATAGGTGTCGAATGTTATTTATTCTAAGCCCCTAACTCACTATTGCTACGTCTTATCATTCTGTTACTTGGTGTTTTTATGCGATTTGCATGTTTGAGCGTGTTTTAAGAGTTTAATGAAGAAAACGAGCTAATTTTAGTGAATTAACCAAAAATGTGCTTGTGTCTACCCGAAAAGAGAAAAAAATGAGTTTTCAAGCAAAAAGTGTCTCCCGGATGGCAAAAACGATATTTTTCGAAACCGAAACTTCAAGGAACATACTAACGGAGTGAAGGGGATTCAAATAGAAAAAGAATTGGAAACAGTGATTTTTATGATTTTTCGTACGCATATCTACCCAAACAACAAGCAAAAAGTAGTTGGAATCATTATTTTTATGCATGAGTTACGCACAAGCTTGGGGAGCTACGCATGGCCCTACGCACAAGCGTAGGAAACCTACGCATATACGTAGGGCCATGCATAGGAGATAGCTGGGATTTTGGCAAATTTGAGTCCCGATCCGATTTAATTTCTTTCGACTTATCTTCGATTCCAACATCTCTAAACACGTGTATAATGTATATTAATATCATATTAAAGAGTTTTGGCTCAGAATTGAGGAGAAACACATCAACGAGGAAACCTACTCCAAGTTGGACAAGTTTAATACAAGTATGACTCTTCTCAACTTCTTCTATAAATACCAAAGTTTGATTCAGATATAAAGAGCTTCAAATTACATAATTTTCAGAGCACTATCTCTGGAGATTTACATCTTTTGAAGAAGGAAGCCATTCAAAATCTAGAGATCCGGAACAAAAGATCATGAAGGACGTTTCTACATTAACGATCCAGTATCCTTCCACCATGAGTAACTAAACCGGTATCTAGGGTTTTCTAGCAAAACTCTAACCAAGTAATGTAGTTTATTTATTTGTTTCAATTGTAACGAAGAGAAACTGAAGACCACACATGTGGTGATTGTGTAGATGAGAAACCGTAGTTGTTTAATATAAGGGATTTTATATTTGTTCTATATTTGTCTTAGATTGAATGAATGCATTATCTCAATGAATCATGTTTATCTGGTGTTCTCTAACATATCATGATTTTTTACACAATGGTGCTTAACACCCGAAACCCTAGGTTTACACAGGTCATGTCTCGGCGAGGTAATATAAACACGCTTTAGTTTAATTTCATGTTGTAGGAGTAGATTAGAGTAAAGTAGATAACATGCACTAATCACACTCTGTCCGGAGATTGGTTGTAGCGAATCCGGTTGACGGTATTTCTTTGGAAAATATATTCGACTATTTGCGGTATAATCTAATTCACGGGTGATGGATCGCCCTCTTACAAGCGATCAAATAGATAGTTATATTATGCGGTTAATGGTAGAGTATAAAAATCCTAATTTTTATCTTTATTGTTCTTGTTTTAATTTATTTTTACTTGTTAACTAGTTAATAAATCACAAACAACCAATCATACTTTTATAGCAATTCAAGAGTATTACTTCACGAGAGTTCAAAATACGACTTAGTCTCTATGATTCGATAACATTTCTCAAGCCGAACTGTACTACAATACGATTCGTGCACTTGTGATAGGTAAACTAGGTCATTGTAAGAGTCTATTCTTAATCACTATTTTTAACCCTAATTTGACCGCATCACTCACTATAGGTAAAGTTGACAATTCATATACTATTAGTATAATAAAAAATACTAAAAAATATCATTCTCCTAAAAAGTTAAATTTGTCAAAAGAGACATTTAAAATGAGACAGAGGAATTACTAGGGTGCGTTTGGAAATTAGTGTTTTCGTTTTCATTTTTTATCTCCTGAGAACAAAAAATTTTCTTGTTCTTGTCCTAAGGGTAATCCGGAAACAAAAACATGTTTGGTTGAAAATTTTGTCTAAAACAATTTCGGGAACAAAAAAAAAACACGTTTTTGAGATTTATTTGGAATAAAAAGTAGAAAACAAATTGTCAAATAGTGATATTAAGTTTGACTTGATTGTCATCCCTTGTACAAACCAGCTATAATGTACATTTCCAAGTCTTCCATACAACAATGAACATGACCACTCTACTGTTGTTCAAAAGATTAACATACATGAATTTATATATATATATATAAATATATAAGTAATAGCATGTATAAAGACCACATCACCCCAATTCGATTGGGGGTGTCAAGTTGCAGAGGTAAGAGTTTGTGTTGGTGGTGGTGTTGATTTGCAGTGGTGGGGATTTGTAGTGGTGTCGATTTGCAGTGGGATTTAGGGTTTGGAGGTTGAAGATGGAAGTTAGGGTTTGGAGGTTGAATATGGCGGTTAGGGAATCTGCAACAATTAATTTTTTTTTGGCTGAGAACAAACAGTGCCGAAAACAAAAAAAAACACTATTTTGGTGTTCTCAAATTTTAAACTAAGGGTGAGAAAATGTTTTTTTACTGTTCACGAAAACAAAAACCATCAAAGGCTCCAAAACGCATTTTTGTTCCCGTGAACAGTGGAAAAAACAAAAACAAAAACGGAAACACCAGTTTCCAAACGCAACCAAAATATTCGTCTTCTAAAGGGTCCGTTTGGATACGGAGAAAACAATTTTTGTTTTTTTACTATTCACCCAATTAAAAAAAAACACGTTTGGCAAACGCGTTTACTGTTTAGTTTTTTTTTTTCCCAAGAAAACTGTTTTATGTGAATAGTGTGTAAAAGTGGTGAAAACACCAAATACAACTTTTAGTTGTTTTTTGAGTTTTTTCACTATTTAGGGTACCACCTCCGCCACTGCGCCCGCCGCCGCCACCACCAACCACCACCCCCCCGCCACTGGGCCCCACCGCCGCCCACCAATACCATTTTATTTGGTGCGTTTGGATAGCCTGTTTTTTGTATTTGTTTTCTGTCTTCAAATATAAAAACTGTTTTTGTATTTGTCTTTGTTTTTTTCAGCAAAAAACTAAAAACAAAAAAACGTTTGGATGAAAATTTGCATTGAAAAATAAAATGGTATTGGTGGGCGGCGGCGGTGACCGGTGGCGGCGGGGGGCGGTGGCGGAGGTGGTACCCTAAACAGTGAAAAAACTCAAAAAACAATAAAAAGTTGTATTTGGTGTTTTTACCACTTTTACACACTATTCACAGAAAACAGTTTTCTTGGGAAAAAAAAGTGAACAGTAAACGCGTTTTCCAAACGTGTTTTTTTTTTTTAACTCGGTGAACAGTAAAAAAACAAAAACTATTTTTCCGTATTCAAACGGAGCCATACAAATTTTCATCCAAACGCTTTTTTGTTTTTAGTTTTTTGCTGAAAAAAACAAAGACAAATACAAAAACAGTTTTTATATTTGAAGACAGAAAACAAATACAAAAAATAGGCTTTCCAAACGCACCTATAAAGTTGTTTGTTAAAATTTCATTATGTTACTAGTGGAAAAATACTATTTTTTAAAGAATAATTACATCTACCTCCTATTAAGAAAGGCCATATAATAGTTATTTATCTTTTCGTATTACAAATAAAAAATAAAGTTCATCTCTATTTAGGTCTAAGTAGCATCTACCTCTCTTATAAATTTTTTATACTTTTGGTTGTTTATTCCCAAAAGGTTCCATACCATTTTGAGATAACATTAACAGATATTAACAGTGGTGTACATATAAGCACAATATCTTCATTGTGGATGTAAGTGTGAAAATTGTCTAAGTCCATTAGAGCCTTTCGAGTTTAAGGCCATCAGGTTACTGACCCAATAAAATTTCTATAAGCCCAGTGATTAAGTCCATTGTATTTTCTTAGAAAATGGAAGTGATGATGTAATCAAGGCATTATTGCCCCAATTCCATTAAGAAAATGTATATAATGAAAATCAAAAAATTAATAAATGATCATTTTTCTCTTGTATTGTGCAAATTTTAGCATTTACAGCGTAATATCACAATCAGTATTTAAATAAAAACATGGACTACTCACACTTTTAATTTAAATATTTAAAAACATATAATGTCTTTTTATATGATTTAAGATTACATATATTATTATTTTCATATTCTGTTATTTTTAAGTGAGATGAAAGAATAATTTAGGGAAGGTAAATGATATTTATAAAACATGTAGGAAGTGTTTGCTAACTAGTAGGTATTTAAATTTTTGGAGAAAAAGGGTCTTGTACAGCAAAAATAGTGAAAGGTGAATAGAGAGAAGGATTGTGGGAGTGTGGTTAGACAGTGTGAAATTGATGGTATGAAAGTGAAAGCATGGTTATTAGGGTTAGGAGTGGAAATAATAAAATAGTGAAACGAGCGGTGATAATCGGAAACGGTTTGGCCGGCGCTGAGAATCAGTGCTGGGGCCTGGTGCGTGCGTTAGGCCTCTCCCAACGGCAAACCCTATACAAGGTAAATGTAGTCTGTTTTGCTTTTGCTTTTGCTTTTGTATCTATCTGTGATTTGTTTCATTAAATTTGCGATATCATTGCTTTTGTATCTCAGCGAGTTTGCAGGCCAAGAGGAGGAATTAATGAGTGGCTTCGTTTTTTGGCGCTTCCTCTCCATAAAAAATTAGACAATGTCATCCATGGACCTTGTCATTCCCCATTCAAAGCTCCTCTAGTACCTCATGCAAACCAAATAGCAAGACTGGCTCGTGACACTTTTCACAAGTTTGTTTCTTTCATTTTCGAATACTTCAATTTTTAATTACCCCCAACAATCCCATGAATTAGACTATACTCGTAATTTCAACAACAACTCCGTGAAAATGAAAAACTAGCGGATGATTACTCTTATATATATATATATATATACTTTGATTTTTATTTTTTCTTCTTACAATTTTCAGGGATGGCCCACTACTGGTGGTTGCATCAGGCCGGGATACTATTCCTGTTGCAAGTTCCATCAAGCGGTTAGCTCCCGATAATGTTTTTGTTGTTCAGGTTTGAGAGGTGACTGGTTTATTTTTTATTTTTATTTTTCTCAATTGAAATAGTAGGATTGACTTTGCTCACATATTTCCAAAGAATATATATATATATATAAATATTTGTTCATTTCTTTTGTTCTTTTAAATTTACTAACATGGAATACATTGGTAGGTGCTGTCATGATCGCAAGTATGTTTTCCTTTTTCTTTTGACAAGTTAAGGGTAGTCGCATTGTCTACAGAGTGTCAAAGGATACGGACTGTACAGATAATGTATATGGGAGCTAAAAGAGTTGGATTTTTGAAATTATCAAGTCTCCTAAGAAGAAGTGTTTTTTTTCTCCTTCTCTCATGAATATTTGGAATGCCAGTCTCATATTACATCTCATACTTATAGCTTACTGTTTCCATTTGGTCTTTTGAGGAGTCAGTTCACTGTTGGAGTATTCGACATATGTTTTCTGCCATGGATTATCTCATATATGCTTTGGTCTATCGATCAATCCTATTTTCTTGTTAGTTTTCTCAGGTTTTTCATTATATATTTTGTTCAACAAGTATTTTATAATCTGTTGTGATATTCTCCCCCTATTCCACAATTACTGCCCGCATCTCCATTTTGGAATGTCCTCCAAAATTGTGCTTGTTTTTGGAAATGTAAAAGAGTCGGGTCTTTTTCAAATTGTCCTTATGTCTGATAACTTTCCTAGATCCATAATGTAAGTTTTCTGGGTTAGTAGGGCTTACTTTGGGAATTTCAAAGGAAGACATGCAGCAATTGTTGTCTCCTTGAGAGGTTTGAGTCCCCAAATTATGTCCGACATTATGGGATAGAGGGAGTATTAATCTATGCACTTTTTCAGACGTGCAAATACTACATTGTTAAATGTTATATCAACTTGATGTTTGCAGATACAACATCCAAGATCTCATCTAAATAGGTTTGACCTTGTGATTACTCCCCGTCATGATTATTATCCATTGACTCCTCAAGCACAAGAAAAGCTTCCTTGGTATTTTCGTAGGTGGGTAACCCCCCGTGAACCTCCTGATAGGCATGTGGTATGTTTCTGTACCTAGGAAACACTTTCTTTACTGTTGCTTGTACCGAAGAATCTTTGATTGCAATGTTCTCTACTGTAACGTCAACATAATGCTCACGAGTCTGGTACCTCGCACTTCAGGTTCTCACTGTTGGAGCTCTTCATCAGGCTGATTCTAAGGCACTACGAAGTGCAGCTTCTGCCTGGCAGGATGAATTGGCACCGCTGCCAAAGCCTTTGCTTGTGGTTAACATCGGAGGGCCTACACGTAATTTGTGCATTTTTAACTTTACACGTACTGTGCTTTTGTGTTTATATCTAAGAGGGTGATCATGTGGAAATTTAATCTTTGTTGACGTGATTGAGCCATTATCTGATATTGTTATGTTATGCTCAATTCAAGAGTTGGGATAGATAAAATCGATTTAAAGTCTACTTTTGGTTTTATATGAAATAGTGGTTGCCCACAAACTTGAACTAGTATTCTTGTTCCTAATAGAAAAATATCTGAAATACTCGTGTAGAGAATTTTGTGACAAGAGATTTATGACTTAATATTATTTGCAGAAAAGTTATAAAAGAGATTCACAAGCGCACGTGTCTATTGTTGTATAGACAGGCAATAACGGGGTCAATTTCAAATGAATTCTTTGAAGAAAAAGTAGTTTAAATTGAAATTAATTTAAGATCGGCTGAGTTAACCAAGTTGATTGTAGAGAGAATATACTGGACTAAAAGCATGCAATATTAAAATAAGCATAATAAGATTAAATTTATTAGAGAAAACACTAAGGTATTGGATTCCGCCACCATTAAGTTCACAAATTTTTATATTTTCATCCGGAAATCCTTCAAGTCTTAACTAGGAGTAACAATTACATAATCAATCCGTTGCTATCACAATCTAAGCATCCTATGTCTTCAACTTAATGAAAAACATAAAACTAAAGAGTTTTTACTTATGAATATTATAAAATCAAGTATAAATTGAACATAATCGTTTCTAACTGCCACAAATACAGATATGAATAGTGAAAAAAACTTGAATAATGTAACCATAAGAAGCCAAAATACTTCATTAAATCATACACATTGGAACCAATATAAGAGCATATATTTCATTAATGGCGAGCTTCTCCTCACCTCATTTAAGGAGTTTAGTTACACATGATGAAAGAAAGATGAGCAAATAGATAACTAAATTCCGGATTCCTTCCAACTAAGTGATTTCTAGCTCTTTCTCCTCCCCCTCTCCTCTATCTATATTCTCATATTTATTATTAGTCTCTCTAGGGTTTTCTTGAAGAAAGAAAGAAAGAAAGAAAGAAGAAATCTGTCAAATTTGGTTTTTATTTGTTTAGACTAATTTAAAGTCCTATTTACGGGAGTTTTGTAAAAATACGCTTTTTAAGAGATCCAAAATTTCATTCTACGGCCTTTGAATTTAAGACAATCCGGTAGGGGAGTCAAAAGTTATGACCAAATTACTGAGACAACTCAAAACTTTCCCGCTAACTTCTTTCTAAAACAGAATATGAAAATTTCCTTCTCACTCTAAGGTACCAAAATGAATTTGACTTTGATAATAAGCTTCTGGAGCTTTTTCTCAAATGATCTTGATCACCGGATAGCTTGTAGGCTCGATCTCCTCAATGTGTCTTTAAAATCTTTATTTACTCAGTTTACCTTCTGTTAGAAAACTGATCCAAATAATCTTTATTTGCTTTTTTTTTTTTAGCAAAATTATGAACGACCTGAAAAGAACTATAACCCATTTATTAAGGTGTTGTTTGATAAAACTGAAAATTAAGTACTGAAAATTTTAAGATCTGAATTTTAAGTACGAAATGTTTTAAGTGGTGCTTAAAAAATTTATATTTTCTGATATTTTTGTAAATTTTCAGGCTTCAGACTTCAGTATTAAGTGGTGACCCTATCCCTTAAAATTTTATTTCATTTTAAGTGACACTTAATGTATTAAGTGATCATCAAATTTCTTATCAAACGCACTTAACTGAATAAGTGCTGAATCTGTTCAGATTTAAGTGGTAAATAAGTATTATCAAACATGCTTAAGGATGTTAAATATAATAACGTTCTAACATATATAATTCTGGAGATAAAAAATGTATAGATTAGGCATTCTTCAACTTCAACTCGCTAAAAATGTTCCTTCCCCTAATAGCGAGATATAGAAAAAAAAGGCAGTAGTTGATACAGAGTTAAATAAGAATCATGTGTGATCCTCTCTAGTCCATCGGACATGTCTTTCACTCTGAAAATTATGAGGGCAATCAAAGTCTTTTAAACTGGTTTTTTATATTTTAATTCTTTCTCTCTTTCCCAGAATTTTTCGCATTGCCTTTTCAATGAACAATAATGGCAAAGGGCCACTTTATGAACTTGAGATAAACATGACAGAAATGTATATTTCTTTCTAGGTACGATTTTGAGGGCGATTGGTTGGTATAGTGGTAAAAGCTTGGACTGGTTCGAATTCTAACGGCAATTATTTTTTGAATATAATACAAAATTTTAGCTCTTTACCCAGTCACCCCTCCCAGGACCAGAATATAGGCCTTCTCCTTGGCGGAGGCACAATGCAACAGAAGATTTGTGTCCAGAAAATCTAGCAACTTATTTTGTAGAGGTTCAGTAACCCATCACCTTTGAACCAAGTTCATTCTGACCCTCATTCCATGGATGAAACCGATAATATTCCTTCTGTGCTTTTACACCATAAACATACAAGGTTTCCTTGACTTGCATGTACTAAATACTCAATTTAAGCAGAAATTTTCTTTCTTTTTCAAGTGCTGTTATACATCTGTATGTTGAGTGCTAATCATTTAAAGATACTGTATTATTGCTATTTTTCGGACCTACTAGTGTAACAACTCTCTTGTGGCCTTGCTGGTATCCACCGTACCCTAACACGTGAGGCTATTTTGTATTTGTTATTTACCACCACTAGTCACTCTGTATAAGATATGAAATCATGTGTTTTAGGAGTTACATAAGTTTTATTAAGCGTCTTAATATTTGTGTTAGTGGGGGTGTTAGTGGTAGGCAATAAAGCTATGAAATTAATAGGAATGATAGTGGGGATTACCCTATTAAGTATTATGTTAGTGGGTTAGTGAGTCTTTATTTGCATTTAAATATGATAGTTATATGTATATTTTGAGGCATATATAAGGTTATGTACTTTACATGTTTTAATTAAGTTGAATAAGAGAAATAAAGTATTTTCTCTAATTCTTCTTCATACACTTCTCTTCCTAAACTCTAGGCCACTATTTCCAACAAAGTGGTATCAGAGCTAGGTTATATCAAAAAGTGAGAGCCACCAGAACAGGTCGGCACGAGAGAGCCAGTATAGGCCGGCACAGCCAGAAGGTGTCAGTGAAACACCTAGTGCGAGTAAAGCACATGGCGCAGCCAGAAGGTGTCAGTGAAACACCTAGTGCGAGTAAAGCACAGGGCGCAGCCAGAAGGTGTGAGTGAAACACCTAATGCGAGTAAAGCACAGAGCGCAACCAGAAGGTGTGAGTGAAACACCTAGTGCAAGTAAAGCACATGGCGCAACCAGAAGGTGTGAGTGAAACACCTAGTGCGAGTGAAGCACATGCGGTACAGAGAGATAGAAAGAAAAAAAGACCAGAAGGTGGTCATGATCATCCACTAATGTATGGATGATGCAATGCTATAAAGGGTTGCTAGTGCGAGTAATGTAAAACAAGTATGAAAGATTCTTCAAAATTCTTTCCAAGAAGGTGAACAAATTGAAGAAGAAGGAAGTGTACCTCAAGTTCATGAAGTCACAAGATCAAGTTGCTGATAATTTCACCAAGGCCCTCAAGTTTGAAAGAATTTCTGAAGTTGACGAGTTTACTTGAAGTAGGAAAATCAAGTTTAAGGGGGGGTGTTGAAAATAATAAACTTGATTATGTGTTTTAGGAGTTACATAAGTTTTATTAAGCGTCTTAATATTTGTGTTAGTGGGGGTGTTAGTGGTAGGCAATAAAGCTATGAAATTAATAGGAATGATAGTGGGGATTACCCTATTAAGTATTATGTTAGTGGGTTAGTGAGTCTTTATTTGCATTTAAATATGATAGTTATATGTATATTTTGAGGCATATATAAGGTTATGTACTTTACATGTTTTAATTAAGTTGAATAAGAGAAATAAAGTATTTTCTCTAATTCTTCTTCATACACTTCTCTTCCTAAACTCTAGGCCACTATTTCCAACACACTAGTCACTCTGTATAAGATATGAAATCACGCAGACTGAATGCTTACTCTTAGTTTAAAGATCACATATTAAACTCCTCTTTCATTTTCTATTTTACCTGCAGTCTGTGGTTTTAACAAGATCATCCATATTTTACATTATGTCAGCATATTTGTTTTGATTTTACGTCATGTCAGCATCTCTTTTTGTAGGGCATTGTCAATATGGTACAGATCTTGCAAAGCAATTAACCGCCTTACTGCAGAATGTTCTCTGGAGTTGTGGTAGTCTGAGACTATCCTTCTCTAGAAGAACACCACAGAAGGTATACATTCTTTTAGCAGTTTCTTTAATTTATTATCTTGATGGTTAGTCATAGTTTGTGGAGATAACATCGGCAGGTTTCTGACATCCTAGTGGGGGAATTTAGAAATCATCCTAAGGTTTACATCTGGGATGGCAAAGGTACTATCATGTTCTTAGGAGTAGTATTCCTAATTATGTCTTAGAATCTATAAAATTTTACTAGTGAGTATATTTCTATATAACACTGCTTAGATCCAAATCCGCACATGGGGAATTTAGCTTGGGCGGATGCTTTTGTCATAACAGCTGATTCAGTTAGTATGTTGAGTGAAGCTTGCAGTACTGGGTGCGTATGAAGTACATTGTGACTGTCAGCCTTTTGACCTTAGTTATGTTGGAATCTCTCTCTCTCACTAATGTTTTCACTTCTTGTGCTCCAGGAAACCTGTTTATGTGATTGGAGCTGAGCGATGTACATGGAAATTTGCAGACTTTCACAACTCTCTTCAGGAACGAGGTGCAGTTCGTTCCTTCACCGGGAAAGAAAATGTGGGTTTGTAATTGCTGCATTTTTATTCTTTGTTGCTCGTTGTTGATGAAACATTACAGAAACTTGATAATTGTTACTGTCCTTCTTTGCGGAGTTCCTAATGCTTGAATTAGTATATAGTGAATCTGGAGATAAAAGCTTGAGTTAGGAGTGCGAGCACGGGCCAAGTTTGAGTGTAGCCACTTTGTGAAAAGTAATCCTGAAATTAGCCTTTTGTACCATCAATCACTCAAAAATAGGTGCAGATGAGACAAATGCCGTGTCGTTTACCTTTTATCTAAATATTCATTCCAACCGAGTTCCATATAGAAATAGAAGTTTATTTGTAACCATCTCTTGTTAGATGAAATATTCCTTCTGTTGCACAAACAATTATATTATAGTCCATGGTTGGAGGTAGTTTCGAGACACTGGTTTTTAGATGAATTAGAATGGAGAACCATTATTGATGTAGCGATTGCCTCATAGCTGGGAGAAATATATATATTTTAAAATTAGTAATAGTTAAGACAACTTTATTGATTGAGTCGTATAGTAGCTAATCAGTCAATGGTAAAAAAGAAAAAAGAAAAAGAAGAGACGTTAACGTTAATCTAAGTTTGACCGTACAGGTATCTGAAAGTTGGCGTTATCCTCCTTTGAGTGACAATGCAGAGGCAGCCGGTTGTGTGATTGAAGCACTTGCTGAGCGTGGTTGGAGACTGCAACAATAATGGGCTTTCAGTTGTTGGGTGGGTGAGCGGATTTAAAGTCAGGTTGGTGCTTGGAATAGCTCTCTACAGATTGTTGAAATCTGTATGCTTGCTGCTTGAAAGTGCTTCATTCAGCTTGGTTTTAAAATCATGGCAAGTGGGGCTTCAAATTAGGCATCAGGGAATTTCTGATGGCATGGAATTGGTTGATAAATCATCGGATGACATTCCTCTCAGTTCATTTCTAGACCATCTTGAAATGGATCACTTGAGGGAGCTCTTACATTAAACCGTTCCGATGTGGTTGAGGACAACTTAGGTAAACGGCAAAACAAACTGGGCAGCTTCAATTTTAAGGGGTTTGTAGTTAACATATTACTTGGCTGGCTCTGAAGATTTTTTTTCCTACTGTTGCAAATTTCCGTTCACGATTCATCTTCAATTTTTTCCTATTTGGGTTTGGACGTACGTGTTTAGGAGCCAAATCAAAAGACATGTACTGCTGCCTGTCATGTAACTATGTATATGGTTCAGGTACCTTATTCTTTTTGTACTATATTTATTTATTTTCACTATTCTCGTAAGGAAAGAGTCCAAGCACTATATATTCTTTCTTGTTCCTTATGCAATTTTATTTATTTATTTTTAATTTTATTTTACCTTGATAGTACGTATTAGTTAATAAAAGTAGGAAAACAAACAGGTTTCTTTGGCTTGTGCACCCAAGGTCTGTTGTGGTTTCCTCAAAGAAAAGCTTCTTCCTAGTTGGAGAAAGAGAAAAAAAGATGAAATTGTTGATATTATTTGCTTAAAATGTTCGCGTTCAAGTCAGTTCTCGGCATTGACATCATTAGGCATCGTATGTAGTTTAATAGGTACTAGCTACATAAGTATTCATTGCTAATTGTGAGTTAAGCTAATCTTGTCAAAACAAAATCAGTTTAATTCCAACCTCGTGTCGTAAGCCATAAATAAAAAACCAAGTTAGGGTCCATTTTTAAGTACTTTTCAACTAATGAATTGATAGAGTAGCTAGCAATAGTGGATCAGAGGGAGAAGGTAAATTTGTTTAGTTGACTAATTATGGGAATTAAAACTTTTTTAGTTATGACCGATCAAAATATAATTTGGAGGGGTCCTACAACGTCCGAAACAATATATAAGGAGAGAATTATTGATTTTACCATAGAGGCCATGATGAATTTATGGTCATCTGCCCCATCACACCACTCCAATACTTTCTCATTGAATAGTGACTTAAAATAAGTGGAAAACATTTGTGCTGGAATTAGAAGGATGAATGCCAAATCAACCACTCTTTCAGTTTTTTCTACATATGCATATATTGTATACAAACTAACTTTACAATTTTAATTAATAGCAAAGTCCCGGCTGTCTATATAAGCAAGCTCTTTCGATCCTTTATTTGTACAATCAAAAGCTCTCTTTCTTTATCAGAGGTCATACTATATTCTCACAAGCTTAATTTGTGTCTCCCTACAGCTTAAATATTTATCTTCCTCCCTCTCCAATATATATATATATATATAGTATAGAATGATGAATGGGGAATCAAGCAGCTTCAACATTGAAATCGGGGAGACAGAGACAGAGACAGAGAGTCGCAGAGAAATGAAAGGAAAAGCCCCTCTCTTGGCAGCCAGTACTAAAGCAGCCATGGCGATGCCTATGGAGCATGCAATTTCAAATAAAGGAGCTGGATATATATACAAGGATAAGAAGAAGGGATTAGCAATATTTGACTTTGTTCTGAGGCTAGCTGCCATAGCAGCCGCTCTAGCTGCAACCGTCACCATGGGAACTACCGAGCAGACTCTTCCCTTCTTCACTCAGTTCTTCCAGTTCCAAGCCAGCTATGACGATCTACCCACTTTTCAGTATGTATATATATATATATATATATTCTTGTTAGTTATTTATCTATAGATCTCCGTGTCCTGCATATTCATGCATGCGTATATGCAGGTTTTTTGTCATTGCAAATGCAATAGTGACCAGCTACCTTGTCCTCTCCTTACCCCTCTCCATCGTTTGCATCATTCGATCCCACGCACTAGGACCAAGGCTCCTCCTAATCATCTGTGACACGGTAGGTGATCCAGCTCCCTCATCTAACTTAGCGCGCACACAGCTATATATATATATATATATATATATATATATATATAGCTGATGGTGAATGAATTGAATTTTGTGTCTGTTAATTTAATTAATTATTGCTTGCATATATAAATATACATGGTCAGGTTATGGTTGGTCTGAGTACGGCTGCTGCTGCGTCAGCTGCAGCTATAGTGTACTTGGCTCACAGTGGAAATTCAAGCGCCAATTGGCTCCCTATTTGTCAGCAGTTCACTGATTTCTGCCAGAGTGTCAGCGGAGCCGTTGTCGGATCCTTCATCCTTGTGGTCCTCTTCTTGTTCCTTGTTCTGCTCTCCGCTTTGGGTCTTCCAAAGTAAAATAGCAGAGATTATTAAGCAAATGCTTGTATGTTCATTTTTTGAGTTTTATGTTGTTGTGTTGTGTATGCACAAAACATATCTTGTTTGCTTTGTTTTGTTTGAAAGAAGATTGCACTACTGTTTCAATTATGAAATGAAAGAGAAAAAAAAAAAATCTCTAAAATACTTTTTATTATATTTATCTACTGCAAACATATATCATGGTGAAAAGGTGCATAATATGTATCAATTTGAGTATATTATCGAACATTGGTAGTTTATAATGAAATATCATTATAGAATCTCCCCTTCCTCCCTGTGTCAGCAACTTTCAGCCCCACCGAATGACAGCTATCTGATGGCATTTAGCGGGCACTATATAAGAAGGAAAATACCCAGAAGCACATAAATATTGGGATTCAGCAATTGCTTCTTAAAGGGTAAAATAGTTTTAATGAACTACTTACTAAATGTGAGTTAATTAATTTTGAAATAGGAGTCATCTACTTAATTAATTTTGTTAACACTAGGCTACTGGTTATCAACTCTATCCCATGGTGAGTGCATCCACCATGCAACAAAAAGTTGTGCATGAAATGATATGTGATAGGGCAAACTCCGGATTTTGGTTACTCGTGAGTTTGACACTGAATCCTGTCCACAGAAAAAAAGATTAATACTATCTTGAACTGAGGCTGCTTGAAAATGATGAGGTAGCACTGAGAGGGAACCCAATGAAAATGGTGAGGGAGAGTCATGACTAAATATATATCATGCATGAACAGAAGAATGGGATGGATCTCAAAATCTGAACAAGTTGTTTTTTGAATTTAATCTTGTTCTAAAGCCTTGTCCTAGTAGCTGAGCATAGAGAATTTCATTCCATGTATCTGGTACGCCAGGTAGGCACCAATGACTGCAGTCCTGTGGAGCAGAGGGTGGAGTGCCTGGCTCGCGATGCCTTGAAGGATGACCATCTTTCCTCAACTCCGTCAGGTAAGTGATGTTCAGGAACTTTGCTTTTCTGTTGCCACTTTCCATCTGCTTAATAACATCGGAAATAAAAACATTATTCGGGGGGTCTGCTTCTAATTTTGTGTAGTCTGTTTCCGGTGATATATAAGTGTCACACCGACCACCTTCATTCCATGTCCCATTCCTGCAATTGTAAGTAATATAATGACATGAGTTGGTGTTTACTAGTATAAGAAATTAATTAGTTGAGGAGCTGGATATATCTATTTCTCGCCTTTGGGCTATTAATTTGCTTGCCTGTAATGCACCGGTGAATAGCTGCGGAAGAAGATATGAGTCCTTTGAGGATCTAAACTAGCCAATGCCCATGACTTCCATGTTTGCAATGACCTCCTAAACGCTTCCATGACATCCATGGTCATGTTCACAGTTCCTCCTTCCTGGAAATAGGTGCCCCTAATTAAAGTGAGGAATTAGATGAGTGAAAGCACATTAATGTATTGTAGAGGAAGTAATCAATCAATCAAGTTGATACACGCCGTACGTCTTGGCAGTTTTATCTTGGTTCCACCAATGACCGGCGTTGAATACAAGAACATCTGCTCCAAGCCACTTGAGGGAGTGCCAGTGCAGCTTGTCGATCCTAATGGCGCTTCGGACATTGGCGGATGCATTTGGTGGTGGGCGGCTGACGGTTACCAGGTAAGGCAACCTGTAGTACTGAAGGGTGAGGTTGTATTCAGGGAATTTAAAAGAGAGATAACCCTTGTGTTTAGTTATGGGGTTCCCATTTTCTTCATATATATTAGAGATGTTGGTAACTCCTTGAGCAAGCATGCATAGCAGCGACTCCCATTGGTTTCTCCCTATCGAGTCACCGGCAAATACTATTCGCCCATTCCGGCTTCTATCCAGAAACTCACTTGCATTAAATCTGCAATCAAAATTATTAATATCATTCTTTTTATTCATTGTTACTGTTGGAAATGACAGACCTAACTGGCTAGTTTTCGCAGGGCACCCTCAGACTTAATTTGAACCCTCTCGCCTCACTTCCTACTACTATATTATCCAGCAAATCACATTTTTATTGTATATATATATATATATATATAGAAAAACAAAGCTATTCATTATAGGGGGATATATAAAGGGAGAAAACCAAGATTCTAAAAATTTATAATTTGTGTAATATATTCTCAATGCGAACTTCAAACTTAAGGGTGGAGGTACAGTCTATTTAATTAAGGGAATCAATGCATTCTACCCATCCTCGAACGTGCAAAATCACCTCTAGAAAAATAAAAAAACAATCTTTGCTAATTATATATATGAGCCCAGAATTGGTCTACTTTTGATTTGAGATCCATGTTTAAAGCTTGAATCTAGAAAATGATATTGGGTGAGCTAGTGCTAGTGATCCGGACAATTCCATTCCATGCTGCAAGAAAAATGTAAAACAGGTAGGGATAAGACCCATATATATATATATATATATATATATATATATAGAAGGATATATGTACAGATGAATGAATTAAAAGAATGGAAAGAGTGATGAATAAGGAAGGATATGATAGGTACCTTGGAAGATGACAGTGTTTGGGTTGCCAACGCCATTTTGTATAATGGAAATCTTGTCGGCCGCATCGATGGCACTGAAAGCCAGGATCCAGAAAGGGGCAGTCCTCGGTGTAGGATTGAAGCGGGTAGGTCGTCTCATCCCAAACCCATCTACCATTTGAATAATCACATTTTGATTTCTCTTTCTCATTCTCATTCTCATTCTCATGATGATCAATAGGACTAGTACTGCTTGTGTTTTTTAGTATTATTAGTTGAGATAAGAAACTAACACCAAACAGAGACCCATGAATATTTGATCTTACGCTGTTCAACAAGATTACGCTACTAGTAATAACAAGACACATAAATAATATTGCATATGTAATTTCTCTCTTACAATTCAATATCGAAATACAGACAAGATAGTAGTGTATGTTTTGCAGTACTACGGGTCGTTGATGAGAGTGACGTTGAAGATCCATGAAATGAGGAATTTGGAGATCATGGGATCTATATATGTTTGAAGGCTTCTTCTTCTGAAGTATTAATACAAAAAAAAAACAGAAGAGATGTACATGATATGCTAGTTGTCTGATTCGAGTTTTAATTGGGGCCTTAATTTTTCTTAACCAAATATAGGCTTTTGTGGACAAGTCAGTAATATTATTTCTTTCTGCACTTAGTAAACCCAAATTGGCCTTAATTCTAATTTTTTATTAAACTTCTTTGGTTTTCCTCCCAAAGAACTTTGTTTTCCCTCCACAAGGGAGAGGACCATAAATAATTGAGTAGGGAAATTAGGACAATGGTCCTCTATATACCCAAAATCATTCTGAAAATACCCAAAATCATTTAAATTAGTTTTATCTATTCTTTTTATAATATATATATCTATATATATATATATAGAGAGAGAGAGAGAGATTTATATAGCCTAATGTCATAAAATCCTTAATACTTTATTATTAATTATTTTCTTTCTCCTTCTACCGGACACGGCATCTTAACCTAAATGGACAACAACATCGTCTGATTGATCATCTATCAATATTGGCATTAGTTATTTAATTATTTCTGTTCCACGTCACACACACTCCCGCCATTACTCGCACAGAGAGACTAGACCCTAGGGCTGCCTCTCATTCTCGTAGTCTTGAAGCAGCTATCTCTTCTCAACCCCTAAAATCTACTATTTGTATTTGCGGCGATTATCAATCTTTGTGAGTGTAAGTGTTCAAACCCTAAAATTTGTTGTGGTTATATACATATACATAGCTAGGGCTGTTTCATTTTCTTAGTGTTGGCGGTTAGCTGTTGTCAAAGTGTTGGAGTTTATGTTCTTCAGTTTGGTATTTTGATTATTATATATATTTGATCTGAGTTTGTTGGATTAATTGCATATTGTTTATTCTTTCATAGATGTTGCAAATGTCAGTTTTCATGTTGATTATGTTATATTGATTGCCCAGCCGAGTTCATTCTGGTATTGCAAGATCAGGGGTTGTTTAAAATTGTTGTAACAATTGGGGATTTTATGAAATTGTTACTATATCAAATTGGAAATTTTCAAATTGGGGGGTTTTCAGTAGTGGTGTAGCTAATTATGTTATATGTATATATATTATAGATACATAAGCAGATCAATGAACCTGACCTCTTCCATCAACGGTCCCCTGGATTTCCAATAAAATGACTGCGTATTTCGCTTCTGTAATGTGATCGATTTCCTGAAAATCTCACTTTTCCTTTTCTTCCCCTTTGCATCATGATTCTTTCCACTAGAAGAATTATTAAAAATCAATAATCAGCACATTGATTTGTTTAGAATGTAGGTTTTATATGTAACAACAGATTGTGTTGCAGCCAGTCAAGAATTAGAATGAAGTTGAAGGTAGTTTGCAGAAAAGTATACGATTACATACGGTATGATCTAAAAGAAATCGCATTTCCTTCTTCTTTGCCGGATCCGCCTCATATAAAAAAGCGTCGGAAACTAACTTGGAAAGAGCGATATCTTGTGAGTTGTTCCATATGGTTTGACCCTTCTTCTCTTCTCATTCGTCCTGCATCAATTTGACATCGAGGCACATTTCTTGTCTTGCAATATTTTGGCATTCAAGATGCATGCAGGGACTAATTAGTGATGAGTACTTTTTATGGTACTGTTCAGGTGTTGAAAGAAGCATCTAGGCTTTATGCTGCAAGCTGGGTGAGGGATATTGGTCCCGATCTTCGGCCAAATGATTATAAGAAGAATGAAGAGAGGGTGGGTGAACCCAACGGAGTAAATTCTACTAATGGGAGAGAATCTTCCACATTGGAGGATCTTGGTAAGTAACCAACATGCATTTTACTGAAACAATGGGTATGAAATATTGACTGTTTATTAAATTATGAGAATTGCTGCAAAGAAACTTCAGAAAGGAATTATATGAAGTTAGTATTCTTCTGCTTTTTTTTTTCTTTTTAACTATACATAAGATAGACCAACGGATTGTACAGGTTTTTGTGCTAAGAATCTGTACCAATGAAAATGAGAGTCAGTGGTTTGCTCAAAGTTGAACTGATTTACGTAGTGATACAGGGGCATATCATGAATTGTAAAGGTGTGAAATCTTCAACAGGCTTGTTACTAGATTGATGCTACTATGCTAATAGGATGGCAGGTGAATGAAAGTTTGCTTCTGTTTCTGTATCTTGAAATTTGATAACTGAGTTGTACACTCAGAGCACATTTAACCTCAGCTAATATGAACAGTGAAGTTTGCACTAAGGGAATAAGTTCGTTGGCGATCTCTAAACCTAGTTGTAAATGCCAAAAAATTGCACACACAAGAATGAATCTTATTAAGGCTCTAAGGCCTTTATTTATACAAAAGCTTGGTGGGCTTTTTGGCCCATCTGAGTTGAGACCTAATCCCTTAATTTTAGGGATTGATCTTTCATCCCCTTTAGATCCAAATCTTCTCCTAACTTGTAGAGATCCTTGGCTTGAGGAGTAAGTAATCCTAGAACTATCTCTTCTGTGGACTGGGCCCGTGGCATATTCAAAGAGTGCAAACGATTGGACTTGGGGTTTCTAGCCTATGGGCTTTTGTGATTGGGCCCGAAATTTGCACGGGTACACAGACCCTTGAGGTTGTAGGCTTCAGAAACAGCTGGAGCCCATGACCGAAATGAATACATGTATCTAGTAGATTCGTCCCACTTGTCATGCTGAGGTGGCGGTCCCATTTAATGCAGCAGGTAAATTCTCATCATTTAAAATTTGAATTCATGGCCCATATTGCCTTGATTATCGCCCTTGGGGGCTGAAAAGACGGCGCATGACCTCTGAACTCGTTGCACGGCTGCTCACCTTCTCACATTTCCTCTATATATTCTTCAAACCTTCATCATTTGCAACACTTGCTTAACTTTGCTCTCAACTCTTCTCTTTAAATTCTGGCAATCCTTAATCAGAATCTACATCTTAATTCGTGGAGTTCTCACTGGAGTTCCTTTTTAAAATAAATTTCCCTTCTGTCTTCTTCTACCTATCTGCCACCATGTCTGATAGTGATGATTCTCGCTCCGTTAGTGACATAGTTGCTTCTTCTTATGGCAACAATGACCCAGACGCCTTAATTAGTTCACCTTTGGTTGAACTGGTAGGGACTGAAGCCCCACCTATCACCACGGTCACTAACCCAAGAGACCCCCCACCCGAACCAATTGTGATTGAGGAGTTAGCGGGAGGATCAGAGAATGACCCCTCCCCTGACCCCAAGCCCTTCAGCGCAGACCCCATCCCATCTAAGTTTAGGATAAACGCTAACCTCAAAAAGGTGGAGAGCGAGTGTGGCGTTCCTCCTGATGTCACCATTTCTCATTTCCCACAGGACTTAGACTTCCGGATGGGCGTTGGGGTTGGAGATAATCAAATCCTTCTATCAGCCGACCTCCTGAGAGTCCTTCGTTTTCCCATCCACCCTTTCTTCCTCATGGTTCTGAACATCTTGGGCCTAGCCCCTCTTCAAGTTAACCCCAATTTCATTAGGGTTTTAGCCATGCTTCTTATTTTTAACAAGGCCTTAGGTTTAGGTTTCGGTTCAGCTATAACTTCCAGGACCTCAGAGATTCAAAGGGCCGGTACAACTTATTTCCCTTTCCGGGGAGAAAGAGTTGGCATCATTGTATTGCTGTACTAATCGGTTCTGGAGGGGAAAATTCGGTACCGACAGATTTTTTCCCTACTGTTATTTTGGAGCTCTGAGCCTCGGACAAATTTGATATGTTTTGGGTTAATCTTGTAAAAATACAATGGGCTTAAAAGAACCATTCGCAGGAGGTTGCAGAAGTAAATTTTGATGTATGATTTCGTTTTATTTTACTTTAAAGATACTTTTGAAGTTGCTTCAATAAGAGATGTTTTTACCCAGTGTTAGCTTCTTCTGTTATACTATGCCCCATTAATATTTTAGATGCTAACTGAAAATAAGGAATGGCCGAAGATTTCCTCATGATTTCATTCCGTATCGGTGAGTGTGAAATACCAATTATATAGGAACCCCTTCATTTCTAATTTTCCATTCCCTATTCTTTAAATTAATTTAAATCAATGTTAATTTAACATTTTACTGGAAATAAAATAACCAGCGGTGGCTGCCCGAGGAGGAATGGAGACGCTCAGGCCTGCTTTGCAGAGGGTGTACATGACAAGAGCTTCTGCATATAGAGATGCACTCAAAAGTTTCGTAGGAGGGTATCAAGAAGGTATACAGCAAGTCATGGAGAAGAAAGAAGCTTTTAAATCTCAGCAGGAAGAAGATAAAAAATCGAGTTGATCTCTTTAGTGATTCGGCTTTTCTTAGTTCTTTGCAGCAAGTGAACAGTTTTGAGTTTTCACCCTCATCTTTTGGCAAAAAGCAGCACCACAGTGGTAAAGTCATGTTGTGTGTTGGCTGAACATACAACCCTCAAATATGGTCGAATATCTGAAGATGATCATCCGTAAAACTCCCGTCTCCACGGAATCATTGTACAGCGTTCTTACAGTGGTGTTTCTAAGGAATTTTGGGAACAATGATAATTTGAATGCTATATGTATTTGGATATCAATTACCTATATAAGGTTCTGCATATTCAATCTCATTTTTTGCTCTGGCTTGTTTACTCATATGATTTTAGTATCTTACTATATTTCACACATTTTTTTGTGTGTGCGCATATATATTATTACCGAGAACTATATATATTTATATATATTATTAATCACTTTTAGTTTCAATTTATCTCCACCAGCTGCTTGACAACTCCAATGTGATCTTTTTAGGAAGAAATGCTTTTAGGTTTTATTCACTAAACAAGGAAGTGCATTTTGTGGACAGGTGGCAGAACTAAAAATGATGGTCGGCCTGTCCTGGATTTACAAAGGTATGAAATGTATCTTTCCAAGAGTTACCGTCACTACAAAGGTGTGAAATGTACCTTTCCAAGAGTTACCGTCACTGTGTTATTAAAATTCTCCATCAAGAAAGTTCCCAGGCTCGTTATATTGTATTTTCAGGAGAAATAATTTAGATATCAGTGCATAAGCAAGCGCATGCATATATATATATATGTATGTATGTATATAGGGTAAAGGATCACAAAGCATTCTTCAGATTCTATACATTGTCGAATGTGGAAATGAAGTATAACATGTGCCTGATGCAACAGGTATAGGTAGTGGACAGACATGCTTCAGATTGTAAAATTTGTAAATGCGAACAGGCTGGCGTGAATATTTTTTAGGACCACCAAAGTGTTTTATTTTAAAATAAAAGTTGTTCCATAACAATAACTAATAAGTTAATTCTGACCTGGATCATATATATGCTGTTTGTTCTTTCGTGCTTCTTAAGGTAGTAAGCGATAACATAACACAAGCCAAGCCAAGGATAATGTGTAGTGTATAGTGTGTTCCAGTCCCACACGTATAATGTAGTAGTAAGAAACTATTAGAGAATACATTCAGGTGAGAATAAGAAACACATGATGGTGATGATGATCAACGGTTAACCCCAACTTCAACTTCATTTCCTTTCTCTCTCAAGGGAAGTTGAAGTTAAATTTTTCACCGCTCTGAATTGGGCATATCTTATTCTGATAATGTCATAAACCTAAATGATTATTTACTTCCCTGTTTAAGGATCCAAGGCCAGTAAATAATATGATTACCTGACCCACCAGACTTTGATGTTCCTTTTATTTAAAGAAGATATCAAAAAGAGGGAAGTTAAATTAATGCGGGGGATGGGATGTTTAATTCAAACTTAGGAGATCAAGTAAAATCTTCTACTGGAAGAAATGTTTTCACCTTGAGGTTTAATCATTTAAGACAATGCACTCTTCTCTTCATTGTCGTAAATTATGAGAGAAAGAAAGTGGTTTTGGTCGGTTCATAGTCATACACGAAATGCATAGGTATAAGAAGAAAGATGAGTTTCCGTTCAAAATTAGACATGTCAATGATTGTGATGGGAGACGATATAATTAACTCTTGTTTCATCAATATGGCATGGCATCATTCTTGACCTCGATGTCACGGGCTTAGTGTTTTGACACTGCTCCAGCCACATCCGTGCGGCACCAAGTCGTTGTTACTCCTCTTGCAAAGGTTTGGTCAGCCTACTACCTTGTTTGCTCTTGGCAACACACTACTCTTGTGCACTTTTGGTGGTATTGTGGCACTCACTCACACATGTCACTCACACAAGAACACTTTGGTTGGCAAGAAACAATACTACTTTTATTACTACAAAGAATGCGTGTACATTGATTATAGTTGTGGTATCCCTATGTACTGCACTTGGATTTTTGTTGGCTGGAGCTTAAGTCCTTGCTTGTATGATTGTAGTGTTGGGTTTCAGCCTACTGTGAGCTCATGGCTAGTTATGACTAGTGTCTATATAACTAGGTTTTATTGTATTTCTTCTTTCTTATGGTGGCTTTTTGGATTTCATAAGATTTGTAATACCTGGGGTATGCCCCTTGAAGTCTTGTAAAACCTTGGGGTTTTTTTTCTTTTGAAATATACTGTTTACCTTTCAAAAAAAAAAAGAATGCGTGTACAATGCTAGCTCTCTACAAGGCTCTCAAGCTCTCATTCTTGTTCTTGATTTCAAGTCCCACTTCTCGGACTTGATGATCTACAAATGAGGGACTCCTCCCTACTTATAGGCATCCCATCCCTAATGGATGGCTAAGATACTTCTAGAACTTTCCACACATTTCTTTACAATTCTTCAAACTTCTAGAACATTCTACTACATTCTAGAATATTCTACTACATTCTATAATCTTCTAGGTTACACTTCACAACTCTAGAACACTCCTTGCCATATAATCTTCATCTTTGCCCACTCGTGGCGTCTGCGTGGCATAACCTCCATAGGCGGGTCGTGACATCAAACTCTTAAGTTAACTCTTGTTTCATCTGCCAACTTCTACTTAAATTCACCCATCCATCCAACATCCTCAAATCTGTTTCTTGCAGTCTAGTTAACCTATTTTAATTACTTATTAAGCTCTTATCTCAGGAGCATTCCGCTCAAACCATATCCACAAGCCCAATTGGGAACAAATATTAAGACACAAACTTACTTCACAAATCAAGCTGGTGCAGCCGGTAAAACTGAACCAAAGCCAAAACCAGATTTACCATTAATTCTGCTACGAATATAGCTTCAACTACAATTTGCTGACTTTGGGTTTATGGACTGTTCTCTGCACCAATATAACATCATGCCAAAGGAGAAACAAAAATGACTTGTAAAACACTACACACAAAAATTTCCAACATACATGTCAGTTACAGTAGGAGTTTTGTACATCACTTGAATTCTCACAAACTTTCTATAAATTTTGGTGACTGGCCACAGCTTTCATGCAAATGGAGCAACAACTGCTGCAAGTAGGAGCAGCTCTTAGTAGTTAGTACAAAGGTTTTTTTCTTCATCTTCTTGGATTTCTTTCTCAACCAGGGTTCCCCCATTCTCACTTTGAAATTAATAAATAATGCATTCTGTTTCAGCCACCGCAAGTTAAAAAAAACTCTCACGAGTCTAAAGAAAATTATTAATGGACAAAAACACAAGTCACCGCATTGATTTTCTTGAATTATGGAATTCCCCTCTGGCTTCCGCTGTACTTAATTTGGAACCAGTACCGGGTCTTTCCTGAACAATATTTCGCAGTTGCCCCAACTGCCGGGTGGGACTAGCAAAGTCCCTAGCAGACCCTATCCTAGAACTACTAGACAATAATATCTGGTCCCTAAGCCCCTTCTTTGACTTGTATCTTGGCATATCATCATCCCCATAACCCTTTCTTTGAGCCTGCCTCTCCGATTCATAGAATCCATCTTGACCTGAGTTGTGAATGCTTTCAACTCCATCTGACACACTCCTTTGAAGACAAGTGCTTCTCCTCGGTGCTTTCCCACAATTAGAGCTCCTTCCTTTGATCTCAGCATCAATTGGAACTCTGTTAGAATCACAAGCAGCCACAGAAGAATATGCAGATATGTAGCTCTTCAAGTTGTTTAATTCTATGGAATGAAGATCACTTTCAGCCGAGTCTCCTTCACAATCTACTCCATCCTCCACTTCTCCATCCTTTTCCTTCCCTTCACTCTGATGGGAGACGAGATCAATTCTACTTCTTAAATAGGATGTGGTTTCTTCATCATTTCCATGATTTATGGTACCACGCCCCTTTTCCTTAGGTCGACTGGTTTTCAAAATAGATTCGAGTTGACCCCTCAGCTTGTCAACAACTGCATTTTTGTCTTCAAACTGCTGTTTAGCCTCCAAATGTTTCACTTGAACTCTCTCCTCACGCAACATGTCAGCTAATTGAAGCATCCCCCTTTCCTTGTCAACCTCTTGGTGAATGTTTGCTGAGTCTCTCATCATTCCTTCGACATCAGCTTTATCATCATCCAAATCCCTGGATAACTCATCACACACGTGTTCCATTACTTCTCTTGCTCTCTTCTCCCTGTCAAGTTCTTTGACTGCGTTTATGAGTAGAGCTTTTGTGTCTGCTAATTCTCTCCCAAGCTTGTTGTTGAAGCTCTCTAATCGCCGCCTCAGCTTCTTCTCCACCTCGAGTTCAGCTGCAACAGAGTCGATCACTTGCTGCTCCTTCATTTTCCATGCTGCCTTCTCTTGTGCAAAGGACTTGATAAGATAATTGACGTCGCTGTGATCTGAGGGGTGTTCATGAATGAGCTGATTGACCAGCAAACGGGCCCTCTCAAGCTCAGCATGCAAGGCAGAGACAAGGGACGTGATTGAGGAAGGGGGGTCGTGACGAGCCCACATACGGTTGATTATTTTGAGTAGTTCTTTTGATGTTGTCAATGCATTACTAACATCCTTCCAACAACGAGGTTTAAGTGGGAGTATGGAGCGAGAAGGAGTCTGGCCTCGTGATCTACATCTACTACTCTCAATCTGGCATTGGAAAGGAGACACTTTAATAGCTTTAAACAGATGAGAGTGTGTTTGAATTTCTGTGGTGTGGTTTTGTTAATGTAGTTGAAAACAAATGTTGGATGGATCTGTGTATAATAAAAAGGTTTGTAAGATTTAAAGAGATGAAGTGTGAGACTAAAGATAGAGTGAGAAAGGAGTTTAAGGAAGCAAATGGAAAATAAGAAGAGTAAGTACCTCCATTAAAGTGGCAGAATCCAAAAGTGGGAGAGTGTGGGTCTTCTGGGAAATAGAAGGCGTCCTTGTAGCAGATCCAGAATGATGAATCCTCTGCAATATGAATATCGAAGTTAAGCAGTCAATGGAATTGATTTGAAAAATTAAATGAATCAAAGATATATGATAATGATATACTAACCTGGGAAACAGGAGTAGGAGTATGTGAGGGATCAGACAAATGGGGAGGAACGAGGGAAGCGGATCGGACGGACTTGGCCACTCTGAGTGACTTTTTAGACAACTTGTCATTGCCATTGTGATTGTGATTGAGACGGAGATGGTGATGGTGATGGTGTGTGAGCGAAGGCGATGACGTCGACGAGGGAATGTCATTCATCTCCCAGAGCGTGGCGGCCAGCTTCCTTGCGGACACAGGTGGCCGCATAGGGGAATAGTTGGATCCACCAGCACAAGCACCAGCACCACCAGCACCGCGCTTCAATCGATAATTGTGCAGCACTACTGAAGATGAAGACGAAGGAGAGGAGCAACCCCTCTTCCTGATTTTGCAATATCCCGCTATCATACCTTCTTCCATACTCCCTTTCTCATTCTGTCCACGCATTCTTAAAATACTATGTTTTTTGTACATAGATATATATATATATATATATATATATATATCACTTCTTCAATTCTACTCACCACCACATCCCCAACAGATACTGTGCTGACTCTAATGCTCAATATGACAATCTTGCTTTCCTTCAAGGAAATCAGATCTGATCCAGAAATGGGAATGGGAATGGGAATGGGAATGGGGAACCCTAACTTTAGTTAGGATGTAGGTGGAGGGTGGGAGGAGATTTTATCATACTCTATGGCCTTCTCTACTTTTTGTGTTAAATACACTTTTCTAGTAAAGTGAGTTTCAATGCATCTACCATACTATTACTATACAAACCATTGTAGTTGGTCTACAAAATAATACATACAGTCCTTCCTAATAGCCACAGGATTTGGCTGCTCCTCGACCATTATGATGCCCCCACCAAATACAATTTCATTTGTCATCCACACTTGGACTCGACTTAGACCACGCCTCCAATTATCAGTTTCCCACTACTATTTTTAAATTTTAAAATTCAGACTTTTTTTGTTTATATTTTAATTTACCAGAAATTTGAAAACTTGACATTCAACAGTTGTCTTGGACCAAGACCCTCACCATCCCGACCTCCATTTTTATGTCTTTTTCAGCTTCCTTAGTCGCATTTTCACCTCTCTTTAAAACAAAGTGATGATTTTATAATCATTAACTAAAACCCCCGAAAGAAATTTATTAGCAGGATACAACTGTCACACCCAATAATCTTCAATAAACAAATGTCTTGAATCAGTCCTAATTAAGTATAAGAATATAAATAAATATTTTACAGAATAAGATCTCACAAGCTCAGTGCTACGTTTCAATTACTGCATTCAATAGCATGATGCCACCCTGAATACAAATGGTCTAACCAGATGAGAAGAGTGAAGCAGCCATATATCATTCAGGATTGATTAGCAGGCAAAACCCCTGTCCTTTTTTCGCGGTGGGGAAAAATGGTTTTATCATTTGTACAAATAGAATACAAATACAATACAATACAAAACAAAAATGTGGGGTTAAGTTATAAAGGAGTTTGATGAAGCTGAATCTCTTGGAGGAGGAGAGATCTAGCTCTGTTGATTGCTGCAAAGCAAAGGCATATATGTTCCTCAAGATCAATGAGCTGGCAGAGGAAATTCTGACGGTTCTTGTGGAGTTGCTTCACCACTTCCTGAATAGGCTGTCTGTCCCTGCCCCTCTCCAATCCAAGGCGAATCAGAAGCTTGTCTCCCTCAACAGCTGTATACAAACGAGCCACAAGGCGATCGATGGTGTCTAGGTCATTGTGCAGGACATATGTACCCTTTGCTGCAGCATCAAGCTGTGCCAGATGGGCCAGCTCCTTCTTAGTTATCTTCCATGGAACCAACGAAGTTAAAAGGGGGCAAGCCACGAGGCTGACAAGTGCATGGGAAGCAATGGCTGCAGCAGATATAGCAACACCTACGACAGTGCCAATCAGACAAATGGCAGACCCGGTGGTCATGTGGCGAAGAAGACGAATCCTGGAGCGTGACTTGCTCAGACGGTGGTCGAGTTGTTGCTTCAGTTGGGAGAAACAAGAGCGCATGTCATTGAAGTTGAAGGAGTCAGGGCAGGAGAAGGGGTTGTCAAGACGGTCGAATTGGAGGAAGATGTCAAAAGCACAGTCGCACTGGGACTGGGTGAGGGTGTACAAGTCAGAGTCAAGGGGAAGGACATTGAGGAGATTGTGGAGAGGAGCATAGAGGGCCCGAGCATGGCGGACACCGTCATAAAGGAGGAGGCAGAAATGGGAAGTGTGTTCACTATGTTCAAAATAGGCAGAGACGAGGCGGGTGAGGGTGTTGGGCCTAATAGACTCAAGTGCCTCCTGGACACAATCTCGGTTTGGCTGCAGGACCTGTTCCAACAACTGGTGTCCCTCATTGCCCTCCTCTTCTCCCGTATCCAAGTCACGGTAACAAGAGTTGCTCGGATGAATCTTGGACCATATCTCGCTGTAGGAACTGGTCTGCACAGCACGGGTGTATTCTCTAGTGAGGTTGATGGTGGGAGAGGGTTGTGTGCTTGACCTCGGTGTTTCGTCAGCTGAATTTCCTGAAGTTCATTTATTCAATTGAGTAACAATCGTCTATATAATGATGAGTGCCAGCGTGGAAGGCTAGTTACAAAGTTTACCTTGTGTTGATGATGACAAAGCATGTAGATTTGTTGTTGCTGTCCGCGATGATGGTCGAAGGCAATGCATCATTCGACAGCAGCTTTCTATCCTGGTAGCCACTGAGTTCCGCAGTTGGCATTCAAATGTCCAGTCAAATCACAACAATTCTGAGGAATCTAAAAATCATAAGGTCAAGCTTTGAGTTCTTGTCTTTCTATCATGAAGGCACAATGACATGGAAGACAACACAGTCATGTAGGAAAAGACATGTGGTGGAGGTCAAGATAAAGGAGGCTATGATGGCAGGCTGTAGATTTCTCCTAAACCAACCATATGTAATTTTTTTTTTTTTTTGATATTCATATCCGTAGCTTTTAGATGTCTTTTTGGATGATTCAGTCCATAGATCTGATTTGTCTCTGTTTTAATCCTTGCATTGACTGGTTATAGGTTATGTGTTCCGTTTGGTTGCTAAGAAAGTGAAGGAAAATATAATAGAAAAGAACAGATAATGCATCGTAGTCTGTTGTTTTTTGTGAACTTGTTGTTTGAGTTAGATACTCGGATCGAGTATATAATAATCTCTTTTGTGGTTCCTTCCCTCCGTTTCAGCATTTCTTTGAAGGTCAATAAAGCTACATCAGTATAATATTTATTCTTTTAATATAAATCTATATGTGTGTATAAATGTTCTTGATGATATAGTTGAATACATGCACTTTTTGTCAGGCTGTACGCAGGGTAACATGTTCATATATAAGCTGTCACAAATGTTTTAATTTTCTTTGGTTAGCCTTTTTTTTTCTTTCAATTCAAACACCTTTATTAGCTCATTTTATCTAAATTTAGAATTTGTTATTCCTCTTACTTCTTCCTAATTTATTTATTTTTGGGTAAATTTAATTTTTAAATCTTTGATATATTTGTCAATATTTTGTCCTATATTGGCTGATTGCCAAGTACTCTGTATTCTCTTATACTTAATCAATTAATTAAAATTCATGTGTCTGTGTGAAATGAAACCAGCTGTTTAGTTAGTTATTCGATTAATGATTTCAATTTCGAACAATAATGGTAACGCAATTTTTATCTAGTTTATTTGGGTTTAATTTTTTCCAGTGCAAAGAAACATATCAGGACAAATAAAATCTAGAGAGAACAAAAGGGCTTCAATTTGGGAACTATATATATACATACATACCAATAGTAGCAAATTTGTACCTTGTTGAACAGCGAATCAGTTGATTCTGGCAACGACAAATAGAGGTTGACCGGTGAGTGATTGAAGCAATCGGCCGTGTGTCTATATATATATATATATATATATATATGTATATATGTATGTCAATCTTGGAGAAGGTCTCTGAGGCGTTTCTTGAGGAAGTCCTTTCGGGCTTTGGTGCGAGCTTGTTGCGGGGCTGCGTTGGCCAAAGAGAGGTGGGCTCCGGCACCGAAAAGAGCAACGCCGGTGACGAAACAGACGGCAGTGACGGCCAGTTGCTTGGGCGTTGGTGGGTAAGACCACACCACCATTCTTCTTCTTCTATTCCCTCTTATTTGTCTTGCCCTAATCAACTCACTTTTTTAAATCTATCCCTATTTTAAAATTAGGGTAATTTTCACTAACACCCACTGAGGTTTGGATGTTTTTGCAATGACACCCCTTGGGCCAATAAAATGACCATAATACCCTTGAGAGAAATATATGTATTGTGAAATGACCTTTATGCCCCAACCCCAAGCATATAAAATTTCGAAAGACATATATATAAATTTGAAAAAATATATAAAATTCGAAAACAAATATTTAAAATTTGAAATATATATATAAAATTAGAAAAAATATATATAAATTTTGAAAAACATATATAAATTTCAAAATATATATATATATAATTCAAAACAATATATAAAATTTGAAATATATATAATTTGAAAATTATTAAAATTCAAATATATATATATTTCAAAAAATATATATATAATTCAAAATATATATATATTCAAAAACAAAATTCAAAAAATTATATAATTTCGAAAAACATATATAAATTTCCAAAAATATATATAAAATTCAAAAATATATATAAAATTTGAAATATATATATATAATTCAAATATATATATATAATTCGAATATATATATAAATCTTGAAAATTATATAAATTCGAAAATATATATATTTCAAAAAATATATATAAAATTCAAAAAATATATATTTTCAAAAACAAAATTCAAAAAATTATATAAATTTAGAAAAATATATATATATTGTTAAAATGTCATTTCTTTTCTATTGAAATGAATCAAACTACTTACCACCAACATCAATTAGTAGTCTTCTTTTGTATATATTTTTCAAAAATATATATATATTTTCCAAAATTTATATGATGTTTTCGAAATTTATATAATTTATCCAATTTTTATACTAATAATTCGAAATTTATATATATTTGTTTCAAAATTTATATATATATTTGAATTATATATATATTTCGAATTTTATATATTGTTTTTGAATTTTTTTTTATATAATTTTATATATATAAAATGGGTAATCTCAAAAAAATTGTGAACAATTCATTTATGACAAGCCGAGTTGTTGGGTAAAAATTCAAAAAATATATGTAAAATTAAAAAAAATTCAAAAACAATATATAAAATTCGAAATATATATATAAAATTTAAAAATATATATAAATTTTGAATTGTTTTTATAAAATTCGGATATATTATATAAATTTCGAAAATATCATATAAATTTCGAAAACAATATATATTTTTTGAAGACCACTAATTGATGTTGGTGGTAAGTAGTTTGATTCACTTCATTAGAAAAGATATAATATTTTACCAATATATATATATATATATTTCTAAAATTATATAATTTTTTGAATTTTGTTTTTGAAAATATATATATTTTGAATTTTTTTTTGAAATATATATATATTTTCGAATTTATATATTTTTAAAATTATATATATATATTCGAATTATATATATATATATATTTTCGAATTATATATATATTTCAAATTTTATATATTTTTTTGAATTATATATATATATATATATTGAAATTTATATATGTTTTTCGAAATTATATAATTTTTTGAATTTTGTTTTTGAAAATATATATTTTTTGAATTTTATATTTTTTTTGAAATATATATATATTCGAATTTAAATATTTTTCAAAATTTATATATATTTTTGAATTATATATATATTTCAAATTTTATATATATTTTTGAATTTTATATATGTTTTTCAAAATTTATATTTTTTTTCTAATTTTATATATTTTTTCGAATTTATATATATGTTTTTCAAAATTTTATATATTTGGGGTTGGGGCATAAAGGTCATTTCACATTACATATATTTCTCTCAAGGGTATTCTGGTCATTTTATTGGCCCAGAGGGTATCATTGCAAGAAAAATCAAACCTCAGGGGGTGTTAGTGCAAAATTTCGTTGACCAGCACAAAGGTAAAATTGACCTAAACCTTAGGGGGTGTTAGTGCAAATTACCCTTAAAATTAAATATTTCCCATTCTCATGGGCTTAAACCCAAATACGAAAAGCCCACAATCTAAATATGTATATTGTTTCCTTCTCTCATCGTTTTTGTCCCTTTCTGGCTTTCTTTTTATTTTAAGGGTAAATTACAGCTTCACCCCTACTTGTTTGAACTTATTACAGTTTAGAGCCCCTTATTTTGAATATTTACAGATTACTCCCTAATAATTATGGCGTTTAATTCCGATAATCGGCAAAAGGAATTTACAGTTCTACCATCTTATTATTTATTTTTTTCAGAAAGGCAAAAAGGCCTTTACAAGAAACTGAGGGAATGTAATCATTTCACCTTTAAAAATGGGATGGTGGACCAATATTGACTGGGTCGGAAATTTGTAAGAGGGTGAGAGTGAAACCCAAGTAAGAGAGGTAATAATAAGCACATACTAGAGGGGTCAAAGTAATAAGTCCAAACAAGAGGGGCGAAACTGTAATTTTCCCTTATATTAAAATGTCCATAATATATTTTCCTCATTTATTTGTTACATACACAGTAACAAAAGTCACTCTTTTGAGAAAATAGTAAATCATCTGAAATTGTATCATATGTTACTAGTACTGATGTGCATATATACCTTATTTTTACGAAGACTGAAAAAGTTGCAGTTTTTTAGTTGGTTTGCATAAAAATTCATACGCGCTTGTTCCAGGCAGTGAGTTCAACAATCATAGCAATAACAATAAGTTTAGAATCGAAGATTAATAAACAAACTCATTCCTCCTAAATTAATATATAAACTTGCATATAGAGTTTTTCTGCAATTACTGTCAACTTATTTGTTTTTCCTCAAAGATCATCAGCCTGTGATCTTTCTTTCTTTACAACCTTGTTTATGGTATGGTTGGTATTGCACAAGTAGTGAGAGAAGCGAATTCTAGATATCAAAAACATGGGTATCCAAGTAAGAGATTGCTACAGCAGCATGAAAAGCAGCTCCAATGGACAGCGCATCCTCATCAATAACAAAGTAAGGTGAGTGCAATGGCTCACCCGACCTTAGACTCTCATTCTTTGTCCCTACTACAAACATTGCCGCCGGGAACTTCTGTGAATAGAAGCTGAAATCTTCAGCTCCCATGGACACCGGTAGTACCTGCATATTATCTTCCCCAAGTAAGATCTCCGCAACTCTCTTACCGTGTTCATACAGTCCTTCATCATTAACCATCACGGGATGAGGCATTGGAATGTGTTCCATGAAGTCCACCACGGCACTACATTGATGCACAGCTGCTTGCATCTCTATCACCTACAAGGGGGTTAGTTTTGCTAAGCTCTTTTCGTTTTTTCGTAGCACAGTTTTATATACAGAGTAGTTAGAAGAAGAGCATGCGTTTTACCTCTTTGATCCTTTCCTTCAAGTAGGACAGACCTTCAGAGGTCAAGCTTCTGTAAGTTCCTGTAATCTCAACAGTTTGTGGGATCACATTTCCTGCTTGGCCTCCGTGTATGGACCCAACTGTGACCACCTGCACAATTTGAGGAGGATGAAGAAATTTATTGCTTCTCTTTTACTTCAAGAAGGTCGAGGCAGTTGTCAAATAAGTATATATAGGAATGCAGTGTTATGTTTAGACTTTGTAGGGGCTTAGAAGCCCGATTCAATTTTCTATCCATGTGCACACGTGTACAATACTTGCATCATTTGAATGCATACAAGCACTAAGAGGCAAACACCCTTTAAACACAATACTAGTACTAATCAGATATGTGGGAGATGAATCTAATTATGAAAAATTAGCAAGAATATTTTGACCTCTAGACTCGGTAAGGACCTGGATCAAACTGCTTGAATCAGCTTTGTTGGATCAGACTGGTTTTGGTTGCAAAAGGACAAAGTTTTAATCCCACTCCCCATAACTTAAGTGGGGCATTAATTCCATCAAAGTTTCTTAGAGCTACCAAGTCCAATAATTTGTCGTATCAAACTCGATCCACATTCGTTACTATTACAAATCCAAAATCTAATCTAGTTTTCAATTCTGGGGATGCAGGTTATGCTTTCTTACTCTGTGTTGGCACTCAAATAAAATACTAGTAGAAACAAATAGCACCTTTAAAGGGAAGAAAAGAAGAAGATTACTCTGGCCTCAAGAGGATCCGTCTCTCGTGATACTATCTGTTGGAGAGCAACAACTGCCAAGGATGCAGCAAGAACAGGGTCTCTAGCTAGATGTGGAGTAGCGGCATGGCCACCTTTTCCTTGAATGACTGCGGAGAACATTCCAACACCTGCAAGGGCTGGACCAGCCCTTGAAGCAACAGCTCCAGTGGAAATAATTGGGAGGACATGTAAACCAAATATGGCTTGGATGTTATCAAGAGCAGCATGTTTTAGCATATGGTAAGCCCCGGCATAGCCCTCTTCTCCAGGCTGAAAAACTAGCTTCACAGTCCCCTGTAGATTTATAATTTTGTATGCCAAAAACTGAGCAACGAGTAGTAGTAGAATTTAATTTAGTTAATTAGCAAAAAGAATAAGTAAGTATTGAAAAATGGGTAGCAATGAAAGAATTTAGTTGATTAGCAAAAAAAAAATTATCAACCAAAATACAAATGAAAGAATTAGTAAGTTGTCGGATGATAATGTGTAATAAGTGAAGATAGATATAGATAGATACCTTGAGTTTGTGTGACCTGGATTGGAGTAACTTAGCAGCTCCCAGTAGCATGGCAACATGAGAATCATGACCGCAGGCATGCATTTTTCCATCGATCTTGCTCCGGTGCTCCCAATCAACCAGCTCCTGTTTCAAATAGCACTATTATTCCTATGTTGGTTTCCATGGGGGATTACAAATTAACAAGACACTACACATCCTCGTTTACCAAATTATTCTAATTCCTAAAGCAAAAATGCAAGGAGGGATTGGGCAAGAGTTTAAGGACTGTCTCATTCAGGAAATTCACATATCAAACAACAAGGGCCAAGGTTGGTCATGTATGTCAATGTCACCTCCCTCTTTGCTAGTAATTCTTCTCATAAATACCTGTGATGTGATTTTGCAGATAACATCTCAGGTATTTAATTGGTTTTGAGTATCAATATGTAGATTTTTGCCCAAATATTCAACAAAATTTGACATGTAGTATAGTTTTATCTATGCATTTGTATGATAAGCTAGGCATATATATATGTATATATATATATATATATATATATAGAGAGAGAGAGAGAGAGAGAGAGAGACCTGCAATGGGAGGGCATCCATGTCAGCTCGAAGAGCAAAGAAGGGTTGGGCACCGGAGCCAACAGAAGCAACAACCCCAGTATTGGCAACAGGCCATGTGTATTGGATGCCAAGCGAGTCAAGTTCAGACCTGATGAGTTGACTCGTTCTGTGTTCCTCAAATCCTAACTCTGGGTATTCATGGATTCTCCTCCGGACCCCTCTAACCCAATTGAAGAATTCCGGCTCTCTTGCAGATTCCAATAGTTGCCGACCCACTCTTCTTATTTCCGATTCCTCCTCCTCCTCCTCACCTCTAACTGTATCCAACCATGAAAATGCGCAAATCACCACCAAACACAATATGAACAATCTCATCATCACCATGTAGTAGGCTATTAGCTAAATACTCCCAATTTCAAACTAAGAGATCCCAAAGTCTTCCAGTACCAGTGCTCACCCTCCTCCTCTCTCTCTTTCCCTGGTAATATATATACATTATAAATTGGGCAATGGGTCCTCATAGTGAGACCAACTTGGTCATCAGCATTTATTTGGACAATAGAATTAAGCCATTAACATATATTAATTAAAAATAAAAATAGGTTTTATCCATTATTTATGAAATTCAACTCGGATTTGAATTTTATTCACTTTAAAAAATAAAAATCTAATGGGCAGTTTAACGTCATATATATATATGACATGTACACTTTTCTTAAACACAAATAAAAAAAAAAGTCACAATCCACGAATATTATTCGATATTGTGATGATTACTTCTCCATATTTCATAAAATCCAAAAATATATAAATGAATTGGATACAAAATATTATGAACACAAATAAGAAAAAATAAAAATAAAGTGATTGAAGTATAGTAATTTGGAGAAAAAAATCAAAAATCTCGTGTGTAAAGTGTCGTTCACCGCACCAAATTAATGATATTACAGAAACACAAAATATTTTATCATCCTTTGGATTCAATTGCAATATACATAGTATATATATATATATGTATCAATCTATATATAAATAAAAGTGTACACACATAAATCAATCTATATATACAAATAAGTGTACACGCATATGTAGACGTTAAACTGTCCATGAGATTTTTTTTTTTAAGTGAATAAGAGAAAAAATAATAATTCAAATCCGGATTGGATTCCATAAATAATGAATAATACTCATTTATATTTTTTAATTAATATATGTCACGTGTTTTAATTATATTGGTTCAAATAAGGGGTGATGATCAACTCATTATCCTTATAAATATACACATATATAAGCAATCACCTTTTTTTACTTACTTGTGGACCCCGCAAGCGCCAACACCCCTGTCACTCTCGCCTCGCCACCATTTCGGTGATGAAGACTCAAATATATATACATATATATTTGTTATTATATTTAAAATTAATATATACACATATATAAATATATGACAAAATTAGATCAAGATCTTTATTATAATATTTAAAATTAATATATATACATATATAAATATATGACAAAATTCGATCAAGAGATCAGTACTCAAATATATATATATTTAAAATTAATAATAATAATTTTACATGTTAGTTATTGTTATTGACCTTTCTTATGTAAAATATGATTATTAAAAAGATATCTGGTAAATAAAATTTTAACCACACTCTTTATTATTAGCAAATATAACGTAATTTTGCTATGTATATGTTCGCAAACAGACATATTATTAATCAAACAATAGAAACCATCATTGCAGTAAGTAAATAAATAAATAAAAATACCTTAATTGATATGTTTATTTGAACTTAAATTATCATATCATTATGGTTATACAATTTATGTTGTGCGGATAACCAATTCTACATGCAAATACACACACACATGACACAAGATATTATAGTGGTTCCCCAAAAATACGGGTACGTCCACTTTGAGAGTCGTTTCAATAATTTCGGTTGAAAACAAATGGTGTTCGGGAGGAGGATACAAAACCGGTATCAACTCAACTCAACCGTACACACTCTCACTCACAGAAACTCACAAGGTTTTTTTCTCTCAACTCTCGTGTATAACTCACAGATATATAACACTCTGTATATTACATATATCTCACTACTTATATATCAACCACCCTCTGCCATATATATAGGCAGAGAGTATAGAAGAAAACAAAAACACAACTTGGCTGCCAAACATGGGACGGTGCAGCTTTTGAAGACTTTGCAATCCATGGATGGTGATGGGTACAAGTTGGTGATGTTGAGAGGTTGCCCACAGTTTAGAGCAAAGGTGGCATGCAACAGTGAGTGGTTTCATGCATGTATGGAATCTGTCAATTCTCCCCCTTCCATACAAATCGGAGGAGAACATTTCCCGTTGTGCTTCAGTTGATGTCCATCCGAGCTATGTCTCTGCATAGCTCCAGCTTATCTCGAGTAACAACTTTAGTCAACATATCCGCAGGGTTCTTGTCTGTATGGATCTTAACAATCTTCAGTAATTGTTGTTCCATCACTTCGCGTATCCAGTGATAGCGAATGTCAATATGCTTCGTGCGAGAATGGTACATTGCATTCTTGCTCAAGTCTAGAGCACTCTGACTGTCACAATGTACTCTGTATTCTTTCTGAATAATACCCAGTTCTTGGAGAAATCTCTTCACCCACAACATTTCCTTTCCAGCTTCCGCTGCAGCAATGTATTCTGCTTCTGTTATAGATAAGACAACACACTTCTGCAATTTGGATTACCATAACACTGCTCCCCCTGCAAAAGTAAAGAGAAATCCCGATGTAGATTTCCTGCTGTCAATGTCGCCGGCCATATCTGAATCTGTATAGCCTTCCAAGATTGGTTCTGTTCCCCCATAGCATAAGCATAGTTTCGATGTACTCTTCAGGTACCTCAGAATCCACTTGACTGCTTCCCAATGGTCTTTGCCTGGATTCGAGAGAAATCTGCTCACAACGCCTACAGCGTGAGCTATATCTGGTCTGGTGCAGACCATTGCATACATCAAACTTCCAACCACTGAAGAGTAAGGAATTGATTCCATCTCTTCCTTTTCTTTCGTAGAAGAGGGACACGATCTCTTGCTCAGATTGAAGTGATTAGCCAGCGGAGTACTGACTGGCTTGGCATTTCCCATGTTGAACTTTCCAATTACCTGTTCAACATACTTCTCTTGTGACAACCACAGTTTCTTGGCTTTCCTGTCACGTACAATCTTCATGCCCAATATTTGTTGAGATGGGCCTAGGTCCTTCATATCAAAGGACTTGGACAGATTTTGCTTCAGCTTGCTAATCATATTAGCATCATGTCCAACTATCAACATGTCGTCAACATACAGCAATAGAATAATGAAATTACCATCCGGGAATTTCTGAATGTAGACGCATTGATCTGCAGAAGTTCTCTTGTACCCATGACCCACCATGAATGAGTCGAACTTGATGTACCATTGCCTCGGAGCTTGCTTGAGGCCGTAGAGACTCTTCTTCAGTTTGCAGACCATATGTTCTTTGCCTGTAACATGAAAACCTTCTGCCTGGTCCATGTAAATTTCCTCCTGTAGATCTCCATGGAGGAATGCTGTCTTGACGTCCATCTGTTCAAGCTCAAGATTTAGACTAGCTGTCAATCCGAGTATCACTCGAATTGAGGTCATTTTCACAACTGGTGAAAATATCTCGTCAAAGTCAATGCCTTTCTTCTGTTGGAATCCTTTGACGACCAATCGGGCTTTGTGCTTTATCATCTTTCCGTTGGAGTCTTTCTTTAGCTTGAACACCCATCTATTCTTCAGTGCTTTCTTGCCTTTCGGAAGTCTCACCAAATCATACGTTTGGTTCTTCTGCAAGGAACTCATCTCTTCTTGCATAGCGTCTACCCATTTACCTTTGTCTGTATGAGTAGTTACTTCCTGAAAGCATTCTGGCTCTCCTTCATCAGTAAGCAAAATGTAGTATGACTCCGGATATCTAGTCGACGGAATCAGAGGTCGGCCTCTGTCAGATCTCCTTGTCTGAGGCTCTGGAGGAGCTACTTCTGGTTCTGTAGCTTCTGGTGGAGGGGTTAGTGGCTCCCCCTGCTCAACACCTTCAAGTTCCTCCTCTGCTTCTGGAATTTCATCCAGCAGTTCTTCATTTTCGGGGATGAACTGTACTGGTACAGGATCTGGGATGATATTTGTAACACTGGAATTCGCACCACTGGACTCTGTGGTTTCTTTAGTGTCTTTGTATGTCTGGTTCTCTTGGAACACAACATCCCTAGTTCTGATGACTTTCTTTGACTCTGGATCCCATAGTCTGTATCCGAATTCTTCGTCTCCATATCCGATGAAGATACATGGAGTTGATTTAAGATCGAGCTTCTGTCTTCATTCTGTGGCTGATGGCTGCTTTGACCTTGCTCCCTTTGGAGTTTGCGGCAATTCTTTTTCAAATGTCCCGCAATACCACAATGATAACAAACATAGTTATTCTTTTGTGGATTTTTGTCGTTGCTGGGTCGGCCGCGGTTTTGGGACCTTCCTCTACTTCTGCCTCTGTTTTTGCCTCTACCATTTCCGTAAGATCGTCCGTGACCTTCGGTGACAAACGCATGTGTTTGATTCATGCCGGTTTCCTTTATTCGGGCTTCTTCACTGAATATGGCATCCTTGACTGTTGCCATAGAGAGTTTAGGGGCTGAGTTACCGAGGGAAACCACCAGTGTCTCCCAATTGGGAGGTAAGGAACTGAGGAGAAGTAGTGCCTGAGTTTCATCGCCAATATTTAACTCTACAGATGCAAACTAGTTCACCAGGCTCTGAAACTCACTGGTGTGTTCGGCTGCAGAAGCTCCGTTCTTCAGCTTCAAATTTACTAGGCGCATCATAAGAAGCGTTTTGTTTCGAGCAGTCTTGGCTTGATACATATCCTCGAGCTTCTTCCAGAGCTCGTAGGCGTTGGTCTCTTGAGCAACATGGTGGAAGACACTGTGGTCAATCCACTGTCTGATTTGGCCAATCGTTTTTCTGTGCATCTTGGTCCAATCTCTCTCTGCAATTAACGTAGGCCTTTCGCCTTCGTTTTCTAACGGGTCTGCCAAATCCTTGCAATTTAGCAGATCCTCCATACGGGGTTTCCATATGGAGTAGTTCGACGCCGATAATTTAATCATGGCACCGGATCCTGAATCTTCCATCGAACCAGATCAAATGTAAGCTCTCCTTGGCTTGTTTGATATGTTCGGAGTAGAAACACGCAAAACGGAGTGTACCGTTGCGTCCGGAAGGGTCGAAAACCTTAAGATAGCCTTTAACTGCGCTCAAATCCGAGTTTGGATGAGTCCGGAACAGTCGAAACACTAGAAAGGGGCAAAACTGTAATTTTGCAAACCTCAGGGGCAAAACTGTAATTTTTCAAAGATCAGGGGCAAATCTGTAATTTTGCAAAGATGTGGGGCAAAACTGTAATTTTTCAAAGATTAGGGTCAAAATTGTAATTTAGCAAAACTGAGGGGCCAAAGTGTAATTTTTGCAAAGCTTGCGCGCGTGAGAGCGCGTGCTGCGCGTGGGTTCACGCGAGTTGCAGGGTGGTGGCGCGTGAAGCGTGTGGTGCGTGTGTACCTCACGCACGCTGGAGGTTGAAGGCGCGTGGCACCGAGGGCTGCGACGCGCGGACCTTCAGGTGGCGCGTGGAGGCGCGTCCTGCATCTTTTCCGGCTGTTCTGAACGGGGATGTGATCCTCCGGAGATGGGTCAGCCAAATATGTGGGTGGTGTAGTGTTTTGCTTCGAATTGTGGTTCGAAATAGAGGATGAAGGATCGACTCTGTTTTTCGAAGAATGGCTCTGATACCACTTTTGTTGTGTATAAAGTGCCGTGTATATTTCCTCGAGCAACAATCATGGCTCCTTTTGTCAGCTTCCAGATGCCATTGCTGAAATAGTTGCCATAGCCTTCCCGGTCTAAAGTTGTACCGGAAATAAGATTGAGACGCAGATCTGGCACATGTCTCACATCTTTTAAAACCATACTGCAGCCAATATCGGTGATATCCAGATCATGACCGATATTGGCTGCAGTATGGTTTTAAAAGATGTGAGACATGTGCCAGATCTGCGTCTCAATCTTATTTCCGGTACAACTTTAGACCGGGAAGGCTATGGCAACTATTTCAGCAATGGCATCTGGAAGTTGACAAAAGGAGCCATGATTGTTGCTCGAGGAAAGATACACGACACTTTATACACAACAATTTACAGATGAGAAGGATGCAGCTGATGAGGACGGGTTCTGTAAAAGTGAGCTAGCTGTAAAGAAAGAGTCTAACATCCATTGATTTGGAATTTGGATCGAATATCAATTTGGACAAAGCATTACCAATGAGTCTCCACTATTAACTTTCACATATTTTAGGTTGATTTTCTTAGTACCTATCAGTGGTACCTATAAGTGGTTCGCCGTAATGGAATCGGTCACTGTAACGTAACGGGATTCGGTTATCGCAATCGTAATTTTTTTTAAATCTTACACATCTTACCCAAAATATTCTAATTGGATACTTTTGGCAACATGAATGAATAAAAATAATTTTTTGGTAGATTTAAGTGAATTTTATTTAATTTTTTTAAGAATTTTAATATAAAAAAATGAGTTATTAATAAATCTAATGGTGTCGTTATTATTTCAATGTTTATGATATACTTGTTATGATATTATTAAATTAAATTTAAATTTAAATAAATAAAAAATTGAAATCACAAAAGATATAATTTATTTCCAACAATGTAAAATAATTTTAAAAAAGATACATGATTTACCACCAAAATGAATTTCGTGGTGGATCTTGTTGCTCTGGTTGGGGTTCATGAAGAGATTGTCATTTTTGAGTTGTATCTTCAGTGGATATTTGATTCATCATTAGTAGACCATCTTCTCTTTGTAACTGATAAGGATGATTTTGACCCTGAGCATATCCCGATGAATTACTAGACTGATTTGTACTGATGTTATGCCTTTGTCCATAATATCCATATGACATTTGAGGTTGAGGAGGCACAATGAGGTATTCCTCTACATGAAAAAATCCATATGGTTGTGGCGGATAATATCTTTGACTTGTACCATACGAAAATCCATACTGTGAGCTTGGTGACTGCCCCAACAAAAATTCACCAAAGCTACGCATCATTGAAGAAGAACCATCACTTTGATGATCATTGTGTCTTTGGTTCCTCCTACTTGATTCATTGTTTTAACTCTTTTATCCAAGTCGGGTTCAAATAAAAAAAAATTTATTTTTCTTTACTTTTCAATAATTTAATAATGGAGTAACATTTATCATATCATATACATAACAAAAAGTTTTGTAATCCAAATTTTTAAAAAACTTTAATTGTGTTAACCGTTACGGTATTTTCGGAACCGGTGAGAATCGTCGTTACGGAGGCCGTACGGCCGTTACGGGTATGGAAATCGGATAACGGGGTCGTAACGGCTCGTAACGGTAACCTAAAAATCCGTTACGTAACGGTGAACCATGCACCTAACGTAACGCAGATGCATTTCCCAATGATGGAACCCCATGGTTTGTTATGATAAGAAGATTTCAAATCTAGTAGTTCATAAATTAGGTTCACTTCTTTGTTAAAAGGATTGAAAGTTATCTCACATTGATTAAAAGGCAAAATTACCTCTATATTCTTCCATATAAATATAGGGACTCTCCTATTGTACTTTTTGTACCAAAAAGTGAGAGCCAGTATAGGCCGGCGCAGCCAGAATAGGCCGGTACCGGTGTGAATGAAACACCTAGTGCGAGTGAAGCACATGAGGTGCACAAGAAAGAGAGAGAAGAAGAGATACGGAGTAGTATTTCTTGGTGTGAGTGAAACACCGGTGAAAGTCAGGAATAATATAAGCTTATATTATTCCGGTGATGCAGGCGTTCTCAGTGGACATAGGCTTATTTTGGCCGAAGAAAAAGCCTGTACGCTGTGGTCCAGATTCGAAGATCAAAGTTGTTCAAAATCAGAAACCAACCATAACAGGAGATTTGCCTCTATAAGACGAAGCAAATCGCGTTGGCCACGCAGCCACCGGATCCTCCACGCGCCGCCAGAAGTTCCAGACATATTTTTTAGGCTCCACGCGTAGCAGTTTTGTTTTGGGGCTATCTCACGGAGCATCTTTGATTCATACAAGGCGTATAATATATCAACGAAAAGTTCTTTCGAAGACGAACATTTCGACATAAAAATAAGCCCCATAAGAGCTTGCATGCACCCCTTGCGTGGTTGGAAGATTCTGCCAGATTTTTCACTTTCTGACAACCGAAAAATTCAGTACGGCAACGTGCCCGCCGGATAAGACGCTGATGTCAGTGCCACGTCAGCGCCACGCCAGCATTGACTTTGACCGTTGACCGCCACATCAGCACTCGGTTTGTCTTTTAGTATTGAATTTGTTTTGGCCCGTTTGGAGTTGTTTTTGACCCATTTTTTACGCGGTCAGAAGCATTCTTAAGGTTTTGGACCACTTCGGACGCAACCGTGCAATCAATTTTATGTAATTTGACTATGAACACCTTGAATAGGCTCAATGGGAGCTATGGGAGAAGAAATGCATAAATGATCGACAAGTTTGACGGTACAAACTTTACTAATTGGAAGATGCAAGTTGAGGATGTGTTATTCCAGAAAAGTTCGTTCTTACCATTAGAGGGAAATAAGCTAGAATCGATGAAAGATGAGTATTGGACAATCCTAGATCGAAAGGCTCTCGGTACGATCAGACTGACGTTGTCAAAATCCGTTGCTTTCAACATCAAGAGTGAGAAGACTACGAAGTCTCTCATGGATGTTCTTTCGAGCATGTACAAACAACCGTCTGGAGCAAATATGGTACATCTCATCACTAGATTGGTGAATTTGAAGATGTTCGAGAATGGGAAGGTCAATGAACACCTTAGTTCTGTTAATGAAATTATTGAGCAGTTGGAATTAGTTGATATGCCAATCACTGGCAAAATGAAAACGGCTTTAGTTTTAAGCCAATTGCCATAGAGTTGGAGCACAACAGTGGCCACAATCAGTAGTTCTTCAGGGATAGAACCGCTACAGTATGATTCTGTAGTGAGTATGGTACTCACAGAAGAGATCAGAAGATAAACATCAGACTCTTCTAACAGTGGCTTAGCATTGAATATCGACACCAGAGGCAGAGGTTCAAACATAATGAAAGGCGGAAATAATGGACATGGTCGTTCCAAGTCAAGACAAGGGTCTCGAAATTCCATTGGGTGTTGGAATTATGGAAAACTTGGTCATTATAGAGACCAGTGCAAATCCCCGCAGAGTGTAGCGGATGACAAGATTGAAGTGAATTTTGTCTTAGAAGATGATGCATTGATATGCTCTTTGGAGAGCAAGATAGAGTTTTGGGTCTTGGACTCTGGAGCATTATTTCATGTCACCTCAAGTCGAGAGTTCTTTGAGAGCTATGCACCTAGTAACCTTGGCGAGGTTCATTTAGGTGACGATAAGCCCAACAGTGTCATGGGCAAATGTGAAGTACATATTAGACTCGGTGGATCGATATGGAAGCTAAGGGATGTGAGACACATTCCAAACTTGAGGAAAAACCTGATCTCAGTAGGCCAGTTGGCGAGTGAAGGTTTTGTGACCACTTTCAGTACAGATAAGTGGAAGATTTCCAGGGGGGTTATAACTATAGCACGAGGAAAGAAAAAATGTACGTTTTACACAACCACCAATTTTAGCACAATGATTGCAGTTGCAGAAGGCAAGGAGGATCATAACTTGTGGCACTAGATGCTAGGTCACATGAGTGAAAAGGAGCTCACGGTTATGCTCTCGAATGGAAAACTACCAGTGAAATTGATTGACATCGACTTCTGCGAGTGTAAGTAGATGAAGGTTAGTTTCAAGAGCAACAACAGAAGTCTCGCAGTGGAGAAGCTTGAGCTAGTTCACATGGGTGTCTGGGGGCCAACAACAATCTCATCTCTTGGTGGAAAGTCTTACTTCATGACTTTCATTGATGACCATTCCAGGAGGATATGGGTTTATTTCTTGAAGCATAAATCTGAGGTGTACGATGTGTTCAAGAAATGGAAAGCCAAAGTAGAGAATGAGACAAAGTTAAAGGTAAAGAAACTGAGATCCGACTTTGGTGGAGAAAACGAAGACTCCGGGTTCAAGAAATTTCGTTATGAGAACAATATCATATTAGAGGAGATTGTTTCAAGTACACTACAACAAAATGGCATAGCATAAACTATGAAACGGAAAGTGACTGAGATAGCCAGAAGCATGCGCATTCAGGACGGGTTGTCAAAACAGTTCTGGGCAGAAACAGTCAGTACAACAGCGTATCTTATGAATCGTGGTCCATCAGTACCATTGGAGCACAAAATACCAGAAGAGGTATGGATCGGTAAAACATATAGTGATCCTGTGTATGTTAAGATAGAAGATGTTCTAGATAATGAGAGTCTTCAGTCAAAAAAAACATGTTGTAGATAGCAAGACTCAACAGGTTGATACACCGCAGAGTTTGTTGCTTACAGATGGAGATGAACCAGATGATGATGAAGCATATTGTGCAACAGATGCGAGCCAGTGGGAGCTTGCGATGGAAGATGAGAATATGTGGAAGCTAACCGAGCTGCCGGTAAGGAAGAAAACTCTCCATTCTTCGGTTGTGAAATAGAATACCATTCATTCTAGCATTGATGAAGCAAAGGGTTTATGTCATGACCCAAAATTCAATGCTCAGATTGTCACGACCTGAATCCAAAGATTCAGATAATGATTTAAAATCCAAAATTCATAACTCAATAAACTAATGCGAAAGCGATTTCAAAATACCATATATCATTATTTAATCCAACTTAGTTCATTGATACTATTCACAATTTACTATAGCAAACCTCATATCAATACATTCCACGATCAGCTCAACTCCAAAATCATCCCAACTTCATCCATCAATTGTTAAACCAACCTCTAGACTTATAGTAGTAAAACAGATGAATAATCATTTTGAAATAAAAATTAAATCAATTACAATTACCTCTTTCAATAACCAAGTACCCAAATACAATCACAATGAATATATATCATCACCACTTACCATTTCATTATTAGGTACAAATTTCAAATTCCATAATACTGGATAGCTCATAATCCTCAACGAACGATCATTTTCCTGAAAAATGTTAAAAGGGTAAGCATGACAGCCTAGTAGAGAAAAAAAATCATGAAACGTAAGATTCCGCAAGTATGTAAATCAATTAATACATATAGGGTCATGTCTCTACCCTAGTCCAATGTCGTAATATAAATGCATCAAAGATCTCAATATAAACTAATGTAGAACAATTTAAATATCATCAACAATATAATTTTAAAAGTTCCAAAATCATGAAATTAAAACCAATAATCTCAGCATGAACTCAAATCCAACTATCACAAACCAGATAGTATAAAACTTCAAAATCATCAAGTTCAACTATCACAACCAGATAGTATAAAGCATAAAAATAATCAAGTCCAACTATCACAACCAGATAGTATAAAATATCAAATCATGTAGTGGAAAAAATTCAATCGTGACAAAAACCCTAGGACATGAACAACGGTCCATCTGCCTAGTCAAATGATCGCTTTGGGGCTACTGACCCTATGGTGACGTCAACCAATCGCACGATAATTCGAGAACTTGTACCCCGGGAGCTCTTTCGTCCCCCCATTGCTCACTCCACACGACATTTTCCCAAAATCAACAACCAATTCACAACTCATCACATCATAAATGTCATTCACATGCGCACGTAAGTAATAAATATATATCCGCACACTATGATCCACCTAATAAAATGTTTATCGTAACATGTATCAATGCATTTATCACATTAATGCAATTTTCACAACTCGTGTCAAAAATAATAAAAATGTCATGCTTAGGCTATATATGAGCATTAAAATGCATAAATGAAGATTCTTAAACTCACACGATACCTCAATAAATCCTTATCTCAAACTTAGATGAAAATCTAGTAAATACCGAGATCAAATAATAAGATTACGTCCTTCACGCCTTTGTTTGCACCCTGTTTTGCCTAAAACCAAATAACACATAACCACATTGATTTTTATATTTAAATTTGTCAATGATCAACTGATATTTTTACACAAAAAAAAAATCGGAATCAATTGATGAAAATAAGCCACTCAATTAACATAGAGAATTTTAATTTTGGATTTCTACCGCAAATCGGACAGCAGGTAATCGAGAAATTTTATAAAACTCTGTAGATTTGTAAAATTCATGAAATTTTTAGAATATACTTTAGAAACATACATGGTACTACTGTAAAATTTTCAAAATTTACAGCAAGGAAAAGTGGTCTAAAATAATACCAAAAGATAGCTTTCATAACATTTCTGAAAACTAAACAGTCACTACTCTCGTTTTTTTAGAAAAATAAGTAATCGACTAAATAATCTGAAAATTTCAGGATACACTATCCATATACACAAGTCTATTGTAAAATTTTCAAAAATGTTCATTTAGTGCAAGTGGTTGAATTTGATAATAAAAGTCAGGCTTTTATAACAGAACCGTATAACTAACAACAATCATTCTCAGATTTTTCAAAAATTATTTATATGCAAATAAAATAGAAAATTATGGATACTTACATTATACTCAATGATAATCATTTTATAAATGTTTTAGGACCAAACTATAAATATAGATTTCTCAAATCAGTTCCCAAAGTTATGTTTTCACAATAGAGAAGTAAACAGAACATCAAGTACTCATGAATTGTTATACGAAACTCTATACATGATAAAATCATGAAATTTGATACCTATGTACTACATATGTGGCAATCTACAATAAAAGTTTCAAGAATTTTAAGAATGCTAAAATATGTGAAAAAAATTGGTTAAACCAAAACAAAAAATTGATCTGTAAACAGTATATCATAACTAGACAGTCTAATTCCGTGATTTTTAGTAAATTAAATACTTATCGAAAACATTTGAAATTTTTAACGATGATAGTAAACATATACAGAAACATGCTATAAAATTTTCATAAATTTATCGTTACAGGAAAATGAGTAATAAATTGTTCAAACCGAGACACCCAAAACAGTTCTGCTACTGAAAAACAGATCTGAACAACATGCACTTCCAGATTTTTAATTAAATATCTACTCATAGCTAATTTCTGAAATTTTTAGAAATACACTATAACATACATATACACATGCTGTAAAATTTTTAGAAAATTAAAATAAATGTAACACATATTAAAAAATCATAGATCGAAGTCATTCATTATGCTAAACTATGTAGAACTAGAATCTGGAAATTTGCACTGCGAAAATAAATTAAATCAAGGAAGATCGCATGCCGAAATTGGTATCAAATCGAAGATCGGAACACGAAGAACAACTTCCTAGTTTGGGTCATGATCATTACGCCCAACCCTAACAGCGTCATCCCTCTGTCCCTGCACCAACACGCGTCGCCTACCATTTCTTTCCAAAACATCTATCTTTTAATCCGTGTAAAGCACGCGCCTCTCCTTCAACCCATCGCGTGACAAAAAACCCATCTTCTCCCTCGATTGTTCAAAACGAGAGGAAGGTGCACCACCTAAGAACTCATTTGCCTTCACCCATGGAACTTCAGTCCCGTAAACCCGATCAATTTCATCATTATGTTCAGACAACCTTCTCATTATCGTGACATGATTATCAAACTGGTAGCCTGTAATGACCGAGTTTATTTAAATAATTTATTTTTCTTCAGTTATATATTTCTTTTTATCTTGTGCATTACGTGGCATTGCATGTGTTTTCGTGCATTAAGGATTTCATGATTTGAATTTTTGGGTTAATTCCTATGTTTTGCAATATATTCTTATGTGTTCAAAGTGGAATGTGTGACAGAATTCCACATTTTTTTTATCTTCAACTTTCCAAAAGCATATTCCTCCACCATCTAAAAGTGCAATCATACCTTTATTATATTGACACCACTTTGTGACATTATTGATTAAAGTTTTCAGCTATTATATTGAAGTGTTGAGGTTGACTTTTGCATAGCAATACACGGAAAATTTCCAACAATCAAACGAAACCATTTTTCATCATTCTCTATTTTACTCTTATCTTCTTCTCTCTACATATTGGGCATCTTAGAGTGGGAATTCAATTTTGCGTTCAACTAGGAAGTTGTTCTACGTGTTCCGATCTTTGGTTTAATACCAATTACGGTATGTGATCTATATTATTTAATTTGATTTGATTTTTTAAAAATTTCAGATTATTGTTCTCATTGTTCTAGCAAATCAAAGCCTTCGATCTATGATTTTTTAAAAATATGTAAGGATTCGTTTTATTTTCTGAAATTTTACATAATATGTATATGTATGAGATTATATGTTCCTGAAAATTTCAGAAATTATAGTTCAATATAGATTTAATTAAAAATCCGAAATTTCATGATTTTCGGATATAGTTCCTGTTGCAGAATTGTTTTCTTATCTTAGTTTGAGAAATTTATAGGCAATGTTAATTTATTTATAAATTTTTGAAACTTTTACCGTATGATTTTTTATATGTTTAGTTTAATCTATAAAAATATCAAATCATTTAGATAAATAATTAATTTTTTAAAAATCACGGAAGTAGGTTGTCCAGTGATATTTTATTGCTTGCTGATCCGATTTTGGTTTAGCCAATTGTTTCATATGGTTTCGTATTCTTATAAATCTTGAAACTTTTATTATAACATTTCATATATGTCTAGGACATATGTACTGAAGATCAAGAATTGTAAGTTAATTTATACCGGTAAAAACAATTGTTGAGTAGTAACTATTCAGTTTCAATCGTATTTCGAAACCGGAACTTGTGTTACCGATTTGAGCTATCTATAATTCTAATTTTGTACTTATAATTTTATCACCTAATCTTGAGTATATAATATGTAAATCTGGAGATTTTGGTAGTCATATAATTCATGAATAGGTTTGTAAAAATCTGGGAGTAAAGGGTGTTCAGTTTTCGGAACTGTTATGAAAGTTATCTTTTATAATTAATTTGGACCACCGTATCTTAATTAAAGTTTATGAAATTTTTACACTAGACCTACGTAGAGGTTTGGAGTGTATCCTGTAAATTTCATAGTTTTATCAAACCTGTAGATTTTTCTAAAAATCATAGATTACCTGCTATCCGTTTTACAGTAGTATTCGAAACCGAACTTTTCGATTCTTAATTAAGTAGCTATTTTTTGTCGATTAATCCCGAATATTTTTTAGTAGATATTTATATATATCAGAATGTTTATTGGCAAATCTTATTGTAAAAATAAATATGGTTACGTATATAAAAATTATTCAATATGTGTTAATTGGTTTCGGGTATAATAGGGTACAAATGAAGGCATGAAGGGGAAATCGTTCATTTTTTCATTCTCTACACAACCATATTGTTTTGATTGTTGGTATTTTACTGGATATTTTATCAAGTTGAGGTAGGGATTTATTGGGGTATCGTGTGAGTTTAGGAATCTTCATTTATGCATTTTAATGTTTATATATAGATTCATCATCATATTGTGCTATTTTTGACATGAGTTGTGAAATTGCATTAATGTATTTAAATGCATTGATTCATGCCACAATAGAATTTTTATTAGGTGGATCATGGAGTGCGGATATATTTATTACTTATGTGCGCATGTGAATAACATTTATGAATTGTGAATTGTGAATTGTGGATTGGTTGTTGATTTTGGGAAATGGTCGTGTGGTGTGAGCAATGGGGGGGCGAAGGAGCTCCCGGGGTGCAAGTGTAGACACATAAATTTGGTGATGATTTAATCACCATTGGATCGGTCAACTTAAGTCAATAAGTCTCGGTCAAATTCATTGACAATTACGGGTCTCACAAATGGACACGTGTCAAATTCTCAGAGGTTGGAGTTATATGCTTTTAATTCAAAATTAAATGTGGATTTATTCCCATAAATAATAAATAAATATATATATATTATTTTATGGGATTTTAAGCATAATTGGTGGGTACTTTCCAAAATTAAAACTCCACCTTTGGCCTATAAATACAAGGCCACCCAACACATTTCAAGGGAGAAAAGGAGAAAAAGGAGAGAAGGAGAAGAAGACTGCAACAAAGCTCTGCCGACTCCAACTCAACAAAAATCTCTGAAATTCTTGAAGACGAAGAACAACAAGCGCGCCACACCTGTGCCGTTCTTCTTCAAAGACTTTCAACAAATCAAGATCTCTTCAATCTCGAAGAACACAAGCAACAATCAAATAACGGTTCAAGATCAAGTTTTCAAAGCCCTTGCACCGGCGTTTTAGGAGATTTAATCAGAGGAAGATTCTTATTTATTTAAGAATCGACCACAGAGAATTGTACCATTTTATTTCATTATTTATTATCAATAAAATTAATTGTTTGCTCTTATTTTGTTTCCTAGAATTTCGGAGACAAAATTTGTGTTTACAGCAAGTCCTCGAATTATCGCGCGATTGGTTGACGTCACCGTAGGGTTAACAACCCCAAGATGGCTAGGCAGATGAACAGGTAGTTCATGTCCTAGGGTTTGTTTCACGACATAATTTTCCCATTTGATGATTTTGAATTTGATGTTATCTCGGTTGTGATAGTTGGATTTGAGTTCGTATTGAGATTATTGGTTTTAATTTCGTGATTATAGAACTTTTAAATTATCTTAATGGTATTACTTAAATTGTTCTACATGATTTTATATTGTGATTCCTTATGCATTTATATCATGACATTGGACTAGGGTAGAGACTTGATCCTATATGTATTCATTAATTTACATACTTGCGGAATCTTACGCTTCATGATTTTTCTCTACTGGGCCGTTTGTGCTCACCCTTTAACGTTTTTCAGGAAAAGAACTATTGGTGGATGATGCGTGAGCTATTGGAAAATTTGTGGAATTTGAACCTATAATAATTACATCTTTATGTAATAATGGAGATTGCGTGTCTATTATGATTTGTACTTGTTTAGCTTTGGACTAGTGTATTCGTGTTGTAATTTGATTTGATTTCGGGATTTATGTGTGATTTTATTATTTCTATTTTGCTTCCGCGCTAGTGAATTATAAAAAAAATGAATTGTACCATGTAAACAGTGTCGGTTGACCAGTTTGACCATTTGATATTTTATGAGTTTTAATTAAATTTAAGTCATTATCCGGGTTTTCAGTTTCGGGGCGTGACATAGCCAAAACCTCTTTCCAAACTCTCTGTTGTGGAACCCTAGATGGAGTCACCACGTCGTAAATGGATATTTCACAACATTTGGCCTCGTTATGAACGAATACTACCGAGGGGCTAATACTTCCCACTGCCACTGTGATCTTAATCAAATTTGGTTCATTCACCAAATCCAGATATACTCCTTTAAAACCTCATCCGCCACCATTTGCGATGAAAAACGAAATAGAAGACAACCCTCCGCCAATAGAAAGACCACAAGCAACCCTCCAAACCTGCCTGACCCACTCAGCAATCTTCATCACGTTCCCAACATCTTTATCAAACCTCTCAACTAAACAAGAACGTAAAGTCTCCCTTCGACATTTGATTGATGCATCATCAACATAAAGAGGGTCCCCGATGAGGTCTCGCCATTCTAACCTGTCCACCATTGAATAATGTAAGAAGTTTTGCAAACTCCAAGAACGAAATACCCACAATTTCACTCAGAACAATTCTAGAACCCACAAAAAGAAAATCACAAATACAAGTGTTGTACACATACACGCCCCCATCACCACCGCTATCAGCAATAAATCCTCAACCTCCATCCTGCCTGGGATCCCTAATTCAATCAATTATATGACTCGATGACAGGCAAGCATGTGACTGACTGTGACTGACAGCTGGCGGCGAGACGCCGAGGGGGAGAGGTATGACAATCCGATCAACATGCACTTCCAGATTTTTAATTAAATATCTACTCATAGATAAGTTCTGGAATTTTTAGAACTACATTATAACATACATATACACTTGCTGTAAAATTTTTAGAAAATTCAAACAAACATAACACATAAAAAAATTATAGATCGAAGTCCTTCATTTTGCTAAACTATGTAGAACTAGAATCTGGAAATTTGCATGGCAAAAATAAATTAAATCAAGGAAGATCACATGCCGAAATTGGTATCAAACCAAAGATTGAAACACGTAGAACAACTTCCTAGTTTGGGTCTTGAACCAATTCTCAAAAAAAAATCAAGAAAATGAAGAAGAAAGAAGAATGAGAAGAGGAGTAAGTGTGAGTTGTGCTTGAACACCAAAGGATCCGATCCTCCTTTAAGGAAATGATGTGGTCAAAAATTGATTATCAATTGATTCTCTGATTTCATCATTTGTCAAACCAACATGCATGTATAATAGGTGTAAAGTGAGACATGTAACATGTGGGTATGTGAGTGTGAGTTGATTCTTCCTAATTTATACATAGGACATGTAAAAAAATAAATGGTGATGGTTGAATTGGAATGAATTTTGTAACATCAATTCTAATTAATCCATGTGACATATGGAATGTGACCAAAAAGAATAATTGTGACAGTGGTTCTCAAATTTCAATATAAATCCAACTCTCACTCTTAACGAAATCAAGCGAACCTAAAATCCAAGAAAAACCAAATAAATAATACTTTATGAATTAAATAATTAGGTTTAAAAACCCAACCACTAAAACATCGGGTACGTCCCGAACTATACCGAACTCCTAAAATAAGGAAACACAATTATCTATCAAATAAGCCTAAAATATGCGTAACGTAAATATACACGTGTACAAAACAAGTACCAATAACGTGTGACAATTGAATAAAACAAACAATTTCTAAGTGTCGTGTAATGCCACAAGATAGTAATATCGTAAAAAAAATTATATAACCAAAATAAATAATTAAATAAACCGGTCATTACAACTTCCCCTCCTTAAAGTCAACTCCTAACTTCACGTCAACACCAAGTTGACAACCATAAGACTTCATTTTCAACTAACTACACTGATGCACTTCCAAAGTCCTCTAGTTAATATCTCAATCACCCAAGTTAATAAATAAAAATCCTTTATATCCTCAAGAAAAATCAACACTTTTAATCAACACAAAAACTCATTCGTGTACCGAATCCAAATAACCGAATTATATTGTCCCACATTTATCATAATGCATCTCATAAAGTTCACCAAATATCCTAGTTTCATCAAATAAAATAATTATCTTTTGAACCCAACAAATAATTCTCTAATAGTAACATTCCAAATAAAGCTTACAGAATTTCTAATATTGGTTAAGTAAGTATTTTATAAACGAAACGCATTCAAAAGGGGAATGCATCCCATATACAAAGACCCCTATGGGCCAAGAGAACCTAGAAACTCAATTTTTTCGTCGATAGATCTCCAATTTCGACCTTCCACCCAACTAAACAAACAAGAAATAAAAACATCTTTTATTGCCCTCGCAAGGGACTCAACATCCTCAAAGCAACGCCTATTGCATTTCAACCATATAATCCACCATAGGTAAAGAGGAGCCACCCTCCAAAAAAAATTATATATATAAAAAAACCGTGCATGCAAGCCAATCTACACGCTCCTCCAAGAAGCCAAAACATCCTGAACCGAGGCAGGCATCGCTCACTGAACTCCTAACAAAAAGAATAGAAAACACTAACAGTCATAGACAAACGGAAAGCCAACATGCTCAATGGTTGTAACATAGTTTCTCATGTCTCGGCCCACATATCCTTTAGAGGCCCAACCTAAATAAAAAGATCTTGCCCAATGAGAGCTTTGAAAGAAAACACGTGAAGGTCATCCTTCTGCCCATGCATCAACACGTGCCGCCTACCATTTCTTTCCAAAACATCCATATTTTCATCCGCGTAAAACACGCACCTCTCCCTCAACCCATCGCGTGACAAAACACCCATCTTCTTCCTCAATTATTTAAAACGAGAGGAAGGTGCACCACTTAAGAACTCATTTCCTTCACCCATGGAACTTCAGTCCCGTAAACCTGATCCATTTCATCATTTTGCTTAGACAACCTCCTCACTATCGTGACATGATTATGAAACCGGTAGCCAAAACCCCCTTCCAAACTCTCTGTTGTAGGAACCCTAGATGGAGTTACCACATTGTAAATGGATACTTCATAACATTTGGCCTCATGAACAAATACTACCAAGGGGCTAATAATTCCCACTGCCACCATGATTATAATCAAATTTGGTTGATTCACCAAATCCATATCTACTCTTTTAAAACCTCATCCGCCACCATTTGTGACAAAAAACGAAACAGAAGACAACCCTTCGCCAATAGAAAGACCACAAGCAACCCTCCAATCCTGCCTGGCCCACTCAACAATCTTCATCACGTTCCGAACATCTTTATCAAACCTTCCAACTAAACAAGAACACAAAATCTCCCTTCAACACCTGATTGATGCATCATCAACATAAAAAGGGTCCCCGAGGAGGTTCCACCATTGAATAAGGCAGGAAGTTTTGCAACCTCCAAGAACGAAGTACCCACAATATCACTCAGAACAATCCCAGAACCCACAAAAAGAAAATCACAAATACAAGTGTTATATACATACACGCCCCCATCACCACCACGATCAACAATAAATCATCAACCTGCATCATGTCTGGGATTCCTAATTCAATCAATTATGTGACTCGATGACAGGTAAACATGTGACTGACGGCCGGCCGGCGGCGAGACACCGAGGGGGAGAGGTATGACAATCCGATCAACATGCACTTCCAGATTTTTAATTAAATATCTACTCATAGATAAGTTCTAGAATTTTTAGAACTACATTATAACATACATATACACTGGCTGTAAAATATTGAGAAAATTCAAACAAACGTAACACATAAAAAAATTATATATCGAAGTCCTTCATTTTGCTAAACTATGTAGAACTAGAATCTGGAAATTTGCATAGCGAAATAAATTAAATCAAGGAAGATCACATGCCAAAATTGGTATCAAACCGAAGATTGGAACACGTAGAACAACTTCCTAGTTTGGGTCTTGATCCAATTGTCAAAGAAAAATCAAGAAAATGAAGAAAGAAGAATGAGAAGAGGAGTGAGTGTGAGTTGTGCTTGAACATCAAAGGATCCGATTCTCCTTTAAGGAAAGGATGTGGTCAAAAATTGATTATCAATTGATTCTCTGATTTCATCATTTTTCGAACCAACATGCATGTATAATAGGTGTAAAATGAGACATGTAACATGTGGGTGTGTGAGTGTGAGTTGATTCTTCCTAATTTATACATAGGACATGTAAAAAAATAAATGGTGATGGTTGAATTGGAATGAATTTTGTAACATCAATTCTAATTAATCCATGTGACATATAGAATGTGACCAAAAAGAATAATTGTGACAGTGGTTCTCAAATTTCAATATAAATCCAACTCTCACTCCTAACGAAATCAAGCGAACTTAAAATCCAAGAAAAACCAAATAAATAGTACTTTATGAATTAAATAATTGGGTTTAAAAACCCAACCACTAAAACATCGGGTACGTCCCGAACTATACCGAACTCCTAAAATAAGGAAACACAATTATCTATCAAATAAGCCTAAAATATGCGTAACATAAATATACACGTGTACAAAACAAGTACCAATAACGTGTGACAATTGAATAGAGCAAACAATTTCTAAGTATCGTGTAATGCCACAAGATAGTGATATCATAAAAAAAAAATTATATAACCAAAATAAATAATTAAATAAATCAGTCATTATAGTTTACATCTAGAGCTGTTAGATAACAAATTTGTTTTCCTCCAAGGTGACCTAAAGGAGGAGTGTTATATGCAACAACCGGAAAGTCTCTTTGTGAAAGGGAGAAAGAAGACAGACGCGACAAAGTTTGCAAGGCGAAGTCAGAAGCGACAGTGGTTGCAAGACAGAGTGGCTAGACGTAATAGAAGTCGCAGGTTCTGTAGAAAGCTAGATATTGCTCATGTAGTGGGAGCTATCAGTATGGTCATGTTGACCAAAGTGGTACTGAAGTTGTGCGCAACTTACAACTTCAGTGTGTCTTCAAGTTTGAATACCGGAATGAGGGCAACGTGTACTGTACTGATCATTGATGGAGTTGATTGATGGTGGCAAAGTCGTCAAGTGAGAGATTGTTATATTATGGTGACTCATTTGTTAAAAGGATTGAAAGTTGTCCCACATCGACTAAAATGCAAAACCACCTCTATATCCTTCCCTATAAATATAGGAATTTTCCTATTGTATTCTTTGTACCAAAAAGTGAGAGCCAGAACAGGTCGGCGCAGCTAGAATAGGCCAGTACCGGTGTGAGTGAAACACCTAGTGCGAGTGAAGCACAGACGGTGCACAAGAAAGAGAGAAAAATAGATACAGAGTGGTATTTCTTGGTGTGAGTGAAACACCGGTAAAAGATGGGAATTATTCCCGTGATACAAGCGTAAGTATACACTGTGTGTGTGCGTGTGTTTGATCTGCGGATCATCCCCTTGCAATCCTCTCTTTGATCGATAGTGAAATGGTGCTCTCAGTGGACGTATACTTATTTTGGCCGAACTATTATAAATCTTTGTCCATTTTTTGGTGTTTGCAGGTACACACTACTTCTAACAGTATTCTTGGGTGGGTGTAAAACCCCTATCAGTGTCTTTATTTATAAGTTGCATTCTATCACAATCTTATATATATATATATATATATGAGATGCGTCTTGGCGCATATGGTGGTTCAATCATCCATGCTTGTTTCATTTCCTCTTGAGAGACATACACGGAGGTTAGAAAACAAAGTGAAATACAACTACATTTGGACTGCAAATGCATGGTTCAAGGCTACAATGACTCTATTAGCCACTTCTAATTTTTAACTTAAACACCCACAAAAAGAAATGCAGTTTGTGTGTGCCTGCCTAAGAAAATTGACAATCCAACTAATAGAAAAAATGCTACAACTTTGCTTTTAGCTTATGCATCCCCTGCATGATAAATTCCATAAGGATGCATTTCGGTAATCTAAGGAGAAAATTTCCATTCAGATAATCACGTTCACGTGAGGTCATCCATCATTTTTTTAAAAAAAATGATCCAAGATTGATACCTTTTCGTGATTATATATATATATATATACATATATGTTGTATGCCCAATCTTCTCAGGAAATCAATCTGGTCATGACAAGTACTTTTTTTTTTTTTTTTTCTTATTTCTTTTTTGAATGATTTGTCATGGCAAGTTGATCAAATGTATAAAGAACGCCTTATTTTAACATACGGTAAGCACTGAACAGGCATATATAGCAGTCTTCCCCGGGTTGGAAGCTAGACAATAAGTAGTTAATTCTGAGTTTTGAGAAAGCTCTCCAAGTAAGATATTGCAACTGCAGCATGGAGAGCTGCTCCAATGGGAAGAACTTCCTCATCGATAATTAAATAAGGTGAATGTAGATCTGAGTTTATTGTGTCATTTTTCGTCCCAATCATGAAAAATGCTGCTGCCATCTTCTCCGAGTAGAAGCTGAAGTCCTCTGCTCCCATAGACATTGGAATAAGCTGCACATTGGATTCCCCAACCAACATTCCTCCAATCCTCTTTGCATGTTCATACATTGCTTCATCATTCACTGTTGCTGGATAAGGTCTCAGCTTCTCTTCCATAAAATCAACCACAGCACTGCACCGGTGCACGCCTGCTTGTGTCTCTATCACCTGTATGCATATACAATTAATATGGCAAGTCTAGAATTCTTTTTAGCTTAGATTGTGGTATTAAGATTTGCCTAACTGGGCACCGGAATCTATCAACAATGATCTCAAGCTTTATACTAATAAGATAGATGTTAAAAGGAATGTTGCAAAGGATAGATCATATATAAAACGTCAGGCCAAAGACTAATAAATATACACACTGGATCCAGAAATGATTCTGACATAATGTAGACTAATTATAAGGATGCTGTGTACGTTGAAACTGTTTTTGACACACGTGTATCGGTCTAGATACCTCTTTTATCCTTTGTTGAATATAGCAGAGACCTTGTGAAGTCATGCTTCGGAAAGTGCCTCCGAATTTCACTTTCTCAGGGATCACATTTAATGCTTGACCACCCTCTATGAAAGCAACCGAGACCACCTGATATATATATATATAGTTGAAATGAACAAGAGAAATGTATCATATCTTTAATTCTTTCACAATGGTAGATAATTAAGTAGCTAGACATGTATAGAAATGTAGAGAGAAACATTTCAATGACTTACACCGGCCACAAGAGGGTCTGTTTCTCGAGAAACTATCTGCTGCAGAGCAAGGATTGCGAGAGAGGCAGCAAGAATTGGGTCTCTAGTGTTATGTGGGGTTGCTGCATGTCCACCTTCCCCTTCAAGTATGGCTAGAAACCTGGCAGAGGCGGCCAGCATTGGACCAGGTCTAGATCCAATGGTACCAGTGAGCATTCTTGGCGAAACATGTAATCCGAAAATGGCTTGTGACCCATCTAGAGCGCCTTCTTTTAACATGTGGTAAGCACCAGCATGAGCCTCTTCTCCCGGTTGGAAGACGAGCTTAACAGTGCCCTGCACAATATATAGCAGGCTCAAACGTACACACAATTTCTTTGCTTCCCATCATGTATATACATATTATGCAATTGTACGTAGATTAATTACCTTGAGTTCATGTCTTCTGCGTTGGAGTAATTTAGCTGCTCCAAGCAGCATTGTTACGTGAACATCATGGCCACAAGCATGCATTTTACCATTGATTTTGCTCTTATGCTCCCAATCTACCAATTCCTTCAAAATTTAATGTTGGCTTCAACATGAGTACTTGAGAGTAATTAAACTAGAAATTTTCTCCTTTTTATAGCACTAGCAATTTCATTCACATGACTCCTTCCAATCTTAGATATTATATTAAGAGTGAGCCAAATTGAAGGAAGAAAAATGGTAAAGAAAATTCCAATACATGTCCTTGACAGAAGCATTTGTGTGCATAATGATGTTTTTGAGATTTTCTCAAACACTTGTGTTTTTGTCTGGTAAATGAAGGAATATGTTAATTATACTAAAAATGGAATTGTTTTGTAGCTCTTAACATGAAAATAGGATCCCTTCTTGAACAGCCATCTTATTCCTATACGAATGGAAATTCTAAAACGCTAGTAGCTAGGTGACTCATTATAGATGTATATGTATATGTATATGCAATTCATTTTAGGGAGGAAGGGAGAGTATATATATACCTGAATAGGGAGGGCATCCATATCAGCTCTAAGAGAGAAAAAGGGGTGGTTCCCAGAGCCAATGGTAGCGACCACCCCGGTCTCAGCCAACGGCCACCGGTATGGGATGCCGAGGGATTGGAGCTCAGTCCTGATTAGTAGACTGGTGTTGTGCTCCTCAAAGGAAAGTTCTGGGTACTCATGGATTTGCCTTCGAACCCTTTTCAACCAATCCATGAACTCCACCTCCCTTGCAGATTTCAATAATAGCTCACTCAACCCATCTCCCTCCACACACCCTCTGTTTGACCACACCACTAACATCGACACCCAAATCCATGTGCAGAGCTGCCACTCCATGCCTTTGCCTCAGGATTTAGATTTAAGTATATAATCAAATTTGGTTAATTTCCACTTTATGGAAAACTTAATTCGTATATATAACTGGGATCTTTGAATTGTATTACGGGCTATTATTTTTATAAATAATGATGAAACTCATTCCTAGAGAAAACTCAAACCTAGTTTATGCTTAATTTGTCTTTCTTGCCTAATATTCCCAAATACTACTTCCAAACGCTAAAAACGTAACAAGTTTCTTTCCCCATTGTTTAATTAGTAAACAATCATTCCATAACAACAATAATAATAGTATAGAATTAAAAAGTAAAAAAAAAAAAAAAAAAAAGTGTCTTATGAATGGTTTAGGCCTGGCCCCAACCGAATATTCTTCCCTGCCGTGTTAGGGGTGGTGTATATATATATACCTTCTTGTAGTCTTATGTATACTTTTTGTTGCCTTCAAACACAAAGAAAGAGGAGCACAAGCACATTGTATAAATGGAGAGACAAGGAGTCTCATGACTAAACAGAGCTATATACGTATAACTTTGAGATACAAATTTATTTGGCAAGGTAGATTTCTATTACTTGATGAAGTAGGTCAAAAGCTCTCATGGTGCTAGGATTCACAACACTGAAGTGAGACCACAACAACATATATGAATATATATAGTAGAAAATTTAATATTGCACCTGAATAGTTGCATATATGTGCTCATTCTTATGTGTGATATTGTTAAGACAACACTCTAGCATTAAGAATCCCTGATTGATCCTACCGTTTGACCATCATGTCTCTCAATTTTATACTATAACTGTTGCTCTTTGCCACCGGAAAAAAAAAAAAAAAAAAAACGTCTTACCATTAGTTTGTTATAAATGCTATTAAGAGTATTTCTCTCATAACAACACTCATGAACTCTTTACATTTGTCTCAAATGTTTTTGGAGCTCATAAAAATGTTTTGGAGCTCATAAAAATGAATAAGCATGCCTTGAAATGGAGATGAAAGCTTTAATCAGTTCAGATACTTAAGCGAATTTATTTGCACTTACAGTACATATAGCTTAATCCTGCAGAAATATTGATCAGCAAAGTTGTGCAATATTAGGTATCCAAGCAAGGCTAGCTTTCAAGTTGATTATTTCATAATTGTTGGATGTGTTTGAGCTTCAAATCCATCCATGCAGTAGTTACTATATATGAGTGAGTGAAGTAAGCCCAAAGCTCTCATCATAGTAGGATTGACAACACTGAAGCCTCCATCGAGCACAAGGTTGAGGCCGCTTATATAGCTGTCGGTTACCAGGACAGTAGGATGGAGGTATTCGTTTGTTTTCCAACGAGCACAAGGATTGACAACACTGAAGCCTCCATCCATTGTTGGATGTGTTGGATGGAGGTATTCGTTTGTTCTCCATCGCCGGAACCCTAACCCTAACCTGCCTCATTTTCGTCGCTACCAGGTCCTCCTCCAGTACCGAAACTAGGTTTTGGGTTGGGTATGGGTTTAACCCGAACCCAACCCAATTTAAGCATTGACCCGATATAACCCAATCCGTGCCGACCCAAATTGAACCTGAACCCGACCCAAGCCCGAAATTTCTGGGTTGGGTCCGGGTTGGGCTGGGCCAACCCGCCCAAGTTGCACCCCTATTTGGTAGGCTATCTTATCTGGTCTGGTCTTTGTTTTCAGGGACCAAACCATGTTTGTTTGGACTTGGTCTCAAAATTTGGAACCAGACCAAATTGAACTAAAGGGGGTGTTTTTGGAACTAGATTTTTTGATGGTTCAACCTGGTCCGGTCTGGTCTTATTAATAAAATATATTTATAAATAATTAAAAATGAATAAATAATAAAAAAAATTAATAATAATTATAATAAATTAAATAAAACATATTTTAAAAATAAAATATAAATAATAAATAATAAACAAAATGAATTAAATAATACCTAATAATAATAAAAAATGAATATAATAATAAGCATGCCTTGAAATGGAGATGAAAGCTTTAATCAGTTCAGATACTTAAGCGAATTTATTTGCACTTACAGTACATATAGCTTAATCCTGCAGAAATATTGATCAGCAAAGTTGTGCAATATTAGGTATCCAAGCAAGGCTAGCTTTCAAGTTGATTATTTCATAATTGTTGGATGTGTTTGAGCTTCAAATCCATCCATGCAGTAGTTACTATATATGAGTGAGTGAAGTAAGCCCAAAGCTCTCATCATAGTAGGATTGACAACACTGAAGCCTCCATCAAGCACAAGGTTGAGGCCGCTTATATAGCTGTCGGTTACCAGGACAGTAGGATGGAGGTATTCGTTTGTTCTCCATCGAGGACAAGGATTGACAACACTGAAGCCTCCATCCATTTTTGGATGTGTTGGATGGAGGTATTCGTTTGTTCTCCATCGCCGGAACCCTAACCCTAACCTGCCTCATTTTCGTCGCTACCAGGTCCTCCTCCAGTACCGAAACTAGGTTTTGGGTTGGGTATGGGTTTAACCCGAACCCAACCCAATTTAAGCATTGACCCGATATAACCCAATCCGTGCCGACCCAAATTGAACCCGAACCTGACCCAAGCCCGAAATTTCTGGGTTGGGTCCTGGTTGGGCTGGGCCAACCCGCCCAAGTTGCACCCCTATTTGGTAGGCTGTCTTATCTGGTCTGGTCTTTGTTTTCAGGGACCAAACCATGTTTGTTTGGACTTGGTCTCAAAATTTGGAACCAGACCAAATTGAACTAAAGGGGGTGTTTTTGGAACTAGATTTTTTGATGGTTCAACCTGGTCCGGTCTGGTCTTATTAATAAAATATATTTATAAATAATTAAAAATGAATAAATAATAAAAAAAATTAATAATAATTATAATAAATTAAATAAAACATATTTTAAAAATAAAATATAAATAATAAATAATAAACAAAATGAATTAAATAATACCTAATAATAATAAAAAAATGAATATAATAATAAGCATGCCTTGAAATGGAGATGAAAGCTTTAATCAGTTCAGATACTTAAGCGAATTTATTTGCACTTACAGTACATATAGCTTAATCCTGCAGAAATATTGATCAGCAAAGTTGTGCAATATTAGGTATCCAAGCAAGGCTAGCTTTCAAGTTTGATAATTTCATAATTGTTGGATGTGTTTGAGCTTCAAATCCATCCATGCAGTAGTTACTATATATGAGTGAGTGAAGTAAGCCCAAAGCTCTCATCATTGTAGGATTGACAACACTGAAGCCTCCATCGAGCACAAGGTTGAGGCCGCTTATATAGCTGTCGGTTACCAGGACAGTAGGATGGAGGTATTCGTTTGTTCTCCATCGAGCACAAGGATTGACAACACTGAAGCCTCCATCCATTGTTGGATGTGTTGGATGGAGGTATTCGTTTGTTCTCCATCGCCGGAACCCTAACCCTAACCTGCCTCATTTTCGTCGCTACCAGGTCCTCCTCCAGTACCGAAACCAGGTTTCGGGTTGGGTTTGGGTTTAACCCGAACCCAACCCAATTTAAGCATTGACCCGATATAACCCAATCCGTGCCGACCCAAATTGAACCCGAACCCGACCCAAGCCCGAAATTTCTGGGTTGGGTCCGGGTTGGGCTAGGCCAACCCGTCCAAGTTGCACCCCTATTTGGTAGGCTGTCTTATCTGGTCTGGTCTTTGTTTTCAGGGACCAGACCATGTTTGTTTGGACTTGGTATCAAAATTTGGAACCAGACCAAATGAGACCAAATTGAACCAAAGGGGGTGTTTTGGGAACTAGATTTTTTGATGGTTCAACCTAGTCCGGTCTGGTCTTATTAATAAAATATATTTATAAATAATTAAAAATGAATAAATAATAATAAAAAATTAATAATAATAATAATAAATTAAATTAAACATATTTTAAGAATAAAATATAAATAATAAACAAAATGAATTAAATAATGCCTAATAATAATTTAAAAATTAATATAATAATAATAAATAAATAATAAAATATATTTATAAATAATTAAAAATGAATAATTAATAAATTAAATAAAACATAATAATAATAATAATAATAATAATAATAATAATAAATGAATACAATAATAATAAATAAATATAATAATAAAAAATGGAATAAATAATAAATAATAATAATAAATTAATAAAATAAATAATAAATTACATAAAACATATTTAAAAATATAATAAAAATAATAAATAATAAACAAAATGAAAAAAAAAATAATAAACAAATATAATAAAAAATTATAAATAGATATAATAATAAATAAATATAATAATAAGTAATAAGTAAATATAATAATAAATAAATACTTCACAATAATAATAAAAAATGAGTATAATAATAATAAATTAATATTAAATTAATAAAATATATTTTTAAATAATTAAAAATGAATAAATAATTTATAAATTAAATGAATTAAATAATGAAATAATAATAAATAAATATAATATATATATAAATTAATAAATAATAATATATATAATAATTTAATAATAAAATAATAAAATATATTATAAAGTGAAGAAATAATAAATAAATAAAGAAATAATACATAAATAAATAATAAATAAATAGTAAGACCAGACCGCTTACCAAATAGACTTTTAAGTTTAGAATCCAGATCAGATTAGACCAGACCGGACCAAAAAGACCGCCTACCAAACATGGCCTTAGTAATTTTCCCTTTGAGATTCCCCATCTGACTCAGTATGCAGCCCTTGCCCCTGGGTACCATCACCCTTGCAGCATGTTTGGCTCCTAGGAATGATCCGACCAAGTTTACACCAAGAACTCGGTCTAGATCAGTCTTAGGAGTGTCCAAAATGCATCCAAAAGGGCGGTCCATCATATATGCCTACATTGTTATACATTATGTCTAGCTGCCCATACTTGGCAATGGTGGTGTCAATAACACTGCTGATTTCTTCTTCTTTGGTGGAGGCCACTGCCACTGCCACTGCCAGAGAAGGGACACTAGCTAGTAGTCATCTAAACACAGCTTATTGAGTGGGAGATTGGGAAAGAGAGTAATCCTGTTCCTGTGGCTTTGCAAGTTTGCCTTTTGCCAGCACCAATCCTTTTATATATAGACAATTGCATATACCTAACTAACTAATATTCGTGAAATCGGGGAAGATAAAACTAACAATTAATAATAATTGGGTTCATGAGAGAACCCTCTTATTCTTTCTTTCTTTCTTTTTTCTCATAAAAATAAAAATACTGGAACTGAATTGAATTGGCAAACGTGACATACCTAACCTTGCCTTCCCATCCCATTCCATTCCCACCATCCAACTCTGTCAAATAATCCAAATCACTTTTAGACCATGGGGATATATAAAGTATATTTTGTTTGTTTTGAAATTCCCTTTCAATTATGTTGATAAAAGATACTAAACCCTAAACAACTAAATAAGCTCCTGTGTATGTTTCATCTATTACACATTTAAATAGGTCAATAAACAAACAGACAAGTCTCATTTCTCATCGTAAGCACAAAAATCAACAAAAGCCAACTCTGCCAAATTGAGTCTCTTAAGCTAAAACGCAAGTGTAGAATATATAAAAGAAAGTCCAGTGGAACACGATCCCTGCGAGCTATTGTTGTGTATCTGAATTACTCAGATATTGAGCATGTGATTGTGATGTACTAGTATCTGAAAAAGTCTCACCATATTCTGTTCTAAATGACCCCAAGAACAGAAAGAGGTCAAGGAGTACATTGTAATAAAACTTGGTTCCACCTGTATTAGATATTCAGGTGAAAACAAAATACGACAGCATCCCTCTGGAATTACATAGGTCAAACAATGTCAAGTGCTCTTTATATGCTTGGAGACAACTAGGGGATATTTCTTACCAAGCGTATCCTACTGCTCTGCACCTCAAACATTTAGTAACCACATGCCTCGTGCAAAATTAGCGTCTCTGAAGCCTATCTTGATGAAGAGCTCTTACAAAAATGTACATATTTCTGGTATGACGGCCAACAATGCAACTCCAACTTTTTCTGTCAGCCAAGGACCCTATGAATTCTTTGATCTTCCCATGTTGCAACTTTTTGTTCCTGCAAATAAAAAGGGATTAGACCCAAAACAGATGAAAGTTGTAAAGAAAGTACGGGGTTTGAGGGAACACTAATTGGCAACAGAACCATGACTTCTTTGGCATGTACCCTAACAATTTTCTGCCACATATTGTTCAAGCAAATCAAAAGCCATATGACCACCGACAAGACTCCATCCTATTATATATATATTTACAACTCTAATACATACTACAGACCACATTTAATTTTCCAATAAATCTAATCACTTGGTGTATAGCTTATCCTGATCATGACCGTTAGCTTCCGTTGTTCCCAATCTTGTTTTTTCTTCTTTTTTTGTCAACAATAATGGTGTTGAATCTCGTAGAGCACAACATAACACATGCAATCCTCCAGAAAATTTCATGTGGGTGTCATGTACTTATTACTAGACTGTCTGTATTGCCCTAGTTTGCAAAGAAGGATTACTTTAACCATCATATGTGGTCGTGAATTACTGAAACACCTTCACCTCTTCAAGTATAACTGTTATCACCTTTTATATGTACATACACGATGTATAATATATAAAACAGTTGCTGGACATTTATTATGGCTGGCTCCGGACTGTCTTTGAAAATTTGGAAACAACGACATAGCTGTGTGAGAGGAAATAGCAGTGAAGTTTGTTGAATTGCTGGAATAATCAGTTATTATGACTGACAGTTTTGGCCACCGGTAAGGTCAGAGAGAAGCTATTCAAGGTCGCTACATATGGATTGCCATTTGACATAAATGTCAGCTACGTAATCCCCAGAGGTTGGGCTAACCCCCAAGATCCATGCTATTAGTTGACCGATGCGCCAGTCAAAATTAATACAGAAACTTATTCAAAATGCCAAAAACAACCCTCTAACCAAAATAACAAAATCTCTCCTCTCTTCTCCTTCACCCCCCACCCCCTTCTCAAAAAAAAAAGAAAAAAAAAACGAGAACGCCATCATCATCACCTCTCCACCACCACAACAACAATTATTGGCAATCAATAATGTCAAATATAACCATTATCAACCAAAATAATCAATAAAAGAGCACAAAGAATCGAAACCTAAACCTTCTTGTTTACATAAGCTCTTATTCTGGAGTCGACCCATCAAAAACTCCTTCTCTAAATATCTTCAGAAATTTATTTTCCAACTTCCCACATTAAATATACATCTATACGTGTACCCCCAAAATATATATTTATACATATACCCCTCAAAATAGATATGTGAGTATATGACAGAACAATAAAACTAGCTTATTTCTGTTTCAGCACGATCTTAAATATGATAAGCATTGTTAGATCAGTTTCCTCATCTACCAAGTCAAAAGACGGACTTCAAGCCAGCCAACCACGTACCAACCTTCAGCTTCTATAAGCCTTTATGTTCAAATCCTCCCTCTCAAGTACCTCGTTTATTCATCTCCTCCCTCCTCTCCCCTAGTCTAGTTGTTTGAAGGTCTATCACCACCTTAGCTTGCCACTTGTGCCCCAGAGTCAACAAATAGCACTTTCAACAATACATTAATGTAGAAAATTGGAGTTTCGCAAGGAACAGCAGTGAAGGCACAATCACAAAGCTCAAGAAGCATGTCAACCACTCCTACACACATTGATTCTAAGACACAGAAAATTTGTTTAAGATTTTTTAAAGTCTGAAAGACTTCCATCCCTCATTCAAGTTATATGTAAGTAGCCCCTAAAGTTCATGAGCACAATAATAGTTGAAACAAATTCTCCTATGCATACTCTAAAATTGCTTGTGATGTCCAGGTGTCAATCACCACCTTAGCTTGCCACTTGTGCCCCAGCTTCAATAAATAGCATTTTCAACAATACATTAATGTAGAAAATTGGAGTTTGGCAAGGAACAGCAGTGAAGGCACAATCACAAAGCTCAAGAAACAAAGTCAACCACTCCTACACGTTATGATCAGTATCAAGACAGAAATTTTGTTTAAGATTTTAAAGTCTGAAAGACTTCCATCACTCATTAAAGTTATATGTAAGTAGCCCCTAAAGTTCATGAGCACAATAATAATTAAAACAAATTCTCCTACACATTCGCTAAAATTTCTTGTGATGTTCGGGTGTCAATCTTGATGTTGTGATCCCATGTACCTGTCACTACAACTGATTTGCCGTATACAGAAGCAAAATAATATAAAAGCAAAAGACTGCAAAAAATAAAGATCAGGTTTCAAGTTTGTAGTGTTTTCACCTATCAGTACAACAATCAATTCAAACTTAATAGCATGCAAAGGATACTAAAGGAGAAAGTATTGGAAGTTGCAAGAAAATGATTACATTTTTTATATACAGTAAAATGAATAACATATTATCATATTGACGAAATAGCATGCATAAAGCCATAACTTCTAAAGGGACTAATAATGCAAGTCATGAAACACGACTAAAAGTAAACTTCAAGCCTTTCAGCACCACCACAACAAACTTCACTAAAACAATATCAAACAAACTCACAACGAGTTAGCATAAGTTTTGCATCCAAATGAAACATATGATGAAAGTTTACCTGCACAATGCCATCCTGAGCAATTCTCTAGAATTTTGCATCTGAAACGTGAACTGCATTAGCAGTAAGAGCAAAATGGTTCCAAAAAGTGAAGCGAAGAGATATTTTGCTTTATAAACTGTTGGAATTTCTCAAGAGTTGTCTTGACCCGCCTCTCCCCACCCACTACTGCTTCTTATGTATTTATCAACAATACCAAATTCTTTATTCTGAGCAATCCTCTGGGCATAATTCTCAGTTGAAATAAGGCCCTTTCTAAGCCTCCTATAATAGATGATCTGCCAGGGCCAAAAGCGGGCAGAACCAAAGTAAGTCTCCAATGGTATAGTCATTTCATTTTCTTTTGGGTGTTCCAGGCCATAGTGTTTCCGAACCATGTATAACTCCTCCGGTGATATGCTCTCTAAATTACCTGAGCGGGATTTTACAGAAGCTTCTAAATCGGGCTCTTTAGTTTGTGTCAACTTGTTTCCTGTCATGAGGACGTCTAAATTTTGAAGATCCCTCAATTCTCCCAAAGTATGAGAAGACAAACTCCCAGTAGTATAATCACCCTTCTCTAAAAGCGGAGTAACTGAATTTTTCACTTCGCGTGAAATTCTGGACATAGAATAGTTTTTATCTTCATCCATAAGCTTCGTATGACTTTTGTCCATCTCCTCAGCTGCACAGAAGGGTGCTGCTGCGCTTTCATTTTCCATGCCAACCGTCACATTTTCAAGTTCATAATATTCTGATCCTACATCACCACGTATTTGTTGTCCTTGCTCAACCAAATCTATCTTGGAGTCAGGACTATTGACTCTCAACAAAGAGCCCTTCTGATTCATCTGTGCCTTATTTGGAGAGGACGGTAAAGGTGTGCCTATTGATACAGACAAAGACAAGGACGTAGGAGACATGGACCTCGACCTTGGCCTGGAATTATAGCTTCCAGACTTGGAAAGATGTGATGTTGAGATAGATCTTGATCTCGAAGACTGGGAACGTGTTCTGGAACTTTCTGATCTTGATTTTGAACCAGAACTAGACCCCGAAGGAGATCTTGAGGACTGTGAACGCAAGCGCAATCCAGATTCAGTATAATCAGCATGTTTAGAAAGTGAATCTGGGCCCCTTGCTCTCTTCACATGATGTCTTTCTGGAATTCCACTTTCTCTCCTATTTCGCTTCTTTAGCCTGTAGTCCTTTTTGGGATCCTTTTGAGTTCCCTTTCTGATTGGAGAATTCACACTCCTTATTGATCTCCGATGCTTTCTCGAACTAGATGCCTCCTCATCATTCTTGTGTTGCCTCATCAATGTAGCACCCCTACTTAACTGCAGCCTCCGCCGATACTTGCGTCCACGACTTCTCGAATCACCTTCAAATTTTTCTCTATGATTGATTTCATCATTTCTCCACCGATCAAACCTGCTCAACTTCTTTCTCCGAGTTGCACTTTCTTGGGGACAGTTACGCATTTTGTGACCCAAATCCCCACAAATGTAGCACGCCTGCTGAGGTTGTGCCCCATCATGATGGTTAAAAGCTCCCTCAATAGTTTGCTCTCTCCCTATTTTCTCCTGCGGCTTTATCAGAGCAGGTGAATCGCCTGAACGTGTCTCCTGATAATTGTCATTTCCATCCCTTCTGTCATCATCATGATAGGGTTCGTAGCGATCAAATTCCAATCCGTTTTCAACCGCAATTACATCTGATGGGTCACCAACTTGTTCCTCCCATCTGTCATTGTCCAAGATGTTAGGCTCAAAGCTACCACCTTTTTCACTCAAAGTTTCCATAATATTATGATTTTTTCCCTTGGTGTACTCCTTAATATTGTCTTGATGGTAGCTTGTTACTCCATCCATCATGTCAATAGAGTTAACCCTTCCACCGTTACTATCTGGAGGCTTAAAAGCTTTTCTGTAATCTCGTCGATCATTTGAACGCAGTTTCCTAGTGACATAATCCTCTCCTCTTGCAGATTTCCTTCCTTGCTGCGCCTCGAGAGATCTGGGACCCCTTGCAAATCTCGGCAAGGGTCTCGGTTGCCTGTTTGACCACGAAACCGTTACAGGCTCCCCACAGATGTTCTTGCCCCGGAGTGCTGTTAGAGCTTTCTCTGCATTTGCAGGGAAGTCGTAAACCACAAAACCAAAACCATCTTTCAGTTGTACCTTACACCGTCCAAACCTCAAGAAAACACGTTCAAGTTCATCCCTATGAAGGCGGGATGATAGATTACCTAGATGCAAAGACATCTGCGGCAAAAGAAACTAAAATCCCTTTACATATCGAAAGCTGCATATAATATTCGGAAAGTAGAAATGTAGATATTGGCTGATAAAATGTACATAGAATTCATGTTTGCAGCATAGGAAAACTGCCATGTTGTTGACCGATATTCTAATATCACTAGAAGCCAGGAAATAGACTTGTTATCTACCAAGGCATCGTTTTCAAAGGTTTTCCTTTATAATTTTTCTCTTTATCAGGGAGGGTAGATTGGGTTTACAGTTGTACTTCAACTGAAAAACATACCAATATCAATCAACATTTAAACTAAACAACAAGCCAATGAGTCTAGTCCATTATAATTCAACATATTCTTGCCTATGAAGAGCTTTGTAATGCCAAAGGGGTGGAGACTGCACATATGATGAATTTAAAATCATCTCATAAGTTTTACATTTCAAGTGAAGAATATGCCAAAATATCACTAACGCCGCACACATCACTCAACAACAATAACTTACAATTTTTGATCTCTCTCTCTCTCTCTCTCTCTATATATATATATATACACACATATATTGACATATTGGTAACCTTTAAAAAATGTGCTCAGATAAATAGAAAATCTCCAACATACCATATTATGTCAAATTGAAAATTGTGGGGATGAAGTCAATTCTAGACATTCAATCTTCAATTGAAAACATAATCTAATACATGAGGAGTATATAAAATCCACAAGTTAAATTAGAGATAGTTTAGGTATTGAAAAGGGTTCCTATAGAGAGAGTTGTAAAATGAATTTTACTAGTATGAGTGGAAAGGTTTGCAACAGATAATAAATTTGAGCGCAACATCTGTCTATGACTTGAATAGAAAGGGTGTTGAGTCTCAAGAGGGGGAATCTGGATCATGTGATTTAGCAGTCCAAGTGAGTGTGTTTAGAATACAATTGTAGAACAACACATCACCAAATTAAATTAGGAGACAAAATTATCAAACAGCTGATATGCATTACTGGAAAACAGAGAACGAGCGAAATTTCACATTCTCCATATCTCTACAGAGGGTAACGATTTTGATAGTTAAAGATGATAAAATCAGAAAAACAATACCCTATTTTTACTAATTCTGATTTGGGAGAGAAAAGAGATGTGAGATACCTGTAGTCTGTAGTTGATTATAAAATGAAGAGTTAAAAAGAGTTTGATGAATCGAATCTAATATCACACTGCTCTCATCATTTCCACTTGGGACTTGGGACTACGTCTCTCTTCTTCAGATGCCTCATATGATGCTAACTGTGGCTCTAAACTCTTTAATGCATCTCTATTTATTTTTTTTATTTTTTATTTTCTATCCATCTCTAGAATAAAAGCAAGGATAACCTTTGGAAAAAGAAAAAGAAAAAAACAGAGGGAAAATATCACTAACCTCCCCTGAGGTTTAGTGATATTACATGCGATACCCTTATTGTTTCCAAATCGAGCATATAACTCCCTCCATTTAGCTCTGGTATAACTTACACCCCCTACGTCCAAAGTCAAGCCGGTCAACTCTGATTTCATGCGTGATTTTACCTAATTGCTCTTCAAATTATATTTTAATTTTATGGTAATTTCAATAAATCCCCCTAAACTATTGAATTTCATATTGCCCCCACCCTAATGGGTAAATTACAGTTTCACCTCCTAAAATTCCAAAAAATATTTAAAATTTGAAATATATATATAATTAAAAATATATATATATAGAATTTCAAAAAAATATAAATTTCGAAAAACATATATAAATTTTGAAATATATATATATAATTTGAAATAAATATTTAAAATCATAAATAAATATATAAAATTTTGAAAATATATAAAAATTGAAAAAAATATATAAATTTCAAAAAACATATATAAATTTCGAAAAATATATATAAAATTTGAAATAAATATATAAAATTATAAATAATATATATATAAAATTCTGAAAAAAATGCATAAATTTCGAAAAACATATATAAAATTTAAAAATATATATATATAATTTTGGAATATATATATAATTCGAATATATATATATATATATAACATTTCAAAAATATAAAAATTTTGACAAAATATAAAAATTTTGTATATTTATTTATAAATTTTATATATTTATTTATAAATTTTATATATTTATTTATAAATTTATATATTTATTTCAAATTTTGTATATATTTTTCGAAATTTATATATGTTTTTCAAAATTTATATTTTTTTTTCAATTTTTATATTTTTTTCAAAATTTATATATATATTCTAAATTTTATATATTTATTTATAATTTTATATATATATTTCAAATTTTATATATGTTTTTCGAAATTTATATTTTTTTTCAATTTTTATATTTTTTTCAAAATCTATATATATTTTCAAAAATATATATATATTTTTTAGAAATTTTATATATATATATTTCAAATTATATATATATTTTTAAATTTTAAATATTTTTTTGAATTTTAGGGGGTGAAACTGTAATTTACCGATTAGGGTGGGGCAATATGGAATTCAATAGTTTAGGGGGGGTTATTAAAATTAACCGTAAAATTATAATATAATATGAAGGGCAATTAGGTAAAATCACACATGAAATCAGAGTTGACCGGCTTGACTTTGGACGGAGAGGGTGTAAGTAATACCCGAGCTAACCTGGAAGGAGGTATCTGCTCGATTTGGAAACAGTAGGGATACCGCGTGTAATATCACTAAACCTCAGGTTAGTAATATTTTCCAAAAAAGAAAACACCGATAATGATAGATTATTTCACAAAATTAATTTTTTAAAATCAATTTATACTACTATTATCTTTAGGATATCATTCTTTTTAGGGTTTAGGATTCATTCATTTTAGATGTGTGAGTAGGGATCACAATTTATCCCGCCCCGTCCCGTTTTATAACGGTTCTGAGTGCCCTGTTTATACTATATAGGTGGGGATGGAGATGGGGATAGGGTTGGGGAGAAAAACCCGTACATATACAGGGCGAGGACGGTTTTAGGTGTCCCTTCCCCGTTTAAACACTATATTATATATATATATATATAATAATAAGTGTAATCCACTAAACCTAGACTCTTTTTGCAAGTAAACTTACTATTTGATAATTTTCTTTTTTGCTATTGTTTTTAGAAGAATGTCTTATAATTTGGATTGTGAGATAATTTGGTGGTTTGTTGAGTTTTTATAATGTTGAATTTAATGTTTTAAGCATATAATTTTATAGGATTTCTTAATTTACAGTGACATTTAAAAAAAATTCAACTGTTAACGGGTAGCCGTGAACACCCGCAGATTTTAAAAAATTCAACGGGGATGGAGATGGGGTGACCTCCCACCCCGTTTAGCCAGTTTTGGGTGGGGACAGGGTGGGGTTTTCTTAACGGTTGTCGGGGCAGGGTAGGGTACACCCACCCAGAACCGTATCCGTTACCATCCCTATTTGTGAGTAGAGACACTTTCATTCGCCCTTTTAAAGTTTTGTAAGCTTTTATTTTACTTTTTTAAGACCTCGGTCTTTTTACACCATAGAATAGTGACACTTGATTAGGGCTGAAAATTTGCAAATGAAACGAATCGTTCGTGAGCAAGCTCGAACACAATTCTTAGGCTCGTTTAATAAAAGCGTCGAGTTTAACCATTACTAAGCTAGGTTAGCCAAGATCGTGAATGCTCTCGTTTAAGTTAAATAGTAAAATTATCTCATATTTGACAAAAGAAAGTGTTCAAATTGTGAAAAAATTATAGAACTTATGCCGCCATTACATAAAAATCATTCATAAAAATTTGTACTAGTGAAAATATGTTAAAAACAGACCTATAACAACTCAATCTAGACAGTTATTAGCAAGACTGCAAGAGTAATATATGTTTCAACTTAAACGAGTCGTTCGTGAGTAAGTTCGGACTCGACTCGTTAAAGTTGGCGTTCGGCTCGGACTCGTTCATTAATAAATGAGCCGAGTTTGAACACATTTTCTAGGTTTGTTTAGTAAATGAACAGAGGTTGAACATTTCAAAGCTAGATTCGGCTCGATTCGTGCAACCATACACTTGATCATCATTTTAAAGTCTTCCAAACTTTATTTTGTTTTGTAAATTTCCTCGGTTGATGATCGTTGTGGAGGCTTTTCACTAGCGTGGATGGTTCAGTGTGCTCACTGCTCATCATCCATTTCATAACAAGTACCAATACAACCGGTTAGAAAACTAGGTGAGTGAGGTTGTTATGGGTATTTTTTTATGTAAAGGCAGACAAAAGGGTATGTTTTGTAATTTTAGTGGGGGTATTTGATAATTTTAAAGAGGAGTTTTGAATATATTAAAAAAAATAAGCATAAAATATAAAAAGAAAAATTGAGTGGGAATTAAAATTTTAATAGGGTAACTAATCATAAAATTTTGGTCAATTATAAATGAGGTTCACGTTTGTCATTTATTATCGTGTTTCCTGAAATTTTGCTCATAATTTCAAAATTCTCTTTTTCATTATCTTAGTTGTTAATGAAAATTTGCATAGATACTCAAAGATCATGTCGTTATATGACAAACAATTGCATTAAATACTGATAAAATTGGTTGCAGGGTACTTAAGGTGGACTTGCATACATAATGCCTTTGTTGTTTACATAAAAAAATGATAATTAATTTATTGCATAATGCTTTTAAGATATTTATATAAATATTAATTACTTTTAAAAAAAATGATTAAAGAACATTTAACACTATTTAAATATATAACATGCTAAAAAAGTGTTTATTATTTCAGTTATTAATAAATGGTTAATTTCAGTAAACCCCCATATACTATCCAATTTAATCAACTAACCCCTATTGTGTCCATTTTGCCCCCTATAATATTCAATTTCATCAATATGCCCCCTCACCTCTCAAAATGCCTAAACTACCCTCAATAGTATAAGGGGGTTTAGTGAAATTAATAGTATAAGGGGGTTTAGTGAAATTAATAGTATAAGGGGGTTTAGTGAATTATTTCGGAAAAAATAATATATACTTTTTGCAAAAAAAAACAATTCGAAAAAAAAATCATATTTTGTTCCAAAATATGAATATTTTTTTGCGAAAAATATTTTTTTTTGCGAAAAAGTATATATTATGTTCCAAAATATGAATTTTTTTTTCGAAAAATAATTTTTTGCAAAAAATATATATTATGTTCCAAAATATGATTTTTTCTGAAAAATATTTTTTTTGCGAAAAAATATTTATTATGTTCCAAAATATGAATTTTTTTTTGAAAAAATATTTTTTTTGCAAAAAATATATACTATTATGTTCCAAAATATGATTTTTTTTTGAAAAATAATTTTTTTGCAAAAATATATACTATTATGTTCCAAAATATGATTTTTTGCATAATAGTATATATTTTTTGCAAAAACATTATTTTTCGGAAAAGATCATATTTTGAAACATAATAGTATATATTTTTTGCAAAAAAAATATTTTTCGAAAAAAAATTCATATTTTGGAACATAATATATACTTTTTCGGAAAAAAAAATCATATTTTGGAACATAATATATATTTTTTGCAAAAAATTATTTTTCGAAATTATTTTTCATATTTTGGAACATAATATATACTTTTTGGCAAAAAAAATATTTTTCAAAAAAAAATTCATATTTTGGAACAAAATATGATTTTTTTTCAAATTTTTTTTTTTTTTGCAAAAAGTATATATTATTTTTCCCAAAATAATTCACTAAACCCCCTTATATTATTAATTTCAAAAAACCTCCTTATACTATTGAGGGTAGTTTAGGCATTTTGAGAGGTGAGGGGGCATATTGATGAAATTGAATAGTATATGGGGCAAAATGGACACAGTAGGGGTTAGTTGATTAAATTGGATAGTATAGGGGGATTTACTGAAATTAACCCATTAATAAATTCTTTTTGAATACATCTTTTGAAAATAAACTTTTATTTTAGTACAAAAAAAAGTTTGAACTTACGATAACAAGTTTTATTATTTAAATTAAGCTATATTATAAATAACATGCTAATTATTTTTTAAAAAAATTATAAATCATAATTCTAATTTATTTTTATTCGAGGAGATATTTACTCTAAAATAATTAAGTTAAATAGTTAATTAATATTATAAATAAGAGAAAAGATCATGGTAACAAATTGAGTAAGAATGGTAAAATAGTCTTTTGGAATAAAATTGGGTAATTTGTAATTGATAATTCAAAGATGTAAATTATAATTTTACCCACTCTTATTAGGACATATTATTGTCCCCTCCCCTTTACTATGGATAATTATTGTTACCTCTCTCGCTGTTCATAATTTCTTGTTAAATCTCCCTGGGCTAACTTTTGGTCTAGTCAACTTTAGTCAACACTTATGTCATCTAATTTTTTAGAGGTGAAGTAAGTATATTGCCCCCTAGATTTTGTGAATACTTATATTCTCATTCCAGAACAACTAGGGTATAAAGGTAACTTCATTTTCCTGGCTACTCACATTGAACTCGGATGACTTTTAAGTAGACCTATTAATAGATCGGATTCAGATTGGATAAGTTAAATCCAAATCCAATTTGTTAAGAAATCATATTATTGGATTTGGATCTTAATCGGGTTATCGGATTTTATTTTTAATCTATATCCGGTTAATATCGGATTTAGATTATAATCAGATTATTAACAGGTCTATTGATAACGATGACAAAAAATCCCGATCCGTGATCCAAATCCGATAATTCGACGAATTTTTACTTAATTAATTCATATTTGAATTTCTTTATTATTGGATATCTGATCGGATTATCTAATTAAAAAAATACAAAAAATAAAAAATTAATAAATATTGAAACACTAAAATTATTCACATTTTTAATAATTATATTTATGATCAATCATTATTAATAAATAATAAAATAATTAACAACTAACATTTATATACATGTACAATATTAAATATATACACATAAAAATATCAAATATATATATAAATATATTATATATCGGGTAATTATCGGATCAGATTGACATAAATCCAAATCCAATTTATTAAGAAATCGGATTATCGGATTCAGATCCTAATCGGGTTATCGGATTTTATTTTGAATCCATATCCGGCTAATCAGATCGGATTCAGATCAAAATCCGATCCATTGATAGGTCTACTTTTAAGGAAGGAAAGCATAAATACCTAAAACATATGAGAGTAACTTGTAATATGTCCTAACAAGTGGGGTGAAACTACAATTTACCCTATAGTTTATGGAGTTTTGTTACGAAAATGCAATAGTTCAGGGGGTTGTTTTGCATTTTACCCTAAATATTATTTATTACTCCTAAGCCCATCATCATCAGCAGCAGCATCGCGTTCCCTCGCCTCCTCTCCTATTCTCAGTGTGTCGCTGAGGAAATTATTGTATAAAGTTGGGCCGGATCGGATCAAATCAGATCAGATCAGATTTATATATATATATATAGAGAGAGAGAGGAAGGGTAGTATTGTATTGTCATCCATGACGCTTGGCTCAGCAGGATCCAGTGTCGTGGGTTAGTCTTTCAAGCCAACTTCCTCTTTTCATCTCTTCTTTGTTTTCCAATTCTGCTCTTGGGTATCTCTTAATTTCTTGTTTCCATTCATTGTTTTCCTAGTTGATGTAACTCTATGTACATCATTTTTTTTTTGTTGTGATAATATATATGTATATATGTATATCTTGAGTATGAAGAATTATATGGTGTTGTCCTAAATGTCTTTTTGCTAATTGTCAATTTGAGAAAATTATGCTTCGGGGCCAATCTGGATTTTGTTGTTTTTACTGTCTTTTATCATTTTGAACGAGTTCTCTTTGTGAAAATTCCATGTAAAACTCATTTTGAATATATATATATATATATATATATATATACATGTATCCATGTGAGTAGAATATGAAAATCTTGAAAGAGAGTTGCAGTAGATCCTTACCCCTCAATCTGATGGGTAGGTCTTCTACTCTCTACTCTTTTCTAGGAGTAGTTGCATTGCTAAGTCCAATCGGGATGCCTCAACTGAATAGTTCAGAAGTCACCCAAATTACAATCCTAAACTTTGAAATGATTGCCACTAAAACATCTAGGAAACCTCATTGTGCAATCCAACTTAGCTAAGACGCACCTCTCTTCAATTATATTTTTGGGATCTTACTATATGATAATGAGTTTACTTTCTATCCTTCGAACACTCAAACTAATCCGGCCTTTATATTTTCCCCCTCAAACAAAAATAAAATGACTACTGAAATAAATAATCTCTTGATTTCAGATTTTTTCTAAGGGAAAATAATCATCTAAATAAGCCATTACTCAACCTAAAACATAGGTATGTATGTTGAAAGGGAGGTAGGTAGGTTTGGGGCTATAAATGTTTGAGTGTGCATCTATGCATGAGTTTTTTTGGATTTCTTGAGTAATCTGCCACCATGTAGCTTCCTTGTACAAAAGGGTCCGAATCATTGATGAGAGCTCGTGTGATTCTCGATTTAGGATCTTATACTTTGAATTAAGTTGTTTGTAGAGACTCTTTGTTACATACCATGCGGAATTGTGAGTATTAGATATAGCAAGGGCATATTATATAACCATACATGTATGCTCCTGGGCTAGACAATCTTATCCTTTCTATTAGTGAGTGCTGGATAAACTTTGTTCACAGCCACAGCAATGTAGAAAGAGGCTGCTTAAGTGATAATTGCTGGTCATCTACTGAAGAAAACGTGGATGACATTAATATCTATTTTCTAGGTGACATTACTAAAAGAGGCAATTCAATTAGTTTCCATTCTCATACTTTTCCCATTTTCCTTGCAATGGGAAGATAATTTTTTATGACTTCTGAGTTATACGGATAGCACATTTCTCAAGTTATTCTGTTCAGAAGTTGAAGTTCTGGACTTTACAAATCTTTTACTTTTTTGCAGTCCCTCGAAACTTCAGATTGCTTGAGGAACTTGAACGCGGAGAGAAGGGTATTGGAGATGGCACTGTGAGCTATGGGATGGATGATGGAGATGACATCTACATGCGTTCTTGGACAGGCACTATCATTGGTCCTCATAACGTAAGAGACATTTTTCTCTCTGCTTAATTTAATTTCAAAATTGCTTTAGGGCTACCTCTGGTGTTATTTAGTCTGCTGTTTCCCTATCTTTATTACCATCCTCGTGGTTCCATTTTATTCAAACTAATAAGCCTATACTGGTTCGAGAATAGAAAATGGAGGTGGCGACAGCTGCTGATGAAAATCAAATTGCACAAATCATTTTTAGCTTGCATTCCAGAGCAGGAAAAAACTCATAATTAACCTGTTTTCATTTCATTCAAACTTGCTGCCTACATATTGAGGCATTAGGTTTTGATCCTCAGTTTCTCTGGCACCCAGAAATAAAAAGAAAAACAAGACGATAATTTCGCATCCTGTTTATACCTCTTTTTATTTTTTCTGAAAATTTGCCGATCTACTTTTTTGGAGATAAGTGGGTAAATTGAGTAATCTGACATGTTTAGCCAAGCTTTTAAGCCTGTGGCTTTCTTTCTTCCTCCTGCCCCCTGCCCTCTTTCCTTCTCCTCTTCCTCCTCTATCTTTAGTATCAACTCTAGTGTTTATAAGTAATCCTTTTGAAAAGTCTTATGGTTGCAGAGCTCTTAAACTATGTGATGTTTTGTGAAGAGAGACAGTATAGATGATGTAATATAGCTGGAACTGCTCCGGCAAGCAATTATAAAGTTCTAACTTTATGGTGCTTTTAGTCTGTCAGTCTTACTTAAATGTAGATATCTGTGCGGATCTTCTATATTTGTTTTTGACTCATTGCTGTCATTTCAATTATTAAGTACTAAGGATAGTCGCTCTCCCAAATTGAAGAAAATTTTGCGTTAATCAATATGTATTATGAGCATTCAATTGTGGTTAAACTGAAAGATATTAATTGATATTTGTTACTCTATACTGGTTTAGATAGCTCAATCAAGAACTGGTTTTGTTTGTTTCAGTCTGTACATGAAGGTCGCATTTATCAGTTGAAGTTATTCTGTGACAAAGACTATCCAGAGAAGCCACCAAGTGTTCGGTTCCATTCTCGAATTAACATGACCTGTGTCAACCATGAAACTGGAGTGGTACACTCATTACCGTCTTAAATGTCGATGTGGATTGTTTATGCTTTCAACTCTTAATGGGTCAATTTATTGGTGCATTCTGTTTTAACTCATTTGGTTAGTTTATGCTATTTTATTTATTTGATGAGTGAGATTGTCATTGGCAGCTTTCTCCGGGTGATGCCTTAACCAAACTAACACTTCTAGGATGTTATATACAAATTGTGTACTACTAAATTTTGATGATATTGATAATTTAAATACTGGAGTATCAGTTGTTATTTGTTACTATACTTTATAAATGTGGAACTTAATGGAAAAAGTGGTCAATTGTTTTTCCCTACGTATGTTTTTTTTTTCTTTAATGGGGTTTGGTTGATATACAACCCGAGTCAACCAAAATCGGTTATGACGGCTGCTTTAATTCAAATTCAGTGCAAGTTGTTCCAAAATTATGTTTTTACTTGTAATTGAGGATTCTCGCATTATGTTAACTGGTTAATTATTGGTATAATCAACTTGTCTTTCCTTTCAACAAACTATAATATGAAGGTTTTAATAAATATAGAACAGAAATTTTTGTAGTACTTAAAAAGTGGAAAATGATGAATTTTGTTGTTTAATTGTTCCGATGGTAATATGCTGGTGATGTGGCATCCAAGTCAGTTTTGCCGTTTTTATGATTTTATGGTAATTGAAATGGTTGACAAGATACTATGCCATTTAATTTTTACAGATTGATCCAAAGAAATTTGGAATTCTGGCAAATTGGCAGCGAGAGTACACCATGGAAAATATACTGATACAGCTGAAGAAGGAGATGGCAGCCCCAAACAACCGTAAGCTGGTTCAGCCTCCTGAAGGGACTTATTTTTAGTTTAAAGGATTATTATAACAGTTTGATGGACAATTTTGCATATTACTACTATGCAAATCCATAGTTTGTAACCGACTTGAAACCATATGGAAGCTAAAAATCCAAAGGGAATGCTGTAAAACGCTTTCTCCCATTACCCCTTAATAGCTTCTCAATCTTTGTTGTCCTCCTGTCTTTTGTTATTGAACTGTGCTGTGGGGATGCTGGTTGATTAATGGGATTCTTCTTCTGTGTCAAATGTTGAATAGGTATCCTTTTCTGCAGCGAGCTTCTGGACTTTATCTTGGGTCTTCTTTTTTTTTTTCCGGGCAAGGAAGCAAATTTAAGGTAGAAAAACAGGGAGGGGGGAAATTTTGTTCTGAACAAAGTGTAGACTTGAATATCAGTCTTGAGAGAGTCATAAAGTCGAGGCTCAATCAGATTGGAATATCGAGTCCTATTTGATCAATATGATTTGGATTGATGGGGCCTTGTATGTAGCTTCATTTTTTGTTAAAAATATACATAAAAAATGAAGATATACATACAAGGCCCCATCAATCCTCTTCCTCAACTTTTCTCACCACTTGTTTATTATATCTACAACCTCTCTGACTATCTATATATAAAATATTGCCCTCCCATTCACAATTATTCACGGCCCCAACTTGCAAATATTTCTCTTCAAGCACTTGAAAAGGAGAAAAAAAAAAAAAAAAAAAAGGGGAAGAAAATGAAGCTTCCCTTTTCCTTCAAGAGCACTGAAACCAGCTCGTCATGGCCATCATCATCATCATCATCATGTGGAAATCCAAAAGCCCTATCCTTGGGAGCCGTCAATGACATATACGGGACGATAAACTCTGCCTATCACGTCGATGTCACCAGCACCATCGGAGTGGCGGACCCAACTGAGTCATGGACGTTAAAGTCAAGCACAGAAGACGCAAAGAAGGAGGCGGTGATTCGCGGGTTAAGGTCAGAGAGGCTGTTCTTCGAACCTGGAGAGACTAGGTCGATAATGGAGAAGGCTAAAGAAGAAGGTAATAATATAGTGTTGAAAGAGATGATGAGTAGTAGTTTAGTAATGGAAATGGAGTCTGAAGACCCTTACTTGGACTTCAAGAAATCAATGGAGGAAATGGCGGAGGCTCATGGCGGGCGGTTCAAGGAGTGGGAGTGTCTTGAAGAGCTATTGAGTTGCTACTTGAGGCTCAATGCCAAGTCCAATCATGCCTACATACTCCATGCATTTCTTCATCACTAATAATATTAATCCTCCACTAGTACTTGATCATTCCTTTTCTGCTGCTACTACTACTATCACTACTCATTTCTCGTCATCCTCCACTAGTCCTTCATTAGAAGCTGAAGATCGATGCATGATGAGATAGTATGAACTATATATATATATATAAACAGCAGATAGATCGATTACTACAATATATATAATATAATATTATTGTTTCGCATACATACATGCATGCATGCGCCATCTTCCTCTTAGATGTTTGACTGTGTGGAAATTTCTAAACTAGTACTAGTTCGTAATTTATAATTTCATTGTACCTCACTAGATTCAGAGCTTGTATAAACTACCAAATAAACACATTTCAGTTAATTATTTCAATCGTGTGATCATATTTACCTTGAATAACATAATGGCTGGCAATAGTCATATTAATTTGTTTTGGTACGTCTTTTAATTTCTCTATATATATGTATATACACGTAATCTGCATAAACAAGAAAACTACTCCAATAGGTAAATACTGATGTCATTTCTAATTAATTAATTAATTAAGATGGTTCGAAATTTATTTTCATGAAACTGCGCGCATGCCATAAGAAGATTACAGAAGACAATCTTCTGATACACACAAGAAATAACTTCAAAAAAAAAAAAAGAGCAAGAAATCAAGCTAATGGCAAATAGAAAGAATTCGTAGTTAAGGATTTTATTACTATGAAATTAGTGCCTTAAAATATATGCAAGACCTAGCTAATTGCATGATATAATTAATACTTAGTAATAATAATAAATGAATAAATAAATAGAAAAGAAAAGAAAAGGAAAATAACTTGTTTGAAAAACATGAACTAAGTAGTGTTTGTATATGTATATATATATGCAACGTTTTTTGTGTAGGGTGTGATGTAGGGACACTAGTGCACGTTGTCTTGAGATAATTAATGGCTTGATACATGGTGGGCGTGGATTTCAAATTGGAGAGCCGTCTTCATCATATGATGGCAACAATTCAAGTCCAGAAATTTGGCCAGAGTGGTCCTATATATATATATATATATATATATATATATATTGTTGGTTTTCTTAAAGCCAGTAACAAAATTGAAATGCAAACAAAAACAGAGTATTTTTGGCGATGCTTATCTATTACATCATTTTCTGGTTTTCTCATTATATAAGCAAAAATACAAAATCATAACTGCACCACTAACATTACAGCCCACGTTTTCTAAAAATAAAACTAACCACATAAACTTTACTCAAATAACTGCTACTCTAATTTTTAGTAACTGCTGACTCTAAATCCTAACCGCCTAAAATATGCATAAAGTGCAAACCATACATAGACAACTAGATTAACTCATCAATCTCCTCCTTAAGCTTGTTGTCCTTCACTGACGATCCGCACACCAGTTTTCTCTCTCATCTCCAAGAATTTCAATCTTGCAAGTGACTTTGTCAGAATATCAGCACGCTGATCTTCTGTGCATACATGTTGGACTTCAATCATTCCTGATTCAACACAGTCTCTAATGTAGTGGAATCGGGTATCAATGTGTTTGCTCCTCTCATGGTGAACTGAATTCTTGCTCAATGCAATTGCGGACTGATTATCGATCTTTAGAAACACTTTCTTAACCTCGGTCTTTAACAACTCTGCCAACAATCGTCCCAGCCACACTCCTTGACACGCTGCTGCACAGGCAGCGATGTACTCTGCTTCACAGGAAGATAACGCAACCACTTTCTGTTTTTGTGAACACCAACTAATAGGATTTGACCCAAGGAAAAATATTAAACCTGAGGTGCTTTTCCTGTCATTAGTATCACCAGCTAGATCACTATCAGAGTAACCGATCAGCTCCAAGCTTCCTTCCTTTTTTTCATAAACGCAACCGAGGTTTAAAGTTCCTTTCACGTACCGCAGTATGTGCTTCACCGCGGCCATGTGCTCCGTTGTGGGCTTCTCCATGTATCTACTCACCATGCCGACAGAGAATGCCAAATCTGGGCGCGTGTGCAGTAGGTATCTTAAACTGCCAACAATACTTCGGTACAGAGTTGTGTCTACAGGTGGACTTGTGCTTTCCTTGCTCAGTTTCAGACGAGGTTCCATCGGGATTTGCGAAGGGTTGCAATCTTTCATGATGCATTTATCTAAAACCTTTCTTGCATATGCCGACTGGTTGAGTGTAATCCTTTGAGAATTCTGACAGACTTCAATTCCCAGATAATAACTTAGTAACCCAAGGTCACTCATGCTAAACAATCTTTTCATCTGTGATTTGAACTTGTCTATATCTTGAATACACTCTCCAGTGATGATTAAATCATCCACGTAGACTCCAACAATTAAATTCCCTTTACCTTGATTTCTCATGTACACGGCATGCTCTAAAGAACATCTCTCAAAACCGAGTGACCTCAATGACTTGTCCAGTTTTGAGTTCCAGGCTCTAGGTGCTTGTCGCAAACCGTACAATGCCTTGTGCAGTTTCAATACCTTGTGCTCTTCTCCTTTTATTTCAAATCCCGGCGGTTGAATAACATACACTTCTTCTTCCAAATCACCGTTGAGGAAGGCTGACTTTACATCCATATGATGCACCTCCCATCCTTCATGTGCCGCAATAGAGATCAGCAAACGTACCGTCTCTAGCCGAGCAACAGGGGCAAAAACTTCATCAAAGTCTATGCCTTGTCGCTGAACGTACCCCTTTGCCACTAATCTCGCCTTGTGCTTCACAATTCGGCCTTGAGTGTCCTTCTTTAGCTTGTAAACCCACTTTAGACCTATAGGTTTGTGGCTGTCGGGTAATGGGACGAGCTTCCAAGTTTCATTCCTTCGAATGGAAGAAATTTCCTCCTCCATTGCTTTTCTCCACATCGGGTCTGCCTTAGCTTCTTCGAGAGTTGATGGCTCCTCCTCTCCTAGCAAACACAGTCCCGAATACTCCAGTTCTATTGGGAAGGTTTCATCGTAAAGGCTTTTGATGTCACGCTTACCCCGTGGTCCTTCTAATGAACTCTCATCAGATGTTGTGGGCTGCACTACTTCTGTTGAGGCCGAACCATCAAAAGCATCAAAAGTTTCATCTGGAGTGTGTGGTGTCAATGAATCGGGGTCTGAAACAGATGTTCTGGATCTCATGTTCATCACTGGTGAAGCATGCTGGTATCGGTTACCAGTTTGTTCCTGTGTCGGCTGTGGGAAATCCATACCAGAATTGCTGATACCAATACCAGAATCGCTGACCGCCTTTTTATCTTCCTGATTTGTCGTATCAGATGCGCCTGCTATGGTAAAATAGTGTGCTGTAAGAGTGTTCCCTGCTGATCCTGTACCTGTTACTGGAGATTTGCTCCACTCCCACTTCTTCTCCTCTTCGAACACGACATCCCGTGTCACCGCTACTCGTTTTTACTTTGGATCAAACATCCGATAGCCTTTTGTATTCGAATCATAACCAATAAACACCATTGGCTTGCTTCGGTCTGCAAGTTTTGAAAGGTGAGGTGTAACATCTTTTACGTGTCCCACACATCCAAAGATGCGAAAGTGATCAACAGTTGGCTTGCGGTTGTAATATGCTTCATAGGGAGTTTTGCCGATGATGTTTTTTGTTGGTGCTCGATTTAGGAGATATACGGCAGTTGATACCGCTTCTCCCCAAAATTCGCCCGGGACTCCCATGTTTTTCAACAAGCTCCTTGCCATGCCGACCACCGTCTGATTTCTTCGTTCAACAACCCCGTTCTGCTGAGGAGAATAAGGCGCCGTGAGATAACGCTTAATTCCCAACAGCTCACAGTAAGTCTTGAACTCATTTGAGGTGAATTCGCCGCCACGATCTGTGCGCAAAGCTTTCAGCTTACTGTTTTTCTCCATTTCGGCTGCAGCTTTGACCTTCTTAAATGCCTCAAATGCTTCGTCTTTGTTTCGGATCAGCACCTGCCACATAAACCTTGTACAATCGTCAACCAATAGCAGAAAATAGCGCTTGCCTCCGTGTGTAGCAGGAGTTATTGGCCCGCACAAATCTCCATGCCACAGTTCAAGAGGTGATTCTGCTCGAAATTTCGCCACTGCTGGAAAAGGATTTCGGTGTTGCTTTCCAATCAAACAACCATCGCAGATGCGGTCCTCATGCTCGATTATGGGCAAGCCGCGCACCATCTGTTTCTGATTCAGAATCTTCAAGGCATGAAAGTTTACATGCCCGTATCTTGCATGCCATCGCCACGCTTCTTCTTTGCTCCTTACCAGAAGGCATTCGGGTAGAGCTGGTGCTATGTTAAACACATATAACCGGTTGCTTGACCTGTTCACTTTTGCTAGTAGCCTTTGTGATCTGTCCAAAATAGTCATAACACCTCCTTCAACCACAACCTTGCATCCGTTCTCATCTAACTGGCCAAGGCTTATTATGTTGCTCTTCAACATCGGGATGTAATAGACATTAGTAAGTATTCGATGTTCACCTGTGAAGCCTTCAAACAAAACTGAACCTCTTCCTTGGATTTCTACAGCCGAGCCATCCCCAAATTTGACTGACCCTTTAATGGTCGTGTCAATTTCAGTAAATTTTTCGATACAACCGGTCATGTGGTTACTTGCGCCGGTATCTAAATACCAAGCCTTTTCTCGGGTGCTTTTAATCTTTGGCACCACCTTGTCTTCGTGCAGTAACACTTGCTCGTTCTGTATTGCGTGGCTGAGAACACAAGTTTCGGCCATCAACAGTGCCGGTTCATCATCGGTTTGTGTTGTAACAAGATTGGCCCTCTCTCTTCGGTTTGGCTTGGGACAATCTTTTGCGAAGTGTCCATATTCATTACAATTGAAACACTTAACCTTGGATTTGTCGAAGTTGCGTGGCTTTCGGTCTTCGTTAGTGCGTTCACCATTTCCTCGACCTCCAACATATCCACGCCCACGACCACGTCCTCTCCCGTGACGTCCTCCTCTTTTGTTGTTGCTGAAACCTTCATCTCTCTTTGCCTTTGGGATTCTTGCCTCCCACTCGGCCTGGGAAAGGAGTAACTGTTCTCCACTGCCCTTTGAGTGCAGTCGCCCTTTAAGTCCTTCCTCGAAGGTTCTGAGACGGCCGATCGCCTCTGAAACCGACATGTTCTCAATATCGCCAAACTGCTCGATCGTTCCGATAATTTGGAGAAATCTATCTGGAACTGCGCTGAACAGTTTTTCAACAACTTCGCTGTCGTCGAGCTTCGTGCCCAGCGAGCGGATCTCACCCACCAGAGTGGTAAGCTTCATGGAAAACTCGTTTATTGTTTCTGAATCCTCCATGTGTAACTTGTTCAGTTGCCGTTTCAGCACCTGTACGCGTGCCTTCTTGACGCGATCTTCACCAACTCGCATCTCCCTGAGTGCGTCCCAAGCCTCCTTTGCCGTCTGCTTCTCCGCGATTGCCATCATCACATCATCTGGCACGGCTTGAGAAATGGCCACCATGGCGCCTTGATCTTTGTCAGCGTCTGTGTCTCCACCTTCGATCACTGACCATACTCCTAGCGAACGCAAGATTATCTTCATCTTGACAGCCCATATGCCGTAGTTCGTTTCGCTTAACGTTGGATATTGGATCGGGATTGAGGCTCCTCTTGCCGTCGGTTTGACAACTGCAAGCGTCTTAGATGGATCTCTTTCGTCACCGGCCATTGCTTTGACAACACGGCTCTGATACCAAATGTTGGTTTTCTTAAAGCCAGTAACAAAATTGAAATGCAAACAAAAACAGAGGATTTTTGGCGATGCTTATCTATTACATCATTTTCTGGTTTTCTCATTATATAAGCAAAAATACAAAATCATAACTGCACCACTAACATTACAGCCCACGTTTTCTAAAAATAAAACTAACCACATAAACTTTACTCAAATAATTGCTACCTTAATTTTTAGTAACTGCTGACTCTAAATCCTAACCGCCTAAAATATGCATAAAGTGCAAACCATACATAGACAACTAGATTAACTCATCATATATATATATATATATATGCTCACTACCAGCTGCAACAATATTATCGTAACCCAGAAATCGAGATTAATAGAGAGAGAGAGATCAATTAATGTATCTACAGAATGGACCTCTTCCATCTCCCGGGGCATATAAACCTAATGCACCTCGATCAAACTCATTATTAACTCCATTAATAAGCTAATTGTCAATAAAATGTAGATGGAAAAATCTCAAGATATATCTTTCAACAAGTGTCGGAATATTAATTCAAATAAGGACCCTCAGAACCATTTACAATATACCATCCGAAATAAATTGGAAATATTGGAACTTGAGGATTTAAGCAATGCTCATCGCCAATTAAAAACCTGAAGCTGAACTATAGATTCAAATTTGATATATATATATACCTGTGTGCGCTATTGAAATTTCTGATGGCTTGGCAAGCTCATCGCCAACTCTTTTTCTGTTCTTGTTGTGCCTTTTCATAGGCATTGTTTGGTTTGCTCTTTGGTGGAATAAAATTGAATTACCGAAAAAAAAAAAATTTCTGATCGCTAAACAATCTCAAAATGAGAAGATAAAATATTCACGGGGGATTATGGTAGGGCAGCCTATACATGGCGTTATCACGCCTCACTGGGCTATATATACAAGTCTAATCTCCCTCTCTCTCTCTCTCTCTATATATATATATATATATATATATATATAAATGGCCTAGTATACAAAGTGGTGATGGAAAAAACAAAGGAATGAAATATTCTCTAGTGGCCTGGGTGGGGACTGGGAATGAATGTTTGACGCCGGACAGAATAGAGATTATTCTGCAGGCTAGCGCAACGAGTAATTTGCAAGAAAGAAAATGGAGAAATTATTCGACCCAAAATTCAGAGAACACTCTGAAATTTAATAAAATTCTTAATATTCAAAACTGATAAAAAACAACCCACAAGCCGAGTTTAAATAGCTGAAAATCGACCCCTAATGGGATTTTGCCAAAAATAGCAAAACCCTAAAAGTCATACCAAAACAAAATAGGGAAAAAAATCAAAAGATTGCCAAAAATCTGGCCCAAATCGGGTTCAGAATCAATTCCTAATTGACAAATAGAAAATTACCCTAAATAGCAAAAATTAACTAAAAATAAAGATTTGAAAAGGAAAACAGCAAATCACAATTTCCTGCCATCCTTGCGCTGATCCTCCTGCATCAGTCACCCCGGGTTGGAAAGAACTCGTCCTCGAGTTCACAGCAGCATCAGCAGAATCCGCAAAACAAGGACTCAGGTGTTTCACATTAAAGATATCAGATGTTTTCAAGTGACTAGGGAGACACAACCTGTATGCGTTGTCATTAATCTTCTGCAATATCTCACAAGGTCCAATATTCTGCTCCTTAAGCTTATTATACTCGCCAACAGGGAAACGATCACGAGTTAATACAACTCAAACAAAATCACCAACATCAAAAAGTACCTGACGATGATGACTGTTCGCTCGAGTTTTGTACTTGGCATTACTCTCGTGAATGGCCAGTTTCACTTGCTCATGGATGCCTCGAAGATGTTGGCCATTAGACGACGGAGACATCGGCTGATTAAATGCAGAAGGAGACATCATAGAGACTGACGAGGGAGAACCCTTCTTTCGGACAACGTCTTTAGATACTACGTTCTCGCAACTGTCACTGTCAATAATCATCTTGCAGACTTTGTCGGCCATGGTACAGGTTGTATGGAAAACATTGGTTCTCAACCAATCATCTTTGGAATCGCTTCTGGGAGTCAGGAGGCTCTTAGGAATGACCAGAGTTTCATGGTCGTCCCCATACAACACATCATCATCTCCTTCTGTGTCATACATTGGCTCTCCAACGAAAGTATCGGTTTTCAACCAATCATCTTCAGAATCAGAATCTTCCGAAAATATTGGCCATAACGGTGGATACGGATTTTCGAAGGTGGAATTGTCGGTATCAGAATCTTCCATATCATGATTACCGATTTCCTGCGCCGCCAGGCGCTGGGTTAACTCTGCCACTTGCCTCTGCAAATCCTCAATCATAACATCCTGAACGTTACGATCACGGTGCGGGACTTCCTCAATCGGAACCTGCCCACGACGACCACGACCACCAGCCATTGAAAACTGATGAAAATACCGCCTCAGGAAGATGCTGAGCTCTGATACCAATTGACGCCGGACATAATAGAGATTATTCTGCAGGCTAGCGCAACGGGTAATTTGCAAGAAAGAAAAGGGAGAAATTATTCGACCCAAAATTCAAAGAACACTCTGAAATTTAATAAAATTCTTAATATTCAAAACTGATCAAAAACAACCCACAAGCCGGGTTTAAATAGCTGAAAATCGACCCCTAATGGGATTTTGCCAAAAATAGCAAAACCCTAAAAGTCATACCAAAACAAAATAGGGAAAAAAATCAAAAGATTGCCAAAAATCTGGCCCAAATCGGGTTCAGAATCAATTCCTAATTGACAAATAGAAAATTACCCTAAATAGCAAAAATTAACTAAAAATAAAGATTTGAAAAGGAAAACAGCAAATCACAATTTCCTGCCATCCTTGCGCTGATCCTCCTGCATCAATGTTCCCTGCCTCCACAAATATTGCATAATTGGTGGTGGTCCAGTCCAGCATCTTCATCTGCATGCACGTGATGTGGGCATGCAATTGCAATTATATTTGATGAATTGGAGATGGATTTCAATCTGATATGGAGTACTTTTTTTATCAATCCAACATGCAAATATTAAGTGCAATATTACATAATTATAAAGATATGATTTAGATATATAAAGATGTATATATATGTACATTTATCCTATAAAATGTTGATTGGATAAGTCGGATGCATCTCGTCCTATTTGATGACGGGATGCATCAACGTATATGTATATTAAACCAACCACCAGTAGCTATTTCAATAATGTATATATGTATATATATTCCTTCATAAAAAAAAAATATATATATATATATATATATATTAATTTGTGAGAAGCACCAAATAAGGGAGGCCCATCCACTATTAATTAGGCTGCCTGGCCCTCTCCATAAAATGCTTTATAGTCCTAAAATCATACAAAGGTGAGGGATTGACTATCAGATTAGTATGCAAACAAACATATCAAGTCTTCATTGTGGCAATAGTGAATATATATATATATATATAGTGCGCGCTTAATTTTCATAACGCACAATCTACACAGCGAGTTTATTTTTGTTAAATCATCATCCAATATTGTCCTCAAGTAGTCCAAGACATTCCAATATTTTGTTTTCAAATAGTCCAAGACTTGTTATCCTAATTGTTTGATCAACCAATAAAAAACCAAGTATAGAACGTCTCATGGGGCCTACAACTACTGTACTTACAAAGCATCATCATCAATATTCATGATGTTTAGATACTTATATAGCTCTTACAAGGGGCAAGTTCTGGGCAAATCTTGCTAATTTTTGTATTACGATTCAAAGTACCCTACTTAAAAAAGGGAACAGTCTAACCAAACCATATTGCACTAATCTGAAAATTCATTGAACAGGCTGCTAAGAATTAAATAATGTCAAGAAACCAAGATTGGAATACAAACTTACCGATTAAAACATGTACCTCCAATACACATATTGTAGATGCTAAAAAATCAACAATACAATAATGAAATTTATTGATCATTTTCTTTTTCATATATACATTTCCTTCTTGGGCTTTGAGCCCATTAGGGCGACATTCTCTTGTTTACATCATTATTTTTCTCTTTCTTACATCACTAACTTGGTCGCCAAGTTGTTTTCAGCATATTTTGGCTATTGGGCTTGGAATGGGCCCCCATCCTCGGGCTTTGGTCATCCATGATGGGCCATCTAGTTCGTGGGCTAAAGGCTTGGTGGACCTGAAGAATCCCACATGTACACAAGCCCCTCTTGGTTTTGGGCTTTCAAACACTTAAAGCCCATAGCCAAGAGTAACATGTGGTGGGTGGATAAGTCCCCTCTGTCAGGTGACGTGGCAGGGCATTAAATGAGGACAGTTGTCCTCATGATTTGAATTCAAATTCGTGGCCATCGTGGCCTAGATTTTCATGCGGGTGGTTGAAAGGGCGGCTCAATGCCCCGTTGCTTGTGCACAGGACTTTTGGTATTTGTCTTCAACCCCCTATAAATAGCTCTCCCTTACACTTATTGCAAGCTTCTTATTTTGTGATTTTTATTCTCTCAGCAAAAAGGAACTCCCTGCAAATCATCTTTCTAGTCAGTTTTTCACCAGAAACTGCAAATTATCACCGGAAAACTCATCAATCCTTGTCGGAATCTTCTCGGAGTTCATTTTAGTGTAAGTTCTTCATTTCTGCCACAATATCTGACAGTAATGACACCTGATCGAGTAATGATCGTCTTCCTTCCTCTGTTGACCCTGATGCCTCTCTCAGTTCCCTATTAGTTGAAGTGGTTAGGACAGTCAGATCCAGTCCTTCGGAGGTCACCCAGCGTGTTGGTACCGGTGGGGTTCCTGTGGTCACCGTTCCAGTTGGGGGTCAAGCTATTAGGAGATCTGGAACACAGATTACCGTTGATCCCTTGATAGCTGAAAGAAGGGTAGACGCAGTTCTAAAAAATCTCGAGGTTCCTGATGGGGTGATTATCAGGCACTACCCCAAGGATAAGGAATTTAGATTGGGTGAAGGAGTTAGGGATGACATGATCTTGCTTTCTTCCTACCATCTACAGATCCTCCGATTTCCAATTCACCCTTTCTTTCTGTTTGCTTTGTCTACCTTAGGTCTGGCCCCGTTTCAGGTTTGGCCAAACTTATTTAGAATAATGGCCATGGTCCTACTACTTAATCGGGATCTAGGTCTGGATTTGGGCCTGGCAAAGGTCCTTTTTTCTTATAAGCAACAGAATCAAAATGACTGTAAGGGGCGTTTCAATCTTTTTCCTTATCAGGGGAGAAAGATGTGTGATGGAGTTGTAAAGTCTAATAAGGGTTGGAAGAAGATGATGATTTTGGTGAGCAGGAATTGGAGACATCCCGATGCAAACTTATCGATTCCCAAAGCTTTTAGCCATCACCTATTCCCCTATTTCAAACCTTATCATTCAGGGGCATGTTTTTGTGGGGTGTGTGATGACAAGTTGGGGATGCATGTTTTAAGTTTTTTGAAGGCGCCCGCTAACCACAAGACCCCATTTTATATTAAATCTCGTTTTGACCTTCTAAAGTCCAAAGTTTGGGGTAAACCTTTAAGGACGTGTCCTGATTTTCTGACTGATGATGTTTTGCAGGAATTATCATCTAAAATAGCAGACATCATGCTGACAATTCCTCAACCTAGTCTCAAGAGCAAATGAAAGAGGGCATCGGGCAACCCAACCACTCTTGTCACCCCTTCAGAAACCGCATCCCTTTCTGTCAATGAGGTTTCGCCACCACCCCCTTCAACTGATCCTCCACTTACTATTCCTCCCACTCTTTTTGGAGCGGAAGGTGTTTCTACCCCTACTTCTCCTATTCTCCCTTCTTCAGGGTAGAATTTTACTGACCCACCCCGGTCCGCTGGTGATGGTGCTTCCATACCAGCTAGAGGGGGGCTACATTGTCATCTTCGTCCATGCAGGGCGTCACCCGATCCCGACCGGAGAATGACCAGGCTGGACATTCGGTTCGACCTCGATTAATAACGACAACCTCTCCTAGCGTGCAAATGGAAAACAAAGTTGCGGCTGAGAAACCGGTTCCTTGGAGTCCGAGAATAAGGCTCCCGGGTGGCGGGTTTTTGGTCACTAGGAGTGAGACCATCAACGATGACGTTGCTCTCTGAGAGATGGGTCTTCAGATCTGGACCCCAGCTGACTAAAACGCATCTAGAAAGTGGACAGGAGTGAGTTGCCCCTGACTGAACCTGATATGGCAATGAAGGTGGTTTGTATGCAACTTGATCTCATCTTCCATCTGATTTCTTCTTGATTTGTCTACTTATTGTGTAACACTTGTGTTCCTATGGAAGATGTTTTACCTGATCCAAGTTTATAATTCAAAGCTTGAGGAAGACAGTAGGACCCTTCGCCAATTGGCAGAGTACCTGAGGCTGAAGGAGGAGGGCAGGAAAAAGACGGCTGCCTTACTGGTGACTGTCAATGAGAAGTTAGAGGCTCAAACTGTGCGGGCTATAGCCGCTGAGCAGCGATTTCGGGAGGCTGATCAGAAGCTCAAGGAGATGGAGGAAGCTCATCAGGCCCTGTTGGTGCGAAACCAGGAGCTGGTGATTGAGAATGAGGGCTTGAAGACTTCAAATGAGAAGCTTCTGGAGGAGAAGGTCGAGACTGAGAATTTTCTGGCAGTGGAGAGGTCCAGGGTGGAGATGTGTCATCGTGGTGGCAAACAGATGTACAAACGTTTTTGTGATACCTCCAACTATCGGACTGGATTCGGCTGGCGGACTTGCTTCCAGGACTTCCAAAAACCCGCTGAGGAAAGGGATTTATCTCAGTGGAGGAATTCGATGAGTCTCTTGGCATTTCCCCCCCTTATAAAGATCCAGAAGCAGGTCCTGATGACCTCTTCTTCTGTGAGTTCTTGACTAAACCTCTTCCCAGGTCTGATCCTACTTCTGGCACGGTTTTGTCTGAACTGGCTCTAGTTCCTTATTCCACTCCTCAGCTCGATCTCTTTAGAACAGATTCAAGCACTCAAGGGGAGGCCGTTACCAGGGCCAGTGACAGGATTGAAGAGTTTGGACCTGAATTCAGATACCAGGGGCAGAAGACTTAGCTTTTCTTCTCTGCTTTTTGTATGTTTTTAGAACTTTTGTACTTGTAAGCCTTGGGCACTGGGGCTTCATTTTTATTGGAAAGTTTGACATTTGAAGGACCAAGATTCATGGATGATTGATTTATTCTTTGATTTTTTACTTTCAGTGATAACATTTGGTTCCTTTTTATGGATCAATGTTGTGTCTTCAGGCTCTTGAGGCCATGTGAGAGACATAACAACACTTGGATAATTTTTGTAAAACTTTAACTACTTATGGATCGGGTGTTGTGTCTTTCGGGCTCTTGAGCCCATGCGAGAGACATGACAACACTTAGTTTATTTTTGTAATTTTGATCACTTGTGGATCAGTGTTGTGTCTTCGGGCTCTTGAGGCCATGCGAGAGATATAACAACACTTGGATAATTTTGTAAAACTTTGACCACTTATGGATTGGGTGTTGTGTCTTTCGGGCTCTTGAGACCATACGAGAGACATGACAACACTTAATTTATTTTTTCAATTTTAATCACTTGTGGATCAGTCTTGTGTCTTTGGGCTCTTGAGGCCATGCGAGAGACATAACAACACTTGGATAATTTTGTAAAACTTTGACCACTTATGGATCGGGTGTTATGTCTTTCAGGCTCTTGAGGCCATGTGAGAGACATGACAACACTTAGTTTGTTTTTGTATCAGTAATCATCTGTAAGCTATCTTTGTTAAGAAAGGACAATTTTACTGATGTCAACTCAACTGATCTGGCATTGAAACCTTTTTACAAAAGCGAACAAGGTAAGGTAAAAATCTAATTGGCCCGTTATAGGTAGTACTTCTTCAGGCGGGAGGCGTTCTGGGAGTTTGGCTCCATTCTTCCGTTTTTGTTTTTGCGGACGCGATATGCTCCGTGCCCGATAACTTCGGTGATGGTGTATGGGCCCTCCCAAGGCTCCCTAAGCTTGCCTACGAGTCCAATTTTTCGCCTAAGGACCATGTCCCCAACCTGGAACTCTCTTCTTTTTAATTTTTAATTGAAATGGTTTCGGACATGCTATTGGTAGGCTATCAACTTGACCTCTGCTGCATTTCTTCTTTCATCCAGCAGATCAAGGCCGTGAGCCAGATGCTGGTTATTAGGACCATCTTCCCAGGCTTGGCTCCTGAGGGTTGGAACTTTGACTTATGTGGGGATTATAACCTCAGCGTCGTATGTCATGGCAAATGGTGTCTCCCTGGTGGGTTGCCTAGGTGTCGTTTTGTATGACCAGAGTACTTCAGATAGTTTCTCTAACCAGACCCCTTTGGCTTTTTCGAGCTTCTTTGTGAGAGTGTCAAAGATGGTTCGATTTGTTTATTCAGCTTGTCGATTCCCTTGTGGGTATCCAACCGAAGATGTGTTCTGATTGATGCCATGCTCGGTGAAGAATGCCCTTACCTTCCTGTTCTCCAAGTTTGTTCCATTATCCATCATAATTGTTTTCGGTAGCTCGAATCTGTATATTATGTGGCTCCGAATGAACTTGATAACATGGTTGCTCTTAATTGCTGGATAAGCTTCGGCTTTTACCCATCTTGTGAATTAATATGTGGCTAGAAAGACTTAGGAAGTTCGTATTGTCTTCGGGAGTGGACCCACAATATCCATTCCCCATGAGGCGAAGGGGTGAGAGACCACGGTAGGGTGTAGGAACTCTGGTGGCCAATAGATAACATCTCCATGCATTTGGCACGCCTTGCATCTTCGGACATAGTCCTTAGAATCCCGTGAAAGATAAGGCTAGAAGTAACCTTGGGAGTGTATTTTGTGAGCCAGAGATCTTCCTCGGGAATGGTTCCCGCATGACCCACTGTGGATCTCCTTCATTACTGCCCTTGCTTCAATTTCCGATAGAGTTGCCTTCTTATGATTTAGTATAGGGCAAAATACATCCAGATCTTGCGAGTTTCTACTTTATTCTCTGGGAGGAGCCCGTGCCTGAGGTAATTCGTTATGGGATCCATTTAACTGGATTCCTAAGATATAAACATTACATTATCGGGCTCTTGAATGCTCGGTCTAGCTAGGAAATCTACCAACAAAACCCGGGTCAGGTCCTCGCCAGCTGAGGATAGGTGGTCAGCCATAGTGTTTTCATTTCTTGGGATCTGAGTGAAAGTTATTCTTTGAAAATACTCTGTTTCCTTTAACACGAGTGCCCGATAAGACTCCATTTTTACATCCTTTGTGACGCCGGACAGAATAAAGATTATTCTGCAGGCTAGTGCAATAGGTACTTTATAAGGAAAAATAGGAGAATTTCGACCCAAAATTCAGAGAACACTCTGGAATTTAATAAAATTGTTTATAATCAAGAATAATGAAAAAAACAACCCACAAGCCGGGTTTAAATAACTGAAAATCGACCCCTAATAGGATTTTTGCCAAAACTAGCAAAACCCTAAAAGTCTTACCAAAACGAAACAAGGAAAGAAATCAAAATATTACCAAAAATCTGGCCCAAATCGGGTTCAGAATCAATTCCTAATTAACAAATAGAAAATTACCCTAAATAGCAAAAATTAACTAAAAATAAAGATTTGAAAAGTAAAACAATGGATTTAGGTGTCGAAACGAGGTGCACCGAGCGTGGCTGGGTGGCCACGACGTACGCGCCGAAATTAGCTTTCCGAATTGGGGTCACGGGCGCGAATCAGACACTTGTAGCTCCAGTTATGGCCAAAAAATCGACACGTGCACGGAAACCGCCCCAATTAGGCTAGATCACGATTTCTTGTCATCTTTGCGTTGATCCTCCCGTTCCAGGTAATCCAGCGCCATTAATGCGCAATCTGACAGCTCGGTATCGTCTGACTCGGATCCCCCTGCATCACTTTGCCTCATATTCTCATTTGATTTGCCGGATGATTAATTGGGAGTCACTGTACACTGCTAAGATATAGATCTGGAGGCTTTTGGCTAACCTCAAACCATATATGATTGCTTCATACTCGTCCTCGTTATTGGTGGCTGAGAATTGTAGTCGCATTAACATATGGAGATGGGTACCATCGGGCGTACGGATTTTCAGACCAACCCCTAACCTGTTTGAACTTGTTAACTCGTCCACAAATAGCTTCCAAGTATCTGGCTCATGTTGTTGATCGGTATCCTCAGTTTCCTCCTCAAGCAAGAAATCTGCCATTGTTTGACCCTTGATGGAAACCTGGGGTACGTAAGTTATATCATAAATACCTAATTCAATGGCCCAATTTGAAATTCTGCCAGAAAAGTCAGGTTTAGACATAATGACCCGGATAGGAGTGGAGGTTGGGATGATGATTGGATGCGCCTCAAAGTAATGCCTGAGTTTTCGTTTTGCATTTATCAGTTATAACACCAGTTTTTCTTGCATGCTATATCGGGTTTCAGCATCTGCCAAGGATTTGCTTGTGTAGAAAACAAGCATTTGCAAGCTCCCATCTTCCCTAATGAGGGATGCACTGGTTGAAACGGAGGATGTTGCCAGATAGAGATACAAGACTTCATCGGGTTTCGGCGTGGTAAGGATTGGGGGCTTGGCCATATACTCCTTCAATGTTGCGAGGGCCATGGATTGCTCTGGACCCCATACCTCACCCTTCTTTGCCTTAATTGCCTGAAAAAATGGTCTGCATCGATCGGTAAGTCTTAAAATGAATCTGCTAAGGGCAACCACTCTTCTAATCAGGACTTGAACATCCTTATAAGTCTGGGGTTCCTTCATTTCCATCAGGGCTCTAACTTGTGTTGGGCTAGCCTGAATTCCGGTCCGGTCCACAATGTGTCCCAGGAACTGTCCAGATGACACGCCGAAAGAACATTTCTCCGGGTTGAGTTTCATTTCATGTCTTATGAGGATATCAAACACTTGTTGCAGATGTCCCAAATGGTCCTTTTTTTCTATATTTTTGACCACAGTGTTGTCGATATAAGCTTTGATCACAGTACCCACCATCCCTTTAAAGATCTTATTTACCAATCTCTGGAAAGCAGCACCTGCATTTTTTAATCCGAAAGGCATAACTCTAAAATAGTAAGTACCTATTTCAGTGATGAATGATGTCTTTTCTTCATCGACCGGGTTCATCTTTATCTGATTGTACCCTGAGTATGCATCCAGGAATGTCAATCGCTCATAGCCAGCGGTAACATCTACCATTTGATCAATTTTTGGCAAAGAAAAACTATCCTTCAGGCATGCCCTGTTCAAATCAGTAAAATCAACACAAACTCTCCACTTACCATTATTCTTTTGGACGACTACGACGTTGGCAAGCCAATCGGGGTACTTCACTTCCCTGATGAACCCTGTCTGGAGCAATCGGGATACCTCTTCTGCTATGATTTGGTTCCTATGGGCTCCTATGCACCTCTGCTTCTGTCTGATTGGCCTTATATTCAGGTCAATATGTAGTGAGTGCTGTCAGACAGCGGGATCAATGCCAGGCATATCCTTGTGTCCCCAAGCGAAGACATCGGAGTTGTTCTGCAAAAACTGGGTCAGTTATTTTAATTCATAATCAGTAAGGTTTGTACCTGCATAGGTGACTCTTTCGGGTATTATGGATACAGGCTGTAAAGGCTTGAGCACGATCGGGATACCCGAATCCCCGTCATTTAATTGCTATTTAGGATCTGGACCCCGATCTTCGGTGCGGATCTCCTTCGGGCTTTTCTCTTTCCTGATCCCTTTTAGGGTAATGACATAACATTCTTTTGCAACCACCTGATTTCCATTGATGTCGATGATGTCAAACCCGTTCGGGCCTATGCACCTCATCATCTGATGTAGGGTTGAAGGTACCCCATGCATCCTGTGGATCCATCCCCTTCCTATTAGCAAATTGTAAGATGGCTTCACATCCACTATGACAAAATTTTCTAGCAAGGTCCTTTGAGCGACAGATACTGGTAGTTGGACCTCCCCGATGGGTTCAACCTTCTTCCCGTCGAATCCGGCAATGGGACTTCGGGAAGTCACAACTTCACTTGGATTGATTTCAAGCTTCTCGAAGGCCCATTTGGTGATGATGTTTACACTGCTCCCTGGATTAACCATGGCCCACTTAACGAGGCAGTTGGCTACCATCAATGTAATAACCAGTGGGTCATCATGGGGGGTCTGGATGTTTTAAAGATCTACCGTAGAAAAAATAATATGCGCTTCACTTGTCATGTGGTGGACTTCACTCACTCCGTTAATTTTCCTCATTTTTTGAGCTCGACGCAGCTGGCTTTGGCTCGCTCCTTTCGTCTCCTTAGAGGTGGGCCCCCCGAGAATCATGTTGATAATTCTAACTAGATGTGTAGTTGCGGGATTTCGGGGGGCGTTGGGTGCTTGTTGATCGGTCCTCGGTCTATCCCTCTGGATATAATCCTGGAGCTCACCTCGAAGTATCATTGCCTCCACTTGGCACCTGAGATTCCGGCACTCGTTGGTAAGGTGTCTGAAATCACTATGGAAGACATAGTGCTTCGACTTATCCCTTTGATCCAAAGGTTGTCTAATAAGTGGTGTGGTTGGAAGATTCCTCTGGCTTTGGTCTCCTGCTAAAGTTTGCCAAAGGTGACCCTCAAGGGAGTCACTTTATCTTCAAGATTGGGACGCTTCATTATGTTCAGGGCTGAAGGACCCGAGGTACTTGGGCACTTTCGGTCGGTCACTGACTCTTTTAATCGGGCTTCAACACTGACCAAGGCTGCCCTCTTCTGTCTGATAGTCTCTTCCTTTTCTATCCTCAACTACCCTTGGGCCCTGTAGTTTAGCTCCCCGATGCCCGATGGTGGGCGCTTCACCAGAGACTGATGGAACTTAGTTCCGGGAATTAGGGCCATTCAGAAGGCTTTGACAACAGAGTGCTGGTCACAATTATCGATGGAAGAAGACTCAACGTTGAATCGGGATAGGAAGCTTTTCAGGGACTCTCTCTTCTCCTAGATCATCGTGAAGAGGCAGGATATGGTTTTCTTCTTTGTCTTTTGTTCCCGTAATACTGGGAGACAAAGAGCTTGGTCAGCTGTTGCCAGCTACCGATTGATCCGGGTGGTTGCTTTTTGAACCACAATAGAGCTGCATCGGCAAGACTTATGGAAAATACTTTACAAAGCATGGCCTCGTTCTCGGCATACATTATCATTTTCTAGTGAATCTGATAGATGTGTTCCTCGGGATCCTTAATGTCATCATAAGGGGTGAACCGTGGCATGGCAAACTTATTTGAGAAGGGTTCTCGGGTTATTTCAGGAGTGAACGGCGATTGGATCAACTCAGGGGAGGCCTGAACGGCCAGATCGTCGGTAGACTGGGTTCTCAGATATCTCAGGACCTTTCTTTGGAACTCAACCATCATCTGCTGGAGCTTTTTTTTGGGGGGGGGGGGGGGGGGGGTCAATGCCTCATCGGTGATGGGGTCCTTGCCTAGGCGATGAGAGGATTCAACATGCTCCTTTGACTCGACGCCTCCCTCGTGGTTTTGAGAACGGATGGGTGTTGTTGGGGGAGTGGGTGGAAGAGCCATCCTCGTCATGAGCTCTACATTCTGCTTCTCAAGAGCTTGACTTCGTTCCTCGGCGGCTAGCAGGCGTTGCAGGATCTGTTCAATGGTGTTTGGCTATCTCCGATGGTTAGAGTATTCGTTTGGGAACGGGTTACCAGCATGATTGCTCAAAGGGTTAAAAAATAAGATAATCACAAAAGAAAAGGTCAAGATAAATATAAGCAAGCTCAACTATCGAGATGGAAAGATGATCACAAATTTGGAAGGTAAAGATAAATCACAAACCTAGAATCAGGAGGCTTCCCACAGACGGCGCTAATGTGTAGATGCTAAAATATGCACAACACAATAATGAAATTTATTGATCATTTTCTTTTCCATATATACATTCCCTTCTTGGGCTTTGAGCCCATTATGGCGACATTCTCTTGGTTACATCATCATTTTTCTCTTTCTTATATCACTAACTTGGTCCCCAAATTGTTTTTAGCATATTTTGGCTATTGGGCTACAATGGGGCCCCAACCTCGAGCTTTAATTATCCATGATGGTCATCTAGTTCGTGAACTAAAGACTTGGTGGGCTTGAAGAATCCCACATGTACACATACTATATACCACACCAAATAGATTCATGTGTTTGTAAGACCTTTTTACCTTTTGCGTGGAAAGAGTATCACTCGACTAGAAGAAGAAAAAAAATTACAATTTTCACTCTCCAAACTTCATCTCTCTCACCCTGTTGAACAGTTTTAATATTTTCTTAACTCACACCTCAAATCCTAAACCCTTTCACAGACTGTATTATAAGAAAGTTTACAACCAAAGTTTATTATATGCAAATATTTCCATTAAACTAATGTTTTTTTTGCCAAAATAATGGATGTTCGCTCAGAATCTATCCATTGTGAAGATGAGATTTTTCCATTAAACCAAACCAAATTGGACTAATTTGAAAATTATAGTAGACTAGTAGTAGAATTTAGGATAATTTGCAGTCAGACCTCCTGAGGATTGAGTTAATTGTAGCCAGATGCAAGTTAACGCAATTTTGGTCCCATAGCCCCTTGAGATTTCAATTTTGTTGCAATGACACCCCCTGAACTGGTGAAATGACTAGAATGCCCCTTTAATTATTTCACTTTATACATTAGGGTAATATATAAAGTGTGAAATTACCCATATGCCCAAACACTTCACCCCTATAAAATTACTAATTACACTTCCACCCCTTATTACAAAATATATATATTACGAAAATTATAATTTAATTTTTTTCTTTATAAAATTCTAAATAAACACATAAAATTCGAAACAAACATATAAAATTCGAAAAAATATATATATAATTTGTAAAAAAATATATAAAATTCAAAAAAATATATAAAATTTAAAACAATATATAAAATAAAATAAAAACATATAAAATTCGAAACAAATATATAAAATTCGTAAACAATATATAAAATTCGAAAAACATATAAAATTCTAAAAAATATATAAAATTCAAATCTATATATATATATAAAGTGTGACTGAAGTTTAAGTAGACAAGCCTCAGAGTCATTAGCCAAGGTAACGGATCCTCTCCAGCTCTCTGCTGAGCTATTTCAATGGTCACGATGGCAACACATCCCCCACGATGGTGACCGAAATCGGAATCGAACTGATACTTTATTAAAATATTTTAATCAAAATTAAATATATTAATATTTAGATCAAAATTAACGGTTCGGTTCCGGTTCTCATTTTTAAAGAACCGAAAGTATCAATTTGATTCCGGTTTCGGTCGGAATCAAAAGCGAACTGCATCGTAAATATATTAATATTTGAATCAAAATTAACGGTTTGGTTCCGGTTCTCATTTTTAAATAACCAAAAGTATCGGAACCGAACCGTTAATTTTGATTCAAATATTAATTTTGCTCCAAATAAAAATTTACTTTCGGTTTTTTTAAAATGAGAACCGGAATCGAACCGTTAATTTTGATCCAAATATTAATATATTTAATTTTGATTAAAATATTTTAATAAAGTATCGGTTCGATTCCGATTTCGGTCACCATCGTGGGACATGTGTCGCCATCGTGGCCATTGAAATAGCTCTGCAGAGAGCTGGAGATGATCTGTTACCTTGACTAATGACTCTGAGACTTGTCCACTTAAACTTCAGTCACACTTTATATATATATTTGAATTTTATATATATATTAGAATTTTTTATGTTTTTCGAATTTTATATATTTGTTTCGAATTTATATATATATTTTTAATTTTATATATTGTTTCAAATTTTATATATATTTTTGAATTTTATATGTTTTTTCAAATTTTATATGTTTGTTTCGAATTTTATGTGTTTATTTAGAATTTTATAAATAAAAAATAATTAAATTGTAATTTTCGTAATATATATATTTTGTAATAAGGGGTGGAAGTGTAAATAATAATTTCAGAGGGGTGAAATGTTTGGGCATATGAGTAATTTTACACTTTATATATTACCCTAATATAATAAGTGAAACAATTAAAGGGGTATTCTAATCATTTCACCGGCTCTGGGAGTGTTATTGCAACAAAATTGAAACCCTGAGGACTATAAAACCAAAATTGGATTGACTTGCATCTGGCTATAATTATTTCAAATCTCAGAGGTCTGACTACAAATTACCCTAGAATTTATTTGACAAGATTAGAATTGATTCTTTGCCTCTCTATCTACTCGGTCATTCATGATATCTAGTATAAATTAATGCTGATATTTTATGGTTATATATATATATATATTAAAAGTTGGGATTGGAAAGATATCCTCTTAGTCATTTGATGGATTTCAGTGCATGCAAGGACAATTATTAGAATCGCAATCAAAGCACTGTCATGACCTTGTTATCATGGCCACAACTAGTTATAATGACATTGAAGTCTTGACTGTCTCAGCAAAGTCAGTGGGCGCAGTGGTCGACTGTGCTTTAATTGTTGCAACTTTCCCTAGGTTAATACAAGTCTGATCTGAGTTTAGGTCTTGTTGAGGAGAAACCGACCTCCAAATCATCACCGGAGCATTGGGCTGTTCTTTAATTGTTGCAACTTTCCCTATAATACAATACTTAATGGTTTTGGTATTGGTGAGAGTCATGACCTGTCAATACAATTTTTTCACTTGGTAAACTGAAGAACCCCAAGTGTTGTATATGCGTTTCTGCTGAAAAAAGACATTTCAAAATTTCAAGGAATTCATGGCTTCATGTGTATGTATATATATATATATATATATGGAACATTTATTTGTAATGACATATTTTTGATAAAAAATCATGTTAAGTGTTGTGAGTATTGTAGTGAGTTAATCAGAAATTGATCGGAAGCGGTACTGCTGCAAAGAAATAAACAGAAGTTGAAATTTCTGAAATTGCCGAGTTCTCACCAAAAATTTGAAATTTTGAATTACCAAATACTCGAGAATACGAGTCTTGGCGCAAATGATAGCGTAAGAACATTAGGTTTGAAGTGCTATGCTACGCTATCAAGACATTTACCGAGTACTCGAAAATTTCCTACCGAGTACTCGAGATTAGGTTTTCAAGTACTCGAACTGCAATTCTTGAGAACTCGAAGTTGCTAACTTCAGTTTTTAAAAAATAATTATTCAGATGCCTTAAAGACTCCTATTCACTTAGAGCGTGTTTGACAAATGGTTTGGTACTTTTATTTTGGGTTTGGTTCCAAAAATTGTGCACCAAACCATGTTTGACAAACTTGGTTTCGGTTCAACAGTGGTAAACCATGATGCACCAAATGAGACAATTTTCACACCATCTCAATACATGGTTTGTGTTGGTTTGGTTACTGTAGCTCCAACCCAAAACCAACAAAGCCCACACCGTGGTTTCCTCCAACAACAACCCAAACCATCAAATTAAAACAACCTTATAGCCCTAAACCCATTAATTATTAAATAATAATAAAATATTAATTAATAATTAATAATAAATAAATAAAATTTGAGTAAAACATTAGATAAATAAAATATAATGAATAAATAATTAATAATAAAATAATAAATATTGAGTAATAAATATTTAAAATAATAAATAAAGTAAAATCAAATAAACAATAAACAAAAATATAATGAATAAATAATTAATAATAAATATTGAGTTATAAATATTTAAATAATAAATAAAGTAAAATAAAATATAATGAATAAATAATTAATAAAAAAAATTGAGTAATAAATATTTAAAAATAATAAATAAAGTAAAATCAAATAAATAATAAACAAAAATATAATGAATAATAAAATAATAAATATTGAGTAATAAATATTTAAATTAATAAATTGGTAAAAAAACATTGAGATTTCAAATGAAATTTTTTTATAAATTTTCAAACTACATATACGAACCAATTGAATAATTCTTGCAATATGGTGAAATATTATTATTCAATATTAATAATTTTTGTTTAAAAAAAATAATCTTTAATGTATTTTTATTTATATATTTTATTTTTTAAAACATATATATTTACAAAATGTTATTATAAATAAATAAAAGATTAAACCATTCCAAGTTACCAAATATAGTTTGGTTTCAGAATTTCAGCCCATACCAACTCTACCAAACATGGTTTGGTTTTTCGGCTTTATTTTTTCTCACACCAAAATCATATGCACCAAACATGGTTTCAATTCAGAATAAAACCACACCAAAACCAAAAACCAACACCGCACCGGTTGCCAAACAGGCACTTAAGGACATGGTTAGGAGTTATTATTAATATATTGGACTATCATTGATATATTAGTCTATATTTGGAAGACTTAATGGTGGAAATACGAATCCTGAAAGAAATCATTAATTGAAAAATATATCATATCCGTCTATAGAGAAAAAAATAAATCGTATGATTATTCTAAATTAAGGGTTTCTCTAGTTTTCGGTGATTATTTAATTGTGCTACTACACGTGAGATCTTTATGCACAATTAGATGATCCGTTGCTGAAAAATTATCACACCACCTATTGTAATGTGGTTGCATCGATCCGTTGAGAAATTGAGCCGTCAGAGTACATAGATTGGAGCGAGAAGCTTTGTGGTAAACTAATCCGTTGATAAGTAGAGCTGTCAGAATTCGGAGCGAAGCAAAGGATTCGTGGAGGGCGAGTGATTCAAAACTTTCAGACGTCAAGTGATAATAGGCAAGTCAGAGTGATTTGTAACTCTTAACTTCACAGAGTCTGTGTATTTTTTGATTCATAGTGCATCGATACCGGAGGGTATTCATGGTTTTTACTTAGAACGTTTCTAAGGTTTTTTATGTAAAAATGTTGGTGTCGTTTCTACTTCTTGCTTTATTTTCTACACATATATTTATTATTGTATGATTTACATTATTAAATAATTAAATTAAAATTAACTATTCCGCAATTAATATTTTAATTTATCAATTAATTCATAAAAATAACCTATTCACCCCTCTAAACCGCGTTATAGGTAATTTCAGTATACATTTCAAAGTTGGGGATATATGCTCATTGCTTGTAATAATTGGCTGTAGCGCCTAAGGTGGGATGAGCGGCATGAGCCTCGTCCATTCAGACATTTGTTTGTATGTTCCTATAGAGGACAATTGGACCTTCCATAGAATTCATATTTGTTGGATAATGACGCCTACAAAATTTTAAATGTGAGTTTCTGCTACGTGTATTAATTTGGACTTACCATGATTGCATAATTAATTTGGAAGCATGCATCAGAATGCCTCCTTTGAATCATTGATCGTAAAAGAGTATAGAATATTAAACCAAGTATTGGGCAAGGTTTGCATAATTAATAAAATTTCAGCCCTGTCTTAATTACATATCTTCAGTTCAATGTTTTCAGCAAGATGCTGATCTGGTAGCAAAATTAGTCATATTTGGTGGCAAGTATGTAGAAATATAATAATTAATTGTACAAGGAACTGCAAAACTTTTCAATATTCAGCATATAGCTTGTTTATGGACGAATTAACGCCTCCATAAAGTTGTGTAAAATCACATTTTTAATTGTTATTACAATTTATATCTCCATATATAGATATATATATATATAGAGAGAGAGAGAGAGAGAGAGAGAGATGGCGTGGATTGGTAAACCCTGAAATAACCATCAATGTGAAACAGAAAGATTGAAGGATGAAAGGGGTCAAAGGCATGCAGCCTACTGCCAAACTCATAATAGTCATGTGTTGGAAAATGTACCAAACAAGTCGGTCAGTCGCAAAAGTTAATATTTTCATAAAAGCCCATTAAACCCACTGTCTATCCTCTCTGCCAATTTTGATTTTGTAAATAGTTTTCAAATCCCAACGTCTATCTTTTACAGCCAAGACACAATTACTACTAGGTCTGGAAGGTGTGTTTAATTTTTATCAGACTCGTACGTAGGAGTTGGTTCATCCCACTTTACTTCTCAAACTATTCCCCGAGTTTGTTCCCATACTAAATTCATCCACAGCTTTTACCTACTAATTCTTCAATCGTGTTATACATTGCTACTTTATTATTGTTAATTATATAATTGGCTCTTGGGAATTTTTAAGTTGAAAATTCATTTTAAACTGAGCTGATTTATCCATTCAACGAAGAAAAATCTAGCCAGCTAAACTATTTATTCTAAATTCGATTGAATACTTGTATAAATTACAGCACTGCAATATTTGATCTTATAGCAACTAACACAACCTTTATAACAATTATCCTTAAAAACAATAGACCATTTCCATTGAGTGATACAGCAAAACATATACTACATGAGATACAAATGGAATAAATATTACCTACTTTGATCTTACATTGAAATGGTAATATGTTAAGATCCACTAATCACACACACACATATATATATATATATATATATATATATAGTACTTGAGTCAGTAGTAGTGGTGATATTCATGAGATATGTGAGTGAAAGCTCTGATGATAGTTGCATAGTGTTGGGGTGAATTGAGGTGCAAGAAACAGTTGAGAAGGTGAGTAAGATCGTGCTTGGAATGAATATTGTTCTCCATTATCATCTGAAGCATGGAACTTCGGAAGTCGAGATAGGGGTCGTCGGAGTCTTTCTCGACGGCAACGCTCTGGCCACCGATCCTCCCAAAGCCTTGGACAGCTCTCGAGCTCCTCACATCATCATCATCAGTAGTAGTAGTAGTAGTAGTAGTGTTGGGTGAAAATGTGTGTTTGTCCCATGAGGATGAAGTTGAAGAAGGAGTGTGTTTTGGGTAATTAGAGGGTGACTTGTTGTTTGGTTTAGGATGGAATATGTTGGAGAGTAGTAGTCTTGGCCTTGTGCAACTACCACAACCAAGCTTCACACTCACTCTGTTCAACACAAGCTTTCTCTTGTTCTTGTTGCTCGACATTGACATTTTTCACTTTACAGAGAGAGAGGGTTCCATACATACTGCATGTGCCCCATCAAGCTGAAGCTGAATATGAAGGGAACTCTGGATATGTAATGACTAATGACTCAGCATGCAGCTGGTCAACTCATCTCTATAAACAACTCAGTAATTTTAATTCAGACGTAGGTACAATACATGTATATATATATATAGTGTCTGAGTCTCTGACAGCCTTAGCCAAACTGAGGGCAGCTGTTGTGCTACCAAATAAAGCATATCTAGAGATAATTTTGCACTTGGATTGGGGGGTAAAACCGTAAAACCTACATTATCAATTTTTTAAGAACTACATTAATTTATACCTATTTGATGACAAAATTAGTTATTATAAAATATTAGATTACACCTCTATATAAGTATTATTTAAAGATGTTGTAGCAACCTGTGTCATTGTTTATTCTTGTTTCAGCGTGCCATATTAGGCTAGTTTTGAAGTATCCGCTATCCAACAGTGTTAGCAACCTGTGCAATGAGCTTGATCAAGTCTAGCTGAGTGGGAAAAGATGAGACTGCATGCATTGGGCTTTAGGATATATACAAGTGTTTCAATTCATAGGCTAGGCACCTAAGTTGGTCCTGCATTTCTCTAGACTTGGCATACTGTTATCAGAAGGAAGCTTGTTGCGTTTGTGTCTCTTTGTGAGTGTGAGCTCAATTCCAAGTCTAACAGATTTCTTGGGACGCCCCCAAGGATTTTGGCCCCCTTTGGAAACTTTATTTTTGTCATCTTAAGAACAAAAAACATTCTTATTCTTGTCCTTATTTTCTACCTTAAAAACAAAAAAAATATAATTTTTGTTTGGGACAAAAAAATAAAAAACACAAATCTTCTTCTTTTTCTCCTACACACACACACACACATTCACACACACGATTTGCAATTATAGTTGCAGATGGTGTCGAAGGTGGTGGAGGGGATTCGATGGTGGTGGAGTTGCAGATGGTGGAAAGGGGTTCGATTTAAGGTTTGTAGAGTCGATTTAGGGGTTTCGATTTGGGGTAATGGGTGTCAAATTGGGGTTTCGATTTTGGGTTCGGAGAGTCGATTTAGGGATTGTGGTGGTGTCGGCGGGTGGTGGGGTGGTTGTGGTGGTGGCGGCGGGTGGTGAGGTGGTGCCGATTGGTAGTGGCGACTAGGGTTATGTGTGTGTATATGTATATATATATGTATGTATGTGTGTGTGTGTGTGTATGAGTGTTCAATTTGGGGATTTAATGGTTGTCGAAGATTGTTGTTGGGGGTGGTGGTGGTGGGTGGAGGTGAAGGCAGAAGTGTTCGTGATAATTTTCAGAATTTTTTTTTTTTTTTGGAAAATCCCAAAGAGACCAAAAAAACAGATTTTTGTTATTCCCTTGTTTTTTCTACTATTCACGAAAACACTTTCCAAATTGAGAACAAAACAAACAGTAAAAATGGTTTTCAAACACGTTTTGTTCTCATGAACAGTGCCAAAAAACAAAAACATAACAGAAAACAGCCTTTCCAAACGCACCCTTTAGGATGCTTGTTGTTTTGCACCATACGCCATATATAATTATAACAATAATAGAGGAGATGTAAGACATTGTAGCATTTTTGCATCTTAATTTCATTCTTGCTTACTCACTGAACAAATATAAATAAATTTAAAATTATCATCCCAAAAACTAAACTTGTGTATTTTTTAGGTACTCTATAAAGAAACAAACAATAAGCAGAGGTACATCCAAGAGTCAAGTCGAGTGGGGTACAAATACAATACAACGAATGGGGGCGTTACGAACAGAAACTGATGAGTGTAAGGAATAATCGATTGAGGAATCCGGTGATGGCCGGCAGAATGCGGCGATGGATCAAGTGGAGGAGAGCGGTGCAGGGGTGTTGGTTGTTGAGCCAGAGAGAGTCCGCTGACAGGGGCTGGAGGTAGGCACAGGCCGCTTGCTTCACCGGACGGTTGCGAATGGAGGCCGAGGCTGTGGCTGTGGCTGTGGCTGTGGGGGAAAGGACACTGGCCGTGGAGGGCAGGAGGTCCTTTAAAGAGGTGTAGGACACGGGTATGGCCTCCAATATTGATGGTGATGATGAGGTGGTGGTGGCGTTGGGGCTGTGGAGGAGGAGCACCACCCTTGTTGTTGCTATTGAGTTTCTTCGCCGGAGGAGAGGGTTTGTCGTCATCTTAATTTCTCAACAACCGACTCCCCATTCCATATCACATACTCTAATCTATATGCCAACCATCTAACCTCTTTCCTCTCTTTGGCGGCTTTGACTTTAGTTGCCTTTGATCAACCTTTTTTTCATTTACCAACGTTTTGAGGTACAAGTATTTCTATTAATACTACTAGTAAAATACAATGCCCACTTTATTAGTGTCATCTCATCACCTCATTACTACATAAATACTTGTTTAACTAAATCAATACCAACCATGAAATTAGGCCAAGGGTTAACTACTAGTCAAAATAACGACTCTGCTGCAGATTACTTACCTCATGTCATCATAAACTTCAAATTTCCGAATTCCCAGCAAATTGGTGAAGCATAAATACTAGTATCAATATCTAATTAGTCATCTATAGCAAAATAAAATTGTGTCATCTTTAATTAATAGTTTTCTCCAAAGTCTATATTTGAAATAAGACTTGGAGCTGAGTCTGAGTAGGTTGGTCATCAAATGTTAGCACCAAGAAGCTTCCATATATTTTTAACAACCCAAGGTAACGTCAGCACAGACGTGTTTCTGTTTCATCAGGGTCCAAATCCAATGCTCTGGGCCCCTCATTCTCTCCTACAAAGAAATGTGTCTTTCCACCATTTTTACTTTATCTAACTATGACTTTTCTTTGTTACCTATCTTACAAAGATGAAAGAACCCCACCAAGTTCCTGTCTTCTCAACCCTAAAAATTACTAGTTCTTAAGCCATGGGGGATCAATAGTTCTTAAGCCATGGGGGATCAATAACAAAAGGTTTTAAATCCATTAAGGTGCCAATCAACCTTTTCATGCCATCTATCAACACACCAAACTTGCACCACAAATTCACTAACGACTCGTGATGAATTAGTTTCAACTTTAAATTTAAGGTACAGGACCCAGTAGTTATTCCTCCAACTCATTCTCACACACAAGTGACATCAAAACACACAAATTTCTGCAGCTATAATCAGTTCCTTGGTTAGGTTTTTCGTCATCTTACTTTAAAATATATCTTCATTTCATCTCCGGAGAGATGCCTAAAGTTTCCTCAGCATGGATGGACTCATCATTGTTTGGGCATTGTATCACCAATCAGACTAATCAACCTATATTAAACACCTGTTGGTCTACAACTTTATACAATTATCAAGGCTCTCGCATTCTGGGTTTCAGGTAAACAAGACATCAAGTCATAACATATCTGCAGGTACTGTGACTACTCACTACTGTCACATAGCCCCCACTAAACAATATGACTTATATGAACTTGATGCAATAAAGTGTACTAATTGTGAAACGTGGAACAACATGCCTAACCACTTTCTAAGGAGGAACAAGTTCGCAAATGAACATTTTACCTAGAAGAAACAAAAACTAAAATATTTACAGAGAATGGGTGTGCTTTTATACAATCATGCTCACATTATTCTCGGATTATAGGGGAATGGACTTCGATGTGACGTGCACATCTAGCTAATTGATTATAAAAAAGGAACAAAAAGTCAGCTTCAAGATGACACGTATGTATATCTTAGAAATTCTTGAGTATAGAATAGAAGTATAGATATAGACATCGATATATATATATATATATATATATATTCTCAGCTCTATAATATAGTTGTTCGGATATAAATTGTTTGAAGCCATGGATGTAGAAGGTGGAAGCAAGATTGTGCAAGAAGGTGCGCCACAAGAATAATTCCATCTGGATCTTGATTGGAGCCCTACCGGTGTGTGTTATTCTCTTGGTAATCCCAGTGATGATCTTAAGCCCAAGCGATCCAAAATTTTATCTTGATTCACTCTCTCTCTCCCCTTTCAATATCGAAGTAAATTACTAATACTAGTGTGATAAGTTGGAACGCGACTTTCATCGTTTGCAACCCTAACAAGTACACGAAATTCTTCCACAAACAATCCAGTTATGCTCAAGTTATTTACAATGAGACTAGTCTCTTGTTGGCTCCTATCTCGCCTTTTCATAAGTCACCGAAGGACAAAAGATCTCTAGAAGTGACCTCATCGGGATCAGTGTCGAATCCTACTTTGGCAGATTGGTTAAAAAATAAGGGCAGGGTTAATTTTGACGTCATTATAAACGATGTTGTCAAGCCTACTCCGTGGCCTCGAGGGGTTACTTGGAGAGTCACTTGCAAACATGTGAGTGTCGTTTTTACAGTATCACTTTGTGTCAAACATACCAATATCACTTGCAAACATATTTAGAACTCAAATCACTTTGTGTCAAACATACCAATATCAGGTGCTACTTCTAAGTCTTTTGGATGGTTAATAAAATGCAAGCAATTGCTACACCATTGTTAGAAAAGTCATCTTAACCAACGATTCTGCTATTAATACCTTTATAAATCTTATAGTGTGTTGTTCATGTATGTATATCTTCGAAATTAAATCTGGTGTAAAATCACGCGAACTCAGTCAAAGAAACAAACTGAAGATTAACTAGAAGTGAAAATACCACTTGACAAAAACAAATGAGTATCAGATCAGATAGCCAAACACACTATGAAGATGGCAGATGACAGATCCGACAAAGCCCAGATACAGAAACTGGAACATTGAGACGATTTGACATTTCCAAGGCAATCTAATAATTACTCATGGATAAATAGTGTCAATCAGATATTGTGCTACTAAAATAGTGTCAATCTAATGATGCTAAAGTGTTTCACATGAAAATGTAACACACATTAGGTCTGGAATTTCGCAAACTAGGCCTGTGTGTAAGGTGAAAGGTTAATCAGTAATTACCAAGTGAAGAACACTAATCAGAAATCAAATAAGGAGAAATGATTCAAAACGATCCACAACTTTTAATGGCACAAAATACTAATCAATATTCCTCTCAACACACAAAACCAACAAACTGAGACAGGTTGTGAGTGCAAGTTTTTGCAAACTAGGCCTCCATGTCTATGGAGATGCAAGTGTAATTGCACATGAATCAGAAACCATTTAATTTGTTTTCCCAAGTACAAAATGGAAAAATATAAATTAATTAATACACAAAAAGTCTCTCAAATTAATCAGTACAATCTTTGAACTCCAACAGAAATATATATCAATTATGATTTGCAAAGCTAAACTCATTTCTTCCATTAAAATATTTAACTATCATGTTTACAAGTTATATTACAATGGGCAAGTGAATAGAATGATATAGTAGTAGTATGGACAAATTAAAATTGCAAGGAATTAGCATCATATTTTGCAACCCACAAAGGAGAAGTTCTCACCGGTACAGATGAGTTAGAGAAGAGGTCCAATCGTCCCCGGAAGCGCTCCTCGGTGGACTTTAACATTGCCGGAAGCGATAAACACAATCCCTTTTCCATACATTGGCGGTGGCGAGGCTTAATCCTATTCTCTAAGCTAAATGAGAAGTATTGAGGAAATTCTTTAATTTCCTTGAGGTCTCTACCCATTTCAACCACAAAATAATCGAACTTGGGCTCGAAATTGTCTTGTATACTGTAACAAAACAATGATGGAAACCTCCTGAACATGGATGTAGCGTCCCGGTAGGAGAAGCCGATTCGCTGGAGGTATTCGATTCGAGGAATGAACTTTTGTTCAACGGAGCAAGAGAGGAGAGAGGTGTGTCTCTTGATTTGGGTAATGCCGATGCTTTGGAGGAAGTAGAGGGTGGGCCGGAGGCGTTTATCCACGCTGCAGGCCAGCAATCTGGGGCGTCGGTGGATGACGTGGCGGAGGTCGGAGCCGTCCACGCGGGCCTCCCGGAGTAGAAAGGTCAAGACTCGGACGATGTCGGAGACGTCGGAGGTGAGAAGTTCGGGGCACATGGAGAGGACGCGGCGGAGATCTGGCGAGGTGAGGCCGGCGGAGTGGAGGTAGTGGATGATGGATTTGACGTGGGTGACTGTGGCGGAGACGATTGAAGGATGGGTGCTGAGGAGAGAGAAGAGGTCGATTCCGATGGAGTCCAGGTAGAGTAAGCTCTCATGGGGATTTGGGGGGTTTAGGTGAGATTGTGGGGTTGAGGAGGATATGGAGGGGATTTCTGGAAATTTGGGTGGTTTCGGAGGGAGGGAAATGGAGGTTTTGGTGGCGGAAATGGTGGGAAAGTGGAGGTTTCTGGAAGACGGGGGAAAGTTAATTGGTTTGGAGGGGAAGCTGTGGTTGGGGAAAGCATTGGTGGAGAAGAGATGGAGGGTTTCTAGCATGGTTGCTACATGGTTTGGAGGGGGAGAAAAGTACTAGTGTTTTACTTGCTGATTCTACCAAATTTTATGACTCAACGGATAAGGCTACAGAGATTGTGCTCATCATCAGATTGCAATCTGAAATCCCAATTCCAATTAAGTAGAGATTGATTGAGAGGATAAAATGGCTAGACTAGAATACAACAAGGGAAGGCAAAACCATGTGGATGGGGGCTATTTTGTGTTACTTTAGGATGGGGCCGTGGGCTAAAGTAAGTTATTTTATTTATTTATTTATTTATTTTACTCATTTATTATTATTATTATTATTAGAATAAAGTGCATTAAATTCCTGGACTATTTTCTCTCTTTTAACTAATTCTTGAACTACACTTTACACAAAACTTCCTAAATTATCCTAACTTTTACAATTCACTTCATTCCGTTATAACACCGTTAGTTAAATTAGGATAATTTGCACTCGCTCCCTGAGATTTCATTTTCCTTGCAATGACCCCCCTGAAGGGGAAAAATGACCGGAATGCCCTTGTCATGTCTCCCTTATTTCATGAGACAAATATCTAGGTGGTGAAATTACCTCATGTAGATGCAGAAAAATACACAATAATAATTGGGGTAAAAATTGGATCATTTATTCAATATTTCATCACATATTTATACACAATTTAATCAATGGGTCAAATCCCTTTCCCAAGTTTATCAAATCCCTTAAATCGTGGGATTTGATAAACCTTTTTTTTGTCCTTATGGACTCTATAATCCATAAATATGACAACTCTTTAACTTGTGGATCACTTATTTTCTAGAATCTTCCATTAACCCATTATTGCTTTAGCTCACTTGCTTTCGGCCCATCCGTCTTCGGCCCATCTGTTTTGGCCCATCAGTCCTGTGGACCATCTTGGTTGGGCCATGTATTATTTTGACTATTACACAGGCCCCTGAGGCTATGAGCTTTATGGTTTTCTTTTCAAAAGCCCATGGCCGAAAATTGAATACCCTAATACTTATATGTATATATTCATGCACTTTATGGGACATGGTGGGGATGAGTTGGCATGCCATCATTATGCATTTAATGACAGTTCAAATTAATAGGCCATTACCTCCTCAATTCCTGCACCACGACAGCTCCTCGTGGGTCGTGTGACCTTCGGGTTTTATGCAGTCTCTTGATATGCCTCGTCTATAAAAACCCACTCTATGCATTTCATTTCTTCATTCTTCATTTTCACCCACTCTCTGCTCTCAATATCCATCTCCTGAAGCACATCCCTCTTCACACTTTGAGAACTTTTTTGCTTTGGTCAGTTCCAGATTTTCCAATAGCACGATAGTTTGCTTCCACCCGAAGCCTCTCTTTTCGCATCACAGTTAACTGAGTAAGTCGTACGGTCTCTTCCTTTCTCTTTATTTTCACCTCTATCTCCCTTCTGTCTCTTCTACCTTTCTTGGTACTATGTCTGATAGCGACGACACCCGGTCGGTAGAAGAAGTCATCCTATCTTCTACTACTGGTACCGATCCCACCAGTAGTGACAACCCCTAGTCCAATAGCCAAGGAGCCTAAAAAACAACTACCCAAAACACTGACCTTTCGGGTTCATCAACGAACGAACCTGTGAATCCCAAACCCGATGAACCGTTTGTAGTGGCCCCACTTAAAAGAGTCCGGCCTGAAGTAGATGTTAAACATCTTCGGGCTGAGACCCAAGTACCTGGGGATGTTGATGTATCCCCCTTACCCAGGTCACCTAGATTTTACTAAGAGTCACGGACTAGCACCCGGTAGCATTCTGCTATCAGCATCTCACCTTAGGGTTTTAAGGTTCCCCCTTCACCCTTTCTTTCACTATGTGTTCTTCATGCTAGGCTTACACCCCCTTCAGCTGAACCCGAACAGCCTTAGGATTATATCCATGCTTCTGTTGTACAATAGGGATCTGGATCTCAACTTAGGTTTAGCCGATCTGCTCCTCTGTTACTTTTTCCAAAACGCTAGAGCGAGTAAGGGTAAATACAATATCTTTCCCTTCCAAGGTCGGAGCATATGTACTGACACCGAAAAGTCTGATAAGGGATGGAAGGAAAGAATGGTAGTTGTGAGTGGCAACTGGTCTTACATTTTTTTTGCGTATATTCCCGATCCTAAGTAATTTCGGTGCCATCCGTCTGCCCTTTGTGAATACTGTGATCTTCATCGGGGAGACTATGCCTATAAGTTTCTGGGTTATGAGAATAGGGACATCCCCCTGCCCTTCATAAAACAACGTATAGGTCTCCTAAAAACCCATATCTGGGGCAAAGCCCGATCTGCCACTAACCTGCTGACTTTGGAAAATCTGGAGTTAATTTCTAATTTGGGCGTTGTTGTTGACAGGATGGACTTGCCTGACAAACCTCTTTATGCCAGACGCCCCCAAGTTCCTAAAGGGGTCACCCTGGTTGATGTTGTACCACTCTCAACAGCACCGCCGACGACTTCGGTACCTCCTTCTGCTCAGATCGCAGTAGCGCCACCATCACAGAATCCGGTAGCTCCGCCCCAACCTCCAGCAAATCCTTCAGTTATCAGGACCCGATCCACTACAGGCGGTGGATTGGCCAATAAAAGGGCCAGAACTCAAGCTAATAATGCTTCTATAAGCAATGCCCCTAAAGCTCCTGAGGCATCCCATACTTTCATTCTTTGGGAACCGAAGTTTCTTTTGCTAGATGGGACTCCGGTCTGCGCCGATCAAATTACCCTTACCCAGCCGGAAGCTCTTCGGGCTATGGCAAAAGGGATCTAGACTCTAGCTGACAAGGCCGCTCAGTCCAAAATCTCCAGGACCGATCTGGCAAAGAAGACTTCCATAATGGTTATGGAGGTACACATTTTGTTCTTTGTTTTTGGAACTTGGTTTATTGATTATTTGTTACATTATGTACTGACATGTCTATTTCCTGCAGCTTCTCTATAAGGTTCAGGCTTACAACAACATCGTTGAGTCTGATGTTAAGGAAATGGCTAGTATGAAGGCCCAGATCAAGCAGTATGTTAAGGAAATGGCAGTCTGGCATTTGCCAGACTGCCTTAAAACAGAAGATCATTTTGGAGACTGGTGAGGCGGAAAAGCGAGCTCTGACTGCTGAAAAGCTAGCTTTAGTTGCTGGGCTTGAAGAAATGAAAGCAGCTAGCTAGAAGATGGCATCTGAAAAATCAGAGTTAGAGAACCTTCTGGCTCTTGAGCGGGCCAAAGTGGAAGTGTGCCGCCTAGGAGGTCTTGATATGTACAACCGATACTGCGTCATATGTGATCTCTGATCGGCCAGAGCTTAGCGACAGATGCACGAAATGGAGCATATTCCTCTGGAAGCTCGGGAGTTCAAGACCGCAGAGGAATTTGATGCCCACATGGGAGTGCCTTTGCCCTACAAAAACCCTCATGCCTCTGAAAATGAGAAGCGGTTTGCTGCCATTTTGAAGGGAGAAGAATACCATCCTCCCGACTAGTAGAATAGGCTTTAAGTTTATCTGTACTTTACCCCTTCTAAAAGGGTACTTCTGTACTTTCTTCCTTTATCAATGAAAATAACTTTTCTTACTTTAGTGTTCATTTTGTTTTTCATGCAATATTCATTGGTTGTTTCATATCCCATATGAGATTCAATACTTAGGAATTTTTAATTATGGCACATTCGGGCATTTGGCCCCTCAAGCTTGTCTTTGTCCTCTAGATAGTTCAAATCATGCTTGAATTTATCACTTATGAATATTTTAATTAAACATGGAGCCTTTGAACATCTGGCCCCTGAGGCTTACTATTTATCCTCTGGTTAGTTCAAATCAGGTTTGAACTCAAACACTTAGGAAAATTTTAATTGAACATGAAGCCTTCAGGCATCTGCCCCTGAGGCTTGTTGTTTATCCTTTGGTTAGTTCAAATCAGGTTTGAACTCAAACACTTAGGAAAATTTTAATTGAACATGAAGCCTTCGGGCATCTGCCCCCTGAGGCTTGTTGTTTATCCTCTGGTTAGTTCAAATCAGGTTTGAACTCAAACACTAAGGAAAATTTTAATTGAACATGAAGCCTTTGGGCATCTGGCCCTTGAGGCTTGTATTTATCCTTTGGTTAGTTGAAGTCAGTTTTAAACTCAACACTTGGGAAAATTTTAATCTGAATTTAGATATGGAATACTCATAAAAATAGAATGTATCTTTATTGGAATGAATCTTAAGAACTATGAAGCGGCGGTGCTGACATCGAGCACAAATGCCTTAATATAATTAGAAGAAAATGTCATAAGAGAGACACAGCTCCAGTGTTTTAACAAAAAAGAAACTTCCTAAGGATAATACATCTTAAGCCGATAAGCGTTCTGAGAATTGGACTCTACGCGGCCTGTTTCGTTCTTTCGTACCCGATAAGCTCTGCGCCCTATGACCTCAGTTACTGTGTAAGGTCCTTCCTATGTCTCTCGTAATTTTTCCACAATCCCAATATTTCTTCTGAGTACCATATCGTCAACCTGGAATTCTCTTCTTTTGACTTTCTGATTGAACCGTGCCCTGATTTGTTGCTGATAGGCAGCCAGTCTTATCCCGACAGCTTCCCTTCTTTCTTCTAGGAGGTCCAGATCATAGGCTAGGTGATTATTGTTCGGACCTTCTTCCCATGCTTGACTCCTTAAAGTAGGTACCCTCAACTCAGTCGGGATAACGGCTTCGGCCCCATAAGCCATAGCGAAAGGTGTCTCTCCCGTCGGTTGCCTTGGAGTAGTCCGATAGGACCATAACACCTCGGGTAATTTCTCCAACCATGCCCCTTTTGCTTTTTCAAGTTTTTTCCTCAGTGTATCAAAAATGGTTATGTTTGTTCTTTCAGCTTGCCCATTTCCTTGCGGATAGCCCACGGAAGAAGTGTTCTGATTGATCCCATGCTTTGCCAGGAACGCTTGAACCCTCTTGTTATCAAGATTGGTGGCATTTTCCATCATTATAGTTCGGGGTAAACCGAACCTACAGATGATGTGGCTCCAGATGAACTTTATAACATGGTTGCCTGTTATGGTGGGGTATGCCTCGGCCTCCACCCATTTGTTAAAATAGTCTGTAGCTAGAAAAACATGAGTGGTTGACCGTATAGCCTGCGGAAGAGGACCCACAATATCCATACCCCATCGGGCAAAGGGGTGAGGGATAATTGTTGCGTTCAACAACTCCGGCGGTGGATGAATGGCATCTCCATGAAATTGGCACTTTTTGCAATGTCAGGTGTAGACTTCAGCGTCCCTTGCCAGATAGGGCCAGAAGTATCCCTGTGTGAGAACTTTATGAGCTAAGGATCTTCTTCCGGAATGATTGTCACAGGCTCCTGCATGAATCTCTTCCATGACTGCCGAAGCTTCGGAGGGCGTGAGACATCTCAAGTATGTCCCGGAGAAAGACTTGTGGTATAGTTGGCCGTTGTAGAGAGCATATCTGGCTGCCTTTATTCTTATCTTCCGGGCTTCTGATTTAGACTCAGGCAATACACCAGTTCTCAAATAATCTACTATAGGATCCATCCAACTCGGCTCCCATGGAATGACCATTACTTCTTCGGGGGGCTCCAAGCTGGATTGGACAATGAAGTCTATTGGTACAGTGCGAGTCATACTTTCTCCTACCACGGAGGCCTGGTTAGCCAGATGATCTGCTATGGAATTATCTCCTCTGGGAATCTGTTCAAAGGTTATTCGTTGGAACCCTTCGGCCTCTTTTAGAACCAAATTCATGTACGCTTCCATTTTCGGCTCTCGGGTTTCATACTCCCCATTTAACTGGCGTACGACCAACTGGGAGTCACTTCGAATCTTTACTTTCTGTACTTGAGGGCTTCGGGCCAACCGAATTCCTTAAAGAATGGCTTCATATTCGGCTTCGTTGTTGGAGGCAGGAAACTCCAATCGAACGGATTGCTAGATTTTAGTGCCATCTGGTGTCACGAGCTCCACACCGATCCTTGCTCCGTTGACATTTGAGGATCCGTCTACCAACACAACCCATAAGCCAGGTTCACTTTCTTCCAAGGAGTCTGTAGTTTCTGTTTCTAGCAAGAAATCAGTTACTGCTTGGCCTTTGATTGCAGTTCGGGGGACATAGCTTATGTCAAAAATCCCGAGTTCAATTACCCATTTGGATACCCTCCCCGATAACTCAGGTTTTGCCATTATTGATCTGATCGGGGTTGCAGTTGGCACTATGATTGGGTGTGCTTCAAAATAATATCGAAGGCGTCGTTTTGCATTAACCAACGATAGTACCAACTTCTCCTGCTTCGTGTAACGAGTTTCTGCATCAGCAAGGGCTTTGCTGGTGTAGAAGACTGGTGTTTGGTACCCCTTGCCCTCCTTGACCAAGGCAGTGCTGGTAGACGTTGAAGATATAGCTAGATACAGGTGTAATGACTCATCTGCTTCTGGGGTTGTCAATATAGGAGGCTTTGCCATATAGCTCTTGAGTTTCTTCAGAGCCTCCAATTGCCCCGGTCCCTAGACCTCTCATTTTGCCGCCTTTATAGCTTGAAAGAACGACTTACACCGATCGGTTAATCGAGAAATGAAACGACTGAGGGCCGCTACCCTTCCTGTTAGCACCTGGATCTCCTTCCGGGTCCTTGGTTCTGCTGTCTCTACAAGGGTTTTGACTTGCGCTGGACTAGCTTGTATTCCCGTCCGATCGACTATGTGTCCTAAGAACTGGCCCGAAGCCACTCCGAAGGAACATTTGGATGGGTTGAGCTTCATCTTGTACTTTCTGAGGGTATCGAACACCTGCTACAGGTCGGTCAGGTGATCGCTTTTTGCTTTGCTTTTCACCACCGTGTCATAAATATAAGCTTCTATGGTGGATCCCATCATGCCCTGGAAAACTTTCTCCACCAACCTCTGAAAGGTTGCACTTGCATGTTTTAATCCGAAATGCATAACTGTGTAACAATATGTACCTGATTCGGTGATGAATGCAATTTTTTCCTCGTCATCGGGATTCATTCGTATTTGGTTATATCTAGAGTACGCATCCAGAAAACTCAAGCGCTCGAACCCTGGAGCGGCATCTACCATCTAATCGATCTTCGGCAAGGGGAAACAGTCTTTCGGGCATGCTTTGTTCAGATCGGTGAAGTCCACGCACACCCTCCACTTCCCATTCTTTTTCTGTACCACCATAACGTTTGCCATCCAGGATGGATACTGTACCTCCTTAATGAATCCTGCTTGGAGGAGCCAATCAACTTCCTCCGCTATGATATGGTTTCTGTGAGCTCCCATCCGCATTTGTTTCTGTCTGACAGGCTTCGCGTTAGGATCTACGTTGAGGAAGTGTTATGATATTGACAAATCGATGCCAGTCATATCCATATGGCCCCAGGCAAATACGTCGGCGTTGGAATGCAATAGATCTTTCATTTCTTCCTGCTCCTGAGTGCTGAGGCCGGAACCGATATAAGTCAATCTTTCAAGATGATCAGGGCAGATCTGTACTTCAAGCAAAGGTTCAGCTGTTATCGATGACCCCACACCCTCTTCTTGTAATTGTTATTTGTCTTCGGGCAACGCCTTGGATTGTGACCCTCGTTCTGGTTCCGCCTTTCTATTTAGACTTTTCATGGTAACGGCATAACACTCCTTCGCTGCCACCTGATCGCCCCTGATATCAATCACGTCAACTCTGTTCGGGTCAATACACCGCATGACTTGATGCATGGTTGAAGGGACTTCGTGCATCCGATGGATCTAACCCCTTCCCATAAGGAGATTATAGGAAGGTTTGACATCCACTACCACAAAAGTTTCTCGGAGCGTGTGCCTTGCTGCTGTTACTGGCAGTTGAATCTCTCCCACTGGTTCCACTCTTTTTCCATCAAACCCTGCTATCGGGCTTCTGGAAGGTACAATCTCCTGAGGGTTGATTTCTAACTTCTTAAAGGCCCATTTAGTGATAATGTTGGCGCTGCTCCCAGGGTCAACCATCACCCTCTTGATCAAGCAGTTCGAGACCATGAGGGAGATAACCAAAGGGTCATCGTGTGGCGTCTGAATGCTCCGCATACCTGCAGAAGTGAAAATTATCCCGGTGTCCTCTTTCGGGCTTCTAAACTCGCTGACTTCCCCAACCCTTCGCAGTTTCTGAGCTTGTCGCATTTGGGACCTCCGGGCCTCTTCTACCTCTGACCGACTTGGTCCTCCATGAACCATGTGAATGACCCGTATGGGCTGTCCCATAGCCCCCTTGGCAGGTGTATGCGACGTTTGATCTAGTTGGGTTCCCTCCTTGGCAACATACTTGGTCAGCTCTCCTTTTGCTATCATGGCTTCCACCTATCTCCTGAGACTCCTGCATTCATTGGCGTGGTGCCCGTACTTGCCATGGAAGGCACAGTGCCTCGACATATCTCTTTGGTCCATCGGTTATCGGATGGGTGGTGGTGACCGGTAGATTCCTTTACCCTTTGTCTCCTAGTATAGCTTGGTCAGGGTAACCTTTAAGGGGGTGACCTTGTCTTCAAACCTCTGGAATTTCTCTGGAACTGGGGAGGGCGCATGAGGAACGCTCGATCGCTTCCGATTTGGTGCCCGATCCTTTACCCTGGAAGGTTCGGATGCCTTTGCCTCTACTGTTGCAAAGGCCGTTCTTCTTTGATGTATAGCCAACTCCTCTTCTTTTCGGAGATGCCCTTGTGCTCTGGAATTGAGTTCTCCAATGTCAACTGGTGGCCTCTTGACCAAGGACTAATGGAACTTAGTTCCAGGGATCAGGGCCATTCTGAAGGCTTCGACGGCCGAATGTTGGTCGCAGTTATCAATTGAAGACATATCGACATTGAATCTTGAGACAAAACTTTTGAGGGACTCACCTTTCTCCTCAATCATGGTGAATAGGCTTGAGATGGTCTTCTTTTGTCTTTTATTGCCGAAGTACTGGGCAATGAATAGTTCACAGAGTCTGAGTCAGCTTCCAATGGATCGGGGTGGTTGCTTTCTGAACCAGAGCAGGGCCACTTCGGTCAGGCTGGTGGGGAAGACTTTGCAGAGTAGGGCTTTGTTTTCCTTGTAGACATTCATCTTGGTATGTACGTGGTAGATGTGCTCCGTCGGATCTTTCGTGCCGTTGAACAGGGTGAACTTCGGTAGTTTGAACCTCTCCGGGTAGGGCACACCTGTGATTGCTACGGTGAACGGAATCTACACGGCATTGATGGATACCTCGGATGCTAGATCGATAGGGGTCTGCACCTTCAGATCCTTCAGCACATCCCTTTGGAATCTGGTCATAATCTCCTCTAACTTCCTCATGGTCAGGATCTCTTCGGGGTTGCGCCCCCCAAGCACCTGTAGGGATGATTCCGCGTGCTCTTCTCGATCGTTGTTGGAGTTTACATGGTGGTTGTCCCTTTCTGACTGGTGGCCTATGGATCGAGCCTTCTGGCCGGACTGTTCATCATTATGGACCTCCTGCGGGTTCTGAAGTTGAGACAGTTTTGCAACTAGCTCAGCGTTCTGTCTCTCCAACTCGGCAGTTCTCTCCTCCAGGGCTCGCCTGATCGGATCTTCAGGCTGCTGGCCTCCATTCGGAGGTAAATCAGTCTGGTGCGAACGGGTGATTACCGCCATTGATGGTATAAATCTTAGTTTTTTTTGTAGAGGATGGGAAGCTTATTGAAAAATATTTCAATAATAAAGTTTCCCACAGACGACGCCAATTGTGTAGATGCAGAAAAATACACAATAATAATTATGGTAAAAATTGGATCCTTTATTCAATATTTCATCACCTATTTATACACAATTTGATCAATGAGTCAAATCCCTTTCCCAAGTTTATCAAATCCCTTAAATCGTGGGATTTGATAAACCCTTTTTTTCCTTATGGACTATATAATCCATAAATAAGACAACTCTTTAACTTGTGGATCACTTATTTTCTAGAATCTTCAATTAACCCATTATTGCTTTAGCCCACTTGTTTTCGGCTCATCCGTCTTCGGCCCATCAGTCCTGTGGCCCATCCTGGTTGGGCCATGTATTATTTTGACTATTACACCTCCATGCTCTAAGATGAAAACCATAAAATGTATATATATATATATAACAATTATTCTAAAATGTGAGAGGTTGGGAATATTTCCAAACATTTTCTTCAAAATAAAAATTAATGAATTTAATATGTATTAGTTGAAGTTAGGGCTGCACACAAAACCGAAAAACCGAACCGAAACCGGCGGTTTGGTTCAGTTTTAAGATGATTTGGTTCGGTTACGGTTTTCAAAATTCAAAAACTGATTTTTTCGATTAGGTTTTTTACCCTCCAAAAACTGAACCGAACTGGTTTTATAATATATCATATATTATATTATATTTTAATTATTTATATGCTTATTGTAAGTATCAAGTCCTCTAAATAAGTAGACATATAACTCATTATGAAATTAATTTACTTCTAAATCGAAGAAAAGAAGATAATTCACCTTTCAATTTTCTTTCAAGACTTTTTCTTTATGTTTATATTAAAAATGTATACATGTATAATGATTTATTTTTCTGTCTTTTACCCTTCATAAGTTCAATTATTTATAAGAAGTGAAAGTTTCAGTTTCATATCCAATAATAATATGAACAAAAATATGGTATCTTCCACGGTTTGGTTACAGTCATGAACAAAAATATCACAGTAATAAAATTTTACTTATAAATTTTAAAATATCTAGAAAATGTTAAAAATCGAAACCGAACTGAAAAAAATGATTTTGTTTGGTATGGTTTCTTATACTAACGGTTTGGTTACGGTTTTCATTTTTAGAAAACCGAAAATAACGGTTAGGTTACAATTTTGGTCAAAATCGTATCGTACCGTACCATGTGCACCCCTAGTTGAAGTGCGACTCTAAGGAATATGCAAAACGATATAGAGTAAAAGAAAAAGGGTTGGAAATATTTCAATACTTTTAAAAAATAATAATAATTAATTAATATGCATTACTTGAAGTGTAACTCTAATGAATATTTCAAAATATATAGAGTAAAGATATACGACAAGGGGTTAAAAATATTTTCATTTAAATTTTTTTTTTTAATTAATATACATTAATTGAAATGTAACTCTAATAGATATTTCATAAGATATAGAGTAAAGATATAAGAGAAATATATTTCGGTAAGGAAAAATAATATAACTTAAAATACAGAAATCTGTATATTTATCTATCTATCTATATACTACTAATAAAAACACAAGGATTGTCTAATATTTCAATTCATTATTACATTTTATAATATAAAAAATTATAATAAGTAAAGTTTGACATTATTTAAAGTGTAAGGGCTTAAATTAAATTTACAAAAAAATTAATAAATAATAAACCATTTGTCATATTTTTATAAAAATATAAAAAAATTTAATAAGTAAAATTTGTTATTATTTTACAGTGTAAGGGCTTAAATTAATTTTACACAAAGAATAATAAATTATAAACCATTTGTAATATTTTTATACATTTATCACCTCTTACAATACAACAAAAACTATAATTAAAATGTATTACTACTTGTTTAAATTATAAGAGTTTTATATTATTTATTTACAAAATAAATTAAATTATATGAGCTCACAAATATTTTATACATGTACCACCTTCTAAAATACAAAAAAAAATATAATCATAAATAAAGTGTATTATTATTATTTAATGTAAAAGGTCACAATATTAGTTTTAGGGGAAAATTAAAAAATGATCACTTTTGGGGCCTATATTACAAAAATGACAATTTTAAACAAATAATTTAAAGAAATGTGATAATATTTCAAAAATCATTGTATCCAAAGTACTTGAAATTTTTTCCAAATTGAGCTTAAGACACAATGGTTGTTTGGTCCATTAATTTAACCAACATGTCTTTTACAGTAAAGCAAAAACACAAAAGTCATTTCATGGGGTCTTCACCCCTTCAGGGGGCGTCATTGCAAGAAAAAAAATAAAATCTCAAGGGGCGAGTGCAATTGACCAAAACTTTAGGGGATCTAAGTGCAAATTATTCTAATTTAACTAACGGTGTTATAACGGAATGTAGTGAATTGTAAAAGTTAGGATAGTTTAGGGAGTTTTGTGTAAAAAGTATAGTTCAGAGGGTTAGTTGAGAGAGAGAAAATAGTCCAGGGGGGTTTAATGCACTTTACCCTTATTATTATTATTCATTAATTTATTATTTATTATTTTTAATTAATTAATTATATTCATTTTATTTTATTTTTAATGGAATTTTGTCTGCTCTAACCTCTATTTATAATAAATAAAAATAGTGCTTCTTAATTGATCTAATCTTTTAACTTTTTTTTTTTGTTGTATATGAGTAATAACTTAATTTTTTAATAAAATACTTTTTGTAGCAATATCAAAACTTTAACCTATCATTTTCAATTACGAAAAATAATTATACATTACATTAATTCATGAATCATGACAAAAAGCTCGGTTATCTAAATATGTATATAGGAATTAAATATACGAAGGAAATAATAACAAAAAACAAAATCTATTTATTATTATTAATTCATTCATTCATTCATTTTTTTAATTTTTTAATTTTTTATTCATTTTATTTACTTATTTTATTTTTAATAAATTATTTGTTTTATTTTTATTCATTTTATTTTATTTTATTTTTATTATTCATTTTATTTTAACGACATTAGAGTTAATGAGATAAAATAAAAAGATGTTTTCTCTTTTCTTTTTTTAGTGAATAAAATATTTTCTCTAAGTTAGAAAGTAAAAGTAATTTAAGAAATGTATTCTTACTTTTATTTTTACATTTTAAGAAGTGAAATATTCTAGTAATAAAATTTAATCTCCACAATATGCCACTATAATTAGGGCATGTTCCTATTCGTAAAAGTGTATTAAAATTGGTATAATCCATAATTATTATCTTTAAATATAGGATAAATTATATTAACCTAACCTCTCATGAGGTTCGAATAAATTTCATATAGGTATAAAATGTTAAAATTAAATGTGAAATGTCTACTCTAATCTTAATATTTTTAATATATATTAATAATTTTAATATATATAAGGTTTTTATTGTCTTTTTACGTAAGGGAATGTCATTTTTGTCAATTTTTATTTTTGATTGGGGAGTGGTTGAGTTCACGCGTGAAATGATAGGGTAGGTAATTGTAATAAACCTCAAATGTTTTACTTGTGTGAGATTTGGCCAAACCATAGGGGAGGTCAATGTAATTTATCATTAAATATATACAAGAGGGTTGCTCTGCTATGGTGTGGTCAGTACTCAGTAGACGGAGGTTCTGAAAAGATGGTCTAAAACTAAAACTAACGTTGACAGTTGGTTGCTCATTCTTCAAACCTATATATATATATATAGATATAGATATATAGGGAGGATACGATTCCCACCAAACGGCCAACACAACTTTGTTGCGAGCGGCCATTTCCAAGTGCCCAACAAACACCAAACTCTCTCTCTCTCTCTCTCTCTCTCTCTTTTCAACAGACACACACAGAGACACAAGCACAGGGGTATGTTGAAGTATCGATCGGTTCATAGGGTTGGGAATCTGGGAGTGGAATTGGATCAGTGAGAATCGGGATCAATATGTGGCGCGGTCTCTGGCGGTCCATCGATCGTTTTTCTCTCCACTACTTTAAGTATCTTCTTTTTTTCCCTCCTACTTACTTCATCTCTCTCATTCCTTCCTATTTCTGTCTCTTACTTTTAACTACTTGTCTTGCCTGCCTCTGCCACCCTACTCAATTCACCACATTAGGGCTTATATATATATATATATATATATATATATATATACTTGCTTTACATTCTTTTAAACATACGGCTTTAATGGAGTTTGATGCAATTACTTTTTCAAGCAGACTTGTACAAGTGGGACTAGGGTTTTCAAATTTCTAATGTGCAAACATTTATATAGTTCCCTTTTTAGTAGAATATGATCTTCACTTGTAGAAAATTGCCTCCAGCCTTATCTCTGGAGGCACCCAAGTTCTTTCTCTAGGTCGGAGCAATCTTACCATTGTACACTATCCCAAATTAATGTAGTATTGTTATTTAATAGGAAACCAAAATTACCCTTGAGTTTCCTATTTAGCCATTGCTCAAGCAGTTCACTTCTCATTTATCAGTTTGATACCAACTTGGTTTCCATAGCATCATAAAAGAAGGAAACTGGTGGAGAAGAGAGGTCCAGTCATGGATAGGTGTAACCCTTGCCATGAGATTTACCAACCAACCTTGGCTTGCAGCCATATCCCTAAGCATGACCTTTATACAAGAAATATTATTATATAGGCTGCCATTAGTGACTGAAAATGATATCACCAACTCCAGATACATGATTAAATTCCAATAGCCTCATGATCACTTAGAGCTCTGATTGTAATTCTTAAAAGAAACTAATATGCTAGTATTAGTTGAAGTGAATGCGTCGTAAATCGTTTCATGTTTTGTAAACTTATTTATACATTCAAAAATGATTTTCTTTTACTATTTTTCATTCCTGTCGGTTCTGTTTGGATTACTAGAAGTACATAGGGTTTTGATTGAAGGCTATAGTATCTGCTAGCACAAAACAACATCTGCTCCCGAGCTGGATCTTTACTCAATTAAACATGGTTGGTTCATTGGAGAATGCATAACAAAGAATAAATGGGTCGATACTCCTTGTTTATCCAGAAAAATAAAAGGAAATGGATATATATATATATATATATATATTTGTCACTTGTCTTACCTTCTTGTTTAGAGTTCTGATGTAAATTAATTGGTTGGAAACCGATAATAGTTTTAAACATTGTTAACTTATTAACTCTGTTCTTTCTGTTATATTGCTGCTGAATTGTGTAAAGGTTCTCAGTTTCCTTTGGGTATTTTCTAATAATTTTTTATTATTGAGAGCTTATTTGGTCTTGTTGGTACAGATATGTAATTAATGAATTGAAGTTGATCAAAGTTGTTGACAAGCTTAACAGGGTACTGCAATTAAACTTCTTATATTTTTATTCACCACAATGGTTTGATACGTGACATTTATTTGACTGAAAATTTATTTTATTTTCCTCTTCAGGAATTAGTAATTGATTTACTGCAGTCTATTGTGGAGATTGTTACTTATGGTGACAGACATGATTTATCAATTTTTGAGTATGAATTCTTGCTCTGCTTCTTCTTCTTCTTTGTTGTGATTCATGGTTGTTTGCATTTAGCAGATTTTCTAAGCTTTATGCTCGTCTCGGTTTGTTTTTGTAGATGTTTCATGGAATATCAAGTCTTAGCAGAGTTTGTCCGAGTGCTAACAATGAGTAAAAATTCACGAATTGAGGCACCATTGCTTCAATATCTGAGCATAATGATTCAAAACATGGAGAGTGAACATGCTATATGTAAGGCAAATGCATATAAGAGGGTAAACTCCTTGAAAGTTCTCGATATATATCTATCTATCTATCTATCACCATTTGCATGTTCATACTCGTGCGTGTACATATGTTTTTCTTTGTAAAGGCATTGCACTTGGTGTGTGTGTTTGTGCATGCCCGCATGTACATGTATTTAGGTGTGTGAGTGCATTTCACCTATTTTCTGTAGCTACTGAAGATTCCTTTGTATTTTAAGCATGATGATGAAAATATTGAGAATAGACATGCATCTGTAAGAAACTGGGAGCCGGAAATATTTTTGTTAAACTTCTTGAATGTCCAAACTTATTATTTCTCCTGCAAAGTATGTGTGCACGTGTGTTTGTGTGAGAGAAGGGGAGGGGGGGGGGGGGGGGGGGGGGGCAATCTGGGTGGACATCGATTTCTACAATACACAAAATGATGTCACTACGAATGGCACTGATTTGGTGCCGGCTGAGGACCTTCCGATGCTCAAGTCAGTGATTAAAGGGAGATGAATAATATTGTATTCATTGAACTGTGGTTAGTTTTAACAGACCTTCATCATTGTGTCAGTTAGGGATTTATGATACTCGCCATTTTAGTAGCTGTGAAGATAACGCTTCATGATATAACATTTATCTCTTGTGACTGCTGGGTTTTCTGTTGCAACAAACTGAGGATGTTGTTATAGTCAATGGATATTTGGATATGAAATACACCTCTTGTAATCTAACTCAGCCAATTAGTCAAATAGGATATTCTGCCCTTATCATCTAGTGAGCTGCTTGAAGGTTCACATTTTATTTTTGTCTAGGCACATTTGTATGGGCTAATGAAGCATGGTGCTGGAAAGTCTTCATGTACAATTATACAAAATGGTTCTTTAGCGGATATTATGTAGCATTTAAGTAAATGAAGGTGCATCCATTGGCTATATTTACGTGATTACGGACATATATGATGAAGTGATAAATAATGTTGGCATCTTTCAGAACATGGTTGTGGATGATACTGAAGGATCTCCAAATTGACCTTTTGAGGTCCTACACACTTTGATTGAGACACACACACACACAGAAAGAGAGAGATGATATATACCTTGATGACATGGAAACAATATGAGAGAGAGAAATGATATTTTCCTAATGACATAATGTAATATAGTTGGGTCACATCAAGCAAAGGAAAAATCACTGTCCGGGGAATCACCCCTCAGATATGTGGAGGCATCCTATTGAATAGGAGTGACAGCTGCTCTTCTGCAGTCCCTATGGCTGATATTGTCCACCCTATAGCCAAAATGCCTACCCATACTTCACTATAACTGGACCGCCCTAGTGTACAAGGAGGCAGCATCTTGGTACAAAGTAGAGGGGAGTACTATTGACGGATCCATGAATCGACTGGAATTAGTGGGATAAGGGATTCCTAAGTTTGTATGTGTGAATAACTAAGTGCCTTTAATATTCATAAAGCTAAAACTCTTGAACGTTTACATTGTCCTCTATTTTCCTGTGTGTGGGGTGCCTGCTTGTGTACTTATGAGGATTTTAATTATTCTGAATTGTAGACCACTGTCTACTAGCAGTTGTGCATAATTACGTTAGTGTTTCTTTCTTGCTTTGCCTACTACTAATTATACATGTTTTTCTGATACTTTTTATATATGAACACTGCAGACTATTGTTTAAGCAACGACTATATTAACAGCATAATCACACATCAGTTTGAATTCGATGGGGGAGACCTAGCACCTTATTATGTATCTTTTTTAAGGTTGTGATTCCATCCTCATTTTTTTCCTGCTCTTTGGAACACTGCAATGTGCTTTTTATTTGAAAATGATAGTAAGCTGACAATTTACATTACAGTTTCTATCTCAGCTAATTATTTTGAACTGCTGCTTTCTGATTTATTCCAATCACCTTGGCTTTCTCAATTTTGAATCAGAGCAGTGAGCAGCAAAATAAACAAAGACACTCTTTGTCTTCTTGTAAAGGTTCATGAGGTAAACTAAAGCTCGCATTTGTTATATTTTAGATTTCCAGATTGCCGGCAGGGACAGAGCCAGGGATTTGTCTCGGTGGGAGACAGTGAATGAAACAAAGTAATTTTTTCTCTCCCAATGAAGAAGACAGCTAAACAGCGTAGCAAATTACAACCGAAATACAGAACTGTAATAATCAAGATTCAAAATTTTTGCCATTTTTTGCCCAAAGAGATACAGCCAGGAAACATTTAAAAACACAGAATACAAGACCTTATAAATTTGTAGAAATAAAATTAAAGAAGAGGGAACAAAAGTTAAAATCACATTCATCGTAAATGAGTACACAAAGAAATTTAAAAATAATAATAATTAAAACAAAAAATTAACAAAGAATGAGAGAACTTTCAAAAAGAAAATACAAGATTTGATATATTCAAGAAGATGAGTAACAGCGAAAGAGAGAGAGAGATCTTAAGTAAGAGAATCTGCAGGGGCAGGGGCATTTCCTAATATTTCACAAACATATATTCTAAAAGATTTAGTCTGCAGGGCCCGGCTCATGCAGGGACATTTCTCCTTTGAGCCTTAATTGGCTCCATCCCTGGGTGTCAGTGTAGAATTTTGCCGGCTCTAAAGGACTTGAGCATCTCATTTTTTGAGTTGATGCAAGTAAGGTCTATCGATGTCATGAACTAAATATGACTGGTTACTTATTTTTGACTTGCTGATACAACCTAAAATCAAATTATTCCTTCTGGCTTTGCTGTGACTATGATTAAAGGATGCATAGGTCCTCTATTCTATACCAGGAGTGCTAGATTTTTATAGAAGTGTTTGAAAAAATCATTGGCATAAAATACATGATTCGTGTATGAGCGTCAGAGTGTGCTCTAGTGCTTGACGGTATCTGAGAAGTTCATTGGCATGAAATACATAATAGTGTATGTGAGTGTACTCTTGTGCTTCCCGGTTCTGTATCATTTCTTAGTTCTTATGCTCTTGTGCTTCCCGGTTATGTATGAGTTCTTAGTTCTTATCTTGCTTATTTACTAGGGGTTTGAAATTAGCTTCACAGTTTCGTTTTTATTTATTTATCGTGTATTATGTTAATATAGGATGTTGTGGTCTCATTTCCACTGTACACTGAGGCTCTTAAATTTGCTCATCATGGAGAAAAGATGATTCAGACAGCTATACGAGCATTAACTCTGAACATATATAATGGTATTACTTATGATCCTATATAATGGATTTATGAAATATGAAATACATAATTCAGAACATGACGTCTAACAAAGGTAGCTTCTGATATGCAGTTAGTGATGACATGGTCCATCAGTTTGTAACATCTTCTCCAGTGTCGGCATATTTCTCAGACTTGGTTACGAGCTTAAGAAAGCAGTGCTTTCATCTAGATGCTCTTGTCCATGCTACAAAGTGAGTATGTTCAAGTTTGATATAATGAATCTGGTAGCTTTGCTAAGATGTCTATTCTTGTGGTAATATTCATTCCTTTGATGCAGAGTGACTTCTCTTCAAGAAAGGAGTAAAGAACTTCTTCTGGAAACTGATAAAATTTTAGATGATCTCTACTATTTTAAGGACGTACTTTGTGTTGGTGACTCTCGTTTGAGCAATGTGGTTATGGAAAATCTTCTCAGCTTATTGGTCTCCCCCCTATTGCTTCCATTACTGCATTTAAGCCATAGCAGTGTAAGATTTTCTTGATCTTGACTGTTTCCTTTTATATTCTTTCCTTTTTTCTAGCACAATTATCAATATTCAAAGAAGCATTTTTTTTTTTAATCTAATGTGAGGTTGTTTTATTTAGGATCGGCCTTATGATCTGTAATTTCCGTGAGATGGTGTGAACATAATGAGTACCTCACATTGTGGTTCTTTTGGCTTTCATGTAAAGAAGCATATAAAATCTTCCTTCAAGATTGAACTATCAGTATAATTTATAATATTTTAAGGTCTAGGGGACTACAATAGCTAGTGTTTTTTTGCAGGTTTAAACTATCCGACACTAGGGTGGAACCATAGGGGTATCCATATTGTGGGTACAAAATGATAAGCCATCATTCTCTAGCTGATATAAAATGATTCTCCACTCATACATGCCACTATCCTATATTGGGCCTTCCATCTCTCTTCGTTACCTCCACTTCTATTTGCACATTTATGTCATGCCTTCAAATCATAATGCAGATATACCTGTAAATTCATATCAGTGGAAGAAAACAGCTTTAAAAATTTTGGGTCTAAGACATCCTTTGTGTGTGGGAATTCTATCGTGTAACGTGACAATGAATTTCCTAGCAGCTATTTGAACAGACTCATCAATTTAGCTTTATTATTCACAAGAGTTAGAGGCCAGTTTGATAGTTAAAGTTAATATTAATCAGATTTTACATTTTGTTTCCTCTTTCAGGAAACATGTCTATCTGCAATCACTTCTCTGTATATAGTTTCTCTTCTTCTTCAAGTTGTTGGGGGGAAAGATATGGCCAATTTTGTGGCTAGTGCTGTTTTATATTCCTTCATGTCATCAAGCAAGAGAGATGCTGCCGAAGGATCGAAACTTGATTGTTGTAATCAAACTTATTCTTTATCCAATAACTTGGATCAAATGGATGGAATTCTGCCATCTGAGTCTGAATGTGCAGAAAACTTCAGAAGGAACAATCTCCTTGGGTATTTATCGAACTACATGCCATCTAAATCTCATTTGGCCAGCTTCTGTTCTGATGCTATGCATAAAGAAAGGTCGGTGAGTGTTCCTGTTTAGATTACTTTTCTTGTTTATTGATTTTAGACAGATTTATATAGACTGAGAAACAGTTAATCTGTTTCTGAGTCTCCGGTGACAAAAATGTAATTGTTTGTCAATTATAATTGGCTTGAGCTTTTGTGCAAGGTGATGCCCATTGTAGTAATTTAGCAGTAAGATCTTAGAGGTCCACTGACCCAACACGAGGATATTCATGACCAAAAATTAATCGAGCCCATATTTGATGATTGTTTGAGCAACACATCTCATTAGTCCTCCTGGAAATGAGTCACTTTATGGCTTCACTCTGTTGCAAGGGACTTATTTGTTATTATTTATTTAAAGTGGGGACTTTTGTATTTTTAGAAACTTATTAATATATACAAAGTATAGTGGAAGGATGAAGATGATTCAATTCATTTTTTCACTCTTTCCCCAAATCTCTCTCTCTCTCTTCATCTTTATTCTCATTTGATTTTCTCTTAATTACGACACACTCATGATTGTCTAGAGGACAGTAGTACAACTTTTCTCTGTTACCTGCATATGTGATGGGCTGCTTTCAACTTCTCAGTACAAAAATGAAGCTGTTACCGAACGTTGGATATCTAAAGCACGACCACAATGAACTATTTTTCATGCCAGATACCTTTTTGCCTATATTTTAGTCATGGAATTAATAGGATCACTGGGTGCAATTAATAGATTTACAAACCTCTTTCCTCTGCAGGAGTGGAATACTTTTGTACATTCTCTCTGAGAATGACAGTCTAATGCTAGCATCTCTCATGTTATTGCTTGTTGTAGCTGAAAGTGCAGGTATTATTGTTTTTAAAATATGTTAAAGGGGCTCATATAATTTCCAATCTATTTTTAGTATTGTTTGTTTTTTATTTGCTTATGTGCAGATCTCGATAATCAACTTGCCGCAAGGATTGGACTATCCCAAGCAAAACCCAGGGTGCAGAAGGTGATGGTGCTTATCAGTCTCATATTAACATTATATCTCAAATATAAAGTTTTTTATCATTACCCCACAATTATTATAGGATACAGGATTATGGGCCCTGAATAATTATTGGAGATAGGATTCACTCCCTTTTCCGTTTTAGGGTTTAGGGATGGTGGAACTTTAGTATTTAAATCTTTAAACGTGCTCCCTCATGTGGCCTTCTTTTGGTCCAACATGTGTTTTCAATTTTAATTTTCAGGGCTACGGTAATTTTTGAAATTGGACATTATTGGCTCTAATACCATTCTAACAACCAACTATTCTAAAAGCTTAAACTGACAGAGAGGGTGTTAATAACTCTTAAACTATCACATGCATGTAATATTTGCAGTTCCTAACACTGATACTTGCTTGATCTGACCTCGTTGATATCTTCATTTGTAGACATACGACTTCTCTGCTTCGAAGGAGGAGGGTGAAAGTTTTTTTGGGAGACATTTTCAAGAGGTATAAGCACCATGAGATTATCCATTTCTCAATAGCTTTATCATTGAATTAGGCTTTAAATCGTACAGTTCTTGATGTTTGAATACAAATCTTGTTTTTCTTTAAATTTTAACCTCATCTTTCCTAGTTTTCATCTCAGCGAGTAATGTCATGTTGAAGTTCTTATGCCATTTTGCAGATATTAAATGCACTATTGGAAGTGTTGGTAAGAAAACCACCCGTCTCAGTACTAGTGCAACAGCAGACCGGGTGGTTCTTGCGGAAGCTACTGGTTCTTCAGGAAAAGAAGCTTAATGGTCATGATTTTCACCTTTTCAATGTAAAAGTTCAAGTGTTTTTAGAAATATTTTGTTTCATATATGACATTTCTCTACATGCGTTATAGAATTGCAAACACTTCAGAAATCCCCATAGGTGAGGAAAATTGTTTTAACAAAAGAATACATCAAAAATCGAGCAGAGAAGTTGTGTGCTTTGGCATAGCCTACATCCACAGTGAGGATCCAAGGATAGATTTCAAAATGCAAAAATCAGTAGATTATGTGTTTCCGCCCCCAAACCATAGTGCTCTTTCTCTCTCCCTTTCTTGCGGTTTTCAGTGCTCTAATCACACACCCCAAAATACTAAACAACCTTATATACTAGTCTACAAGAGAATACTGGAATTGGGTCCACGACCCGCAAGAGTAAAAAGGAGTAATAACCCTTTGTTTTCCGGTCAAAACCGGATCGCAATGCTACTCAGTCCTAGTCATATACTTATTTTGCCACATTTAATGTAATGAGCTTGCAGTGTTTTGCATTATTGTTATCTATCTCAAATACTTAAGCTCTTGGAAGGTTCTTCTGTCGTTAAATTGGAAGCTCTGCAGTAAGCGCTAAAGAGTGTTTAACTAATTCTTGGCAACCTTCTACATGGTCATGGGAGGAAAAAATTGTCCGTAGTGAACCCAGATGGAACACCCTTCTTCAGTTGTCAAGAAATACCTAGTAGCATATCCTTCCTGGGCAGCCTTCTCCAAAAGAATCAAGGAAATGTTATCGAACACTTCAACCTTGATAGCAAACATCTTATTGTAGGTTACGATCTAAAATGCTGGTCAAGATATGTTTTGGGATTTCAAACTGGTTCTATGCCAAAGTCAGCTACGATTCCATGCTTGCTTCCACTTTTTGTGAGTTACTTGTTAAATTCAAAATTCAATACTTACAACAGGGTATAGCACAATGTTGATGCCTCACATTACCTGATAATGTATTGAACATTACGGTTGTGATGTGAAAGCAACTTGATTGTTCTTATCATTGTACACAAATTCAATGATTGAGAGTGAATGGTCCAGGTTGGAAAGCAATCAGTTTGTGCGATTGATATCGAAGACTAGGATTGTATATATTCCTAGTCTTTGATCATTAAATACGCCTAGTAGAAGGAATGATGATTGCCTTTTTTAATTGAATATGATTTTGACTGATATCTATTCTTCCTTTGCTTGCTGCTTGCTTATTTGGATCCAATGCTGGATTCTCCTATAAAAAAATAAATTGAAAAAGTGAATGAATAGTGACTACATTTCCTGTTGCATTTGGAGGTTCCAGAGACTATCTTAAAACATTAATTACCTCTTTAAGAAGGCCGTTTTTTATCACCTGTTGCAGTTTTTAAGGGTATTCTCTTGCATTTGCATGGGAAATAGACTCTCTTGAATTGATAACCACCACTTCATGTTACCAAACCATTAAGTATGGGAAGTACAGATAGTGGTCATCCAACTCGCCATTCATAGTGGAATTTATTTACATTCTGAAGTAAACAAGGAATATTACCACCTTCGCTGAAATAATTCATGTATAAAAGTTGCATATTTTCTTACCCTCCAACTTTCTAAGGCTATATTTTTCCTAGTTCTTGTTGACAGACATCGTATGAGCAGTCCTGCGAACTCCTTTGGAAAGAGCTTAACGGGTGCTGTTTCGATCATATACCAGATACAATGAGAAATGAATGGGCAAGTTATAAAACAGGTATAAACTATTTTTTGCACAATATTCAGGTTGGACCTGAAATGTGTTGATAGTGAGGTGATAGAACATCGAGGTTACAACCTAACAGGGACCCAAGGGCGGAACCAAGCTTTTAATTTTTTATTTTGTGTGTGTGTGTGGGGGGGGGGGGGGGGGGGGGGGAACATTAGAGTAGCAGAGAAATTAAAGCAAAATAAATAATTGTAACACTTCAGAGTTTGATTTAAGAAGGAAAATTTGGCTTGTTTATGAAAATTAATGGAATCTTATATGCTTGTAAGTGCAAGTCCTACCAAAAGAGTCCGCCACATATCCCATACACACGTCTATTGTGTGCCCCACATGGGTACTTCACTTAGGTTTTTGACGAGTTCATGTAAAATAGCCTCTATGAGTTGTTTTTATTTCTGTGTATTGTTTAAATTATAGAGTAGGGTTGATGAGTCATGTGAGGCAATTTATATGATAGTTCCTTTTTGTGTTAAATTGTAGCTTTGGAGGAATCGTCCCAGTCTAAGGATCCCTTTTTTGTGTTAGAGCTTGCTTGCCACCAGCATACTCATAATGGTAATTTGTTTCTGTTGTCATGATTAGTTTGCCTTTGCCATATTATCCCTTTTCTTGTAAGGTACGTAAAAATGATTCTCTTTCTTCTCACGCTATATTTGACAATTAAGAAACATTTGATGCTCATTTCAGGTGTAACAACTTCTGCTCTTGCTTGGCAAAGCATGGTCAATGCAGTCAAGGTTTATATCATTCTTTTGTTAAATTTATTTTTATCTGTACTTTAGGAGAATTGTTCTTATTAAACATGATTTTAAAATTTTTAAAGAAAGATACTGAAATGACACAGTTCAATATGGGTTTGAAGTGTCTAAGAGGACACCCCAAACAAGTATGTACTACAAGGATACCAGTGCCTAAACATTGTCCATGTGGCAAAAATGACCGATACGGACACGGGTGTAGATACGATACGATATGATACGGGCATAGGGATACAACAAATCTAAAAAAAACAGGACACAGGTACGGTGGGATACTGTAAAAATAAAAATAATAAATATATAAAAAATATATATTTAATAATTTCCTGTAATATGAGAAATCTCAATGTATATTATATACAATTTCATAAACTAAGAAGCATTCAATTGGACACAAGATATGATATCATCACACGAAATACACTAACAATTTTCACAATTGAATCATTCATCAATTTAGATATATAAGTCCTATGTTTATAGCTTCCTTTACCAAAAAAGGTTAAAAGACAATATTTCATTACAAAAACGTTAGCTATATAGTTGGGAAACAAATGCCGTTACAATCAGTAGTTTTCTAATCTAAAAGCCATTTTCCATTACAAGAAAGAAAAGTAGATTTTCAGCAGAATTTTGAAAAAAAATAAATCGCGTCGTACCCTGGCCGTATCTTGCCGTATCCAAAATAAAAAAAATTAATTAAAAAAAAAATTGGATACTTCTACAGAGTATTGGACACGTGTCCGGGCGTATCCTAGGAGTATCGGTGCTAGACACGTGTCCGATACCTCCACGGCGCCTCCGGAGAACTATCCGTGCTTTATAGGCACCAAGTCATTGAATATATCTTAGATCCATGGAGTTATAACAGTGTCATTGCTTTGATACACAGTAGTGGTGGTCAGACTTCTAGCAGTGTGCACCATAAAAGTGAGAAGAAACACAATAAGTTCATTGATTAACATTCTGTTACATTTTATACTGCATATATTTTCTCTGTCGTGTCTTACTTAATTTTGAGAACTCTGTAATGTTTTTGTGATTGTTGTCCCTCCAGATTTGCAAACTGAACTTTGCTTTCTTATCGCTCTTCTTCTTTTTCTTTTTCCCAATTTTGATTTTATTTATGTTGTACTAACTATTTTCCTCTTTTGGACATTTTAAAAAGATTTTATTTTCTAATACAAAAGTTTGCTGCAATGATTAAGAGCATCTGATTTTGATTTGATTCTTTTCTCTCTTCTTCCATGGATGGGTTAGTTTGACTCTAGGATCCAAAATTATATCTGCTGGCATGTATCCACTTTTCTGTATATTATTCATGTTCGGAATTCTTTTTATCATAATAATGTTTGTTGGTCTAGTGGCATTCTCATAGTAGTTGCATATTTGTAGGTTTTTGTTCTCCATCTTCAGCTGAAGGCATTTGTTTTTAAAGGTGATCCTTTTGAAAATCCCATGATAAATTTGAAAAGCAGTTCTTTGGCAGTTTCGGGAAGAACATATGCTTCAGATCTTTCATCTGCAAGTTTTGGGTCAGAGGTATCTTTAGGTTGGTTACCTGTCCTGTGGAATTTCCATCAACCATCCATGCTGCTCTTTAAGATTATTTTCCTTTACTTTACTTTTTTCTTTTTTTTTCACCTTTTCACTTCATAAAATGCTTGTAGGTTCTGGACTCCCTTGCAAAATTGCTTTTTCCAAAGTTGGGATAAGAGATATCTATGTGATACCAGTGGCAAAGGGAATCTCTGGAAAGTTGCTTCTAGTTGAGAAACATCCCTTGCACTCTAAGCGAGGGATTGTAATCGCTATTGCTCCGTTGGCTGGGTTGAGCGTAAGTTCTATAATTTGTCCACGTTTTTATCTGTTCAATTTTTCTATGACAATTTTCAGTTTTCAATGTAGACTATTTTGAATTTGGTCTCACTTTCAAATTTATTACCTTTCTAGGTTGGTTTTCGGTTTTACCCTTTATAACAGTCTTGCATCAAAATCTGAAACTTGGAGAACAATTTTACTGATTTTTTTTTCATGAAAGAAAAACACATACATGATGCACCTCTTGTTTATTCTGTCTCTCCACCACTCCTCGAATGCTAGACTAAGGGTTGACCGCACAAGCCAACTCCTAAGCCAAAGAAGCGTTAAGAGGAACTAAATAGTAACTTAAGAAGCTCGTAACTGTGGCCTGTACCTAATCTGAAAAACTAAATAGTTTTTGACCTCAGAGCTTGTTTGGGTAGAAAGTAATGTAGAAGAAAAGAGGCAGGATTGTATTTTCTTATTTTGTTTCTGTACATGTATATATTATAATATTTACATCTTTTGTTGAGGGTGTGGGAGGGGGTTGTTAAAATGCACCAAGTATGCATGAGGTTAGCTGCTGGTGTAAACCTTGATCCATATCTTAGTTATTCCTCCCTTGATGCTCCAGTTTAACCCTCCAAATCCACAGGGTATGTCATGTATCTTACTCTACGTTAGTGTTACTCCCTTTTGCTGATTTAGTCACTAAAAGGTGGTTAGACTAAGTTTTTCTTAAAAAAATGTTCGGGTTGTTGCTTGATGAAATAGTAAAAGCTCGGGTGGGTGAGCATGAGATGCGGTGAGAGCAGACACTTAATATAACATTAGTCCAAAGGTTTTGTCTCCAATTTTCTCTCCCCCCACCCTCTAGAGGTGAGACTAGTTTCAATAAAGCTTTGACCTCATAATCACTTTGCTTGTTTGGCATCCGGTGGGTCATGGGTTGGTCTTTGCTAGGTTCAATTGATGGTTGGAGAGGTTACTTCATGGGAGCTCATGTCATTTCTTTTGGAGGGTGGCACCCTTTTGCTTTTGGTGTTACGTTTGGAGTTTTTTTACATGTCCTCCGCATACGCAGAAGCGCCCTGTTGGCCACATTGTCATTAAATGCAAAAGATGCGGGGTCAAATGTCTAGCAGTTTCTAATAAGTCATGGCGTGGCTGGTGTCTAATATGAGCAAATTCTTATAATTCTTTGGTCCCTAACATGTTTGGCAGTCATATATCTCTTCCTTAGAAGTGTATATGCTTTTTGGGAAGCAATTATACATGATTAATGAATTTAACCTGAGCTAAAGTGAATGTATTAGGGATATCCTTAGAAGGGCATATGCTTGTTGAGCAGTCAAGAAACAAGCTTGTATTTAAACCGTAGCTAAATGAATGCATTAGTGATGTATGTGTGCGAAGATGTAAATGATAGACTGAGGAATAGACATTTTGAATGGCTAGAGGTGGCATAACTAGAGGTTAGGATGGAGTTGGCTAAAGTGACTTCAGAATGTACATGAAAAATTAGTTATCATGGAAAATTGAAGTGTGATGGAGGTGGTATTATTGCCTGTGTGAGTCATAAACTCTGGTGTGGATCTCTGCCCTAGAAGACTATAAACTCCATCCCGATATTTTTATTCAGGTTGAGAATATCTACGTGACATGGGAGCCAACTATTATTACATTCTGTTGGTTTATTACCATGACACCCTAATATAGTCCTTTCTCATGAATTTTCTTTGTGAGATGTAGTTAGATCCCCCACTATTATTTTCCCCCATTGTCTGATTTTAAATTTTCTTACTTGGTACTGCAAATAGAATGGTATGCCTGGAAATTCTAAGCAGCATGAAAATTTAGGGCTCTTTTCTTCAGTTTAGAAATGCAGCAAAAATTGTCACATTTTGATCTCTGCTAATATACTATTGCTTTTGGGGCCTTATAAGGGCTTAACCTTGACATGAACCACTATTTTATTGTGAAACAGCCAATTGTAGATGAGAGTCATCCCACATGGTTGCATCTTCAGATAAGGGAGTTTGACCCGAGGTTTGATGCAAATAAAACCAGAGGACATCATTCAAGTACTTCAGATCATGAAGCAGACGGTAGATGGACACTTGGTTTTCCAAGAACGGAGGCCTGTGAGGCTGCTCGATTACTTGTACTTGAGGAAATTAGTAAGCAGCGGTCGTTTGTAGAGAGCTTGCTCTCTGCTCTACTTCAAGGCACTTCTCCTCGGGCTGATAATCTAGGAAGTGAAGCATCGATTCAAGAGGTTTGAAGGTAGATTATCAGCACTTCAAATCTCTCCCTATATACTGTACACACAGGCAGCAGTACATATGTATTTGTGGGTGTGTTGGATTGATTTTTGAGTAATCATAAAGTGGATTTGAAGATCAATAATGGGTATTTGCCAGTGCAATAATCATTGTATATTTTAAAAAATTATTACGAATAATGCACATGCTGCTTATGATTAAGAGAAAAACATTTTGTTTTCCTCTACACAACAACCAGAAGATAGGCCATATCTTTACCTCTTGCCCATCATAGGCCATAATCTTATTACGTATATAAATATAGAAATTTCAAACACTAAAATTTATTGTGTTGATTTTCGTTATAAGAATATGTCGTATTATTATTCGTGGTAGCCCAGGCAATTTAATAACTGGCTCCAACTGATATTGGGCCGCAAGGAAGTGTAAGATATGTTGGGAAAGTTCCTCTCACGGAAACTGTACTATTTGTACAATGAATAAAAGCATAAATCCCTACATTACAGGTAATTCATCCCATATGAGCATATGAATCAATATTAAATGATTTTTATTCCCATGATGCTGGCTTTTTAGGTTGATGATCATGAGATTGCTTACCGCAAATGAATGCAAAACATAAAATAATGAGTAACTTTTAGAAAAAGGAGTGTTTGGTAATTCCATCACCTTTACATAAACAAGTCTGTCATGTCAAAATTAAAGCAACTTTTTCCCTATGCAACTTTTAAAGTCTGGCCGGCCAGCCAAATACTATAGAGTATTGATCTCTCTCTATATATATATATATAAACACCCATATATATATATATATATATGTGCTAATGCATAAATGTTTTGTCTATGAGTAATTAAGTTTTTCACCTCTTAGATATTGCTTTCACCCACATGGCCACGTATAAACCAAAGATGCTTATTTGAAGGCTCAAAAGCATAAAAATGAGCGGCCCTTTTGAGTAGATAATGCCACATTTTGCTTTTAATATTGCTTTATTGTAGAGTGCTTTAATTACTTTAAGCAAAAGGAAACATACATGTATCTATATATACAAGCTATGTATATATATATGCTCTATATATGTATAGATGATGCGCGCAAACACAGTTACATGGGTCATGGGTGCCTTAACTTTCACTTCAACACCCCAATACATGCATCACATTACATGGCCCTGGTACCTTTCTATAGTTATCCTTTTTTGAACAAGTTAACCGTTACCAGATCGTTGAGAGGACAAATGGAAGGATGGATGGAGCCTGGGTGCACTTTTGTTCTAAGGAACTATCTGTAACTACATTTATTCCTTTCTTTCATTCAAACACTGCTTTAATTTCCAACATTGCACAACACTTTTCATTCAAATTATTTGTTGCCATTCACTTGAAACAAAAATATTTGTATGTCTTTTTAGGCCAACAAAAGATACACGCTTTTTGACTGGACTGAGAGTACTCAATATTAATTCAATGAGATAATATTAAAAAAAAAAAAAAAAAAAAACATACTGAGTTTTTTTCAGATTTAGATCACTCCCAATATTTACTTGAATTCATTATATATCCTCCTTATATATTAAGCAAGATTTTATACGAATTCATTACGAAGAATTAATTATGTGTGCTTATTATGAACATGAGTATACAATATATAGATAATTAATTTACCAAAAAAATCTATAAGCAAATAAATAAAATGTGTTGGGAACTTGGAACTATGTATACCTAAAAATGTGGATTTGCATTCTATTGTACCCTTCATTTCCTCTTTGAATACTACTGCTTAAGAATTTTTCAAAGAAGTCATATTAATTAGTTAGAACTCCAAAATATAAAAAACAGACTTTGTGGTGGTAACTTGGACTATATTTAGTATGATCTTTCAAATAAAAACTTGTATGTATGATTAGATTTTACCAAATAAGATTTGGTTAAGAAAAATAATTTAAACAAAACGGCATAGAAAATTGGGTGTGAATGATCAGAAAGAGAGACAGACAGATCAAATTGAAGGCTAAATGTTAAGTACATGGAAAAGTTTTAGAATTTCAAATTCACTCTAAAAATATAAGGAAATTTGGAAACAGTTGGGGAATTTTAAAAAATCTTTTCTAAATAAGTTGAGGGACATTTTAAAAAAATTGAAAAATAAACATAAAATACTAATGGTTATGCTAGTATTACAAACACACGTATATATAGTGAAACATTTGTGTGGGGTTAGAAATCGCAGACACATTCGCAAACATATATAACATGCAAGTCCTGGTCAAGTCAGGTCATACCATATGACAATCTTTGTCCTCTGATTGGGTTAGCACATATCATTCCTTATTATATATCTAATTTCTATTATTTATTTATTTTATATAAGCTAGTAGTTGTATTTCATATCAACATGATGAGTGATTTAAAAATGAATTTGTCATGGGGAGCTGCAATAAAACAAGTAAAAGCCGAAGATGATTGGGGAATGAAAGCGAGATCTCTCGTTTTCTGTGAAAGGACTGAGGAAGCTAGGAATGTGTTTTAGATTTGTTTATATGTATATATATATATATAGATATATATAGTGATGATTTTAATATACACAGACAGATAAGGTGGATTGTGAGTGGTCTGTAGCTCTGCTTTATATGAAATTGCACTGTGATGGGGAATGAAACCACTTACCTAGCTTCACCCTTACATTGTTGACCGTCTAAGCCAGCCTCAAGAAGAACAAGTTTTTTAAAGAATATTACAATTTTGACCATAAATAAATACATAAATAATCCTTCGATCAAATTTACATTCAAGAGGGTGCATCACTTTAATTAGGGGACGTACGTATTGTTTGCCCCAAGTTTGAACTAAATTTCTTTGTATTAATCCATTTTTAAGGGGTTGTTAGGTGCTCCCAAACATGGTTTAAAGTAAAGTTAAAGCTGGAAAAGGACGTCGAGAAGAATACATATATATATATATTTTGGTGGTATACCAACATAAATATATGAATGAGATACAACAATGTCACAATTCTATTTGCAAAGTTAGTACCCTAGTTTTGTGAGCCTGTGAGCATTCGAGTTATCTACTGAACCATTTTGGTGAAAGAAACATCGTTCAATCAATAACAACAAATAATAAATAAATAAAGAATACAATAGATAAATGAAACATATATAAATAGTCCCACCATTATTGACTTACCACTGCCTTTTTTTGGTAAAATGATGTAACATCACTTGTGGCAGAGTGTGATTGTACAGCAAATTTTACTCAGGTGAGCAACAATGAAATCAATGCAGCCCTCCTTAAAGTTTGTTATCACTTCTTTCTCAATTTTCGGCTTTTGTTTGTTTATTTTTTAATGAATCAAAGGGGCCGGGTCCAAAAGCCTACAACCTTGTGAAATAATTGAGAGGGAGAGTTTGGGAGGATTCTTAATCTCATGTGTGTGTGTATATATATATATAATATGTAATTAATTGTGTATGTATGAAAGGACTATCTTCACATACAAAAGATTGCTTTCACAGTATTCACTATTGTACAAGTGGGGATAATAGTAGCATTTTGAAGTAAGTCCACACTCCCACATGAGACTAGCTAATATATATATATATATATATACCTATATATACATATATGAAAAATGCTATTGACAATCGATTCAAAGTCAGTTTGAATATTTACTATAAGTAACCAATAAAAATATTGATCTGAGATTTTCTCTTGTTACTATACGAATTAATTTCTTCATTTTAGAACCACTTTATTCCTTATTTTTCCTCAAGAAAATCATACGTAAACACAACCCGATTCCTTCAAGACAGCCAGTCTCACCCTCATCTCTTTTCAGGTCCTCGTATTTGGTGCATTAGATGGCCTCTCTCTTTCTCTCCCTCCTTAATTTTTGTGAAAATTGACGAGTGTCATTATTGACCTTGTAACATTAATCAGTTACTGCATGTATTTTTAAGTTGTTTAGTAATTATATCCAATAGCTAGCCTTTTCAGTTAATTTACATATATATCTTTTTCAGTTTAATTTCCACATAATTAATTGTTTACCAATTTTGGGAGGAAAGAGACTGAAGATTGTCCAAATGTCTGCCAGTGATGTATGCCATTATTCTACAACCAACCACCTTCTTGTAGGTGAAATTCTCATTATTACTTAAATGGAAATTCTTACAAACTTATAAGAATCAAAATACTAATTTAATATAAATATGGCTAAGCTTGTATTATACTACTTGAAACACATTATATAGGAAGTGACTCAGTTAATTTGAAATCAATAAAAGTAGGCTTTTTCAGAAGGAAAAAGAAAATAATTGAGTTTCTGGAAAATTCGATATAAAAAGCATTGTAAATGAAGAATTGTTGTATCTTCATTTAGGGGTGAACATACGGTTACTAAACTCAATAATATCCAGTATTGAATAGAAGAAGAGATAGAATCTCATCCACATAGAGAACATGTCTCGAATATTGTCGACGTTTAACTTTTTAAAATTTTTTTTGATATTTTTTGTTTTTCATTTTATCATTTGATACTATAGTGGAGCTCATTCTTTTTTGAAGTTAATAAAAAAGAATAATTTGGGAAAGAATATGATAATATTGTATTGAGATTCGGACAACTAATTAACTAAATTGGTACAAATAGAGTACTAATATACATATATATATATATATAGGATAAATTGCTTAAAACCCCCCTCAAGTTTACTCTCTTTTCTTACTATACCCCCTCAATTATGAAATGAGCTTAGAACCCCTAAAGTTTCATAAAAGGTTGCATCATGGGCTTGCCATCAAATATTTTTACCCTTTTACCCTCCAAACTTTTTGTATTTCCATCTTACCTTTAATTATATCCTTACTATTATATTTCTTAATTCTTTAAATTACAAAAATATTATTTCTTTTAGTTAGAATATTAATTATATCATTTACCTTTAATGTATTAGACTAAATATACTCTCAAATGTTAAATTTTTTTTGTAAGTTTAATTATTTTATTTGTAAATCAATTAACTTGTTATTAAATTTTAGTTTGATTTAAATCATAATTAATATATTCATAAATAAATCACAATTTATGAATATATTTTTATGAAAAGAAAGTTTCATTTGGCAAAAAAAAATTAATTAGGATAATGAGTTTTATGATTTAAATCAAATTAAGTTTTATTGGAAAATGATATATATTTTGGAATATATATATATAATTCGTCAAAAATATATATTTTTCGAATTTTTTTAAAAAAATATGATTTTTTTCCAAAAAATAATTTTTTTGAGAAAAATATATATTATTTTCCAAAATATGATTTTTTTCCTAAAATAATATAATTTTTTTCCGAAATATATATTTTTTATATTTTAGAAAATAATGTATATTTTTCAGAAAAAATTCATATTTTTTAAAACAGTTCAAAAAATATATACTTTTGACGAATCATATATATATATATTCCAAAATATATATCATTTTCCAATATATATATATATTCCAAAATATACATATTTTTTCAAAAAATAATTTTTTTGAAGGTTTGATTTCATTAAACCCTCCTATACTATTGATGGTAGTTTAGGTATTATGACTCAAAATCATATTTTGGAACATAATATATATTTTTCTCAAAAAAATTATTTTTTGGAAAAAATTAATATTTTTGAAAATAATATATATTTTTCTCAATAAAAATTATTTTTCGAAAAAAATCATATTTTGGAACATAATATATATTTTTCCCAAAAAAATTATTTTTCCGGAAAAAATTCATATTTTTTTAAAAGAATTCCGAAAATATATATTTTTGACGAATTATTTATATATTCCAAAATATATATCATTTTCCAATATATATATATATATTCCGAAATATGTATATTTTGTTCGAAATATATATATTGTTTTCATAAATTGTGATTTATTTATGAATATATTAATTAGGATTAAGTTTTATGATCTAAATCAAACTAAAATTTAATACCAAGTTAATTGATTTACAAATAAAATAATTAGAACTTAAAAAAAAAAACATTTGAGAGTATATTTAGTCTAATACATTAAAGGTAAATGGAATAATTAATATTATAACTAAAATAAATAATATTTTTGTAATTTAAAGAATTAAGAAATATAATAATAAGGATATGATTAAAGGTAAGGTGGAAATACAAAAAGTTTGGAGGGTAAAAGGGTAAAAAAATTTGAGGGCAAGCCCATGGTGTAAGAAAATGAAAGTTGAGGGGGGTATAATTAATTGAGGGGGTATGGTAGAGAAAGATAGTAAAATTGAGGGGGCCTTAAGCTATTTACCCTATATATTATGATATGATAGGGAGAACAAAAAAAAAAAAGAGCAAAGCTGAGTTGCCTTTGATACTGGTGCTTGTCGGCACATGCATTCCACTTTCCACAACAAAATCGACTCTGGACCCCACTTTTAACCTCACCACCAAGAAAAGCACACTCGAAACACTGCCTTATGTTTCCATCTAATCTTAATTCTCTCTCCCACACCACCACCCACCAAACCATAATCTAGACTAGATTACAAGTTCCTTCCACTTCACTCTGATTATATATATACATACATATATGTAGTAGAATGGGTAGTATATATAGAACTAGTTAGGACAAGAGACCATCCCAATAAAGTCTTGAGTAGCTACCACACCTTTCCTTTTTCCATCTCTAACCCTATCTCTGATTATTTATACTATTGTCTTCTGTCTTAGAACTCAAAAGCATCTATATATTCAGGATATATACATATTCCTTCATCTTATTATTTGATTATATATACATATCAAACAAACAAGTCTCTCCTTAGTGCATGGAGTAGTATTGATTAGGGACTAGTACTACTTGTGTTTGTGTTTGTAGGCAGCCTAGATAGAGGAACTAACATAATTTGAGAAGATGAGAAGTGGAGGTTGCACACTCCAACAGTCTCTAACGACAGAGGCAGCGAGCGTGGTTAAGCAAGCGGTGACCCTAGCTAAGCGGCGAGGCCATGCTCAGGTGACTCCCCTCCATGTAGCCAACACCATGCTGGCGGCCTCCGCTGGCCTACTCCGAACAGCTTGCCTTCAATCCCACTCCCACCCTCTCCAATGCAAAGCCCTCGAGCTCTGCTTCAACGTAGCCCTCAACCGCCTCCCAACCTCCTCCTCAGCCAGCCCTATGTTGGGTCCCACTCCTCATTCCCAGCATCCTTCCATCTCCAACGCTTTAGTTGCCGCCTTCAAGCGCGCTCAAGCCCACCAGCGGCGTGGCTCCATAGAGAACCAACAGCAGCCCCTCCTGGCAGTGAAGATTGAGCTGGAGCAACTCATCATCTCCATCTTAGATGATCCTAGCGTCAGCAGGGTCATGAGAGAGGCTGGTTTCTCTAGTACCCAAGTGAAGACCAATGTAGAGCAAGCTGTCTCTTTGGAATTATGCTCTCCAACAAGCAACAAGTCCAAAGAGGTCAATAGCCTTAATCTAGTCCTGACGACGACCCATGAATCTCCTCCTCCTGATCATCATCATCATCATCCCTCCAGCAGTCAAATTGGAGGAAAAGTAGTAGTAGGAGGAGGCAAGCCAAGTAGTGCATCATCATCATCATCAGATCATCATATTCATATTGATCAAGTAGCAATTAGGAAGGAAGATGTGATGAGGGTGATTGAGAGCATGGTCAACAAGAGAAGAACAAGTATTGTGATTGTAGGAGAAACTTATACGAGTATAGAAGGTGTAGCTAGAGGAGTGATGGACAAGGTTGAGAAAGGAGATGTTCCCGAGGCCTTGAGACAAGTGAAGATTGTAAGCCTGGCTCAACCAGCTCCCTCATACATGCATCTGTCAAGAGAGGAGGTTGAGCAGAAGCTTGGAGAGTTGAGGTGCCTCATCAAGAGCCTTGTGAGCAAAGGAGGGGTTGTTTTGTATTTGGGAGACCTGAAATGGGCGACGGAGTACTATAATAGCGGTGATCAAGGGAGGAGCCACTACTGTGCGGTGGAGCACATGATAATGGGGCTTGCAAGACTGATTAGTGGGATTGGAGAGGGTGGGAGGTTGTGGGTGATGGGCCTTGCAACTTTCCAAACTTACAACAAATGCAGGACTGGCAACCCTTCTCTCCAATCTATTTGGGATCTACATCCTCTTACACTCCCACCACCCACTTTGGCCTTCACTCTTATCCCCCCTCAAAGGTAACTTAGAAACTAATTCATTCCATTGATTTCGTGCTTAAGAAATCAAAGGAAACACTTTTTATTTTTATTTGTGGCTGGTTCCTTGGTTTGTTCACTTGACTTGTTGAGTATGGAAATTTGAGTTTAAATATTATTAATTATATGGTGCAAATTAAATCAAATGTAAGGGATCAAAAAAGTAGCTAGGCAGTAAGGGTAGATATATATTTTCCATCATCGATCCTCACTTGACATTTTCCCTACAGTACTGAGATACAAAGTGAATCAAGAAGCAAGAAAGCAGCTGGAGGAAGTACTAGTTGTAGCTGGTTCATGGACGTTGAACGTAAAGACGAAGATGATGAGCAGCTATCTTGCTGCGCCGAATGCACCACCAAATTCGAGATTGAAGCTCGAAGCTTACAAAACAGCACTTGTAACAGTGAGGACACCACCTCAAGTCTCCCTTCATGGCTTCAACAATACAGGGATCAAAACAGAAGACTTGGAAGCACCAATGGTCAGGTAATTATCAACCTCTGCTATATATATATATATATATATATATATATATATATATAACTTTTAATTACTTTTATGTGATATGTCTTCTCTCTATCAGGAGTACTCTGTTCCAGTCAGACAACTAATTGTAAAATGGAACTCATTCTGCACTTCAGTTCACAAACAACCCCATTCATCGGAGAGAACTATAACCTTCTCTTCTTTGTCACCTTCTTCCTCTACCTCTGGCTTTTCACACGACCATCAATACCCTAGCTTGCACCAAGAAGGTTGTTCGGTTTTCGAACCCAAACAGTCTTTGAGGGACCATCATTTTTGGAGTAGTAATATTGGTACTAGTTCCGAGAGCCTTGAACCAAGTTTGAGAATGTACATTCCCGAGAAAAAAGAAAATTGGAAACAAGCATTTTGGTGGAATCCTAATTCAGCTTCTTCAAGCGATGTCATGGAGACGGAGTATGTTCAAAGGTTCAAAGAGCTCAACTCGGAGAACCTGAAAACATTGTGCAGTGCACTGGAGAGAAAGGTGCCATGGCAAAAAGACATTGTTCCTGAAATCGCCAGCACGATACTGCAGTGCAGGTCCGGTATGGTGAGAAGAAAAGGGAAGGTGAGAAGCAGCAGTGAGGTAAAAGAAGAGACTTGGCTATTCTTCAGAGGAGTTGACGCAGATGCCAAAGAAAAGATTGCTAGGGAATTGGCTAGACTTGTTTTTGGATCACATTCGAGCTTCGTATCAATTGCTCTGAGCAGCTTCTCAGATTCAACCGAGGACTTGAGAAATAAAAGATCAAGAGATGAGAAAAGTTGCAGCAGCTATGTGGAGAGGTTTGCCGAAGCAGTATCCACTAATCCTCATAGGGTGTTCTTGGTTGAGGATGTAGAGCAAGCCGACTATTGCTCCCAAATGGGCATTAAAAGGGCTATCGAAAGAGGAAGAATAACCAGACCAAATGGTGAAGAAGTGATTGTTAGTGATGCCATCATCATTTTGAGCTGTGAAGGTTTCAGCTCCAGCTCAAGAGCCTGCTCTCCGCCTATTAACCAAAGATCAGACCAAGAGAAAGCTGGTGGGTCCATGGAGGAAGCAAGCCCTTGTGTCTCTTTGGACTTGAACATTTGCTTTGATGATCATCATCATGACATGGCCGACCACTCCATTGACGATATAGGCCTTCTGATTCAATCTGTTGATAGACAGATTGTTTTTAGAATTCAGGAATTGTAAAAACAGACACAACTTCAAATGATCGTCGTGTCATTAGGGTTTTTTTTAACTTCATTTCCTCGTCTTTTAATTTCAAATTAACATTTTCATTGCTTCAAGTGATTGATCGACTTGGAACAACAACTCTTTATGCAATGCAGCATGTATATTATTGTCCATTAGTTTCTTGCAATATTTTTTGTTTCTGTTTTTTGGAATCAGAGCTAGATCCAAAGGCATTTTTTTATTCTTTTGTTCCTTCATGTCCCTTCTTTTTTCCTACAAGAAGAGCCTCAGTTTGTATACACTTTCTTTCGTTATTTTTCTACTTAGAGATTCAGTCACACTTTTCAAATTTCATATATTTATATATGTTGATTCAAGTCTCTTTGGTGCACATTTAATGTGCTAGCCCAAGAAATATATACATAACTTGCAAGAAACAATAAATTTTACTTGCCCCAAAAAAAAAAAATCATTTTGTTAAGCTCTTTGGACATTGTCCCATAGCTAGCCTGCTATCTAGACGTTTTAAGTTGAACTTACTCACTAGTTATGGATTGATCCTAGATGACTGAACCAAAATTGAAGCCAAAACTCCCATTTTCGTCGTAGAAAAAAAAAAAAAGTTTTAACAATTTTTTCTTGTAAATCCCTCTTGGTTATTATTACTATTTCTTTTGTGGATGGCCCCCCTCTCTTAGACTCACATACACATACTATTGAAAAGGTAAGCCAGAATTATGAAAAAGGCAACTTGCAATCCATTGGTCGGCCAGTTGGAACTTAGTGTTTCATGAAGTATTAGGTATCATGTTCAATTTCTATCAAATGTAAATCATTCGTTGAAGCTACGATCACGGATATTGTCCGAACTTTATCCAATTCTTGTGAAGAGGTCGCTTTGTACGGGTCTCGTAGATAGTCTAGGCTCGAAAGCCCCGGACACCCTATTATCGGAAAAAAGCAAAGGGCAACTTGCAGATATTTGTGTGTGTAGTTATTGCATGAACTCCTTTAAGAGAAACACGAGCGAACTATTTCATTCTATCAACAGTCTATAAGGTATGACATGCAAAGGTTCACATAATGAGAGTATCATTGGTGCAATATGCAAAATAAAAGTTGTCTACTGCAAGTTTCTCAGTCATAAAGTAACTAGCTATTTCGTCACCAACTTTAATGTCTTTTGGTGAGAAATAAAATATCAAAGCCACTCTGTCTCTAATCCCTATCAAAGTAGGTATTGAATGACTATTGAAGTAATGGGGGTAAGCAAATAGTGTATGCATAATGCTCCCTTCCACTATAATTTGCTTGAATACTTTTATGCCTAATTAATTTTATGACAAATATATAGGTGCTCTACTTAGCGGACACATCCTACAGTATTTCCCATAAAATTGTTTCTTTTTCTGAATTTTTTAGTTAGCACCTCACAACCAAGATAAACCAAGATATTGTTTAAAATTGTTAGAAAGAGTGTAGTTTTAATATTTGATCAACACAAAAATTTACATATAACTCGTGTGCTTCAAAACTCTTACAAGATTTAGATATGAATTGATGAGAATTAAAGTATAAAACAAAGAAAATTAGCAAGGAATTGCAGGAACTACACAACTTAAAGTAGGTGTGGGGGAATGTTGGGAATGCGCAAAGTAAGATTAAGGTATGATCCATAACGTAATGGCTGTGCAAAGTAGAGGCAACTTTTCTACTTTATTAGAAGTAAAAAGCAAAATCTTCCTTAAGAAATTTCAAAAGAGCACTACTTTTCATGCATTTTGCAAAAGAATAACTTTTTCTACCTTTGATTTTCGTAACCCAACATTCTCAAAGCATTAAAAAGATGCCGTATAAGGATTCAAATCAATACCTTAATGCGAAAACTAAAGTAAAGTTAAAATTACTGATACATATATATTATGAAAAACATAGATAAGCATCTATATATCTCTTTTAAACATTAAAGATGTTCTTACTTTAGAATCTATAAAAGATGATTATCTGCACAACTTTAAAATTTAGCCAGCATAAGTAGGGTATTTGTCGCTACCAGCTTTTGAAGGATTAGGAATTCCAAAATTTTACAAGAATAACACTTGGTTCCACCAGCCTAATGAGGACTAAGTTTGTCTTTCTCACTGATGATTCAATATAATTTAGACAAATATGAATTTTATTTCATCTTCCTTCTTAAAAAATATTTGGTCATGTGTCTAAGTTGTATTGGACCACATTCACACAAGGACGAACTTAATTGGTTCTCATGAAATATAACCTAAATATTATCTAATTCATAAAAATTGTAAAGGCAAAAGACGGATTAATTTCAGGAATTCCCAACTTAAAGTATTATATACTCTTATGTTATTAATTATTGCTTTAACACTTTGTTGCATATCTTAAAGGAAGAAGCCTCCATCTTAGACTGCCCCCCTTTTTTTCTTTTTCTTTTTTCCCGAAACAGTAGCTTTAATTCTTCCTTTCTCTTCTGTATTTGTTCTCTAATGATGAACCCAGCGCATGAAATTCCTTTCTGTGTAGAGGTGGCAACATGTTACAGATTAATCCTCGGGAACAGTAATTCAATTGGTCTTTCTGCCCCAAGTAAGAGAATAGGTTTTGATTCATGTGGGATATTATTTTACTAATTACCACAACATTTTAATTATTTTTATTGGTGTGAAATTAGCTTCAAACTTTAGTAATGGTTGCTCATCTCATGCATTTTAGTTGGTTAAAAAAGAAAAGGAAAATTACTACCATGTACTACTTTTCTCATTACTAAAAAAAAAATGTCTTATACTCCCTGGTACCAAAATAAGTGTCAACATCTGAATTTTCAAACAAATTTGGGGTATTTTGTGTTTTCAAACTTATCCTTTGAAAATATAGTATAGATTTAGTTTTTTGTGAGACCCGTTATTTTTTGAAATTAATGAAGAGAGATAAGTTGAGAAAGTATAGTATTATATTGTATTGGGATTCGAAACTGAACACTTATTTTAAGACTGATAAAGTTATGAAAGTGGACAATTATTTTGGAATGGGAGAATAATTTTCTTTATCAATAGTACATCCTACTTTTGATTATTTTCTTCTATTTAAGTCCTAAATCAAAAACTTTCCTTTATATGCTAATTTAATTTAAATGAAAGAAAATTATATATGTCACTATCATTTATACTTTTATATAATTAGAGAATAGGTTTAATAGGAAGAAAAGTATAGGAGTTAGTATCAAACTCGAGATTTGATACTTCTTAGAATACCAAGTTCCAATTTTTTTCAATTGAAGTAACCGGTCTTAGTTGACATTTAATTAAAAATATATAAAATAAATAAATTATATATTTACGATGACTACATTTTTTAAATACAAAATCTTAAATCTCTTTTGCAATGACAAAAATGGAAGATTTACGTTTTAACTTATAATGGGGGAAAATTCGAAAGCATATCTTATTTGTCCTAGCTCTTATGGGCGTAGCGGAATTGGTTGGTAGGACAAATCTTCGATACCTGGATAAATCGTATCCAGTGTATCGAGTGTGGGTTAGAATCTCCGCCCCTCTATAAATTTGTGACTTAACGTTACACGAGTTGTGGGACCGATTTATATAATATCTTCAAAGAATGATCTCTTTGGGGTCTAGGCTCTGGGAGATCGTCATTTGGGTTAAACCTTTATCTTATTTGTCCTAAAAGGAACTAAGATGACTTATTGTCTATTAGAGAAAACTAAGACTTCAGAGTTAATTTTTAGGGGAAAAAATTAAATATTAATCAGTACTATCCGACTTTCCAAACATGCATGAAGAAAAGTATAATGAAACATATACTCAAAAATAGAATATCATGATTATCCTTATCTAGTCATTGGTTTAAAAATTATTTCTGATTTTTTCTAAAATTCATTTGAATTAATGATAAATAATATTAGAGCAATGCTAGAGGTCTTAAAATTAATTTTGGACATGAATAATATATTCATCCACAATATTCATAATTATATGTATTCTAAAATTAATTTCATGATGTTTTGCCTTTTATTAATATGAAAACCTCATACTCTGTATGAGCGTACGTAGGTATGAAAAATATGTCGAGCTTTTCATTCTTCCCCGGCTTCTGAATACACGAAGGCATCCGGTAATTTAATTAAATAAGTTGATAATAATATGAGAGGAAGGGTTTGGGCATAAAGTCACATAACCACCCACACACACATTTATGGATATGTGTGTGTGTGTGAGTGTATATATATACCTCCATTGATCAAATGCATATGTATTTGGATGGAGTTTGCATGGGAAAAGGCATGGACTTGTGACCGATAAAGTTTCAACAACTATTAATAACTATATAATGAGATGAATGATAATACTTTTTGAATAAAAAATTTGTATATAGCACTTTATATAGAACATAAAAATGATTAAACTATCATATAGTATTACTGATATTATAATATTTGATATTACTGTTGATTACCAAAAAAATTCTCAATTAAATCCCTTTTGTTATCACAAATATATTATATATAGTGCCTTGTCCAAATCCAATGCGCGAGGTGAAGTATATATAATTAATTATGTGAAATAGTGTGATTAAGTAGTGCATGTTATCCCTAAGAAAGATCAACAACAATGCTTTATTTAAATGGCATGCAAAGGCCTTGTGGAATCTAATTTAATTCCCCTCAAAAGAAGGAAGGAAGATACTTGATATATATTGAATGTTTAAATAACCTTTATATATAATGCAGAAAAGTGGACAGCCCTTTTAAAACAAAGCACTTCACTTTTTCATTCCTTAATGCGGGTGATATCTAACCCTTCTTTCCTGATTTTTTTTTTTTTTTTCCCTCTATTGATCACCATTTTTTGTACCTTTTGATGCTTCGACTTTTTCATGGTTGATCTTATAATAATATAAACTTGGAGAAAAAGTTTAGCTTTAATATCAAAGAAGAGTGGTTCTTAGGTGTTGCGCAGTTGAGAGACACTTGGAGCGCATTAGGAATTTTTTTTTTTTTTTCCCACACATAATCCAGGTTCTTAAGAAAGTTTTCTTCTTTTTTAAGTAATCTAATTAGATTAATCAACAATTTCTTCATTGAACCGTGCCCATCTGAAACTCTACCATTGCGTACAAGACAAGTTATGCATACATAAGATCTTGATGATTTGGTTATTAGACCGCCTCCAAGACCACCCGACTAATAGTCTTGGATGGTGCATGATACATATTAGAGTCATAGACTTGGTCTGTAAGGGAGTTCACATATGCTGTATTATTTGGATTATGTTTATATTGATACGTTTTTGAATTGTATGATGAAATTTGATAATGGATTGACAACTAATACTTTGTTGGTAGGCTTCCCATTATTTTCCAATAGATTGTAAGTTATATTTTTTAGCCATACAATACTTAATGTCCGGGGAAGAAAAAAAAGATAGCAAATGTCAAGGTAGCTGGATTTTTAATATTGCAATTTTTTACTTCAATTATCTACCGATATGAAATTTATTGTCGACACAATGTTAAAATCTGAAAATCTTCGAAGTTTATGAGTTTTATAGATTAACAAGTGGTCTCCACTACAAGAAAAATTAATGAGATAATATAAATTATAATGAAGATTTATAAGTAAAGTGGGCAATAAATCTCTTTTGGTGGTGGAATTGTTTTGAAGAAATTATAGAATATTTGGAAATCATTCTCAATCGATGAAATTTGAAATGTTTTGTGATTTTCTCTTTTGAAATTCAAATGTAATGCCATGTTTGGAAAGCGTAATACTAATTCTTTTTTCATACGGAACTCACCATATATCAATTGACGTGGGGAGTGAATTATGGTGGAGCTTATGTCGCATGAAGACGAGCAATTCGCGAAGATAAAGGAAGACGTCATGACCAGAAAGAAAGTATATATATATATATATATATATATATATGGGCAAATGATGCTAAACATCTCTATTGTTTCAAAGTGTGCGAAAAACCCCCCTCTAGTACATTTTGTGCAGATAACCCCACTACTATTTCAAAAGTGTGCACTTTGATCTCCTTAACACTGTTCCGTTCACTTTTTTCGCCGGAATTCAGTCACGTGACGAGCGCAAAACACCCCTATGATTTCAGAAATATGCAGAAAACTCCTCTTACAGTCACCGGAAAAGGGTTTGAAGGGGGTTATTTGCACTCTTTGCAAAGTATAGGAGTGTTTAGAAACTATGAAGGGGATTTTTCGCACACTTCTAAAATTATAGGGATATTTAGCGTCATTTGCCCATATATATATATATATTGGCAGCTAAAAACTTATGTCATAAGCCTTATGGGATAAGAGACATACTGTTTAGATATATAGGGCAATACTTTCTTAACTTTGTGGGAGCCAAAGAGCTTATTGTGCCTTGTTTCCTTTTCTCTTTTATTCATTCAACAATCTATACCCCAAATATTTATGTATCTTTCACTTTGGAAACCTTTTTTAACCACCACCAATGAACACCTAAACAACTTTTGAGTACTTGTTTAATCATATAACTTTCCCTAGAAGTTGTCTAGCTAGTATACTTTTTGTTCTTCAAATGATATTGGAGTAGCTGTTTAATTATTTGTTCCCTTAATTTCATTTTTCATCTTTGGATACAATAAATTTCCTTCCAAGATCTTTACGTACAGCGTTGAAGAAGACATGACTATGGGTTGGGTGTGGCATGTTTGGATGTTCATGAATGGAAATTCAACAAATTAATACCATTGTGTTGTACCTACTTTCTTTAATGGGCCCGATTTTCTTTGTGAATAACTTCTGTAGGTTCTTGGTACTGTAAGAGACAAGTAACAAAAACGAAGGAATATATATATATATATCACCATATAATTTGACAGATTTAGAATGTAAATTATGGTAGGAGAAAGAAATACAAAAAACAAATTTGAGGCAATCAGGGACAGATCTAGAAAAAATTGTTAGGGGGCCATAATAATTTTTTTAATAATTTTATGGGGACAATCTTCACATTTTACCTTATGAATGGCTTATGAATGGCTCCGTGCATGGTGGTAATAAAGAATTTTTTGTGCTAACACTTAACACTCAACTATTTGATGTCCACCACTTCCCTAATCCCTATTTGTTCCTGTAGGTTCCTTGGTTAATACTCACTGCTGCATGTTCAAAATTAGTTTTCTAAGTTTGATTTTTCAATATTTTTTTATTAATTTATGTTTTCAATTTTGTTCTTTGATAGTATAGTATTGTGCCCATTGTATTTTGAAATTAATAAAATGACATAATTTTGAAAAATATAAGATTATATAAATATTTAATTTTACAATTGACGACTATTAATTGGTCCAATTGTATCATGCATTAAATGTGAAGCTCCTAAGTATTAGTTTTTTTTCATGCATATATATATATATGTTTCACCAGTTCCTTGGTTTTCGGGCACAATCCAATTTCTCATCCTCGCGCGTAACCAATGTACCCCTCAAACAACAACACTTGCATACTCTATAATTAGCTGTCACTTTTCTTGTTGAACATATATATAGCTTTAAGAGAGGTATGACTTTCTAATTTTTCCTTGTACTAGATAAATATAATATTATTATCATTATTATTTTGTTTGTAAAAATCAGACCAGATTAAGTTAAAGCTTGATGCTGATTTTTCAAAAAAAAAGAAATTAAACCTTGATGAACATTAATTTTATTTATATATATATAAATTAATATATTAATATTCAATCTACGTACCCAAAGGGACATTGAAAGGATATATCCGAAAAGACTAGCACACGATGATTTTTCTCCCCTTTTCTTCCGTTTCCTATATAAGCAAACAAACAGAGAATAAAGATGATATGAATCATTTTCCTTTATTCTCTCCTTGACTGAAGAAATTCTTTTCCATGAGATTAATAAAGATTAATGTAACATGCAGTAGGATGGCATTTATATCTACCTTTCCTAGGAGCCATTTCTACGTATAGTGATGAAGAGACAGTCAATGTGGCCTATATATATGTAACCCCGGCCTAAAAAAAACTCCGAAAACAAGACCCACAAAAAAAGAAGAAGAGGAAATGTTTGTTGGCATTACAAAAGAATGAAAGATGGAGACAAAGTTTCCACACCTTGAGCTTTTGCAGACTTTAAGAAAAGGAGAGCTAACAAATGCCTCACTTTGTTACTTCAGGGGTCGCCATCTCTCTCTCTCTCTCTCTCTCTCTATATATATATATATATATATATATATTCACATTAATTCCTCTTTTCTTTCTCATAGCTAGGACTCATGACTATATTTTTGCATGAAAGTAAGGAAAATCTGTGATCCTAGCTTATTTATATAAAGCCCTTAACATGTATTGAGAGATATAATAAAAGACATCTCTTTCTCTCTCTTCTTTTAACTAAATTGCTGCAATATGCAGAACATGAAGTACTAATCTAGCTCTCCTTGGATCCCTCAATCATCACTTTCAAATCATAAGTCCCTAAAAGCAACAGTACCACCCACAAGATTCATTATATGCATTGTGTATAAATACAATGTGTATATATATTTAGAGAGAGAGAGAAGACAGAGAGAAGGGCCATTATCGAGTTGTGGTAAAGGAGTGGTCAAAAAAGAAGGCAGAACACGCGAATAAACAAGTAAAGAATGTTGGCGATGATTAGATTTTGGAGATGATGATGCTTTTGATGATTGTTGGGTCGTTTTCTCAAAGCATTTTGTGCCTTGAGTGTGTTCATTTGTCTGAGAGAGAGCTTTTTGTAGCAATAAGGTTTTCAAAACACTGAACATATATATATATCACCAAAGTTCATGGCATTCAAGTACCCGTCGTCAGCAAACTATTACCATTTCAAGTACGTAACAAGGAGGGCCATATATATCAAAACTCAATCCAATGAGTTACACATATTATAGCTGTATATACAAAACTATATATATATATATATATATATATATATATATATATCACAGTAATTCTGTATAATTTGTACTTAACTGGGAAAAAAGTAATTATAGAACTACAAAGTAATAGGAAATAACAATGCTTAGCTATCTTCATCATTTTATTTCAGGACTCTAGATTGAATTAATCCTCCCCTCAACACATTTCTATTTTCAATACCATATAACTATTTAACCCCATGTTTGTATTGGTTTTTCGAAAGCTTTTGATTTGTTTAAGGAAAAAGTTATTTTAAGGGTAATTTGCAGTCACACCCCCTAAGGTTTGCATCTATTTTACCTAGATGTAGATTTTTGAAATTTTGACATAAACACCCCCTGAGGTTTGGTTTTGTTTGCCATGACACCCCAAATTACGAAAATACCCTTCACAAATTCCAAAATATTAAGGGTAATGTGAAATAACATTTATGGCCCAATTCCAAATATATAAAATTTTGAAAAACATATATATAAATTCAAAAATATATATAAAATTCGAAAAAATGTATAAAATTCGAAAACAAATATTTAAATTTTGAAAAAAAAATATAAAATTAGAATAAAATATATAAATTTCGAAAAATATATATAAAATAAAAATATATATATATTTTTTGAAAAATATTTAAATTCGAATATATATATTTCAAAATATATATATAAAATTCAAAAAATTATATAATTTCGATAAACATATATAAATTTCAAAATATATATAAAAAAATCAAAAAAATATATAAAATTTGAAATATATATATAATTCGAAAATATATATATAAAATTTGAAAAATATATAAACTAGAATATATATATATATTTCAAAAAAAAAATTAAAAATATATATATTTTAAAAAACAAAATTCAAAAAATTATATAATTTCGAAAAACATATATAAATTTCAAAATATATATATAAAATTCAAAACAATATATAAAATTTGAAATATATATATAATTCGAAAATATATATATAAAATTTGAAAAATATATAAACTCGAATAGATATATATATATATATATATATATATATATATTCAAAAAAAATAAAAAACATTCAAAATATATATATATTCAAAAACAAAATTCAAAAAATTATATAATTTCGGAAAACATATATAAATTTAAAAAAATATGTATATATTTTTTTATATATATATATTTTCAAATTATATATATATATATATTCGAATTATATATATATTTCAAATTTTATATATTTTTTGAAATTTATATATGTTTTTCAAAATTATATAATTTTTTGAATTTTGGTTTTGAAAATATATATATTTTGAATTTTTTATTTGTTTTTGAAATATATATATTCGAATTTATATATTTTTCAAATTATATATATATATTCCAAATTTTCTATATTTTTTGAAATTTATATATGTTTTTCGAATTTTATAATTTTTTGAATTTTGGTTTTGAAAATATATATTTTTTGAATTTTTTATTTTTTTTGAAATATATATATTCAAATTTATATAATTTTCAAAAAATATATATTTTCGAATTATATATATATTTCAAATTTTATATATTTTTTGAAATTTATATATGTTTTTCGAAATTATATAATTTTTTGAATTTTGGTTTTGAAAATATATATATTTTGAATTTTTTATTTTTTTTGAAATATATATATATTCGAATTTATATATTTTTCAAATTTTATATATATATTTTCGAATTATATATATTTCAAATTTTATATATGTTTTTGAATTTTTTTATATATATTTTGAAATTTATATATGTTTTTCGAAATTATATAATTTTTTTAATTTTGGTTTTGAAAATATATATATTTTGAATTTTTTATTTTTTTTGAAATATATATATATATATATTCGAATTTATATATTTTTCAAATTTTAAATATTTGTTTTCGAATTTTATACATTTTTTCGAATTTTATATAATTTTTTGAATTTATATATATGTTTTTCAAAATTTTATATATTGGGGTTGGGGCATAAATGTCATTTCACATTACCCTTAATATTTTGGAATTTTGTGAAGGGTATTTTCGTCATTTGGGGTGTCATAGCAAGCAAAACCAAACCTCAGGGGGTGTTTGTGTCAAAATTCCGAGAATCTGCATCTAGGTGGAATAGATGCAAACCTCTTGGGGTGTGGCTGCAAATTACCCTTGTTTTAAATAGTGTCTGACAAAAATTTTAAAAGAATTTTTGAGACTCGAAAAAAATATTTTAAATAAACTGTGAGTATCAGCTTTTTAAAACGGCTTCTACTTCTCTTTTTCTTCTGCGAAAAAAACAGAAGCAGAAGTTTTGTCCAAATGAACCTGAGTATATATTGAATTACCGGACCGAAATTAATGTGGCACGTACCAAAATTTAAATTTAAACTGACAAATATACAAGTCACTGCACTAAAGAAAGGCCCAATGAGTAGTGGGCTAAGCACAAAGCGTACTAGCCCGAATGGTTACACAAATATGCTCTAAAGTAATCTACAAAACTGGGCTTGGGCAAATGGACGCTTTTCCTCCATCTTTCATTAGTGTATATATATTCTGAAAGGCCAAGGCCCAATAAACTGTGTCTTTCAAATGGTGGGCAACCTCGGACCATAATCTCCCCATCTTTCCACACTCTCTCTCAACCACTTCTCTGATAATTTGTATTAGTAAAATTGATCTATGAAATAATTCATGCACATTTCCTACCGCCTATTTTTACATTTTCATGGCATCTTATGTTATATTGCGTTTTGTATGTATAGGTGAATGGAATGGAATAATGGTACGTGAGAATGAGAATGGAACAGAATCGTCATTACCATTCTACTATGGGTAATTATTAATAAATTCTCTGAAGTTTGAAAATTTAATCAAATAATCCCCCAGGTTCAAAGAACCCCTCAATTTTTTAATTCGTATCAATTACCCCCTCACCCTCACATTTCAATCAAAATAGTTATGATTAATTTCATTTATATCCCATAAATTTTTATTTATCTTCAATCAAACTTCTTCAAATTTAAAAAATTACATTCAGACCCCTTAAGTTTGAAATATATATATATTTTGGAATATATACATATATATTAGGAAAAATATATATTTAAAAAAAAACTATATTCTTAAGCATTCATTATCATGTTAAATACAACAAAATATATTAAGTTTGTAATATTTTGATCAATTCATCACCGTGTCAAATATAAGAAATAATAATAATTCTTATAATGATAAAATTATAATGAAAGTATACCATTAATGGTAGCTATATACACTAATCACTATTTACAAAAATCATAGTTAAAGTGTGCAACTATTTCTCTATATGAAAAGAGAAAATACAAACAAAATTTATTATAAATCTTTATTATTCTTATGCATTCACCACCATGTTAAATCCAAGAAAAAATAAATAAAGGCTTTATATTATGTTGATTTAAATTCTCATTTTGCGAAAAAAGTTGTCTTAAACTTCTTAAAAATACTTTAAATTTATTCTTCAACAAGATTATGGTCCATTAATTTAATTTATACTTTGAATTTTTTATTTTAAATATTTTTTTTATTATTTTTTACAAATATTTTTCATCTCATGATAGGACGTGTTTCCACTGAGTTTTTAAATCAATCATAAAAAGTAAAGGTTAGAGTTATTTTACTATTTCTTACAATATATATTTCGGAAATATATATATTTTAGGAAAATATATTTTGGAAAGAAATATATATATATTTTTCTGAAATATATATATTTTCCGAATATATATATATATTGAAATATATATATTTTTCAAATATATTGATTTTCCGAAATATATATCTTTTTTCAAACTTAAGGGGTTTGAATGTAATTTTTTAAATTTGAAGAGATTTGATTGAAGATAAAGTAAATTTTATGGGGTGTAAATGAAATAAATCGTAACTTGAGGGTGAGGGGGTAATTGATAGGAATTGGAAAATTGAGGGTTTGTTTGATGAAATTTACAAACCTCAGGGGGTTTAGTGATAATTACCCTTCTATTATTTGGTTAAAGTATTACTAAATGCAAAGATTTTTTTAAGGGTTAAGTGCATTAAGCCCCCTCTTCTTTTTTCTCTCTCTCAACTAACCCCTTGAACTATGCTTGTAACCCCCCCCCCCCCCCCCCAAAAAAAAAAAAAAACTATCACAATTTTTATAATTCACTTCATCCCATCATAACACTGTTAGTTACAATTAGAGTAATTTGCACTCAGATCCCCTAAGGTTTCGATCAATTGCACTCGCCCCTTGAGATTTCATTTTCCTTACAATGACACCCCATAAAGGGGAGAAATGACCGAAATGCCCTTGTGTTGTCTCCCTTATTTCATGAAACAAATATTTAGGTAGTGAAATTACCTCCATGTCCAAAGATGAAAACCCTATAATGTATATATATCTATAACAACTATTCTAAAATGTGAGAGGTTGAGAATATTTTCAAATATTTTCTTCAAAATAAAAATTAATAAATTAATATATATTAGTTGAAGTGCAACTATATGGAGTATGTTAAAACAATATAGAGTAAAAGAAAATGGGTTGAAAATATTTCAATACTTTTAAAAAATAATAATAATTAATTAATATGCATTCTTGAAGTGTAACTCTAATGAATATTTCAAAATATATATAGTAAATATATAAGACAAGGGGTTATAAAATATTTTCATATTTTAAAAAAAAAATTATTTAATTAATATACATTAATTAAAATGTAACTATAATGGATATTTCATAAGATATAGAGTAAAGATATAAGACAAATATATTTCAGCAATAAAAAATAATATAACTTAAAATACAAAAATCTGTATATATTTATCTATCTATCTATATATTATTAATAAAAACAAAAGGATTGTCTAATATTTCGATTCATTATCACATTTTATAATATAAAAAATTATAATAAGAAAAATTTGTCATTATTTAAAGTGTAAGGGCTTAAATTAACTTTACAAAAAAATTAATAAATAATAAACCATTTTTCATATTATTATAAAAATATAAAAAATTACAATATGTAAAGTTTGTTATTATTTTACAGTGTAAGGGCTTAAATTAATTTTACACAAAAAATAATAATAAATATTATATTGATTTTATACATGTATCACCTTCTAAAATACAAAAAAAATAAATAATCATAAATAAATAAAGTGTATTATTATTATTTAATAGAGAAAATTACACAAACTACCCCTGAACTATGACCTAATTGCACGCGGTATCCCTTACGTTTCAATAATATCATAAACTACCCTTAAAACTAGCTTTGGTGTAACACATAACCCCTTCCGTTAAAAGTCAACACCGGAAAAATTTAGTTTTGGTCAATAAAGCCTATTTTGGAGTGAACTTCCAATTTTGCCCTTATATATATGCATGTTCCAATTTAACTCTTACTTTTACATACAAAATTACTTAAATACCCTAACTTTTTTTACCAAATTGTCCTCACAATTTCATTTTAAAAAATATAAAAATTGAAATTGCTTGTTCCAAAATACACAAACATCAATGTTTTAACAAATTCCATTAACATCAATGTTAGTTTAAACCCTGAAGCTTAAATAAAAAGATTCTATAAATTAAATTGTAAAACTCAATTTAAGTAGAAAAAAGAAATTTCTTGAAAAAGATGGAGAAAAGAACATGCAAAATCCAATACATATCTCATAAAAAAAAAAAGAAAAAAGAAAAAGAACCAACTAAAAACCTTTGTTCTTGGATGTATCAAATACATGTCATAAATATTCCAAAAATCAGATTAGGTTGCAAATTAATTATTTCCTAATATGGGGTGAACCAAATCAATCAAAACAAACAGGAAAAAAAAAAAAAAATCAATCAAAACAAAACAAAACAAAAAAATTGCTTTGAAAAAGATTAGACTTAGTACCTTATAATTTTAACCAAAATGCCCTTCATAAAACAAACAATTACATAAAAAACAGGGGGCATAATTAAAGGCCAAAAGAAAAAGAAAAATGAAAAGGAGTGTTAAAAACGAATTTCCTTCTAGCCCACATCTTTGTCGTTAAAATCCCTAAATCCCAAATACACTAAAATTGGAATGCAACACAAGATAAAGCAAAGCCCTCGTCATCATCCTTATCTTCAATCCTTGTGCATATCCAACTTTGTCGGCGGCAGATCCTTTTTCAGTCGAGAGTTCATGCCTTCATCTTCACCTTCGACCAAAAAATCAATCAAACCAAATCCAAACCATGGTTTCCTTAATGTCTAGTTGAAGATTCAATTCCATTTCCATTCAGTCTTCATTAAAGTTGTAGTGACAGTGAAAACGAAGAGTACCTTCATATATTACGAAGCCGATGACACGCGGAAGGAATCCAAAGAAGGTTGTGCCAAAGAGTTTGGATGGTTTGAAAAAGGAATCCAAGGAAACGAATCCAAAGATTGAAGTTGAAAGCTGAGAAAAATAGAAGTGTATTTGTTAGATTGAGTTTTTGTGTGAGATTGAATGCTGAAATTGGGGTGAAATTTGGGTTTTATGAAACTGTAGAAATCTTCAGTTTCCTTCAATAATATGAGGGCAAAATAGTTCTTTTGTGATATTTTATTATATTTTTAAAATATAATATAAAACAAGGGTTTTTAAGTAAATTCATGCACAAATCTGACTGGACTTATGCTCCGGTGTTCTAAGGAGTAGTAACTGATATTATTTAAATATTATGAATACTCTCTGTAATTAAGTAAAAGTTCAGGGGAGCTTTGTGTAATTTTCCCTTATTTAATATAAAAGGTCACAATATTAGTTTTAGGGAAAAATTAAAAAATGATAACTTTTGAGGTCTATATTACAAAAATGACAATTTAAAGAAATATGATAATATTTAAAAAAATATTTGTATCCAGAGTTTTTGAAAAGTTTTTCAAATTGAGCTTAAGACACAAAGGTTGTTTTTGTCCATTAATTTAGTCAACATATCTTTTACACTAAAGCAAGGGCACAAGAGTTATTTCATGGGATCTTCACCCCTTCAGGGGTGTCATTGCAAGAAAAATAAAATTTTAGGGTGCGAGTGCAATTGATCAAAATCTTAAGGGATTTGAGTACAAATTACCCTAATTGTTAGAGGGAGTTAAATGCAATACTTAAATAGTTTAGGAAACAGTGCTTAGTTTAAGGGGTTAATTGAGAGAGAGAAGAAAGAAGAGGGGGTTTAATGCATTTAATCTTTTTTTAATTTTGTTACATAATGGAATGCTTATTCCATATATTTACTAATGATTTAGGGTTTACAAAATTGAAAAAGTCTATACATTTATTTTACTCTAGTGGTTGGATCCCAGAATTGAATGTAGTGAAACAAGTTAAAAGGAGTTTGTAACAAACCTATGATTAACTCAAATTACTCGATTATAATTATATGTTTGTTTCTGTTTTGGGTTCATGCTCTCTTATGGGCTGTTTGAAACCTGTTTTTGTTTTTGATACTCCCTTAATTTTTCCTCATTTGTAGAGTATTAACTATATATTCCAGGTTAACTTTACATCCTAAGTGTATTCTCTCTTCAATCAGATGTCCTTAGTTTGTAAAACTTCATTCACAACCCTTATCAGCTTTTGGTGGTCAATATTATGGTAAAATGTCTAAAGGATCCTCAAATCAAACACTCTTTAAATTAGGTTAATACTAAAATCGGCCACCCTGAAACCAAATATTGATTAACATTATATCCAAACACTATTAGTTGTGTGTCCAAACAGTCCCATCAGAGCGATTCAGTGGGCTTCCAAACTAATTCATTCCGTCCTCTTCATCCCATTCCTGCAAGTGGTCTGATTGGTATAAGCTTTGAATAAGTCTGCCACATACACACACACACACACACACATACATATATATATATAGTGAGAGAGGGAGAAAGCATACGGGTAAAGAGATGAGAGCAAAGGCCCTCCAAGCATAGCCTGAAATTAGGGCATCGGCGCCGATCTTGACTCCTTGACAGACATATCTACAGAAGCCACCGTGAGATCAACACCACCCATTCGCAAAATATCTACGGTTATCACCGCCTCCATCGGCTCGGGTCCATTCGTAATAGGAACCAAAACCTAAACCTAAACAATCCAAACAACACCAATCCAACTACTCTGCCATTGGGATTTACTATGGAAGAGTTGAAGAGAGAAGCGTGAAATTGGTTGGTAAGATCGTGTGCAAGTGTAAGTGGTACCCGCAAAATAGGATTTTAATCACATAAACGAGAGAAAATAGCTATTTGATTTTTTAATTTTGATGAAATATTAGACTACATGGTAAAAACGTCGTTTAAAAATAATTGCACGTCGAGATTCAAAAAATATATATTAATAATTAATTACAAGTCGTTAATGTATTATTTTTACGACTTGCTTTAGCAAAATATTTTAAAAAGTCCTTTAAGACAACTAGATTTTATTGTAAGTGGTTAAATAAGAGTCGTAATTAGACCTGTCAATGGATCGGATTCGGATCAGATCAGTTAAATCAAAATCCAATTTGTTAAGAAATCGGATTATCGGATTCGGATCCTAATCGGGTTATCGGATTTTATTTTCAATCCATATCCGATTAATATTGGATTCGGATCGGATTCGGATCATAATCGGATTATTGACAGGTTTATTGATAAGGATGACAAAAACTCCCGATCCGCGATCCGAATCCGATAACTCGACGGATTTTCACTTAGTTAATTCATATTCGAATTTCTTCATTATAGAATATCTGATTCGAATATCTAATTAAAAAAATACAAAAATACAAAAATCAATAAATACTGAAACACTAAATTATTCACACTTTTAATAATTATATTTATGATCAATCATTATTAATAAATAATAAAATAATTAACAACTAACATTTATATACATGTACAGTATTAAATATATACACATAAAAATATCAAATATATATTTATATATATATAAATATATTTTATATCGGATCGGGTTATTATCGGATCGGATGACATAAATCCAAATCCAATTTGTTAAGAAATCGGATTATCGGATTCGGATCCTAATCGGGTTATTGGATTTTATTTTCAATCCATATCCGACTAATCGGATCGGATTTGGATCAAAATCCAATACATTGACAGATCTAGTCGTAATGACATAGTTTTCTTGTAGTTAATTCAGATTAAAATTATATTATATATATATATATATATATATATATATATATATATATAAGTTAGTTCAAATTAAAATTTCAAAAACTTTAGAAAAACTAAAATATAAAATTAAATCAAAAGTTTATGTAGATATATCATTTAGTTGAATTTATAAATTAAAACTTTCTCTAATTTTAAAATTAAGTCAAAAGTATCTATACTATTTAGTTTAAATTTAAAATTTTAAAAGTATTAAAAAGTTTCCTTGATAAAAGTTTGGAGAATAATAAATTGAGGGGAGGGGTCAAATTGATAAAATATATATATATATATTCTTGTTTTCAAACACCACCTTGTTAAGATAATTTATGTATTAAAATAAAATTTAAGAATAATATATAAATCTAAGGGATGCGATTGAAGAGAGAACAAATATCAAGGGATGCATATAAAATTAACCCTCTATCCTAATAAACACACATTTCGTCATTTCGTAGAAAGCAATATATTGACATGGTGGTTAATAAGTTTCTTTCTGTGACTAAGTGCGCATTAAAGTCATTATTAGTGTTAGAAAAAAAAAATACAAGTCAAAGATATTTAGGGCGCCCTAAATATCTTCTTCAATACAAAAATGTCAACAGTAATAGCTCACTCAAACCACTATGGTATAATTTAGTCTTAATCACTTTTCTCTTGCATCTTAGTTTACGTTTGGTATACATGAATGAAATAGAATGTAATTAAAATTGGAATGAGAATGAAATGAAATAATCATTCTCATTATATTGTTTGGTTGTAAATTTAAAATAATTTAATAATAAAATGAACTTAAAAAATAAATTCTAAAGAATGCCCCTCTTAGTGATAAATATATAATTTTAATCAAATAATATTGTAATGGTTGAAATATTTGGCCCAATTATAGATGGGCCACTGGACTGATGGGCCAACGACGGATGGGCCAGGGACCGATGGGCCGGAAGGCGGATGGGCTGAAGACAAGCAGGCCGAAAAACAACAATGGGCCCATGGAAATTTCTAGAAGCTAAAGTGTGGTCCACAAGGCAAGAAGTAATCCAATTATAGTATGAAGAGTCCAAACAAGGTTAGGGTTTATCAAATCCCTTGATTTAAGGGATTAATAAACCTGGGTACATGGGCTTGACCCATTTATCACAAACTTGTATAAATAGAGGACTTTGATTAATGAGAAAGCATCCAAAGTTTTAACCAAATATCTATTGTGTAACTTTTCTGCATTTACACAATTGGCGCCGTCTGTGGGAAACCCTATTATTGAAGTTTGTTTTTCAATAAGCTTCCCACCCTCTACAAAAAGCTAAGATTCATACCACCAATGGCGATTACACGATCACAACAGACCGATTTGCCTCCAAACGGAGGCCAACAACCAGAAGATTCGATCAGAAGAGCCCTTGAGGAAAGAACCGCCGAGTTAGAAAGACAGAACGCCGAACTGGCAGCAAAACTGGCTCAACTGCAGAACCTACAGGAGACCCATGATGACGAACAATCCGACCAGCACGAACGATCCATGGGCCGCCAGACAAACAAAGAAGACCTACCCGCTAGAGCCCACGACGGTCGTGAAGAACAGGCCGAGTCATCCTTACAGGTTCTTGGGGTACACAACCCCGAGGAGGTCCTGACCATGAAAAAACTGGAAGAAATCATGTCAAGATTCCAGCGAGACGTGCTCAGGGACCTGAAAGTACAGACCCCAATCGACCTGGCATCCGAGGCATCTATAGACGCCGTTCAGACACCATTCACCGTCTCGATCACCAGCGTACCCTATCCGGAAAGGTTCAGATTACCGAAGTTCACCCTATTCGATGGTACAAAAGATCCAACCGAACACATCTATCACGTCCATACCAAGATGAATGTTTACAACGAAAACGAGGCCTTACTCTGCAAGGTTTTCCCCACCAGCCTGACCGAAGCAGCCCTCCTGTGGTTCAGAAAGCAACCGCCCCGATCGATCGGTAGTTGGCTCAGACTATGCGAGTTATTTATCGCACAGTACTTTGGCAATAAAAGGCAGAAGAAGACTATCTCCAGCCTGTTCACCATGATCCAAGAAAAGGGCGAATCCCTGAAAAGTTTTGTCTCACGGTTCAATGTGGAGATGTCTTCCATTGACAACTGCGATCAACATTCAGCCGTCGAAGCCTTCAGAATGGCCCTGATCCCGGGAACCAAGTTCCATCAGTCCCTAGTCAAAAGGCCGCCGGCCGATATTGGAGAGCTCAACTCTAGGGCACAGGGGCACCTCCGAATAGAAGAAGAGTTGGCCATACGACAAAGAAGGACCGCCTTTGCAACAGTAGAGGCCAGAGCATCCGAACCTTCCAGGATAAAGGATCGGGCACTAGACCGGAAGAGACCGAGCGCACCTCCTGCTCCTTCCCCGGCCCCAGAGAAACGACCAAGGTTTGAAGAGAAGGTCACCCCCTTAAAAGTAACCTTGGCAAAGCTGTACCAGGAAACAAAGAGCAAAGGAATCTACCGTTCACCACCTCCCATCAGACAGCCGATGGACCAAAGGGATATGTCGAGGCACTGCGCCTTCCATGGCGAATACGAGCACCACGCTAATGAGTGCAGAAGCCTCAGGAGACAAGTGGAAGCCATGATTGCCAAAGGAGAATTGACCGAGTATGTTGCCAAGGAAGGAGCCCGATTAGATCAAGCGACGCATGCCCCTACTAAGGGGGCTTTGGGACAACCCGTGCGGGTCATTCACATGGTCCATGGAGGGCCCAGTTGGTCAGAAGCGGAAGAAACTCGTAGATCACAGATGCGGCAAGCCCAGAAGTTACGAAAGGTTGGATAAGTCACCAAGTTTCGAAGCCCGAAGGAAGATGCCCGGATTATTTTCACCTCTGCGGATATGCAGAATATTCAGACACCTCATGACGACCCCCTGGTTATCTCCCTCATGGTCTCCAACTGCCTGATCAAGAGGGTAATGGTCGATCCAGGAAGCAGCGCGAACATTATCACCAAATGGGCCTTTGAGAAATTGGAAATCAGCCCCCAGGAAATAGTCCCATCCAGAAGCCCGATAGCAGGATTCGATGGAAAGAGAGTGGACCCGATAGGGGAAATCCAGCTACCAGTGACGGCAGCTAGGCGCACACTCCGAGAGACTTTCGTGGTGGTGGATGTCAAACCTTCCTATAATCTCCTCATGGGAAGAGGATGGATCCATCGAATGCACGGAGTCCCTTCTACCATGCATCAGGTCATGCGGTGTATCGACCCGAACGGAGTTGACGTAATCGATATCAGGGGAGATCAGGTAGCTGCAAAGGAGTGTTACGCAGTCACGATGAAAAGTCTAAAAAGGAGTACGGAACCGGAACAAAAGTCGCAGTCCAAGACAGTACTTGATACCAAATAGCAATTACAGGAGGGAGGATCGGGATCACCGGTAGCATTTGAACCACTACTGGAAGTTCAAATTTGTCACGATCGCCCTGAAAGATTTACCTATGTTGGTTCAGGCCTCAATCCACAGGAAAAAGAGGAAATGGAATCCCTTCTCCAATCCAATGCTGACATATTTGCGTGGAGCCATATGGACATGACCGGTATTGATCCATCAATAGCCCTGCATTCTCTCAATGTGGATCCTAGCGCAAAGCCCATTAGACAGAAACAGAGACGAATGGGGGCCCATCGAAATCAGATCATAGCTGAAGAAGTCGATCGGCTTCTGCAAGCAGGATTCATTAAGGAGGTTCAGTATCCTTCCTGGTTGGCAAACGTGGTGGTGGTCCAGAAGAAAAACGGCAAGTGGGGGGTATGTGTTGACTTCACTGATCTGAATAAAGCATGCCCAAAAGACTGTTTCCCTTTACCAAAGATCGACCAGATGGTAGATGCCACCGCAGGATTCGAACGCCTGAGTTTTCTGGACGCATACTCTGGCTATAACCAAGTCCGAATGGATCCGGAGGACCAGGAAAAGACTGCCTTCATCACTGAGTTAGGTACATTTTGTTATACAGTTATGCCTTTCGGACTAAAAAATGCAGGAGCTACCTATCAGAGGTTGGTCAGAAGGGTGTTCCAAGGGATGATCGGATCCACCATCGAAGCCTACATCGATGACACAGTGGTCAAAAACAAGGTAAAAGGAGACCATCTAGCCGACCTACAGCAGGTATTCAATACCCTCCGGAAGTACAATATGAAGCTCAATCCAGCCAAATGTTCCTTCGGAGTATCCTCAGGCCAGTTTTTGGGACACATAGTTGATCGGACGGGAATACAAGCTAACCCTGCGCAAGTCAAAGCTCTCGTAGAAACAGCTGAACCAAAGTCCCGGAAAGAGATCCAGGTGCTAACCAGCAGAATAGCAGCCCTAAGTCGTTTCATCTCTCGGCTAACCGATCGGTGTAGGCCGTTCTTTCAAGCAATAAAAGCGGCACAAGGAGAAGTCTGGGGTCCAGAGCAAGCGGAGGCCCTACACAAACTCAAAAGTTACATGGCAAAGCCCCCGATTCTGGCAACCCCCGAAGCCGATGAGCCGTTGCACCTGTATTTGGCCATTTCAGTAACATCTACCAGCGCCGCCCTGGTCAAGGAGGGCAAAGGGTACCAGACACCAGTTTTCTACACCAGCAAATCCCTTGCTGATGCAGAAACCCGTTATTCAAAGCAGGAGAAGCTGGTGCTATCGCTGATCAATGCTAAGCGACGTCTACGGCATTATTTTGAAGCACACCCGATCATAGTACCTACTGTAACTCCGATCAGATCCATAATGGCGAAACCTGAGTTATCTGGGAGAATATCAAAATGGACGATTGAACTGGGAATTTTTGACATAACCTATGTCCCCCGAACGGCCATCAAAGGACAAGCAGTAGCTGATTTCCTGTTAGAAACAGAAACTGCTGACTCCACAGAAGAAGGTGAACCTGGATTATGGTTCGTGTTCGTAGACGGATCATCCAACATCAACGGAGCAGGGGTCGGGGTAGTACTCGTAACACCGGATGGTACCAAAATCCAACAATCCGTTAGACTGGAATTTCCAGCTTCTAACAACGAAGCGGAGTATGAAGCCATCCTTGCAGGAATTCGGTTAGCCCGAAGCCTTCAGGTCCAGAAAGCAGAGGTGTGAAGTGACTCCCAGCTAGTCGTGCGACAGTTACATGGGGAGTATGAAACCCGAGAGCCGAAGATGGAAGCCTACAAGAATCTAGTTCTAAGAGAGGCTGAAGAGTTCCAGCAAATAAACTTTGAACAGATTCCCAGAGGGGATAATTCTGCAGCAGTTCATCTGGCTAACCAAGCCTCCGCCACAAAAGAAAGTATGACTCGCACTGTACCAATGGACTTCATTGCCCGATCCAGCTTGGAACCCCCCAAAGAAGTAATGGTTATCCCATGGGAACCAAGTTGGATGGATCCGATAGTAGATTATCTGAGATTTGGTACATTGCCTGAATCAAAATCAGAAGCCCGGAAGATAAGAATGAAGGCAGCCAGATATGCCCTATACAACGGCCAACTATACCGAAAGTCTTTTTCCGGACCATACTTGAGATGTCTGACCCCCTCAGAGGCATCGGCAGTCATGGAAGAGATCCATGAAGGAGCTTGTGGCAATCACTCTGGAGGAAGGTCCCTGGCTCATAAAATCCTCACCCAGGGGTATTTCTGGCCCTACTTGGCAAGGGACGCTGAAATTTATGTCAGACACTGCAAAAAATGTCAGTTTCATGGAGATGCCATTCACCCACCGCCGGAGTTCTTAAACCCAACTATTGTTCCTCACCCTTTCGCCCGATGGGGCATGGACATCGTAGGTCCTCTCCCTCAGGCAATACGATGTACCACACATGTTCTCCTGGCCACCGATTATTTTACCAAATGGGTGGAAGCGGAGGCATACCCCACCATAACAGGCAGCCATGTTATAAAATTCATCTGGAGCCACATCATCTGTAGGTTCGGCCTACCCCGAACCATAATGATGGACAATGGCACCAACCTGGACAACAGAAGGGTTCAAGCATTCTTATCAAAGCATGGGATCAATCAAAACACTTCTTCCGTCGGCTACCCGCAGGGAAATGGGCAAGCCGAAAGGACAAATAGAACAATTTTTGACACACTGAGAAAAAAACTTGAAGACGCAAAAGGGGCTTGGTTGGAGAAATTGCCAGAGGTGTTGTGGTCCTATCGGACTACTCCGAGACAGCCAACTGGAGAAACCCCTTCGCCATGGCTTATGGGGCCGAAACAGTTATCCCGACCGAGCTAAAAGTACCTACTTTAAGGAGTCAAGCCTGGGAAGAAGGTCCAAACAATCAGCACTTAGCCCACGATCTAGATCTCCTGGAAGAAAAACGGGAAGCCGCCGGGATAAGACTGGCTGCCTATCAGCAGCAGGTCAGAGCACGTTTCAATCAGAAAGTCAAAAGAAGAGAATTCCAAGTAGGCGATATGGTGCTCAGAAGGAAGATTGGTATTGTAGGCAAATTACGAGAGACATGGAAAGGACCTTACACAGTGGTTGAGGTTATCGGACGCGGTACTTATCGGGTTCGGAAGAACGAAACAGGCCGCCTCGAGTCCAACTCTCAGAATGCTTATCGGTTAAAGAGGTATTATCCTTAGATAGTTGCTTTTCTTGTTAAGAAATAAAACTGTGTCTTTTTATGACACCTTTGTTACGAAGCATCTGTGCCCGATATCGGTACCTCTGCTTCATGATTTTCAAATTCATTTCAATAAAAATAAATTCTACTTTTGTGCAAGGCTCTAGGATTATAAAATTTCCTAAGTGTTTGAGTTCAAACCTGATTTGAACAAACCAGAGGATGAAACCAAGCCTCAGGGGCCAAATGCCCGGAGGCTTCACAATTTGCAAAAATTTCCTAAGTGTTTGAGTTCAAACCTGATTTGAACAAACCAGAGGATGAAACCAAGCCTCAGGGGCCAAATGCCCGAAGGCTTCACAATTTGCTAAAATTTCCTAAGTGTTTGAGTTCAAACCTGATTTGAACAAACCAGAGGATGAAACCAAGCCTCAGGGGTCAAATGCCCGTAGGCTTTACAATTTGCTAAAAATTTCCTAAGTGTTTAAGTTCAAACCTGGTTTGAACAAACCAGATGATGAAACCAAGCCTCAGGGGCCAAATGCCCGAAGGCTTTACAATTTGCTAAAAATTTCCTAAGTGTTTGAGTTCAAACCTGATTTGAACTAACAAGAGGATGAAATTCACACTAAATGTGTGAATTTAGAATAAATAATAAATAGACTCAGGACACTGGATCGGGTCCTCACAGTCGGAGCATTGACAGGAGGCGGAGGAGGAACCGATGGGTTCTGCGCTAGTGGCGCTGGCGGGCTCTGAACAGGAGGAGGCACCGAAGTCGAAGGCGGTGCTGTTGACAACGGCACGGCATCAACGAGCGTAATCCCTTCGGGAACTTGAGGGATTCTGGCAGACATAGGTTTATCAGGCAAGTCCATCCTGTCAACACCAGCGCCCAAGTTAGAGATCGATTTAAGATTGTCCAGGGTCAGCAGGTCAGTAGCCGATCGGGTCTTGCCCCAAACATGAGTTTTCAAGAGACCTATCCGCTGTTTTATAAAGGTAAGGGGAAGGTCCTTGTCCTCATAACCTAAAAATTTGAAAGCGTAGTCCCCCCGGTGAAGGTCACAATGGTTACAGAGGCAAGAAGCTTTATGAAGGGGGCGGTAGACAGGCAGGCGAATGGGACCGAACTTGTTGGGGATCGGGAAAATACGAGAAAAAGGGTACGACCACTTGCCACTCACTACTACCATTCGTTCTTTCCATCCCTTGTCCGATTTTTCAGTATCGGTACAGATGCTGCGGCCGTGAAAGGGGAAAAGGTTGTATCTACCTATACTCGCTCTGGCATTTTGGAAAAAATAACAAAGGAGGAGGTCGGCCAGCCCTAAGTTCAGATCCATATCCCTATTGTACAACAGTAGCATGGATATAATCCTAATGCTGTTCGGGTTCAGTTGAAGAGGGTGCAACCCCAGCATGAAAAATACATAGTGAAAAAAAGGATGAAGAGGAAACCTTAGAACCCTCAGATGAGATGCCGATAGCAGAATGCTACCGGGGGCTAGGCCCTGGCTCTGGGTAAAGTCTAGGTAACCAGGATAGGGGGACACATCAACGTCCTGGGGAACATGGGTCTCAGCCCGAAGGTGTTTGACGTCCACTTCAGGTCGGGTCCTCTTAAGTGGGGCCACTACGAATGGTTCAGAAGGTTTGGATTTCGCAGGACCGGTCGCTGAGGAACCCGGAAGGTTAGTACTTTTGAGAGTGGTCTTTCTGGTTCCTTTAGAAACAGGCTGGGGAGTGTCACTACTAGTAGAATCGGTACCTGAGGCAGAAGGTAAAGCTACTTCCTCTACCGACCGGGTATCGTCACTATCGGACATAACGTTAAGAAATGTAGAAGAGACAGAAGGAGGTAAAAGTGATAAATTAAAGAAAGAAGAAAGGAAGAAAACCGATCGACTTACTTAGTTGGCGAAGGAAGAGTTACGAAAACTCTGAGTAACAGCAGGTTCCTATGGTATCTGAGAGGAGCAACGGAATGAACGACGGCAATGACAAAGAAACGAATCCCAGTAATGAAGAACTAAAGAAGGCAGAGACAAGAATATAGAGTTGCAAAGTATGAAATGTGATGAGAAGTGAAGAATAAGGGGGTTTTTTATAGAAGGAGAAAAGGAAGCCAAAAAGGCTGCACGAAGTCCGAAAGGCACGCCAAAGTCGTCATGGTGCGAGATTTAAGGGAAAAGTGGCCTCACGTTTTGGCATATCATTAAGTAGACAATAATAGCATGACAACTCATCATCTTCATTTCCCATAAAAGTTATTAGTGTATATATACATAGGTATTTACATTTATTAGGCCATGGGCTTTAGAAAGAATGTCAAGCCCATAACCTCAGGGGCCTGTGTAATGGTTGAAACATTTGGCCCAATTATAGATGGGCCATTGGACTGATGGGCCAACGACGGATGGGCCGGAAGGCGGATGGGCTGAAGACAAGCAGGCCGAAAAACAACAATGGGCCCATGAAAATTTCTAGAAGCTAAAGTGTGGTCCACAAGGCAAGAAGTAATCCAATTATAGTATGAAGAGTCCAAATAAGGTTAGGGTTTATCAAATCCCTTGATTTAAGGGATTGATAAACCTGGGTACATGGGCTTGACCCATTTATCACAAACTTGTATAAATAGAGGACTTTGATTAATGAGAAAGCATCCAAAGTTTTAACCAAATATCTATTGTGTAACTTTTCTGCATTTACAAATATTATTTCGTAATTTTTTTATAAAAAAATAATGAATGGTAACGAAAATAGTAGTGGCGAACAATGGAAGTGATGGTGGAGGAGGCGGCGGCGGCGGCGAAAGGTGATGGCGAAAGTGGTGATAGAAGTTAGTGACACGGTGGTGAGGGTGATTTGTTTAATTGAAATATAAAATAGTTGTTTTACTAATTTTATGTTTCAAAAAATATTTTTTAAGTAATGGAATAACCATTATATAAATTTACTAATGAAATAAATTTTCATTCCATGTAAATAGTCATTTTCATTAAACAAAATATGTCAAACAAATGAATGGAAAAAATGAGCATTTCATTCTGGTCATAACAAACATGACACTTGAGCTGATATGTTTAAATTAATTTGACGTCACTCTTAAAAAAAATGAAGTATGTATAAGATACGTGACCAGCCATGAAAATTCTAAAACTACCCACAACATTTATCTAATTCACATGGATATCACATGAAAATTATAAACATACCCACCAACTTTATCCAATTCACAATAATACCATAATTTGCATATATATAAGTTATCCACCAACTTTATCCAATTCACAGCAATACCACTATTTGCATATATATATTATATATAAGAGTCCACTAAGTTGTTTATTAGTGTATGTTTCATACTACATATTGTGTTCCTTATTACATAAATGATGGAATTCTATTACAGTGAAGTTGAAATGATATATATATTTTTTAATATATTCATTTTGATGGTAAATTTAAGGCTTATACTTTTTTATTGTATTCCTATTACAAAAATGAAGTTAGAGTGATGATATATGTGTTTTACATTATACTAATTTTGATGGTAAATCCAAGAGTTGCATTTTTTAGTAGTGTACATTACAGAAATGATGGAACTCTATTACAATGAACTGTGTTTTTTATTACATAAATGATAAAATTCTATTACATTGAAGTTGAAATGATATATATATTTTCCACTATACTGGTAAATCCAAGGATTTTTTTATTGTGTTTCTTACTAAAATAAAATAAAATTGGAGTGATGATATACGTGTTTTATATTACACCCATTTTCATGATCAATCCAAGAGTTAATTTTTTTATTGGTTTATGTTTTATACTACGTATTGTATTTCTTATTATAGAAATGATGAAGCTCTATTACAGTATTGTATTTCTTATTACAAAAATGATATAATTCTATTACAGTGAAGTCAAATGATATATGTATTTTTCAATGTAATCATTTTGATGGTAAATTTAAGGCTTATGCTTTTTTATTATTATTGTATTCTTACTACAAAAATGAAGTTAGAGTGATGATATATGTGTGTTTTTGTTATTGTAAGTTTCATACTACGCATTTGGTTTCTTATTAGAAAATTAATGGAACTCTACTGTAATGAATTATATTTCTTATTACAAAAATGATGAAATTATATTACAATGAATTTGAATTTTTGAAGTGATATATGTATTTTCAATTATACAGATTTAATGACGTGGACTCTTATATATATATATATATATATATATATGCAAATAGTGGTATTGGTGTGAATTTCTAAAGTTTTGTGGGTAACTATAATTTTTTAACCGGTGGGCCCTTATATATATATATAAATAGTGGTATTGTTGTGAATTGGATAAAGTTGGTGGGGTAAGTTATATATATATATAATTATGATATTGTTGTGAATTGGATAAAGTTGGTGAGTAAGTTTATAATTTTCATGTGATATACATGTGAATTGAATAAAAATTGTGGGTAGAATTTTCATTGGGTGGACCCCATCGCTGGAGAGGTCGGGCGCAGGAGACGATTATTTTCCTTCCCTGATACATATTGATATCACCGTGTGTAAGCATGACATATGTACTAATGGGTCTAATCACAAATTCACTAAATTCAAAAATAAAAATAAAAACACATATTTACAGAATATTTTTATTTTCCTCCTTTATTAGTTCCGTAATTTTACTATTATAAGCTGTGTGGGTAATTGTGAGTGTTGATGAAAAAAAGAGAGAGAAGGAAATAGAATATTTCGAATAAGAATGGGAAACCATAAGAAAAAGGTTGAATAGGCCCACCCCTCCACTCCTTATGGTGGAGAGGTTGAATAGGCCCACCCCTCCACTCCTTAGGTGGAGTGTGCCATTTTTTCCTTTTAAGCGATGAGTCAGCCAACGGCTATAAAACATGGGTTGAAGGGCCAATTAAGCGATGAGTCCGCCAACGGCTATAAAAGGTCAAGTCGTCATCATCATAATCTTCATCAAATTTGAATAAAAAACTTTCCATACAGGAATAAACATACATTCATTTTGATCTATAATCGTATCCGGTTGGTTAATGAAATGAATTTAATCTCCACACAAATTTGGCAAGAAGAAAATGAATGAGCAATAATAATAAATCCTCCATTATTTATTCACGTCTGAAATCCAATAAAACAACCCCTCACATAATAATAACATCTGATCTGATCTGAATATAATCACCCAAAAGTACAAATCTCATATAGAATAGGATGTAACATCCATATTCAAAAGATGTAAATTTAAATAAAGAAAGAAAAGGAAAAAAATAGAACTAAAGAATATAGTCAGCAAATAAAGAACAAGTGGGTGATAATTGATGGACAGATAGAAAATGGGGAGAATTACCAAGTGTAGTCACACTTGGTAGGTTGAAAAGTAGAAGCATTAGTAGAAGAAGCCAAAGGAAGCTTCAAATCACATTTAATCTTGGGCTTGAATTTGGGGGTTTTGAAGATACCAACCTTGAACCTAACCCTCAGATACAACTTGACATCAATATTGTAAATCCCCGAACTGGTCTCCGAATTGTACTTGGAAAGCTGCGAATCACCGAGAACCACCATGTTCTGGCCTTGAAACACAGTGTTCAAGTCGTTGGTCTTCTTGTGACCCTGATAAAACTTGGTCAATTGAACCGCATCGAATCGTTGATCCTCGTAGTAAGCCCTAGCCTCGATCTGGTCATAGTAGATGCCGATGCGCTTGTTGGGGTTTCTGATGGTCATGTTGAGGGCCAGGTTGTAGTAGAGGGTGTTGCCGGTGGCGGAGTGGTTGAACTGGGTGAGCGTGGCGTCGTTCACATTGAATTTAACCTCGTTGGGTCGGAATACGAGCCAGATTATGAGGATGGCAACGCCGACGATGACGAGGATGGTGCACAGGATCTGGAACACCAGACTGCAGAGGCAGCTGCACAGACACCCCAACGGGTTGCAGCTAGACCCACGCCCCGGCCGGTGGTACTTCTTGCTCGGTGCTGGAATGGTCGGCCCGTAATAGGCTCCGTTCAGATGCTCTTGCTTCGAACCAGCCATGTTTTTGGTTTCGCTCAGAGAGACAAATATAGATACTAGATGGATGTGTGCTAATGAGATGTATAGATATGTGTGTGCATATATATATATATATATATATAAGCAAGGGTAACGGTAGTTCTTGAATTGGTAGAGACTAGAGAGAGAGAGAGAGAGCTAAAAGGACACGGTGTTTGATTTGTAATTTACTGTATGACTAGTTATTCGTACAAACACGGAACGGCTGTGAGTGAGGGAGGGTGTAATTGGTGTTTACACAATTAAAATCAACGCGCTTGCTTTCGTGGGGGGAAGAGGATGTTGCCAGGCAACTTCTTCTGTAGTCAAAGACTCTTTGGTTGGTAACCAATTATAAATCACTCTCAATACCATTAGATATTATCATTTTAAAACTTATTTAATGAATTTAATCCTTATAAAATAAAGATAATCCAAATATTCTACAACTTTTTGTATATGTCCTATATATTCATATAGTTTACGACTTTCGTATATGTCCTACATAGTATGTGACCATTTCATACACAACTTATGAACAATTAGTCATATTTTTGTGTACGTGGAGTAGGGGTGGTAATTCGTGTCAACAGGTCGATATCGTGTCGGGTTGAAATCGTGTCGTTACTATACGTGTCGTGTTTGTGTCGTGTCGTGTTCGGATCGACTCACGGGTCGACCCATGTAAATTATGTAATTTTTTTTTTTTTTTTTAATGGTAAGATGATATAAAAATAAACAAAGGCCTAAGCCATACAAATGCTAATTCATTTAGCCTATTTATTATAATATTTTAAATTAAATTTGACATAATCCATTTTAGAGGTAAATTATTTAACCTATTATTAACAAAATTAAATTGATTTTGACACGATCCAATATTATTTTATTGATATATTTCAATTCATGACCAATTAAAGAAGAGAAAAATATAAAAATAAAGATAAATATGAACAGTAATCGTGTCAAACGTGTCGTGTTCGGGTTGACCCTTATATTTTCGTGTTGACCCATTTAAGGCCTTAAACCGTGTTGTGTCGTGTTCGTGTTCGTGTCGGGTCGTGTCGGGTTTTCGTGTCGTGTCCAATTTTACCAGCTCTAACGTGGAGATATACGAGGATAGATATGGAGCAGCTGCCAGAAATAGACGGGATCAATTCCGTGCTGCACTGGCTCAAGTCTCGACGCGTACAAAGTCGACAATAGAAATAAATTAATATAATCTCCAAGGATTCTCTTGTTTATAATGGAAAATAAATTAAAGTTTTCAATGTATGATAATGATGAGATTTTAGAGTTTCGGGAAAGTATAAATTTATCCCCAGTGATTGATTTTTTTTAATGAAAATATTCCATATATACAACATCGGTATTTTTTAACTTATTGTAAGAATTGAAATTCTATAATTTAGCTCCTGCCTTCTATCAAAATTCTACAAGATATATGACTTTAGTCACCATATTTTCTAAATATTTGTCTGGCTATATAAACATGCGAAAATAAGCATGTAAATTTAGTAGTCAAATATAAACAATGTCAAAACTAATGTAGTACTATATTTTATCAATCATTTTGTATTTTTTTTCCTTTTCCGCCAATTGCCCTAACTAATTGAGCATACCAAGGGGATTGATCAAAACACAAATTGATATACCTTTTTTAGTGTTTGAAATTAAATTGTAGTTTTTAACTTTTAATTTGCAACTATCCAAAAATGATAATTTAAAAATGTTGTGAAAATTTGTCATGCTAACAAAATGATTGCGTGAAAAATTAGAGAAATGGTCAGCATGTTGTAGTTTAATAACTTTGATATATTTCTACCTCATGAAGACCAGGCAAAAAAGCGTCTTATTTAAGTGAGGTTGGACTTTTTCAATACAATCCCAATAACGAAAAGAATTAAGCAAAGCCCGTCACAACCTATGGCCTTGGGCTGGGTGCAGAGCCCTATCAAATGATGGTTTTCTAATGTTAGATCCATTCACCAACTATTCTTGCTACTGTCCTGTTTTGTTTTAGCAAGTCGGGCATATATGTACTTTGTATATAGAAGGATGATTTTTTTTTTCCCCATAAAGAGATGCACACTGGTCCAATAATTTGTTTGTGAATGTATTGTATAGTTAATATGTCATACAATGATACTGACTAATAAAAGAAGTGCCTGTTAAGTTTTAAAAATTGGGAGACTAAAAAGAATTACCTAGAAGAAGTTTAAGCAGCCCCTAAGCATATTAATTACGCTAGGAGCACATGCACATTAATCTCTCACATTGGCCTCCAACCTGCCCCGGAAGTCCACAACCTTTTGGCTTATAGCGGCCCCTCTTTATCCAAGTATAACTCAGGTTTTAACGTGATTAATTTTTTTTTTTTTAATTATATTGACTTCCGTAAACTACTGGATAGCTTTTTCATTTTATCTACCAGTTCTTTTTAATTTGAAAAAATGAAAGATTATTGCAAATGCAATATGCAAATATTGTGGCCTGGAGGAGGAGTCTGTAGTTCACCTTTTCTGCAATTGTTCGTCTACTACAATTTTTTGAAAACTTTCTCCAATCAAATTGGATGTGGGTATTTTAAATTTCAAGTCATGACAACACTGTTAGCTCGAGCTGATTGAGTTGGGTAACCACTCTCCTAATCCTGGTGAATTTTTGAGCTTCTGTTCATTTCTGTTTTGACAAATTTGGAAAAGTAGAAATGATGAGTTATTCAACAATTGTAAATGGGATCCAATAGTCATTGTGGATAAAGCCCTTGCAAACTTTTATGAGTTTCAAGAAGTCTTTGAAATTGAAAAGCCTCTTTTGTCTACAGATGTGGTTGTTTCTCCTAGGCCTTAAAAATGGATTCCTCCAGGTTTTAATATCTTCAAACTCAATTGTGATGTCGCATCTCTTACAGCAGGAGGATTCCTCCATGTTTTATTCGGGATCATGGAGGTAAACCCATCTTGGTGCATTCTTTTTTCTTCTCTTTTGTATCTAATGCAAAGGTGACTAAAGCTCTTACATTGAAGGAAAACCTCAAGTTTTTACTTAATCTTGAATTGGACTACAAATGTCTAGCTGATATGAAAGCCTTAAATGAATTATCCTCCCGTTTGTTGGAGGACATCATTTTGTTGCCCGACGCTTTTGTGGATATTCAGTTTGTTTGGGCTCCTCGTATTTGCAATTTGGTTACTCATCGTATTGCCAAGAAAGCTCTCCAAGCTCAAGCTGCTGAGTCAGAGTGGAACATTTGACCTTCTTGGCTTATTAGTTCTATTCAGAAGGATTTACCTTCTTTCTCCTCTTTGTTTTTTTTATTTATTTTTTCCGGTCTTTTTCTTTCTTTGTATGATAGGGAAAAAAGAAAAAAAAACTAAGAAAAAATTTCAAAATTTGTTATTACAATGTATAAATTTACTTGGCAAAATCACATATAGGCATGAGGTTTTATATTCAATTCTTACTAGGTGCAAACAATTCGTTAGGACTACGACCGCGGACATAGTCTGAGCCTTACTCGATTCGTGTGGGGGGTCGCCTTGCACGGGTCCCGTGAATTAGTCAATGTGCGCGTAAGCTGACCCGGACATCATGGTTATCAAAAAAAAAAAAAACATGTAAGGGAACCCGAGCAAGTTGACATAGTTGAAAAAGACTTGGGACTTGATATCTCAAGAAGCATGAAGTTTCATATTCGATTCCTACTAGGTGCAAACAATTCGCTACGGCCATAATAGCGAACATAGTTCGAGCCTTATCCGATTCGTGTGAGGGAGTCGTCTTATACGGGTCCCATGAATTAGTCAGAGTGCACGTAAGTTGGTTTGAACATCACGGTTATAAAAAAAAAAAAAAAATTCACATATAGGTATACTGGCCCCTCCAGAAAAATTCACAAGGCCAACTAATTTGGTAAAACAAAAAAAATCTAAAGAAAGCCCTTTTGGAACCTTATGATTAAAATATTAATAAGTATACTGACCCTCCAAAAAATTTCACAAGCCCAACTAATTTGAAAAAAACAAAAAAATCTAAAAAAAGCCCCTTTGGGACCTTATGATTAAAATATTAATAATAAATAAATAATGATAAGGTTATATCACAAATTAAGAAATAATAAGGTCTTAATATTAATTTATTTCTATTCTAATCTCATTTTGATATTAATTTATTTCCTTTCTTATTTTGTTGATTGATTAAATTCTAATTTTAACTCCATTTTAAATATGCTAAAAATAATATTAATAAAGAATCCTCAATTTTGCTAGTGTGATTGAATTTTGACTTTTATACATTCTCAAAATGCATGATTTACTCTTTCAGATAAATGAAACATCAACAACTATGGAAAGAACATTTTCAAATATGCAAATAGGCAAAACACAATTTCGTAATGATTTTTTTTATAAATTAGAGTAGTGAAAGAAAAAATTGCTTGCACTTTCAGTTTACATTTACTAATAAATAATTTTTATTACCTGAAAAGGTGTAAAAACTTAATTTTTTTTGTAATAAATTATGTGTTTCGGTATTTTTTTTTTAATAATTAGATAGATCAATCCTTTTTTAACTCAAATACGCAAAAGTTGAACTAGTTACATTTTTGTATGAATTTAATTAATAATTAAATTTTTTAAATATAAAATATATTTTTATTACTTTAAGTAATTATTAGTGGTTTAGCCCGCTATTTCGGAATCCTGGCTCCGCCCCTGTAAACAACTTTGCCAATGACCACAAGTCCCAACCTGATTCTGTATCCAATTAGACACACAAAATATGGAATTGCTGTGGCGATTTTATGGGAGGTGCATCATGGGCCGATGGAAGTGGCACTGGCAGACTATCAAAAATGAGAAACTTACAAGTGCACAATCTCACATCGGCTGGATAGGTGAAATACTATATGTCGGGTTCATACATTTCTATGACACAAACGCGTTTTAAAAGTCGTGCTAGTAGTGAACCTACCAGAATTCCGTAATTAAGTGTGTTTAACCTAAAGTTGTACCAGGTGACTCCTGGGAAATTTTTGGTCCGAATGAACCAAAAGCGAACAATATTATGTTTGGATAGAGAGGGGATTTATTTCAAATTTATCAGAGCCTAACCTAGTCGGAAGTGTGCCGACAGTGACATCGGGTGCCTTAGGGGGTGAATTGTGGGCGGGTACAAATAACATTGACATGCTACCACATTGGACGAATTAACGGTGCATAATCTCACATATTGTCTGAGTAAGTGAATTGTTATACGTTGATTTCATATATTTCTATGACAATACGTTTTAAAGCCGTATTGCTGGGAAGTCTGTGATTTAATGAACCAAAAACAAACAATAGTAGACCCAATAACTGCCCGCAGACATGATCATACTCTGTTTTTTCTTGTTTACATCTTTTATACAATCATAATTGTTATCCTCTAGCTATGAATGAATGCTAACAAGTACATATGATTTAATCTACTCAAATTGAATTTATTTATTTTGGTTGTATTTGTTATCATTGGATTACGTACGTTTAAGGATCTTTTGGTTTTATAAGCATTTTGTGCACCACGGGGAGTTCAAAAAACTTGTTATTCCTTACTCTGAGTTTACTCTAACCGAATACTTTCAATTACTCATGAATTTGCGATGCATTGTAGAATTGAAATTGAGGAAATTATTATTTTTGTACCGAACCCGTTGACACCGCTAATTACAAATTTACAAGGTAGGTAGTTTTACATGTGATGTGAGTGACAATACATTTCCAAACAAATGATTCTTATAAAGTGGTGATCCAGAGTAGTCTATGGCAACTAATACTATATATAAAAATCCTTATAACAAATGGAGTAGTATATATCATTATAATATGTATGTGACACCTCATGGGTTGGGTGGACTAAGATTTTGATAATGTAAGGTAAGATCCAACCATTGAATAATGAGTCCTTCTCAATCACTTGTGTCATTATATATATATATATATATTTGTAGGTGGAGACCCGCCGGAGAGGGGATTGAAAAGGACCACCACAAAAGCATGTGAACCCACCCAAATTGCCACTAACAGATCCCAATTAAATTAATCTCTCACAACCTCTATATATATCCTCCACAATTACATGTTTTAACTTCTATATATGTTAGAAATACATTACAGCACGACATAAACTTTAATTTCACATTAGCACTGAAAGTGACTACACAACCTCCGCCAGCCACTTGAGACTTCTCTATGAGAAAGTAAGAAATTATTATTAATTAATTAATTGCACATTCTTTTTTCTTTTTTTATAGCTTACAATTAGAATCATACAAGTGATTGTATATTTTGCTATAATTTATCACATCTGCCCTCTGTTTTCCTTTTTATTCAACAGTACGGAGTAGCAAAATGTACAATTAACTATAAGATCGGCCTCAATTACAAGAAAGAAAAAAGGAAATCATTAAAAACTTAAACATTCATAAAGAGAGACAGAGAATCAAAAGAAGCAATACTTAACGACGTTAATTAAGAGGCCGGATCAGGATCAGGATCAGGATCAGACATTGACACTGCACCTCTGGGTGAGCTGAAACTTAACGGCGTTACCCACAACCACACCGGTGGTCCGGTCACCGAAGGGGATATAGGCCGGACAGCTAACGTGGAGATGAAAGCGGCCGGTAGTGAAGGTTCCGACCTTCCATCGGACCCTTCCATTGATCTTGAAAGTCAAGGAAACGGCCCCGGCAGCGGCATCGGAGCTCAAAGCGGCGCCATTGTAAGGAGCCACCGGAACATTGGTGCCCATGACAAAAGGGGACCAAACGTTGACATCTTTGTGGCCTTGGTATGTGGGTGGTACGGATGTGAAATATGTGATTTGTTGGCTCCTATAGATGGCATAAACATTGAGTCTGTCATAGTAAATCCCAATTTTGTCATTAGGGTTTCGGGAGGCGATGGTGACTTGGAAGGTAGTGGTGAGGAAGGTGGTGGAGGAGACATTGAAGGCGTAGACGGTGGCGTCTTGGAGGACGAAACGAGGCTTTCTGGGCTGCAAGATAGCCCACACCAGGAGGATGATCACCAGTATGATAAAGTTGAAGACCAGCAGACATGCACAAGTGCGCCGGACCATCCTCCGCCGCCTGTCCTTGTGGTGGCTACAGTAATCGTTTTCCGACATCTTTCCGGTGGTGGAGAGTAGCTACTGTTATATCTATATGCTATAGACCACTACAAGAGAAGAAATGAAGGACTACCTCTTTCCATGCTTGTATGTCTTAATGTGTGTATATATATATAAACATATCAAGAAGGCCTGCCGTGTAAAGTTCTCTCTTTTGTTTTCTTTGGGTTTACAAGTAAAAAGTAGGTAAATTGATTAATCATCACAGTAATAGATAAAAATGACGATATTTGGGTCTTGTCCTCTCTCCATGATGTGGTGCTCAAATTTTTTTAAAAAGCAAGTTGAACATGAAATACCATGTGAAAGTTGGTTTATATATATTAATTATTTTCCTCTCATTATTTAGTTTTTTAAATCTATAATTTGAATTTGAGTATAGTATTTGTAATAATTAGAGAGTAGAGCCCATTATCTAATATCTCAGGAATGAGTCCAAATTTCTGGTTGCAATCATAATCAGCAATACTCAATGAAAAATCCAAATTTTCATGGTAATTAAGCTCAAATTGTCAAGGGTCAGAATTAGTAAATTGTGGACTCCGTTTTAACATAAAGCAGAGATATTTGTGAGTTTTTGGTATTAATTTATTTGGGACTGGGAGTGAGTGTGTATGAACTTGTTTGTATGTGTCTATGTATCAGAGAACTTGTTTCTTTTTTGTTAGTGGGAATCATAAGAAAATATTAGAAATCTCTATTGCTCTTAGTATATATAGGACTTTAATGGAAGGACCACTAATGCTTTCTCACTTTTTTGGAATCAAGTTTATTTAGTGATCTCTTTTGTGTTTATTACATCTATATTTACTATTTTATGGAGTTAAAATCGTGTATATTCTAATAATTAAAGTTGATCAATTTTTTGAGAAGGTTTACCATTTACTTTTTCCAAAAATCTTAATAGTCTTTCTTATATTTTTTATTACATAATCTTTCTATATTCTGCTACAATTAAATCCTACTTTTGGATATCATAATATCATTTTTTTCTTACATGATGATGATGCTATTTTTTGTGCAAACTATCTTCAAATAATAAATCAACTAACTAAAAAGAATATTTAGAGATTTCAAGAAATTAAACGATAAACCTCCGTGTCCATCTCCACAATTTGGTGAATCCATTTTTATGAAATTACAGAACTTCGATTATATGAAATAAGTAAATAATTCCACGTATTAGTTAGAAACCCTATAATTTTTACATATAAAAAAAAGTGTATTGATGTGAGTGCTCCCATGACCGTCCGATGGTGATTGGAATCATTGGACACGATTCACCCTCAACACTTCTGTGGACACATTTTGGATCTCAGTTATCACGATAGAGAAAGCTTAAAAACAGCTTAGCAAAATGACTTGTGGGGTTCTCGAATATACCCCTAGGAACTTTTTGCACCCACATCCACGTGTAGGATAGAAGAATCTTCAAACCATACAACTATATACATTACATATACATGATGAAAGTGACGATACACTTGTTTACATGATTTTAATTAATTGAGTGAAAGTGACTAAGGTTGACGATGAAGCTTATACAAAACCAAAAAAATTAATAATAAAAAAAAAAGAAAAGAAAATGAGGGTTTATTATTTGGAAGTATTGTAAAATATCATAACCAGAGAAGTTTATATATGATGAAACAAGTGCATTCTGGTTTTTGGAAGGAAGAGTAGATATCATGAACTTAATTTGTTTAGCATGTGATTCACATATATATATATATTTATAATTGAAAATGTCACTATCGCGGAATTTTCCATAAAATAAAAAGTGATCATCATGAAAGAAAGGAAGGGTTTTCTAACCACTTTCCATATTATCTGATAACGTTCCGGACGTGGATCCTCTGAGCTGATTCTTCAGTTTGCTGCCATCCGCTGCCACGTGGCGCGTTGTATGGCTCACATGTGGCATTTTAAAATAATTAAAAACTTAATTCAAAATAAATCAAGGCTTATGGATAAAAACGAGGAGAAGTTTTAAAAAATGGCGAGACTGCCCCTTACTATTATCTTTACTCTTCTCTTTTTTTTTTTTCATTTTTTTCTCTTTCCAATTTAGATATGTAATGTTTCAATTATACTGGCATGAAATAATTTTTTTAAAAAAATTAAATTAAGTTTTTTAAATATCAATGATTTATTTAGTTTTTATATTTTATATTTAATTTTATAATTAAATGTATTTTTTTAACGTCGGCAAAGAGAAGAGTTAATAAAATAAATAAACAAAATTATTTGAATGTTAAAAAAAAAAGTACAAGATATTCAAATAGCATAGATGTTATGTAATTTCAAAAAAGCATAAATATCATATACTTTTTTTTTAACATTCAAATAATTTTGTTTATTTATTTTATTAACTATTCTCTTTGCCGACATTAAAAAAATATATTTAATTATAAAATTAAATATAAAATATAAAAACTAAATAAAACATTGATATTTAAAAAACTTAATTTAATTTGTTTTTAAAAATTATTTCATGCCATTATAATTAAAACATTACATATCTAAATTGGAAAGAGAAAAAAAAGAGAGGGGTAAAGATAATAATAAGGGGGGCAATCTCGCCATTTTTTAAAACTTCTTCTCGTTTTTATCCATAAGCCTTGATTTATTTTGAATTAAGTTTTTAATTATTTTAAAATACCACATGTGAGCCGTACAACGCGCCACGTGGCAGAGGATGGCAGCGAACTGAAAAATCAGCGCAGAGGATATATTATATACATATAGATTGTCATATAAGAAGTTGGATTGAAAGAGTAGTATAATAAAAAAATATTTTAAATATATTTCTAAAATTAATAAGTGACCAAAACAGTTTGAACCTTTTAAAGTTATCAGATGCATCAAATTAAGATGAATTCACACCAAACTCCAAAGCAGTTCCACGTCCATGTCAAAACAATCAGCTTGCATCCAGTGGGAAAAGCCCATAGTATGTATGCAGTCTAATTTGTGATTAAAATTGCCTTTTTATTAGAACAATTCACAGCAGTAAGCATCCAATACTAGATTTTTTTTTTAGGGTAATTTGCATTGATATCCCTAAGGTTTGGGTCAATTGCAGCAAGATGACGGTCAATGCACAAGTTTGCAGAGACACTCCCTGAACTTTCAAAAGTCTTGCAATGACACCTTTTTGGGCCATGAAGAGTCAGATTTGTCCTTATTTAATTTCAATAAACTCCCATCTACTATTGAATTTAATCAACTAACTCCTCTTATATCCGGATTGCCCACTGTGCTTTCTAATTTAATCAATTAACCCCTCTTATATTTGGATTGCCCCATATATTTTTTCAATTTCAAAAGTTATAAATATATATATTTTAAAAATAATATATAAAATTTGAAAACAATATATAAAATTCAGAACATATATAAAATTTGAAACAAATATATAAATTTCGATTTTTTTTATAAAATTTAAAATTATCATATAACTTTCGAAAACATCATATAAATTTCGAAATATATATATATAATTCAAAAAAATATTTCGAAAACATCATATAAATTTCCAAAATGTCATATAAATTTTGAAATATATATATGTATAATTCAAAAATATATATATAAAAAGACCATTAATTGTTGTTGGTGTAAGTAGTTTGATTCACTTCATTAGAAAATATATGATATTTTACCAATATATATTTTTCTCTTCTAAATTTATTTATTTATTCTAATTTTGTTTTTCGAAATATATATTTTTTGAAATTTATATATATATATTTGAAATTTATATATTATTTCTAAATTTATATGTTTTTGAATTTATATATTTCTTCCGAATTATATATATATATATATATATATATATATATTTCTTTTTCAATTTTATATATATTCGAAATTTATAATTTTTTCGAAATTTATATATTATTTTCGAAATAAATATATATATTTTTAATTTTATATAATTGTTTTAAATTTTATATATATATTTTCGAATTTTATATATTTTTTTGAAATTTGATATATATTTTTTGAATTTTATATATATGTTGTTTGAGAGTGGGGGGTAATGTGATTGAAATTGAAAAATATAGGGGGTAATCCGGATATATGGGGGTTAATTGATTAAATTGGAAAGCACAATGGACAATCCGGATATAAGAGGGGTTAGTTGATTAAATTCAATAGTAGAGGGGAGTTTATTGAAATTAAATAAGGACAAATCTGACTTTTCATGGCCCAAAAGAATGTCATTGCAAGACTTTTGAAAGCTCAGGGGGTGTCTCTACAAACTTTTCGTTAACCATCACCTGACTACAATTAACCCAAATCTCAGAGGGTGTCAATACAAGTTACTCTTTTTTTTATTTGGGCGAGGTAAGCAATTAATACAAAATATAAGAGGCACCGCGGAAACATTTTAGATATGGCATACCCCATTTGGTGTTTCTAGGGGTGGCGAACGGACGTGTTAGAATATGTTTGGGTTGGATTGTTAACGGGCAGATTATTAACGGGTCAGTGACCCGTTCTTAACCTGTTATGACGGATTGATAACGGATCGGGTTGTATATGGGTTGGTTCAATCCGACTCATATATATATATATATTTTAAAATAGTTATATGTATATATTTATTGAAAAAAAAAATTAACTAAAAAGTAAATAAATTACTTAATCCAAAAACAAAGAAAAAAAATACTAAAGTCGCCGGTTTACTGATAAGTGATAACTACTCCTTTCTAATACTTAATCTAAAATAATTTTATTTTTTTTATTAATTGTGTGATGTATGATATATATATATAAATAAGGATTAATTTCATTTACACTTTATAAGGTATGTCTTTATTTTAATTACATCCCTTTAAGTTTAAGTATTTTTATTTACACTCTTTCGTGGTATGAAATATCTAAAATACCCTTGATCCAAACACCCCTTAAATTAATTTAATCCTAAAATACTATTAATCTATATCCAAACACTCCCCCCACCACCACGCCGTAGCCCGCCGCCGCCTCCACCCCCTGCGCCACCAATGCAAACGATGTAGATAAGATGACAGACGAAGTTGTAAAGGTAAAAACCATTCACACCCATTTGCATATGTATAGATAAACATATATATATATATGTATTATTCAATTTTGTTTGGTGAGTTTGCAGTATGCATTTTACTTTAGGTTAATTAAAGTAAATTCCTCTATACTATTCAGATTAATTAACTAACCCCTCCAGTGTCCACTTTGTCCCCTATACAATTCAATTTCATCAAATTGCCCCATCATCTCTCAAAATGCCTAAACTACCCTCAATAGTATAAGGGGGTTTAGTGAAATTAATAGTATAAGGAGGTTTAGTGAATTAATTTGGAAAAAATAATATATACTTTTTGAAAAAAATAAAATTTCGAAAAAAAATCATATTTTGTTCCAAAATATGAATTTTTTATCCGAAAAATATTTTTTTTGCGAAAAAGTATATATTATGTTCCAAAATATGAATTTTTTTTGCAAAAAATATATATTATGTTCCAAAATATGATTTTTTTTCCGAAAAATATTTTTTTGCGAAAAAGTATATATTATGTTCCAAAATATGAATTTTTTTTTTGCGAAAAAGCATATATTATGTTCCAAAATATGAATTTTTTTTCGAAATTTTATTATATATATTTTTTCGAAAAAATAATAGTATATATTTTTTGCAAAAAAAATTATATTTCAGAAAAGATCATATTTTGAAACATAATAGTATATATTTTTCGCAAAAAAAATAAATTTCGGAAAAGATCATATTTTGGAACATAATATATATTTTTTGCAAAAAAAGTATTTTTCGAAAAAATTCATATTTTGGAACATAATAAATATTTTTTCGCAAAAAAGATCATATTTTGGAACATAATATATATTATTATTTTTCGGAAAAAAATCATATTTTGGAACATTATATATATTTTTTGCAAAAAAAAATCATATTTTGGAACATAATATGTATTTTTTGCAAAAAATTTATTTTTCGCAAAACATTCATATTTTGGAACATAATATATATTTTTTGGAAAAAAATTCATATTTTGGAACATAATATATACTTTTTCGCAAAAAAAATATTTTTCGAAAAAAAAATCATATTTTAGAACATAATATATATTTTTCGCAAAAAATTATTTTTCAGAAAAAAATCATATTTTGGAACTTAATATATATTTTTTGCAAAAAAATTATTTTTCGAAAAAAAAATTCATATTTTGGAACAAATATGATTTTTTTTCGAAATTTTATTTTTTTCAAAACGTATATATTATTTTTTCCAAATTAATTCACTAAACCCCCTTATACTATTAATTTCACTAAACCCCCTTATACTATTGAGGGTAGTTTAGGCATTTTGAGAGATGAGGAGACAATTTGATGAAATTGAATTGTATAGGGGACAAAGTGAACACCGGAGGAGTTAGTTGATTAATCTGAATAGTATAAGGGAATTTACTGAAATTAACCCTTTAACTTTCTTGTTGTTGTAGCTGCAATTTGGGCGTCTTCATGGGCAGATGAGTTGAAATTGGGTCTATTCTCATTTGGGTTTTGATTCAAGTATTGAAACTTTCATTCAAATTTGAAGAATTGAAATGGGTTGCAAAGATTTCGTGTTGGATGTGGACCGGAGAGAGACAATCGACAAAGATGAGAACAACACCCCCGCCGCCACCGCCTCTCTTCCCCAACATACACACACATATATTAGGGTTTTATATATTTATTATAGGATTAATTTCAGTAAACCCCTCTATACTATCCAGATTAATCAACTAATCCCTTCTGTGTCCATTTTGCCACATATACTATTCAATTTCATCAAATTGCCCTCTCACCTCTCAAAATGCCTAAACTACCCTCAATAGTATAAGGGGGTTTAGTGAAATTAATAGTATAAGGGGGTTTAGTGAATTAATTCGGAAAAAATAATATATAATTTTTGAAAAAATAAAATTTTGAAAAAAAATCATATTTTGTTCCAAAATATGAATTTTTTGCGAAAAAGTATATATTATGTTCCAAAATATGAATTTTTTTTTCGAAAAATATTTTTTTTGCAAAATATATATATTATGTTCCAAAATATGATTTTTTTTTCCGAAAAATATTTTTTTGCGAAAAAGTATATATTATGTTCCAAAATATGAATTTTTTTTTCCGAAAAAGCATATATTATGTTCCAAAATATGAATTTTTTTCGAAATTTTATTATATATATTTTTTCGAAAAAATAATAGTATATATTTTTTGCAAAAAAAATTATATTTCAGAAAAGATCATATTTTGAAACATAATAGTATATATTTTTCGCAAAAAAAATAAATTTCGGAAAAGATCATATTTTGGAACATAATATATATTTTTTGCAAAAAAAGTATTTTTCGAAAAAAATTCATATTTTGGAACATAATAAATATTTTTTCGCAAAAAAGATCATATTTTGGAACATAATATATATTTTTTGCAAAAACAAATCATATTTTGGAACATAATATGTATTTTTTGCAAAATAATTATTTTTCGCAAAAAAATCATATTTTGGAACATAATATATATTTTTTTGGAAAAAAATTCATATTTTGGAACATAATATATACTTTTTCGCAAAAAAAAATATTTTTCGGAAAAAAAATCATATTTTTGAACATAATATATATTTTTCGCATAAAATTATTTTTCAGAAAAAAATCATATTTTGGAACATAATATATACTTTTTCGCAAAAAAAATATTTTTCGAAAAAAAAAATTCATATTTTGGAACATAATATATACTTTTTTGCAAAATAAAATATTTTTCAGAAAAAAAATTCATATTTTGGAACAAAATATGATTTTTTTTCAAAAAGTATAAATTATTTTTTCCGAAATAATTCACTAAACCCCCTTATACTATTGAGAGTAGTTTATGCATTTTGAGAGGTGAGGGGGCAATTTGATGAAATTGAATTGTATAGGGGACAAAGTGGACACAGGAGGGGTTAGTTGATTAATCTGGATAGTATAGGGGGTTTACTGAAATTAACCCTTTATTATATACATACATATACATATACATATAAATGTATATATATATTTATATATGTTACTATTTTTTCTTTTTTAGCTTTAAATATTTATTTGTAAAAATTAAATATTTGGGATTGGAATTGGGGGTGTTTGGATTTAATTTTATTCAAAAATTCAAAAATTTAGTTTCCAAAAAAATTAATATTTGTTTGTTAAAATTAAAAGAATAATTATATTTGTTTCTTGAATTTTATATTTTATTTTTGAATTAAATATATATATATATATATATTTACGAATTTTATATATTTATTTTGAAATTTATTTGTTTTTTTTCAAAATTTATATATTTTTTCGAATTATATATATACCTTTTCAATTTAATATATATTTTTGAATTATATATATATTTCAAATTTTATATATTTTTTCAAAATTTAATAAAAATGATAATAATAAAGTGAAACTTTTTGAATAAAAAATTAAATGATTAAATTATTGGAGGGGGTCAAATTGATAAAATACTTTATTCTTGTTTCCAAACAACACTAGGTTATCCTATTGAGGGTAATTTAGTAATTTAGGTATTTATAAAAAAAAATTAGAATGATGTCATCGTTAAGGGAAGTAAATGATAAGAATATCAAATTTGAGGGTGTGTAAGTAAAAACAGTGTGCCTGAGTTTCTTGCCTTTAAAAAAGAACAAGGAATAATGAGTTTTAACCCATTGATTAGTATACATATTACCACTCCCAACAAATTAAGCTAGAGGTCGAAGCTTAACACTCAATTGGTTAGATAAGCACCGCCATAAACCAATACACAGAAAGCAAAAATTTCATTCAAATTTTAAATATTCCTTCCCTAATGTAATATATATATATATATATATATATATATATATAAGCATTTATTTGGTGGCTTTGTGGTAAATTGGAAATCCCTACCGACTATGGCTTAGATGCCAAAAGTGTTGCTTTCACACACTTGATATTTCGAGTTGATTCGTGTCCCCACACTATATTTGTACTCCACAAGTCCTTAGCTACAACATCATCTTTCTAGTTTGAACCACCACTACATACACTACAAATCCTTGTAATTCCTCATTGTTTATCAAGGCTTGAAATTGGAGATGGCCTCATAGGCATACCCTCAACCACCAAGTTTATGTACGACTCGCCAGGTCCTTTTAATGCTGTGTTTTAATCTTTATATTGAATTATTTTTCAAATATTGACATATATAATCTTCAAAATTTCCTTTCCCTTTGTCTGCAGAAGAGACAGAGGGAAAGGATACAAAATCCCAAAAGTGGGATGGAAATGGAATAAAGGATGGTGGAAAGGAGTTGATGGTGGAAAATGCTTAGAGAGAGCAGAAGCTCCAAGAGGAGAAAAGGAAAGAAAGGGATCACTGGCAAGTGGGAATAAAAAATGTGTTAGTGTTTAAGCCCCAAAACAATAACACTCGGCACTCGACTCTCAATTCTAGTATGGTTTTGAGAGCTATTTCAAGCTTATCTACCACCTTGGACAACATACCATCATTCCATGTACTTGGCAAATCTGCATTCGTAGATTTATACCTTCTACGTTCCATTAGATCCATCGAATTTCTCTATGTATATAAATACATATATATATATATATATATATGAATCTCCCATGAACTCTCAAAACAGTGGACTGCTCTCCTTTCTTTCTTCCCTCCCTTCCTAATTGCTTTCCACCAGCAGCTGAGTAACAAAAAAATATTGGTCCCTCCCTCTCTACACCCAGTCCTCCTACTACTGTCCAGGAATGTCATTCCTTCCATCCAAAGCCTGCAGTTCGAAGCTTAAATACCAGACCACACTTCAACAGTGCGGAGCTTACAATATGACACACAATATATATTATGAATCAAGTTTCACTGCAAGGTTCCTTTTGCTTAACAAGCACACATTTCTGAAGCATGAGAGTTCGATATACGTACAATCTGAAATTTCAAAAATTACATTTCAAACTTCAATCAGTCAGAAAAACACATAATTAAACTGTCGGTCTCTATTCATACTGAATCTTTTAGCCGTAACTAAACCAAATGTCAAGTGCCAGAAAACCAAAAGGATGTCCAAATAAATCAAATCATCTGCAATTTATGGTTGATGAATCATAACGCGACTACCTTATTCCAACACAATGCAACCGAGGTACTCCCTTTGCAAAGGAAGAAAATGATCATATTTAGTCTCGAATGCTCCTATGCAACAATATAGACTGTGCAAAAGGAGCTTAGTAGATGGTTTGATACATACATCACAAGAATCTCATATTTGACACCCAACTGCCCGACACAATACCAATCCTGGATATACAATGTTTTGCAGACACAAATACTATGGTACATACAATAATCCTCTGAGTTTACTAGGACAGTAAATCCATATCTCTCATGAACTAACATATAACAACTGAAAGTTCCCAGAATATGTTTCCAATAATAAGATTGCTCAAAATGAAACATATGACTACAGATCCAGATCCTCATTCTGATTCACAGAAGATGGAAAATTCCTGCCCGCATGATTAACATACGGAACTACCTAGTAAGACAAGATTGGCAGAGAAGCTCATTCCCTTTGAGACTACAGTACGCAATAGAAAACTACATTATTTTACTTACTTAGGTAACTTCAAAGAGTATTTTTTTTTAGTGAAAATCAAATACCAAGATGTGGTGAAACTGAATGCCACACATTGAATATCAAAGCTTCAACACACACCCCTCCCTCACACACACATATCAAATGCCGGATCTAAAATATATCCACCCACCAAGGAGAAACCAATAGCTATAACAGAACTAATCACCAACTGGAAATGTTGCATAAAATTATATGGAAAGTATCTCCTAACTCCTCATGTATGTAATCCTGTAGTATTCAACCACTATAATACTCTGTTTTCAACCCAACACATTTAATTCACTAGATCGAATTAATTAGAGATATGAAAACCAAAAAAGTAATGCAACTAATCGCGTGATCATTCTCATCAAGCAGACACGTTGGATTCTATGTTAAGGAAGAAACTAAGGGAAGAATAATCAAAATCCTTCCATTTTATTTCTTCTCTCTCCTAATTAAGTAACGATGTTCACCCTTTCCTCTGCCTCCTAGTTACGGAAGTATGGTGTAAGTAAGGGCCAATCCCACAGCACTTCCTCATCAATCCAGCACAATATTGTATGCTATAAAGAAAACTCCCGAAAACATAAAATGGTTCTACTGGTTGCGAGAGTTCACTGTCAACCTGACACATAAATTCTATGATCATGGAAAACTCCTCGGAGAAATTCAAATATATATCAAAGCAGCAACAAATTTACTAAAAACATAATTTTTCCTTTTCAACGTAGTATGTTAAAAAAATTTACTCTTTGAAGCCACCACCCTAATAGAGATGTGCGAATAGAAAGAAGCCAAAAACCATAAGCATGGTCGACGACGGCACTCTATTGTCAACTAATAATAATATACCACTCTATCATCCATTGAAAACACTCTCATCTACCAAAAAAACAAAGCTCCAAACACCGTGCCGATTGACAACCAAACACTTGATCCTCGACATAACCCTGCAAATTAAACTGAAAGTGACCCTGGCAGTAATGAATTGAGACCATTAACGGAAACAAACAGCGAATTGAATTGAATTGAATTGAATAAAAATATAAAAGCCATAAACTGATAAAAAAAAATAATAATAATAAAAGAAATAAGCAGATGACCACAAAAGCAATGAAAGGAGAGAGTGAAGCAAACAGCTAAATTGGCAAAAACAAAGCAGTTTGATTGAGTAATAATAAGAAAGTAGGTTTTATTTTTGTTTTTGAAATTTATTTGTGTTGAATCGCAAAAAAAGTAGTAATAACAATGGTCTTAGAAATTATCGTAATGTTGTATAATGTGGGTTCAGATGAACAACTTGACAATGTTTAGAGGGATTGAGCAAAGCCCCTGTTCCATTAGTGCGAAAAATGAGTCCATCGCAGTAGACACCCATGTAACGGGTCCCCATCCACCAGGTTCCGCTCCTAAAATGAACCAAGGCAAGAACCCTAAATCCGAATCTGACGGATCCAGTAGTAGCCCGCTCAAGGGAGATGGCATTGGCCACATTGTCCCCCACATTGGCCCCAACCACCGCGAGGCGGGAACGAATCAGTGTTTGGTTATGTGTGGATTGTACAAAAGGCGGCAATTGGGTCTGGCTGAGCAGGAAATCATCATAGAAGACAGAGGCATCCAGACTGTCATAGAAAAGGGCGAGCTTGGTGTTAGGGTTATAGATGAGAAGAGACAAGTCCCAGGAGGCGGTGAGCTCGGAGGAGGAGGCAGTGCCGTTGATGTTGATGTTGATGTTGATGGGGGAGACAGTGGCCGAAGCCAAGCTGAACTCCGGTAGACGGGGGAGGCGGACGGCCCACATGGCGAAGAAGAAGAACACCCAAAACATGAGGAAGACGACGGACGCAATCAACGCTCGCCGACGGCGCTGCTGGTACAAGGAGGAGGCTGCTGTGTGGGGGTACCCAATTGCCACGTCACCTGGTGGCGCCGCCACCGGGTAGCCGGTCACCACCTTGTTCCGGTCGTCAATGGAGGAAGCCATGGAGAGAGAGAGAGAGAGAGACTAGATTGAGAGTCAAGTGGCGATAGATACAGGGCAAAATTGTTTGCAGGAGCCGCTTTTCCACACTTGGCACCACTTTACACCATTTTATCGGATAATTTTATCAAATTCAACCATTGTGATAGTAATTTTGAGAATGCTGACTATTTTCTCTTTCTCAACTAACCCTCAGAATTATATTTTTTACACAAATGTTTTTAAACTATCCTAATTTTACAATTCATTCCATTTTGTTATAACATTGTAAATTAAGATAATTTGTACTCAGATTTCCTGAAATTTCGATCAATTACATTCACCCTTTGAAATTTTATTTTATTTGCAATGACACCCCCTGAAGGGAACAAATGATTTATTATTTATTAAATTAACTTTACAAAAAAATTAATAAATAATAAACCATTTGTCATATTTTTATAAAAATATAAAAAATTACAATAAGTAAAGTTTGTTATTATTTTACAGTGTAAGAGCTTAAATTAATTTTACACAAAGAATAATAAATTATAAATCATTTGTAACATTTTTATACATTTATCACCTCTTACAATACAACAAAAACTATAATTAAAATGTATTACTATTTTTTAAAATTGTAGGAGTTGTATATTATTTATTTACAAATTAAATTAAATTATATGAGCTCACAAATATTTTATACATGTATCACCTTCTAAAATATTAAAAAAAATATATAATCATAAATAAAGTGTATTATTATTATTTAATGTAAAATGACACTGTATTAGTTTTAGTGAAAAATTAAAAAATGATAACTTTTGGGGCTTATATTACAAAAATGACAAATTTAAAAAATAATTTAAAGAAATGTGATAATTTTTCAAAAATCATTGTATCCGAAGTACTTGAATTTTTTTTTCAAATTGAGCTTAAGACACAAGGGTTGTTTGGTCCATTAATTTAGCCAATATATCTTTTACACTAAAGTAAGGGCACAAGAGTCATTTCATGGGATCTTCATCCCTTCAGGGGATGTCATTGTAAGAAAAATGAAATCTCAAGGGGCGAGTGCAATTGATCGAAATCTCAGGAAATCTAAGTGCAATTTATCATAATTTAATTAACGATGTTATAACGGAATGAAGTTGATTGTAAAAGTTGAAATAATTTAGAAAATTTTGTGTAAAAAATGTAGTTCAGGAGGTTAGTTGAGAGAGATAAAATAGTTCGGGTTTGATGCATTTTACCCTTTTGAGAATTATAAGTTGACTGTGAAATTGTTTTGATTTATGTGTATTTGCTAAATATGAAAAGTCAAACACTATGAGAGTAATTTTGAGAATTACAAGTTGCTACGATAATGATAGTGTAATATATGCTCTATTTTAAGTCTCAGAAGTTGCAATCTATATGACAACGGTGGCATTATCATATCATAATATATATATATATATATATATATATATTTATTTATATATATATATATTTATTTATTTATTTATATGGCACATTTTGTTAATGATTTCATTGTTCTCCTTGGATTCCTGCTTGCAAGTTGGAACAACTCCTTCATCAAGCAGGCAGGAGGGAAAGGGGCAGGATTATCTATAAAATTTTGAAAAGATAAACTTATAGGATTATCCTTTTGAAATCCTTTCTTCTCGGAGAGAATAAGTTTTTCGGTTAGTGATAGGTGGTCCAAAAAGAGGGAGTCCCACAAAAGTTTTTCCTTAACTCTTCATATTCAAAAATAAAAATAAAAATACACAATTTTAATTATTTTTTTTATAAAATTAATAATTTTGCATTCTAAAACAATTACCAAAAAAAAAAATATTTTCAGTGAAAACTCTTTTAGAACGTTTTGGGTAAAATAAAACAATCTAAAAAATCCAAATGAGGGCTTTTTATTTTTTTATTTTTTATCTCTGTTGATTTTTTTATTTTTCTAGTTGATGCTATCAAACACTCCCTCGTCATGGCCTTAAAGCTAGGTTCAAGTTATTTTTATTTATTGATTTACTTTTTGTAAGACCACGACTCTTTTTTTCCTTGCTTTACCTCAGTTAAAAATGTAAGGTCACATTCAGATGAAACCAAAAAAACAGAAAAAAACAAAAGAGTAATAAAAAGAGCAAGATCACAAAAATGTTGAGATTGTAATATGAGTACGCTCGAAATATATAGTAGTAATATTACAAGTAGTTCAATTTATTGTTATTAAAGACCATGATTGTGTATGCTGACTGTTACGGGCACAGCCATAAACATTATTGAATTATATTATGTACACAATAAATAAGTTCGTCCTTCACTCATAAGTTGTTGAACGTAAACAGTAATTTACCGTCTCGGATCATTCCAGATCTTTCCTTCAAAAAATTCGGCCAACATGCGTTCAAGATCCTCCGGACGGTACCTGATGTACTTCTGGGGATTTTTGCCATTCTGAATAAGAGGTCTGCACCAATCAAATCCACAACATCATATTAAGGGTACCATTTGTGTTTACAGAGTGAGTGCTAGGAGGGGAGGACTACACAAGACTTGGGATATGTTTTGCACAAGGTGGTGGCTCAAAGATTCAAACCACCACCAAACTCTTGTCAATTACAACTATTACCCTTGCATAATTCAATGACCCCTTTAGAATTTGAAGAAAACAAACTCAAAATGTGAAAATAAAATACTCACGCAAATCTTTTGATGAAATTTCTATAGGCAGGCAGAAGAACCTCCGCCACAGCCAGCCTCAAAGACTCGCGCAGCTCACTGTCAGGGACCGTCCATTGCGATTGCCTTTGATGAATCTCCTCGAACTGAAGGTTGAATTGCTTGAACCTCTCTTTTACCATTTGCCGGGAAACTCCAGCATTGCTGCTACTATCACCACCGCTTCCTGAACCAAGGCCTGAGGCTGAAAGGCACTGCAGTATCTACCGAACAAGAACCAAACAACTAAGCACGTGACCTATTCTATAAAAAAAAAATGTTGATTGAACTGAAACAACTCTCTGAACTTTCCTTATGAGCAAAGAAAAGAAAAAAGAAGGGCCGTGCGCACTGCACACCCCCAGTTGCAAATGTACAACTTAAAAACAATATTTGCAAGGAAATTTGGACAAATCATCAAAATATAGGTCAAAAGTTAGCTTAAAGTCGAGATGTTGGTTCTCTCGGCATATAAAGCAGGTAGTTTAACTGAGAATGATGCACCTATAGATACAAACCCGTAATTTTACTCTCATCTTTTTCCAATTTGTTCCTGCTCTCTTGACTTTATAAAGCCTAAATACCTATAAGACATTGAAGCAGATTCTGTATCTCATGCAGACAAACTTGCAACAAATTCTTAAAATCAGGATGATCCAGTAATATGTATAAAAAGAAAAGCAATTGATGTCTTTAATTGGCCAAAAACAGAACCTTGTTTCAATTTCCAAATCCCCTTTTAACCACCTGATAACATACAATGAGTTTATCCCAAAAGGGTTGTCCCTCCAAAATTGCAAAACCTAAATCACTAAGTTACTGAAACCCAAATTCTTATTCTCTTACTTTTATTACTTGAGAGATCGTGTAAATTGTTGTAAAACCAACTCAGTGATCAAACAGAGAACCGAATAAATGCATGCATCATGCATGATTTTAGTGTTCAAAAAGATTCCTCATGAAAACTACACGATGCCATATTCTATTTTTACGATATTCTATTTTTTAATATCATATCCAGACTCCACCGTGTAAGCAAAAAAGACTCCGACATATATTAAATTTGGTAAATAACCTTGGCCCAAGAAATCCTCTTGTATTGATTTGCATGCTGTTGCACAATCCTTCGGTGAATTTGCACCCAATCGTCACCTAACAAATCCTTTGCTTCTGACCTAACAAAAGATGTTGCAAAAAGAAATATTTACACAAAAACAAAGTAGATACCATTTCAATAAACAACCCAAAGTCTATAACAAACCTGCGCACAGATCTGACAATGTAGTGCATGTTGTTCATAAGAAATAAATGAGTCAATGCCGGATCCTTATACTGTTTAGATTTACCATCCAGGTTAGTCATAAGAGCCTGCATTATCCGCGTTGTTACAGATGCCAACTGGGCAACTGCATTACCGCTATTAAACTCTTGGAAAAGTTGCTTCAATGTAGATTGATAGCTGTTCACATGTAATACCTACTAGTCAGGTACAACAGGTTTGTATGTTCACAGACATCACAAGGTTAAATACAACTGTAACAAAAGCAAATCCAACGAGGAGCAAACAAGGGCATTGCAAAGAAAGGACTACTGCAATGCCATACTTCAAAATATGGTTTCGTAGAAACTGGGAAAGAGAGATCTAGGTAAGAAGAATCAGAAAGAAGGAAAACAAAGGTCAGAAAGTCATAAGATCAGAAATTTTTTTCTGAAGCTATGATTTGCACAAACACTTGCACAACAAATCTCTGTCTCATCTATATCATAAGGTTATACTCCAAAAATTCTCACCAATATGTGCCTAATACTCCCTAAACCTATCCATAATTTGAAATTACCACCTAAATCACAAATATTTCAAACACATATCAGACATATCTACAACACCAAAATAGGGTGTCAACATGTATTGAACATTGAGGTGTGGCAATCCTAGTATAGTATGCTTCAGGAAAAAAAAAATTGACAAGGATTTCAACAGTTGCACAAATCTTCGGAGGAAATTTTTTATGATAAAACAGAAGTAAAATGTGATGAACGTGTTCCTAAGTCAACATCCATGTAATGTGACCTAGATTTTCCCATATAAAACTTTGATATCATGTAATGTGCTATTCTTCCACCTATAAATAAAGGTGCTGAATGTAGAGAAAATCAAGAAAGAATAATATCAACGTGATGTATCATATTGGCTCTTTGTGCCGTGTATGTAAGATCTAGTCGCTGAACCACGTAATTTATGTAGGTTCGTCTTACTTTATTTCTCTCATCACTTATATTTTATGAGTTAAAACATGGTACTAGAGTCTAATTACTTTTCTCGAGTTGTCTTTTTTCTCTTGTTGTGACTCCCTAGGTACAAAACAACTCTAGGCCAGTCACCTCGTGTGTGGGATAATGTAGGGAGGATCTCTTCCCATGTTTGGACCCTTTCTTTGGGTATTCTCTTAAAATCTCTGTCTTTTGCATACTTATCCATGCTTCATATCCCAAAGCAAATATTTTTGAAAAGGTGATAGACCATACCAAGCAATAAAAGGACATAAGTTATTGTTAATTGTAAACTCGATAGAGAATAATCACTGATGATCAGAACTCAATAATACAAGAATTTCCAGCCATAGGAAGAAAGGAACAAGTAGCGTAATTAAAATGCAGTAATATGAACTTACTCAAACAGGAACTTCACGTAATTTATCACATAGCTAGTCAAGGGATGGACTGTTCCATCTAGAACAGCAGTCTTTGTAGCATCTTTTTCAACTGCTTCTTCGAAGTCGCCAAAAGTCTCTTGGGCTGTTTGAGCGAGACGCTTAGTCAAAATTGAGGCAGATTCTCGCATTTCGGTGCAATATTTACCTTTAAAAATGATCTCAATCTATCCACACACCACCCGGCAGAAGCACAAGTAACAAAAAGGGGAAAAAAAAGGAACAAACAGAGTAAGTTATTGATCGACCAGAAGAACAATTACAATCGATACGTTTTAAGAAGGTAGTTTTCAAAAGTATCATGTAGGAAGACAATCTTCTGCATCTAACCCCCTAAGTGTATTTTGGCAAAATCTTCTCATTTGACTACACAAGCATATACATCATCCACAAAATCACTTCCTTTTTTCCACAAGCATATCCAAACATGTGACCAAAAAAATGAGAAGACAGGAAACATAGAACTAACTTTTCAACTTCAGACATATAATATTTTTTTGTATTCAATCCAGCCTTGTAAACTACTATTTCAGAAAGATTAATCCATCTACACCTCCAATACATTTGCATCTCCTTGATAACATAAAAGTGATTGAGAACCATGAGAAAAGTAAGCTTCTTCACAGACACGGACTAAAAAAAAAAAAAGAAAAAGAAAAAAAGATTAAGCAAATTTGAATATAGTGGATTTTCTTAGTAGCACTGTAGGAGTGTACATTCTCCATAGAGTAATCTCTCTTCTCAGTTCAATATAGTGAATTTTCTTCTCTCCGAGGATGTACCCCAGAATTTTCATGAAGCACGTCAAATTAGTCTATACTTATTTGTAATCTGCTTCTGCTGGGCCAAATGATTTAGTCAACTAGAACCATATTAATGATATAACTTGACACGTGGTCATATAATTATTTCATCACTATTAAATCAAAGCTACATATTATGTTCAACAAAAACACCTAATACGAGTGCAAGCTACGGTAATAACTCCCAAAAGTGTTACCACATTGAACACAATTTCTATTTATTTCAGCTAATTAGTCAACCAATCGATGTGGAAGTGCTTATCGACATGTGTTTTAGGTACTTTTCATTATATCAATCTAGTGAAACCTACTCACTCCGGAGAAAACATGTTGCATGTGCAAGATCAACTTAGAAGGCATATTGGGTGAACCGACTATAATATATTAATAATCAAGACTAAACATGTTTCATGTGTAAGACAAACTCAATATTTCAAGAACCCTAGGTGAAACAATATTTGCACAAGTTGCATTAAACCAACGAAAGCATGTTCTCGAAAAGTAACTTTAAAGTTGCAATTTAAATAAGTAAATGTCCACTAAACCAAGTTCCATGTGCATCAAACACACAACAGAGTAAAAAATAATGGGGAAAAAAAACAACTTGCAATATGCAGTCATATTGTATGTAACCAAAAATATTCGATGTACCTCTGGCAGAACTTCTCTCATTATCTCATACATGTCCAAAAGAACAAATAGTTTTTCAGGTGACCTCTTGCTTTTGGCAATGGCCTCTCCAAAACTAAGGAGTACAGAAACACAGTTTGCAGTAACCTCCGCAAAACATTGTTCTTTAAGAGAATCAACACCTTCAAATATTTGATCACATACTTTCTTTTCCCCAGCAAATAATAATTTAACCTGTTTAAAGTCTGATGAGAAGGTCGGAACATATGAGAACGCTTTGTAGATTATATTTTAGTTGATGTGATACTTACAGCAATCCGCATAAAATGAATCCAATTCCCAATCTTGGCCTCCAAAACCTCCCATTGCATTCTTTGGACATCATCTTTACTAAGTTTTTCAACACCTAGTTTTTTAAGGCTTTGTTCCAAAACTGAAGCACGAGTGTCCCTGAATGGACAGGTAAAGAATTCCAAATTGATGAAAATATTCTCACTTATAAACTCACAACAATCAACTGAGGGAATTCAAAAAGAAAGTAACATATGAGTAAACATTGGACACGCTAAATTAAATTGAAATTCAACCTAGCTTGTGGCAGTTATTCAAGCTCTACAAACTAGTAATAGTTTATGTCATTGATGTTGACCGACACCACATTTTATTTGGAGCATAGAGGAAGTAAAGGTGGATGAAGCTTTCTGTAAAAAAAAAAAAAATACATAGTTTTGCAGTGTAACTCCCCAATATTGTCAACTGGTAAAATGGAAGACCAAAAAGTCCTGCAAAATGTTATATTAATAAACTGTTTTTGAGCAATGGTACCATATAAGAATATACTAGAGAAATATGAGATTTTACCTGTAAACAGTAAACAGTTGTTGTTGGTGGCCAGCCAAAATCATCTGTTGAGCTAAATCATGTAGTAATGGCAAAACCCTGGGTGGAATGAGAGTCGGAGGTGTGTATATAAAAGCTTTTAAGCTTTTATTTTGATTCTCATCTGGTTTTCTACCACTAGCATCACCCGATCCAGATGATGGTCGTAGAGAATTGGGGAGGCAATCGAAAAGACGATCAGGTTCCACAGGTTTGCTATAATCCAAATGAAAAAAGAACCAAAAAAAAATGAACTAAAGATACTTAAAATATTTAGTTTGTAATAGAAGTGAGAGGAAGTCATGTGCTACAAGAAGTAGGTATAACTAGAAAATAACAAACCTGTAAGAGGTTAAGATATGTCGAAACTCATCTTCTAACTTAGAGATAGCCTTAGCAAGCAAGTTATTGGCATGATTAAGCACCCCAACACTACTTCTAAGGCTTTTGTTACCGCTGAAAAAACGAAGAATGCTTCTCAGCTGATCAATTGCTTCAAGGTAACTTTCTAAATCCTCATGCGGTCCTCTCAATATTTTAGCCTCAGCCTAAAAGTTTTAATTAAATTAACTCACAGAAATATGTAGTAATAATAAACCATGCATTCTACAAAATATTTTAGCAGTCTAATAGATGTTAAACACAAAAGTAACAAAGGAGATGAAAAATGTCTACAGAAATCAAGAAAAATAAAAAGGACGAGAATAGAGACTCTACCTTCAAATATCCCTAATGATAATAATCTAATCCTTGCAGAAGACATCTATTAAATGATGATCAGTTGATATGTCAAACATCCTAGATTATCCTCCATCGTTATAATATATGTATGTACAAATTCCACCACCCCCCCCTCCTATTAAGGAGAGGGGATGGTAGGATGATGTATTACCAATACAAAAATTCTAGTGAATGATTGTTCAAAATCTCACTTTGAAACCAAACTCATATTAGGAAGGGGGGTTGTAAGCGAAAAATCCCATGTTGTTCAAAAATGTGCGCTTTACCCCCAAAATGATATGAAATTCCTAAAATACCCTTCTAATCAAATAAAAATAATAAATATTGAATTAATAATAATATATAATAAAAATAAAATAAATAATAAATAAATTGTTTAAATTATAAAATTCAAAAAAATATAAATTTTTAAAAAAACAAATAAAATTCGTAATAAAATATAAAATATATATTTCAAAAAAATAAATATTAAATTTCCAATAAAATATATAAAATTTGAAAATATATATATATAATTCAAAACAAAACATATAAAACTAGACACTAATATATAAAACTCGTAAAAAAAAAATATAAAATTCAAAAAATATATATATAAAATTTAAATAGTTGTGCAAATATAAATATAAAAAACACAAGAAACCAAAGTACAATACACCTTCTTTTCAAAAAAAAAAAAGGTACAATACACCAAAACAACATTTAAAGTCGGGTATTAAAGAAAGTTGACAACAATACAAGTATACATTAATTAAAATTTCAAAGAGCCAAAATACAACTTTTCTTTCGAATTTAAATATTTTTTTCCGAATTTTATATATATATTTTAAATTTATATATGCTTTTCGAAAAAAAAATATGTTATAGGTTAAACTTGTTCAAAATTTATATTTTTCCCGAATTATATATATATATATTCGAAATTTATATATGTTTTGAATTTTATATATTTTTTGAAATTTAATATATAATTTTTCGAAATTTATATTTTTCCCCGAATTTTATATTCTTTTTTCTGAAATTTATATATATTTTTTGAATTTATATATGTTTTCCTAATTTTATATAATTTTTCAAAATTTATAATTTTCTTTTCGAATTTTATATTTTTTTCGAAATTTATATATTTTTTCAAATTTTATATATATTTTTAAGAATTTTATATAATTTTTCAATATTTATATATGTTTTTTGAATTATTCAAGGAAATTTTAGACAATTCATGTCAAAATGGGGGGCTTTTTGCACCCATTACCAAACCACATGGGGTTTTTAAAACAACATGGGGTTTTTCGCACCTATTACCAAACTCCTGGGGGGGTTTTCGCTCCTGACCCTTAGGAAGGGAGACGAAAAGTGGCCTCATACTTCCATTTGACCATTCTTTTTCCTTTATTCCATTTAGAGCAGTATGATGCATAACATCAGTTACGCTTCTCGGGTTGCCTTCTGTGGGGCATGTATCTTCCCTTTTGGGTTCTCATAATCAAGCCCCAAATTGTTGGACTCTACAGTTGTACATTGATTGAAAAGATTAATTTTACCTTTCTGTTGTGTATGTCTATGAATTATAGTATATAATTAGATTTAATTTGCTAGAGTTGTATACAAATCCATCATGGTTCTATAAAGGAGTTAAATGTTGATTGAAAAATAAGATACATTATCAACTTGATTATGATCAATGGCATGAAGAGAAAAATAAAAAATAAAAGAAGCAAAGAAGAGACCTGGCGAGAGAGATCGAATTGGCCCAATATAACATCAGCAGCCTTGAGAGTCTTATCAATGTTCTCATGCGCCCTCCGAATTGAATGAGTCCTTATCTAACATATGAGCAAGGAACAGATCATTGTATAGCCCTAAGCAACAATTTTCCTTCATTTTTTTTCAAAATTTGAGATCAATCATCAACTATATATAGATATAGATATAGAAATAAGAAAGAAGAGAGAGAGAGAGTGCCTGAGTGGGGCGCATAGCGGTTTCGAGGGCAGAGAGACGTTGGTCGAAGGAACCGAGAATGGAGACCATGCTGTCGGTGATGATTTGGCTCTTGTGGAGGGATTCTCTCATCACTAAGGACCTCTCTCTTAAGGTTTCCATCGCCAGATATTGAACCGTCATTTTTTTCACAATTTCTTCTTCTTCTTCTTACGAAGATACGAAGCTCTCTCACACGCTCGCTGCCAATGCCAAGAATTTACCAATGCGCGCTATATATATGTGTGCATATAAATATATATATATATATGTATGTATATATATATATATGTATGAAATTGGAGGGGAGAGAGAGAAGAAGAGAACGATCTTAAAACAAAAAAAGCGTGGGACTCGTTATGGCAACCAATATATACCTTCCCCCTTGGTTATTACTCCACAACAAAGGGATTACCGCTTTTCTCTCAATCTCTCTTTATTTTTTATTACTTTTCAATAAACTTTCTCATACTATAAACATACTACCATAAAATTTGGGGTTATTATCACTAAATCCCCCATGATTTCCAAATGTATCAACTAACCTACTTTATTTCAAAAAATCCCTAATAGTTATCAAATTATATAAACTTTTCTTCTCTCCTACAATTTCGGACAAAACTGCTCCCGGAAAAAAAACATTAATATAAAAATAAAATTTTTTGGGAACTACCAATTAGGGTCAAATATAAATAAAAATAATAATTCCGAAGTATAAAAAATATTTCGAACTACAAATGAGATTTTTTTTCCGTTTTTAACTTTGTTTTTTTATATTTTACTATAAACGAAAAAAATTGATTTATGCCGAAATAAAAAATTAATGCATCAATTTTTTTTTGAACTACCAATTAAGATAAAATATAAATAAAAAAATTCCTACTACCAATTAGATTTTTATTTTTCATTTTTTTTTTTATAATTTACTATAAACGAATAAAATATTGATTTACGCCAAAATAAAAAATTAATGCCAAAATATTTTATTTTTGAACTACCAATTATGGTAAAATATATAAAAAAAATAAGTATGAAATATAAAAAACATATTTAACTTACCAATTAGATTTTTTTGGCATAAATTATTATTATTTTCGTTTATAGTAAATATATATAAAAAAATTAAAAATGAAAAAAAAAATCTCATTTGTAGTTCGAAATATTTTTTATATTTCAGACCTAATTTTTTTTATATTTTACCCTAATTGGTAGTTTAGTTAAAAATATTGATGCATTAGTTTTTATTTTGACATAAATCAATTTTTTTTTCATTTATAGTAAAATATAAAGAACAAGGTTATATATATATCATTTGTAGATCGAAATATTTTTTATATTTCGAACTTAATTTTTTTATATTTTACCTTAATTGGTAGTTCCCGGTTTTATTTATTTATTTTGGCATTAATGTTTTTTTTGACATAAATAAAAAAAATTCATTTATCAGTAAACCCCCCCCCCCCCCCAGTTTTGGGGACAGTTTTGTCCGAAATTGTAAGGAATGTGGCAAGTTGATACAATTTGATAAACGATATGAGAGTTTTCTTAAATGAAGGGGGGTTAGTTAACTCATTTTGAAATCATAGGGGGTTTACTGATAATAGTCCTAAAAATTATATGCAAGTTCTATAAAAATACCATGTACATTTATTTTAGTGGATTTTTGTTTTTGAAATAATAAGAATTAGAGGAAATTATTTCTTCATCAGTTAAAATAATAAATGAAAAATTAACAATACAAATCAATTACAGAATTCTTAAGCAACTACTTGGAAGACTTACAGAATTCTTAATCAATTACAGAATCCTAAACCCTAAAAATTAACAATACAATAATTTGTAATGAATCATTTTTATTTACTCTTAAGCAACTACTTGGAAGACTTATACATTTTTTTTTAATAACAAACTTGGTATTATCAATTTGAATATTTAGATTGTTATTAAGATATATTTCCTATTTTTCTCCAAAGAATTTCATTTAAGATTGTTCCCCAAATAGAGTATTGAAAAATAATTTGAAAAATAATATTTATTTTTCGTTTTTCTCTAAAAGCTTTCATTTTCGGAAGGATATGAAATAAAAGATTTAGTGGGATAAATAGGAATAAGTTATTTTCTCATATATTTAATTTTCTCTTTTCATTGACCAGAAAAGTATATCCTCTCAATGCAAACAATTCCGAAATAAAAAGGCTAAAAAGTATATTCAAGGAAGGAGAGCTTTTAAAATGGAAGTCATTAAATATTAAGTATATACCACTATAATAAAGTATTAAGTGGAAGCACATAAGTTAATAGTAATCAAGGTAATTGGTGGGCATTTGATTGCTAGAGTTTGAGATCGAAAATGAATTTGGAGAAGTAGCCAAAGCAGTAGAATAAATCAGTAGATGGAACTGAGAGACCCCTTTGAGCTAGAGTAGAGCCACACCATTTCATTCAGTGAATGACTTTGCTTCGTTCTTCATATTTATTACAACATAACATAACATAACATACGCATTATATTAATAGCTTTCATGTGGGTGTTCTTTCCTACGAATTAACAGACCTTTCCCCATACTCTTTGCCAAATATGTTGGAGCCCCAATTCAATTTTCAGGGGTCTCTGCTTAATTAGGCATCGATTTGTCCAATGAAGGTTGGAAACATATACCAGCAGTCATGTTGCATAATTCCAACTGATCCTAGATATATGTTTGATATTTTGAACAAAATTAAAAAGTGAAACATTATAAGAAAAAAATTCCACACAGTAAGAAACATTATATTTGCAAATTCTCAATTATAAAACTCCCAATCAAAAGGGTAATGGGTATTTAATTTCAATACACATTGTTTGCACTTTGTACCAAACTATAAGTTATAACACATATGCAAGGTGTGAGCCTTCCATTTCTGATTTCCACCCAAAAACACACAAAACATTCGCCTAATCCAATACCTCCAAATCCAATGTGTGTGCGTGACATGTACCATATACTCCCCATCTACTGTATTTTCACTATATACAGTCACGGCATCATGTGGCCCCAACCAGTGATATACGTTCCATACCGTATACCTCCATCACAGCCGATAAAAAATCACTTGTCATCCCCAAAAAAGCAAACTGACCAAAAAGTGCTTACCGAGAAGCCCTTCGCGGGCGAGCAATCGGACCGGCCGATGACCGGAATCCCACGGTCACGGCGTCATATACGCACCAGTGAAACGGCGCTGGCTTTCCTCTCGTCCTCGCGTTCACACATTCCTCGCAGGAAGCTCGATTATCCACGTATCCATCTCCCATTTTTGGAAACGAATCGACATCGATGAAATTTGAATTCCAATTCATCGTCAACCGCTGATCTTCTCCGATCTCCAAATTCTTTAACCTCTGTTCGTAATCCACAAACTCTGGCGGCATCGGACTGAAATAGGGCGAGAAGAAGACCGAATTTGGGGAGTCGTTGGATTCGGGAATGTTTCTCCGGAGAAGAAGAAACTTTTCCGGCACCGGCGAGACTTTATTCACTGGCAGCGGCAGGTAATCGCTGAGCTCAACCATACTCTGTTTGGGCTTTCGCTTCCTCTGTCTTCTTGACCGCTTCAAGACCACGAGAAACGAACAATCCTTCTTGTGAGAGATGGCGCCAAAGTTGGCCTTGCCGGTGATGGGGATTTTGAGAGTCTTCCGGTCGACGAGGTATATGGAGATCTGATTGGGGGAGATCCGGAGCATCTCGCTGACAATGGATTGAAAGTTCTTGAATTCAAGAGATGGATATATCTTCACCCTGCCTACAGGGAATTCGCGGTCGCCGTCGAAGAAGTTCACCGGAAAGTGGACGCCACCACCACGGACGTCCTCCATGTTGCATCCGGAGAGAGTTGCGTCTGGGGGAAATAGGGAGGGTTTTATAAGTGGGTTTGGGGGTTTAGGGTTGGGAAAGTAATTTTAGTAAGGCGGTGGGGGTGTTTTTGGCATACTTTCTATAGATATGCATATATTTACTAAGAGGGCATTTAAAACTAGTTTCCAGACCTATATATGGAAACGTGGGGTATTGCTTGGGCCTCAAGAAACGTCCCACTCCGCTTTAAGGTTTTCAGGTCTAATCGTGACCATCTCAAGCCTATGGTCGATACTGCCCCTCACGTCTAGCTAATTTACATTTTCGTCCTCTACACAAGACTATTTATTGCCCAAAATGCTAATAAGAATAATAATACACTTAGTTCTTACAATACAAGGACAGGACCACCACCTATAAATACTCTCCTCTCCTCTCCACTCCACTGACTTTAATCTCCTGCTGCATCACAATCAATTTCAAACTCCCAAGTTCAACTCATATGCACCTCTTATCCAAATTAAGCTCCTTAAAATAAAAACTTTTCATCTTTTTAAAGTGCTAATTAAGTATTTGAGATTTAAATTAACGAAAAGAAATTTCGATTATGAATCCAACATTTCTTTAAAATAATCAAGTCACGGCAATTATATACCACGACCCACTAGTTTGATTATGAATTCAACTGGTTTCAAAGAATATCTTCAGAACAATTTCCATTTGACATAAAACTAAAACTGAACTCAGAGATCGATTTGGTTAACACTTGTTTCAAGCAGGAGTCTGTTTAGTACATTAGTAGACGACCAAGAATCAAAACAAGAAATCTGAGCTTAGGGTCTTTTTTTGCCAAATTACACTTAAATCCCCAGTTACTTAGCTGAGTCGCAAACACCGTTAATGTAATAACTATACGAGCAGAAGTAATCTAATAGTAGTGTGCTCAAGCTAAACCTGTATGTTTTTGGACAACCTGAAATGAAGAGAACTAAGAAGCTTGTCTTGTTGTCATTCACCTAGGATGACTATGATTTATGAAGAACAGGCCAGAGTTAATTATGTTTGAGCTCTAAATACATCTCTTTATTAGCGTATAGCAGTATGACAGGATGCAGAGTAGGAGAGAACTTGATGAAATGGTTGGAGATATAACTCCAGGTAATTTTGTGTATGATATATATATATATATATATATATATATATGCTACAACTCTAAACAAACCTAGTTGTCCAATTCACTGGTTTTGTACACCAACAATAATGAGCTAGTGCCTGTATATCCTGATGCCAATGCCTTTCCAGCTAAGGTCCGCCAAACCAAAGTGCTCCAAAACGCAGAAACTTCTCCTGCATTGGAGACAATATGATCGAGAACAAACAAATACAAATGAGCCCTGATTAAACGGGGATGGTAACCAGTAAAGTTTTCAACTTCACCACCAAATTATTTGAAAATGAGCAGATGGTGGCTAGAAAATTGAAAATGAGCAATTGTGGATCGAATGAGGCTCTAGTTTGCATGTTCTTGATGTGCATGTGTTTACACATACTTATACAGAATACAAGTATGTAAAAAGTAATAATCTACAATTGAAAGATGAAGTCGAAACCTTGTTCCTGTGATGAAGAGGATCACTTTCCAAAACCAAAATGATACCACCTAGTTCAACTGAAGAGATCTGAATAACCCTTTCATTACGCCAACCCTGAAAATGAAGCATATAGAAAATTGATTAGCAACCATTAGGGAATAGGGATACACAAACAAAATACTCTATATCTTAGAAAAGTAAGCTTCGCATCCCCTTCATCACCAGCAACATACTTCAATCCACAAGCGGCACATGTATGTAGGAGAAAATCAGATTAACATAAGGTAATTTAGTGGGTTTGAATAATGAATTGATCTTCGATTGCATTCTTTACCTTTTAGGAGAAGCAGAGGGGCGGCTGGTGGTGGTGGTGGGTGTTTTTGGTGGTTGCGCCTGAAATACAACCAGGGAGGAGTTGCCGGAATCTGACGTCTTTTTATCCTTGTGTAGTTAATTTTTTTTCAAATGAGTATCACCATATTGGACCATAAAACTTCAAAATTTAAAAATTCAGCCGGATGTGCAAAGTCAATCATAAGCTATGAAACACGGACACTTCGTCTAGGATCGATGTATCCATGTCGGACACGCGGACATGCCAAAAATACGTGTCCGGCACACTAAAAATGTGTCCTACCTTTTTTTAAAATTGTACATTTAGTGAATACTCGGAGGACACGCGGTGGGTCGGTTGATTCAATGAAAGATAGAGCCGATAATTTAATGGATCATTTATGGAACTTCAATGCCTCTAATTCAATATTTGACTTTGAAGATACTTGAATATATTTATTCATCCAAGAAGAATTAAAGCACATATTCATTTATCCACTATTTAAAGGAGAACAAGATAACATCACAAAGAACCAGATATTTGATATTTATACCTTCCAATCTTTGTCTTCAATAAAGAAAATTTTCACAATATAACTATAAAATATGACAGATGTTGGCAAAGATGCATTTGATTCTTTGCATAGTAATAAAATGAAGAATTTTAAACACATTTTATTTAATTTATTTGTTTATTTTTGTTTATAAAACTTGTCAAGGTCTGGTAGTCCAATGCAAAAACTTTTTGAATGTTCATCAATAAAAACCAACTTTTTGCATGTTCGATTTTAGGGTATTATAAAATGATCTCCTCATTGTTTAAGCACTCCCATGAATAGCTTACTCTTTAAAAAAAAAAAAAACAAGAAGAAGAGATTCAATATCAATTTCCTGTCCACTTATCTGCAAACCTGAAGTAATGAACAATTACTCAAAATCAGATTCCAAAACTTCGTGATTGTAAACCATTAAAATCAATTTAGGATAACTTCTTGCTCTCCCAATCCAACAAACAATCAACTATTTCAACATAGTTAAAACTACTGGAAGAGCAAAAGAATCTTACAATCTTCAAACATGAGGATCAAATATTTCAAACCCTACAAGCTCAATGAACTTGTTTTCTCATTCACAGGTGGTAGCCGAACAAACGAATGGAGAAACAACTAATATCCACAAGCTTTTTCAGAAAATGATAATATAAAAATGCAAGCAATGCCCAGCCAAAAATGGGATGCAGATGATGTCATTTCTCAGCCAAAAATGCCTGGTTTCCATCTCTGTTGCTTTCCATGGATCTGACAAAATAACTTTGCCAGACAAACATTCATCTTAACATAGGACTGAAACCCAACCTGATCAAATGACTAGTAGTTCAATGCTCTGCCCAAAAGGAATGTTGACAATTTGAAATTGCATATGATGTGATTTTAAAGAACACATGCATGTTACTAACTAACCAGTTATGCCTCAAAATACCTGTATATACTGCTTCGTTAAATATATATACACCCCTTTTACAACAGACAAAAAAATATTGCAATTCTAAACATCTGTTATCCACCTGTTAATGGACCTTGAAGTTCAAACTTGCAGCCTTTCATACAGAGACCTGTTGCAAACTGCACCCATGTTGTGTAACTGCGGTATATCACCGAAACATGGAAACTTACAAAATGATAAATTGTTTGATCTACCAATGCAAAATTCCCCATCATGATAATCCCCAACAAACACTTTCCTCTGAGCACGTCAGTATGTTCTGTCTTACTATTCCATCGTATTCACCAGTAACCTGAGAAATAGTCAACCACTAATCAATTAAATTTCACAAGAAGTTAATACAAATAGAGGGATAAGATAATTATTAACACTTTAGGTGATTAAAAGATAAGGAACAGTTGCATGACTTCTGTGACAAACGTTTCAGAGTTCATCACATATATGTGGTTACAAATTTGCCCTGTATTGTGTTCAAACTAAAGATTTCTCAGCCTGATCTAAGTAGTTTGATCTTCAGTTGAATTCCTGTGTAACCTGACCCACCCAAGACCAATCTATGTTATATTTATACTATCACTTTAGGTATACATAAATATATTTGTCCCTACCAAATAAATCCAGCAATGGCAGATGAGTAAACTTTTGGATAAGAAATTACTTCCCATCACGCACACCGTCATAATATACTAGACGAAGACTGATTCTAATTGCTCTTCCATGTCATAGACGAATCCCTTGCATTTATAATTAGAAGACAAGTGAGTTGTTTATTGCAAAAAATTCAAGGAAGTATTCACATATGCCGGCTCTACTATCTACTCATACAATACAAACTTGTTGTACCCAAACAAGGTGCGTGAATAGGACATGTATTCCCCGAGAACAACAATATATGCCAGAACGGATGACATAAGGTCCACAGATAAATAACTCTTAACCAGTGATTCATACTAAAGTAACTAACTCCATATTCTTTACATAACTGCCTTGCTACGCAAGTCTGATCAGGCTACAGGTCTAGAGAAGAAAAGGGAAATAAAAATAAGTTAATGGAATTCTACCCATTTATTTTCTCCATCATAGCCCAACCTACACAATGGACCCTTGCTATCATGCCTCCAAGCAATCAGACCATGTTCCCCTCTTTGGAATACAGCCCCTCGATCTCTTCTTGTACCCTAGACTTTCTAATGCTCAAATTTACACCAATTTGTTCCAATTCTTCTCACTAGACTTAAGCTAGTTTATCACACAATTCAGGGGAGCTCTCCACTCTATCTCCCTGCAAATGTTCCTTGACTAACAAAAACTCGGGCGAAAACAGAAGAGTACTGTTTACAGGAAGTTCTAGCAAGTATTCTGACTTATCTCATTGTCCTAATCCCTGCATTTTTTATTCACTAACCAGAAAGATAAGAAGTAACAGCATAACCAAACTCACCTCTGACTGACCAATCAAAGCATAGAACTCCCGAACCTACTTAACAATAAGTCCAAGTGCAACACAAGGTTTAACTTCATCAGTAAACTCAACTCCTAGGGTAGTTAGAAAATTCCATCAAAAACTAGGAAGCATGAATGACAAACCATAAAAACATAAACATTGAATGGAATCGAAAGCACTCTGCATAGAGTTTCTCTTCGTTCACAAAAATGATATATAAAATTGAAAGAGTACCAAATATTAAACAAATGGCAGAACAGATACTGTTTTTGCTAGTGGTCTCACACGCTTGCTAAATTTACATATACACAAACAGCACATTTTAAGTTTTATCCAGAAATTCAGAAAAAAATGATCTACCAGCGAAGCTCTTAGGAAACGACAACTCATCTAATTTATCTAACTCAGAAGGTGGAATTGAATAACAAATAACATGTCTAATAAATTGATTGGACACACCCAAAAAAAAATGCTTGATTCATACACAAGGAGCTGGTTAAGATAGGCAAAGATGATGAACATAACATGCCAACACTGGTTAAGACTAAAAGGAAGGAGACTTACTGGGGAAGTTAAATTTTGCAGAACAGTCTTTTTCAATTACTGGCATCACACTGTATTATGGACTGTTATTGTCTTTAATCTATCAATTGCACATTGCACTTTGTGCAATTCTTCAATGGTCATGTTGATTTTTTCAGAAGACTGCATTAAACAGGTAGAGGAGAGTCAATTCACATGTAAACCAATATTCATCTAAGGACTAATATTTAATGATGTAACGTCGTCTAAGGGTACAGTTAATTGCTGTTCAAAGGGAGAACAAAGAATGTAATCAGATAACCATATGTCTTAAACTTGACAAGAAAGCAAGTGAAACAATTTAAGGATGTATTAAATGCATACTTAAAACACAATAAGGCACGTCATATCTTGCGGGAAAAAAAAAGGAAGAACAAAGCGCCCCCTTACCTTAAATTCAGGACAATTTTTAACGCATGGCGAAATTCTAATGACCAGCCTTACACATTCTACTGCAACTAATCACATTATGCAATCACCTAAAACAAATTTTAAACAGCCCCCACTTTTCTTAATGAAGAGAACCCTGACTTTTGGTCTCTAATGAGCTCTTATTTATGCTCCTCTCACTGCTTCAAACCCCTCGCACCGTGTTCATGAACACAACAGTATGGGACTCGGGTGTCATAATGTTGTGTGTAATGGAATGGGGAGCTCTATTGACATGAAAATTTATAATATCAGATCGAATTATATCATCTAAGTGAAACCATGCATGAACAGTGTTTGAATCTCACTGTAGCAACTTGCTACAAACACTACCAATGGTCGGGACTAACACAGTCCACCCCTGCTAGCACTCTGCATGGCAGGATCAACACTAGTAAATGAACCCAAAGAAAACAAAACTACCAATCAAAAACTTTAATAAAAGAACTACCTTGTCATACCATGATATAACATGGACATAGTTTCGACAGTGCTTTGTTCCCTTAACAATAAAGGTGGAACACGGAAAAAAAAAATGATTATGGAAGTGTTTGCTCAAGAAGCAAAACTATACCTGTACAACCAGCATGTTTTGCAGTATACAGTCAATCTCAGCTTTGCATGATGAAAGTATTCTATGGGCTTTGACATCCTTATGCATCAGTAGAAGGATAGAAACAACTGAAGTTATCCTAGTTGAAAGGTCAGTGGCATATCGGATACAAGTGCCAGAAAAGAGTGACAAAGTCTTTTCAGCTACCAATGCTCCCATCATATTTAGCACTAGATGCAGAAGTTTTTCATTTCTATAGAACAAAATGAAGCACGGTTGGAGATAATAGCAGCTTGTCCTTGCTCGAGTGAAGATGGTGGAGTCCTCATCATATTCCGGAATGCACTGCATCAAAGATAAAAGATATAATCTACACATACATCTATATAATTACACATATATAGATAAAGTGACTTGTAAACTAGTAGCAAACAGAATAAAATCATTCTTATTGACCATGTGATACCACAGAACCAACCAATCGGTAAATGAAGAATTTTGTAATAGATACAAAAGAATTATTTCCCATACATATGTACTTTTTCCCTCTTCGTGGTACAAAACAGAACTACGCCATACCATTTATAACTAAAGTAGGTATTTCATAATTCAGGTCCACTAAAGCAGAGTAACCAGTGATTTAAGTGGAATCTTTGATCCAGATACTGAAATTCCATAGAAAAAGGAACTTGGTTCCCATAGCCTCCCAAAATTAGAATGGTTGAGGGAACTTTACCACTGCATCGAGTAATTTCCCTAATCCTCTCATAAAGGGTGCCGAGGGTTCAAATTGCCATTGCAGAATAGTGGGTACATGTATTCTTACTAAAAATAACAACACAACTGGGCACAATGAATTAAAAGTTACGAGAAACAGTGGAAGGATTTATTTTCCAGTTACTCCATATTCTAAAGCCGTATGTCCAAACCCAAATAAGATAATCATACAATTCAAGCCAAAGATATGTCATGTTGGAATTGAAGCTGAATGAGAGTGAATGGAGTGGCAATGTGAGAGAGAGCCATATATTTGACTGCAGTAGAACAAAACGTGCAAGGCTGACTGGAATATTTCTTACGTAGTCATATGTGAAAGCCATCATTATTCAACATGGTAATCAGAAATTCAAACAAGCTTAGGTCAAAGGGGCATATGATATTATCTTGCTATTTGAGTTTGGTTGATACAAGATTCAAAAGATCAATTTTTGTACATATTTTATTGAGGATTCTATTTTGAGATTTACTTTCAAGAAACTGAAAAGGTGCAACCTACAGAATATACTCATTAAAAGTTAAAACACAAAAAATAGCACCCACGCACTATATGAACTCAGGCAGTGGAAAGCACTCAATATGACTCGTCCCTAACATATGCATATCCAATGACAAATACATCCACATAGAAAGAGGAGAAATTGAACTAAGAATAATGTGATGTGTCCAATAAGAAGATTAACTTACAGATACAACATCAATTAAGTATCCTGGAAGGGAACTACTTAAATTGATGACGCTCTCTTCCGAAAGTCTTGTTGGTATCGAGTCCAATGTAACAAGCATTCTGAGCAGAGCACAGATGTTGTCTAAAGGTAGTTTAAGTGACTGAAATGACCAAAAACCAGATCAGCCATGAGTCTACTCAAAGAGGAATTACTTTCGCAAAATGATCAACTTGCAATTAACTAACGAATTAGGGTCCTCTCCTGTGGTTTCCTCTCTCCAGCTTTCTCCAAAGGTGAATTAGTGGTTAAATATAACCCACATCATTCAATCAATTTTTTTGGCAAGTGTATCATAAAAAATTGTATTTATAATTTTGTTAAGAGATGATGTGCATATATTATTAACCATTAGATTGTGCTCTGGAGAGGTCTGGAGAGAGATCAAACAGGAGAGGATCCTAATTCTTAACTAAAAGGGAACTCAACAAAACACCCAATGAAGAAAAGTTGATCTAGTACAATATAATAGTGTACAGTAAAGTTTGTAAAAATCATGTAAAGACGATATATAATCTGCTTGTTTAGCTATCTTACTATTTGATTAAGAACTACTTTCTCCAGTATATGAAAAACAAGGTAATCATCACCCATCTGCAATAGGCAAGAGCAAACTACACTAGTAATAGACTTAAGAGTTCCCCAATTTGAGATCTCGTCTTTCTCAGTAATGGAACAAATCCTTTCTGCAAAAGAAAACCCCTTCAACATTAACCATCAAGCACAGATCTGTTTGGAAGCAAAATAAACTATGTCTAAAACATAGAGACTACAATATTAGTAAATTCTTAAACAGAAAAACTGTAATCGTACCACCTCTTTTCTAAACTTGAATTTGCATTTGACAGCAAAATCTATAATGCCTTTTTCTTAAATTTGGTAACAACAAAATCTTGTCAAGGTTAAGAACAAGTATCCCAAGGTGGAAAAGAAATTTCCTATGATCAATCAAATTTTGATTTTTCATATACCAACATTTTCTGCTTTAGAATAACGAATCTCAAATAAACACCATACCGAGGCAGAAAACATTCCCTGCCCAGTAAATTGCAAGGAAAGATCATAACGAGAGCAAATCTTTATCACCAATAAAAAAATAAAAAATAAACAGAAAATAAAAGAATCCATCAATATAAAAAAGAAAATGGGATATGATGGATATTCCATTTTTAGCATACACATGCATAGAACAACGTTCAGTGGCCAAGTGACATATTGAGCAAGCTATATGGTGTTATTTTTACAAGCTCCGTTGAAATTGTTAGGTTTTCTTGATAGCAAAGTGACATAATTTTTTTGTTTGCTTTTTATTTTTCTGGAATATACATTCATAGAACAAGGTTCAGTGGCATAATAATATACAAAGCGTGCTATATGGTGTTCATTTTTTACAGCCCCCTTGATATAGTTGGGATTTCTAAAGACAGATAAAGCAGGAGTGACATGTATAGGTAGTCAATTTGTCGTTCTTGTACACTTTTTCTGGTGTAAATCTAGTTACATGGAATAGTCAGAGAGAAAATTGTTCGCTTGAAAAGTGCAGGAGACTTTGAGTACCAAGCTATAGCTTGCATTAACATATGATATTATCTTGGCCAAATATTTCCTAGAAGATGGGAGCTTAATACAGATAAACCCATGTCAACGTTATCTGACAATCAAATTGAAATTGTATATTGTTAACAATTCATTATTTACATATAAGCCATTCAGCTCGAGTGATTTCCCTCCTTCCATGTGGAAGGTTGAGGTTCAAGTCTACAAGGGGCAACAACGGGTGGGTGTACGAGTTTTGTACACAAGTTAGCTACCAAAATAGTTTTTTAATAGACTCAAAATAAGATGAAAACTGTGAGTCGATTCTGATAAGAAGTTAAAACAATGCCAGAAGTAGACATGTGTTTACATAGAATGAAATGCGGATGTTTTCTTATATACAAAGTCGGACAATTTCTACTTTCCAGCTTAAAGGGGCAGCTCTGAGGGAAACTAAGGGAAGATATTTCTTTCCTTTTAGTTTTACAAGCAATAACATAAACGGAAAGGAGCATATATTATCTTTTCCTTATAATTTTCCGCCACTACTAGTACGTCTACAATAATTTAATTTTCCCTTAAGTACAAGGACTGAATACAGTGTCAACAAGAAGATTGATTAAAATAGATAAGTTTTACAGGGCATCAGATGAATAAACCACTGAACTAAATATAAAGACAAACCCCAATAAGTGCGCTCACGCACTATGCTAGATTTTCAACTTTCACAGCTGTAACACCAAAAGCTAGCAAAAGCGAAACCTCTACAACTCAAACAAGAACATCAATTTCTTTGCATTATAGACCAAAATATAGCCAAAACATTTTATTTCAAATCCAGCAGATGTGGGGATCCCATTAAGAGAGAGCGAGAGAGAGAATTCAAACAACATCATTGCTCTATAACACAAGAAGCAAGAAGCAAGGAAAAAATGGCATCAGAAGCTAACAGTTATAAAATAGATCATGAAAGATAGACTTATTTGAAGTTACCAGGAATAACTTTGAAGCAGGAGGTTAAGGTGATGAAGAAACTAATTTGGTCTGCAATTTGAATATGCCCAGCTTTATAGGCTGAATGCAGAACCTCTATGACTCGAAATAATACAAAAGGTTCCAAGTCAGGACCTGAGAATGAATTTGCATTTAAGGAAATGAGATTATCATAATTTTATCTACAATAAATATGTGGAAATTACATATTTTTGAATTCAGAGACACATTACTATCAATAAAAGACTGTAGTTACTTAATGATGTAGTCATCAACCACAATAGTTAAATAAAGAAAAATAGTTCTAGCGGTACAGGAAGCTATCAAACATCATATTGCAGCCAAAGAAGCTACTTTTCCCCAAGTCATTATTTTATATGTCATTTTAGGATATGTCATCTTGGATGTTTACAGTATCCACAATAATTACATGATAACCATTATTCTAGCAATAGAGGAAGAGGGTATCAGACACAGTATTGCTGCCAAAGAGGCTGTTTTTCCTCAAATCGTTATTTTATATGGCATCTAGGCATATGTTATCTTAGCAAGGCTTTGGCAAGTCCTTGTTATATATCTCCACCCAGAGAGCAGTTATAACATCCCCTCACATGACAATATCCTCAGACACCGAATACCGCACATGTATCAATCATCACACGCGCAGGCTAAACTCCCAAGACCTCAGAACTACTAATCAGCATGAGAATATCTCCACGACGTAACAACATAATGCATAGCATTGAAACACCACTGAGCTAGACTGCACCAATCTCTAACTTTTGTAGTCTGCCTTCTCCATAAACATATTGTCTCTGATGACCGACAATGTCATCCGTTTTATCTATAGGCCTTTTATCTCCCCCAAGATTACCGTTCCAATAAAGGCTTTTTATGCACCGTTTGGTTGGAGGGATGGAAAAATGGATGGAAGGGAGAGGAGGAGAGATGGATGAGGCATCCTTAAGGAAGGGACGTTGTCTCACTCACTTTTTGTTTGGTTGAATGTAATGGATAACAAAAATAATTAATAGGCTATCACTTTTTCTTGTTTGGTTAGAAGGAAGGAAGAGTTTATATATTATTTTTACTAATATACCCTCATTATTAGCAGGGTGCTTTATAAGCAAAATGTTACGAAGATTAAAAATGGAGAACTAAATATTGCGTGATAGTTTTTTCCTATGTTCGCAGAATTGGACGGACAAACAGTATGTGAATGAATGGGGGATAAAGCATCCCTTCTTCTGACCAAATACAGCATTAGTGAATCCAGTGGAGCAAAATTTAGCACTCTCTGGCAGCAATCCGTCTCTAAATACATACATTCCTTAGTCATCTTAATATTTCCCTTCTCTACCAGTATCAATATTTCTGATCAACACATCTATGTGCTGATAATGTCACTTCTCCATGGACATCTCAGCGATATCGTAAGAAACACTTCTAGGATCCGTAAGAAGAATCTCCTCTTGAGGTAGGTCCTTGTCTTGTCTGGAGCCATAAACACGATAATGCGAGGGCATCTGCTCTACAGGCATAGACTCCATAAACCGAGGACTACTTCTCCTTGCTAAGCCCCATTGCTTTCTTCACTGTCATCACTTCACCCCTAATGTACCTTGCCTACCATTTGTGTCCTAAGAATACTTATGGAACTCTGCAACTTGGTGTGCAGCTTTCATCATGGCCTACCTCGTGCACAAGAAGTTACTAATTGTATCATGGAATGTCCGAGGCCTCAATTGCCCGGATAAAAAGAGGATTGTTAGGATGGCGCTTAGAAAGTGGGATGCGCATTTGGTTTGTCTTCAAGAAACTAAGATGGATGACATGAATGAAAGAGTGGTGCGGAGCTTGTGGGGCAATCGTTTTGTGGAGTGGACGCACTTTGGCGTCGAGCGGTGCATCTGGGGGCATGATTGTGATGTGGGATAGGAGGTGGATATCGTTACGGGATACTCGTAAGGGATGTTTTTCGATTTCCTGTTCTCTCTCGATGGTGGAGGATGGTTTTTGTTGGGTGTTTTCCAGAGTGTATGGGCCAGTGGATGATGGGATGAGGCCAATGTTGTGGGAGGAGCTTGTTGAGGCTAAGGAGGGGTGGCGTTTACCCTGTTGTGTACGTGGGGATTTCAATGTTGTGTGGACGCCTTCAGAGAGATCTAGTTGGGGACGGTGGACTAGGGCTATGAGGTGTTTCTCCGAGTTCATCGAGAGGCAATCGTTGCATGATTTACCGCTTGTTGGCGCATCTTTCACCTGGTCTAGTTGCAGGGAGACTCCGACTCTATCTCGCATTGATCGGTTTTTGGTGTCTGGGAATTGGGAGGAGCATTATCCGGATGTTATTCAGACCATTGCTACTCGGTTTACCTCGGATCATATCCCGATTTTTTTGGATTGTGGGGGTATAGCCAAGGGGAAAACTCCTTTCAGGTTCGAGAACATGTGGCTCAGAGCTGGGGATTTTCAGCAACGGTTGTTAGAATGGTGGGCTTGTACTATTCGACCGGGTTCTCCGAGTTTTGTCCTGGCTGCAGAGTTGCGTACTTTGAAGTCTTTTCTCATTACATAGAACAATGAGGTTTTTGGTAATCTTATGTGGCGTAGGAATGTATTATTGGCAGAGATTGATGATATTGACAGAACTTCTTTGAGAGGGGGGACGGATTTGGTCATGACATTGAGGAGGGTGCAGTGCTTGGCCGAGCTAAAGGAGATTGCCATTCATGAGGAGATCTCGTGGAGACAGAAATCACGTGGGATTAGGCTGAAAGAAGGGGATCGAAACACGAAATTTTTCCATCAGTCGAGGAATGCTTGTAGGAGGAATAACTTTATTGGCAGCTTGGGGATTCCAGCGTATTATCAGAGATTGTTCACGGAGAACGAGAGTTGGAGGCCGAATTTGGATGGTCTTATGTTCGATTCTATTGATGAGGGGAATCGGGATAGGTTGAAGATTCCATTCACAGAGGAGGTGTTGGGGGTGTTAAAGCATTGCAATGGGGATAAAACCCCTTGTCCGGATGGGTTTACGATGCGTTTTCTTCTTGAGTGTTTGGCCTACTGTTCGGGAGGAGGTGATGGGCACTTTTCATGCTTTTTATGAGGGTTGTTTTGTGAAGTCCTTGAATGCCTCTTTCATTTCTCTTCTTCCAAAAAAAGGAGAGGTGAAAAGACATCCGATGATTTCAGACCTATTAGCCTTGTGGGTAGTGTATACAAGCTCATTGCGAAGGTTCTTTCTTATCGGATGAGCGGTGTTTTGGATGGGGTCATCTTGGCTTCCCAAAATGCTTTTGTTGGGGGGAAATATATTATGGATTCCGCTCTCATTGCTAGTGAGGTGGTTGATGTTAGGCTTCAGAGTGGCACTCCGGGGGTTTTGGTAAAGTTGGATGTGGAGAAGACTTACGATCATGTTCAATGGGGCTTCCTTCTTTATATGTTAGAGCGGTTGGGGGGTTTGGAGAGCGGTAGCGTAGGTTTATTCAGTTTTACATTTCGTCGGTTCGTTTTTCGGTTTTGGTTAATGGATCACCTTCTGGCTTCTTTGGGAGCTCCTGTGGTTTGAGGCAAGGTGACCCCCTTTCCCCTCTTCTTTTTCTTGTGGTGATGGAGGCGTTCAGTCGGATGATGACCAAAGCGACGGAGTTGGTTTTTTACGAGGTTTCAGGGTAGGAGTTGCCACTTCTCAGTTTGTGGATATTTTGCACTTGCTCTTCGCCGATGATACTCTTGTCTTCTGCGATGCGGACAAGGCTCAGATGCGGTATCTACGATGTGCTTTGATATGTTTTCAGGCAGTGTCCGATTTGAAGATCAATACCAGCAAGAGTTCTTTGATTCCAGTAGGTGAGGTAGGTAATGTGTCGGTGTTGGCTACGACTATTGGTTGCAGGGTGGGTCAGCTTCCTTCGGTGTATCTAGGTTTGCCTTTGGGGACGTCGGGGCAGAGGCAATGTTGTTGGGATGTTGTGGTTGAGCGAGTCCATAGGCATTTGGCGGGTTGGAAGCGTCAGTATCTTTCCAAGGGTGGGCGACTAACCCTGGTAAAGAGCACACTATCCAACATGTCCACTTATGTTCTATCCCTGTAACAAATTCCGCGCGGTGTGGCTCAGTGGATTGAGAGGATTCAAAGGCAGTTTCTGTGGGGGGGTAGTAGGGAGAGTCAGTCCATCCCTTTGGTGCGTTGGGAGGTGGTTTGCCGACGTGTTTAGGATGGGGGATTCGGTATTCGCCGGTTGACACCTTTCAACAAAGCTCTGCAGGGTAAGTGGTTGTGGGGCTATGGGACCGAGCAACATCGTCTGTGGAGGAAGGTGGTTGCTTGTCGTTATGGGGAGATTCCGGGAGGATAGTGTTCCGCTCAGGTTCGGGGTCGTCGAGGCGTGGGGGTGTGGAAGGATATCCGGCAAGGGTGGGATTCATTTGCTCCCCTTCTCAGATGTCGGGCGGGGTGGGATTCATTTGCTCCCCTTCTCAGATACCGGGCGGGGGATGGTCGGTGTGTTTGTTTTTGGGCAAACTAGTGGTGCGGAGAGGGTTCTCTCGCCTCTTCTTTTCCTCAGCTGTTTAGGATCGCCTGTGATCGCTATGCTACTATTGCTGACTGTTATCACCTCGTTACCGAAAGGCTTGTGTGGGATGTCTGTTTTGTGAGCCCTTTTCAGGATTGGGAGTTGGAGGAGGTCTCTAAGCTTTTAGAACCTTTATATTCTGTCTGTTGGTTCTGGAGCGGATTATTTGCTTTGGCTTCCTTCCGCTTCTCGGAGTTTTTTGGTTGTCTGTCGCCCAAGGCGGATGAGGTTTTTCCCTAGAAGGCGGTTAGGAAGTCAAAGGCCCCTCTTAAGGTTGCTTTTTTCACGTGGTCGGCGGTGTGGGGTCACATCCTCACCTTGAATGTTTTGAGACAGCGGGATATGATTGTGGTTAATCGGTGCTTTTTGTGCAAGAAGAATGGGGAATCCGTAGACCACCTTCTATTGCATTGTCCGGTTGCCTATGATTGTTGGTGTCTTATTATTGCCTCTTCAGGATTCAGTGGGTGATGCTGACCTCGGTACGTGATGTTTTGGCTAGTTGGAGGAGTGTGCAGGTTGGTTCTCACGCTCGGTCTTTTTGGAGGGTGGCTCCTCTTTGTCTTTGGTGGAGCATTTGGTTGGAGCGTAATAGGCGTTGTTTTGAGGGTTTTGAGTCCCCATTGGGGTCGATCAAAGATTTGTTTATCTCTAATTTGTTTTGTTGGGTAGAGGATCGCAATTGTAAATCTTTAGATGAGAAGTTAGAGTTTTTGGGTTCTCTTGGCCCTTAGGTCCTTTTTTTGTATTTGGGACGCACTCCCTGGTTGAGTGCCTTTTATAATATTTCTTACTTAGGTATGCACACCTCCACCTTGACTTAAAGAAATGACATCACATGACTCCCAGATGAAATATGTCCCCTATACTGTGGCAGCACCCCTGTTGAAGAGCCTCAAGTATGTTGAGTATACCTCAATCTCTCTAGAATTGATCCAGCCTAGGAGCACAGCCCAACTTGGCAAAGTCTGGTATCCTCCGCATTGCTACTCTCTAACTCTCTTTAACAAGTTAGTCTCTACTTCGACCCAACTAGTCCATTGTTTTATATGTGATACCTCCATTTTTAGCAAGAAGTAACACTAAATAACTGCACTGGAGATACCACTCTAGGAATATGGTAGACAGAAGAAAATGAATCAAGATAACTCATTCAGTAGATATGTATCAAACATTTCACCATAAAAATAAGGAAATGCCAGAAGAGAAAGTAATACTGCATTGAAGATACTGTACAATAAAACTTATGGAGCTTTAAGCAGTCGAAATGTCATACTCACATATGCAACATAAAGCTAGTGACTTGAGGAGCAGAGGGTCCAATGAAGAGAAATAGTAAAGGCAACAAATAGACAATTCCTGAGAATCTCTGGAAAGCCTTATGAAAGGACCATAAGATATACTACCTGCAAGACAGAGAATGTATAACCAATAAGCCAATCAATGGTGCTCACATGTTAATACAATCAATAGAAAACTTTTATCTACTTCTAAGTCTTACTTTCGTCTAGGCATGTGCAATAAAATTCTCTTAATGAGAATTGCATGTTGTCATATGTTTGTACGAAGAAAGAGTTCAACGGAGCACATCTTCCCAAGCGAAGCAGAAGATGCAACACAACCTGCAGAAGAATTGTCACTAAGGAAAAGATACCTGTCTCATGATGACTGTCGTTTAAATTGAAATCTTAAGGACCTGGTAATCTAATAAGATTCTACACCATCATTGTCTACTAATTTAACATTCTAGAAAAGGTGCTCAAGCATGGAGGTAAAATAAATATATACCTTGGAAGCCGATGGATGCTTATCATCCAACAAGATAAGCAACAAAGGAAGCTCTTTTACCCAAGTGATCTGATAGTCCAGAATTTCAGGATCATTACCATCAAGGTACAGTGAGTTTTCTCCCTGTGATTTGCACAGAAATTTGGGATCAGAATGAGGAGAAAAATATAAAATAAAGAAAAAAGAAAAAAAGAGTTTAAATTCGACCCCCCACCCCCGGGATGAAAGCAGTCGAATGACGCACTTCTATCCAAAAAAGAAATAATAAAGAGAAAATAAAAAATAAAAATAAAAAGTAAGAGAGTAAATGAGAGCTCATATTGTTTGCATTACGACACCACTCGTATGATTGACCCCAATTACCCACTGCCATGTGCCCTTCCAGGGAGGCAAAAGAAATGCAGAGACAATAGGACTACTGCTTCAAAGGAAATTATCTGAAATCAGGTACAATTCGTGCTGTAGTATGAAACCAAGAGCTTACAGGAACTAGAATTTCTTCTATTGCAGAAAGACAAGCCAACTTTAGAGCAGACTCGGGACTGCAATTCTTGAAAACAGTAGTAAAAGCCTGCAATCCATTCTCAATTGCGTAAAAATTATGATCAAGGGAATATATAGTTCTGCAAAAGCTCCAATAACTTTTCAATAAGAAATTAGAACACTGATAACTAGTGCCAGTGAGAAAAAGAGATCACGACTGAGAGAGAGTAAATTGCCCAAGGACGAGCCCTTAATTAATTCTTAGAACTGCATCCAACCTGAAGAATACAAGACCTCCGATTTCCGACGACTTGCAGTACAAGTTTTGGGAGAAAAGAAGTAAGTGAAACTAACTGCTTTTCAAAGGCTTTACCAGACTGTGTGCGGCTGAACACCTGCAAGAGAAATGTCATCTTTTAAAGGATATATACCATGACATTTTAATAAAACATAGCAGCTTTATGAAAATATCCTTTGCTTGGAAACACTGGAAAACAAAAAGGATGACAAGTATAATTTAGAGCAATAACCCTGAAGACTACATAAATGTTATAAAAATAAAAAATAAAATAAAAGAAATCAATAAAAAATCTAAAGTTGCATGAACAGAGCATAAAAGCCAACATAGTATCTGAACTCGTAGCCCATTTCCTCTGTTTCATCTATAATGAATAAAGTAGTTTAGGGGGTCATAAAATAATTCAGGACAAATATGCAGTCAGAAAGCCAGAGTTCAAATATAATTTCCCTCGTTACCTTAATCAAGTTCACACTAAGATGATGATTAAAGCCTTTCAAATTCTTTAAATGATGTATCATAAAGGTTATGCATCATGGATTCAGATCCAAGAAACAAATTTTCAGAAAATCTGGGTTCTGTTTTCTTCTCTTTCATATATTTTTTTCTCTTCATGTTTTAAAAGTCAATCTAAAAGGTCGGTAAGATTTTTACAAAAATAACAAAAAACAGTGGTTATGAAAGGCGTGCCTAGTCGTGTGCCTAGGCTCCAACCTCATAGAGGCACGCTTGCTCCTCTAATGCGTGCAAGTGCGCCTTTGACAACATTTGCACCTTTTTATGGAATATAAATACTTAAATAATAATTCCATTTTTTCACTACACTTTTCCTTGTGTGCCTCACTTCACTCAGGCCCTCACCTCGCTTTGGCCTAGGCTCCAAAGAACCTCTGGCGCCTTAGTATGCCTTGAGTCTTTAATAACACTAGCAATAATAAGTTATGAATCATATGATGATGCGGATGTTAACCAGAACAAGTATAATTTCCCTCGTTACCTTAATCAAGTTCACACTAAGATGATGATTGAAGCCTTTCAAACTCTTTAAATGATGTATCATAAAGGTTATGCATCATGGATTCTGATCCAAGAAACAAAATTTCAGAAAATCTGGGTTCTGTTTTCTTCTCTTTCATATTTTTTTTTCTCTTCATGTTTTAAAGTCAATCTGAAAAGGTCAGTAAGATTTTTACAAAAATAACAAAAAACAGTGGTTATTAAAGGCTTGCCTAGTCGTGTGCCTAGGCTCCAGCCTCAGAGAGGCACGCTTGCTCCTCCAATGTGTGCAAGTGCACCTTTGACAACATTTGCACCTTTTTATGGAATATAAATACTTAAATAATAATTCCATTTTTTTACTACATTTTTCCTTGTGTGCCTCACTTCAATCAGGCCCTCACCTCGCTTTGGCCTAGGCTCCAAAGAACCTCTGGCGCCTTAGTATGCCTTGAGCCTTTAATAACACTAACAATAATAAGTTATGAATCAAATGATGATGCGGATGTTAACCAGAACAAGTGGTTATTCTGAATCCCATATAGGACCCATTTTTGACCAACTGTAATCAAGTTTTGATCTTTTTTCACTTTTATTACATGTTCCCAACTGATTAGTTTTGCTTCTGAGATTCTGATTTAATATAGTTCTTCATATACTTTATAGTGTCAGGTACATCAAGTAATTTTATACTTTCTGGGTTCCAGATTATTGTGGCCTATGATTTCCCTTTTAATATAAGTTGGTTTTTAGTATGCCAATGAGCCTGCCAAAACAACATTTAGATAGCTCATACATTTAGAATTAACTACTGATACAAAACCTTACCCTCAGAAAATGCAGATTGAATTGTTTTAACTATTGTAAGTTTACATTTTTTTACTATTTCATCCTATATTCTTTTTGTTCAAATTTTGAGGTCCATGATCCTGTTCCAATGCTGAAAAAAGTTCTTTGCACGCCACCCCTTAAATGAGTTCTGTCCAGAAACTCAGCAATCTATATTATGAAGTTCGGGCAACAGAACACCAACAAATCCAACCTTCTTACCCAATAATAATCACAATATGTTTAAGGGAAAAAAAATATCATCTATAGAGCATACAATAGGTTTTCCATATCTTTTACTTTCAGCGAACAAACTTACCATAATCTTAGCTACATGCAACATTGTCAGTTCACGAATAGACAACGAATATATTTTAGAAATATATGTAAGAAACAGCTCAAGTCAATCCACACAGTAAACTCACTTCTTGCCAGGATAATCTATACACATCGAATGGTTGCATATAAAAGACAACCGAGACCATGCAATTTCTATAAATTCTACGAACATGGGAGTTCAAGGATTGCACCTTTGTAGTTAAGGCGCTTTCTATGAATTCAAGAAATTTCTCCAGCAAAGCAGTGGGAGGGCAAATATAGTCACTTAAGCGCATAAAGGTTTCTGTAATTATAACATTCAAACTGAAACATCGATGATCATCCTGCCACAAAAGAAAATAGAACAATTAAAGCAATCCAAGAACATAATAATACACCCTAGGCCTTAGGCTAGGTGGTAAAGGGCTGTGGTTTGGTAGGGACAGGTCTTAGAGTTGAGGTGTGTTTAGCAAATTAGAAGAAAAAAAATTCATTTAACCAAATTAAAAAAAAAAAAACAAATTTAATGATACCACTGAGAAACTTATATCCCTCATGGAGAACTTTTACATCAGTTTAGATATGCCCATATAAGGAACAGGACAGTTGTTATTTCCATGGTGTGTGCTATTTATTGATGATATTATTTTAACAGATAGAACTAGACAGTATTAAGTTCTATATTAGAGGTCTAAAGAGAACTACAAGATCGAGTTAAAGTAAATAGGAGTAAAACTGAATACAGCTTTAGTTAAACTAGAAATACAACTTGGGATGTGCAGGGATTCCTTATAGAAGAGAGAACAAAAAATACGAATTTAGCTGCCTACCCTCGTTTTTACACAGGAAGAAAATTCGAGACAAAAATTATCATTCACATTTGAGCAATATTAAATGGATGAGGGCTTCTGAATACTGACACAATTACGAACAGCTGGATAGAATGAACAGGATATTAAATACAAGAATCAATTAAGATTTTTGGCCATAGAATGTTATGGTATGTTAGAGGAAATGGCATGTTATTCAATTGAGGAAGGCTCTAGAGATAAAGTGGAAATGGCAAACTATAATTCATGTCAACAGACCCAAAGAATTGAAAGAAGGCTCTGATGAGTTGAATTGAGTTGCATACATTGACAAACCAAAAGGCAAAATAGGATTTGAAGATAATAAATGAAATATCTTAGGTCCTTACGGAAAATAAATTACATAAGGGTATCATTAGGGTATCGGGAGTAGCAAAAACATTACTATGTTAAAAGCAAATGTGATGGCATTGAATAAACACCAAGATCATACCTTTTCTGGAAGGTGATGCAGGGAATTGAGGGGAAATACATCAAATAACTTCTTCAACAATACTGGTGATATAGTTTGACCCCAAGTGATTATGCCAGGTCCTTCATTGGGAGGTCTAAAAACTTGTAACTGTTGCTGACTCTCATCAATACCATAAACAAAAAACCTCACTACAAGATCTATACTCTGAAGTATAAATAGGATACAATCAAATGATTGTGCATCAAGTAGTGGCATGGCATGAACTGTGGGAACAAAATCCAGGAAGCAACTAACTAGAACAGGTATAAGGTCCTTTAGCTTCTGGGTGATGATAGAATAACCTACAAAATAAAGATAGCAACGGTGAGAGAATTTAATCATTACTTATCTCGTTTAGAGAAAAAGGAAGTGTACCAATCGTCATAAAATCAAACATATTTCCATATCATGTATGAGGACAAAATATAAACACACATCGACGATTCATTATCAAATGGGGAGAGGGGAGGGGGTTATGGATGTCAGGAATGATGGTTGTAGTATCAACCACCATCTATAGTCTGGCATCCCACATCGCTTGGGAGAAGAGGTTTGATGACATGTGTGCATGCCTCCGAGCAGTGTAGACGGGTTTTAAAAATTATGAGCACACAGTGCGTGGAAAATCTAGACGTGGTGCCGGGTCGTAACAGATGGTATCAAAGCTCATTCTCAACCGAAAATGATGGAGCGTGTGCAAGCCCGTGAGGGTCATGCCAATAGGAACAAGTGTAATCTTTAACCCATAGAAATGCAATTCATATTGCCAAATATTAATAATTGATGAGGATTGATGACCCTTATATGTGTCAATGCTCGTGACTATGTAGATGCACTTTCAAAACCATGAGAAATAGGTTGTAGTATAGTGATCAGTGAAAGATTAAGCTTTTTAATGGTAGGGAACTGATGAAATGAACAGTCAGATATTGCTCAGTGGCCCAGACCAGGAATTACTAGAGATCAGAAAATAAATACCCATTACAATGTTATTTTACTTACCAGCAGAATCTTTACGCTCTTCAGGCTCAAAAGCATGCATAGTTTCTCTGGCATTAGCATCCTATTAAATTGAATTAAGACCAAAAAAAGGATCACTACAACGACAAACAAAAAAAGTGCCTGCAAGTAGAAAGGCAAAAGGCTGAATAAGCGTGGATAATATTTGTACAGAAAACACATTTCGGTAGGGAAAAACTTAGGATTATACGATAATAACCACAACAATGGTAATCTAGTTAAGAGAAGTTTTTACCATAACCTTACGGGAAAAAGCCTACTCAAAAACACATAAAAAGGAAAGAAAAAACTAACAATGAGACATTTGGAGAAAACAAAGATAGCACTACCATATGGCGTGCTGCTATTTACCCAATCCCACCACAAACCTATTACAAATCATTCAAATTTGTGAAGCAAAATCTTAATGTATCTGAAACCCAGATTGAATCACCCAATGAATCAGTTGCTTAAAACTTATCAATATCCACTAAGTTTGAACTATATCTCATCCAAGCAATTTACAGAATGAATATGGAGTTGAACACCTATTCACAAATCAGAAAGTTCAATGTGAATCATTCATCCTAAATCATAAACAAGTTTCACTTCAGGCACCACTACTCAGGGAAATGAAGGAGAGATTTAAAAGCAAATTAGTCAACCTTAGGATCAAAATATCCTAAACTAACAGATTTTTATCTTAAAAAGTTGTAATAATGACGATTACAAACTATTAAATGAAAATTTAGAAAGAAAAAAAAAATCAATTGTCAGGCAAAAAACATGACAATAAGGCTGTCATGGAGGGCTCTTATAACTCTCCATGGAACACTTTAGATACCACGAGATGACAAAAATGTATGCTTTTGGTATTGATAACTAAAAGGTACCTTTTGACTTGATGTGTTATCTCCTACCATATTACATGGCAAAATTGCCAAGCACCTCGCCAACCCAGTAAGAGTGCTCTTAAGCTTGCCTTTGTCCTGTAAATAGAACTGGTTCTTCCGCAAGACATCTTCGTAGTTCTGAAGAATCTGTGATGGAAATAGCAAATGAAACAACTCCCTTAGAAAACATAACATGAAGCAATGTGAATCACGCACATATAATTGAAACATATCTTGGAAGCATTCTAGTCGAATACCATTTCCCTTTACAGGTAGGATTGGTGAAATAAAGGCAAGGAAAACAGGAATAAAAAAGCCTAAAACTATTTATCCCAGTACATGCAAGAGCAAAAACAGCAACAGTGGCAGTTAAAGTTTTGAAATAACGTAAGATTAAGCACCTGCTCCACCTTCCAAAAGAACAAGTATTTGTTTTACAGGTGATGAATCAAACACATGACAACAACAAACAGAAAGATTGATGACCACTTACTGAGTTGAAACTCAAGTATGAACCTGACCGAGTAAATCATATAGCTTCGTGCATCTTTGGCACACCACCAATATATGGCAGAAATGCCGTACTACGGAAATGCAAAAAATACAAAATTACTCCACGTAACAAATTAAAGCAGCACTAGGTACCTTTTCAGCATGTAAAGAAAATGAGGACGGGAAATGCTGGACAAGAAGGTCAAAGAATTTGAAAGCCATCAACCGCACATCAACTGCCAAATGTGTCATTGCATTAAAGATATATGCCATCATCAAGGAAATGAAAGGTCCTTGATTATCCTAGGAAAACAAAACAGAGGATCATTTGCTTTGAACAGTATGACATCAAACAAGGAATATGGTTCCAAGGTGCACATATATACCCATACAAACTGCAAAGATGAAATATCCACAGTGCCTGGAATGCAATTCTAGGGCAGCATCAAGTGAATGAATATTGAAAGCAAATGTCAGCATAAAGGAAAACTATAGACATAAGAGTCACTACAGTTACCTCTTTACAGTGTGGGAAAATCACAGACTTAAGTAGTTGATATAGTGTTTCCCGAACTAGTTTATCGTCGTCACTGATACGTTCACGCAATTTCTCTATCACCGCAAGTTTGTGTAACTTCAGTTCAGCAGGGTATTTAAGGAATATATCCCTAATACCAATCAACGCATCTTAGAAAGGGAAAAAAATTACATGTTAATATTTCCATTATTCCTAGCACAAAAAAAGGAGACTTCAACAGGACCAAATCTAGCCAACAAAGTCAGCAAAGGGGCAATGATTTCAAGCCAACAATTATATTCAGTCAATAAAGCAATCCAATGGTGGATAACTGAATTTATTTATTCACAACATCGCAGAAAAAAGGCTAGGATGTCAATGAAGTGGCCATAGAAAGGACAAGAAAAGTAGTAATACTGTTTTCCAAGGATAGAATAGCTACTGTTTTTCTTGGTCAAAAATATAATCGGTGGCTTTATTAGGACCAACACAAGAGTCATCTCATTCACAAGATGTGTGAAAAACCATTCTCATGGTTCAGATAAATACATGGTAAAAATACCTGACTCGCCAAAAGCTATTACCATGCAAGAAAAATAAATTTACCAGTCATAACAGTATGCATGAATAACAGCTCTCATGAAGTGACTATATCGAATGAAAACACTATAGTTTTCTCTTGTATCTTCATTTTCACGTTTCCAGGTGATGAGATGGGAAGTACCTTTACGAACTTTTGGATTGTGGTGAGATGTTTGTTGAAGGAGCTCTCTCAAAGTCAGACCTTTCCTGCTCACTGCTAACCCTGTCTTCTCAGATGCTACACTCTGCTCAGGAAGAATAATTGCTGCTCACACACATGTAATAACACTCTCGTCAACAATGTAGGTTCCGTAAAAAATCAAAACACATATCATAACAATGCAAAATCCATGTTACTGTCAGGAGGGGTAACGACAACCGAAATAAGGGGGAGAAAAAGGGAAGGGTTGTTCAGTCCTCTCTTATGCTCATTCTTTATAGAACCATGCTAAGAACAATGTTCTACTTGTTTTAACAAGATACAAAATTTGGGTAAAAACACGACGACTCTCCAACTCTAGTTGGAGAACACCACACAAAACAAGGCACGGGGGGCACAATTTTTGGAAACACTGAATCAGAGACATTTCACCTTTGGATTTGATTTCAGTGTTTGTAGCATTCTTTGGCGGGGGAAGCTTCCTACCAATCTTCCTTTTTATTTTCTGGGGAGAAAAATGAAAAAGAAAGATCTATAAGTATCTAGCCATGAAAGCATTAAAACTGCAATTTCAAAACAAAAATGCATTGAAAAGAATAAATTACTTTAAAGTCTATTCCTCTCTTTTGCTGCTGCTTTGACTGTGCCTTAGGCCGCACCATTTTGATACTGTCGTGAAAACCAAATAAATGTAAATGACTATATATGTTCCCAAAAAATATTAAAAAAAATAAAAGATTACTCTGTTTGGTTTCGAAAAACAGGAAGAGAAAGTAAAAACACACATTCAGGGGGGGGAAAAACATGAAAACAAAATATAGTTGAAAGTCCGGAGACCCTCTATTTTCCGCTAAACAAGTTCACAACTACTATGGGTGGAGTTTATGGGGAGTGTTTGGTGGTTCTTCTCTCAGCTAGTTGAAAAGGGTCTTTTTCTTTTTTGTTGAACCCCGTGAATTGCATGAATGTAGGATAGTTCAAATTTGGGGGTCAAAGAGTTTTATGAAACGTTCTTGGTGAAAAAAATGTGAATGAAAAATACCATTGAATTAAATTCGGTCCATGAATCTAACAGGTTTCAAGGTCTACTTTTCTGTTTGGATATGAACATATTCCTCTAAGCAATTGCATTAATCAGGCTTTGAAGGTCAGAGAAAAAAGGTATCCGACCCACGAAATGTATGAATTAGTGTGTGCTCAAAAGTCAACTTTTATTTTTGAGTGAAGGACCGGATTCCTCACACTTTCTCAGCAACAAAACAGTAGGAATACAGAAAATTAGAATTAGGCAAAGATGAACGTGAACTAACCTAACCTGTCACTAATTGCAGATAACCTAATGTGAAGAAGACAGGTTGCATGTGTAACAGTGAATCTAAAATGGGTTTTAGGGTTTAAGGAAGCTGCTGATTAGGTTGAGAACGATGCTGTTACACAAGGTGTGTTGCGAATTACGGGTGATTGTATCACTGTTGGTACGACCAATGGTCACCGTTTACCTTTGAGATTGAAATATTGCACATAATTAACATTGTGAGTTTTATGAACATTATTTTCCTCCTCAATTATATTATTTGACACAATAAAAAAGTTAAAACATAAATCTTGAACTGTTAAGCTTTTGCAACTAACCTGGACATTGCGAAATTAATCAACTATCATTACAAGAAATTTTATGATATTTGAATCCCAAATCATAGGTAAATCAATTAAACAATTCATCTTTTATACAGATTATTTACTTCATATTTATTTTCTTTAATAATTTATCGAATCATAAATTAAGTTTTTACTATCTTTCCTTTCTTTTCATTTTTTCCACTTATTTCTTTTATTATCTCTATTGTTTACCCAAATTAACGTATCCTTTCACTTAGTTTTTTCTGTGATTGAGGTACCCATAATATCTTTTAGGCATACACTTCTTCTGTTTTTTGGAATTATAAGCAATATAAAAGAAATGAATATAGTAAATGTACATACGTGGAAATGAATATGAGAAATTTCTTAAATCTCCTACTATAATACATAGCCTCCAGCCGTATAAGCCTTCATTAGGCGATCTAGGGGACTTGGACCTCTCCCTCAAGGTTTTATATCTTCAAAACTAGATTGCAAGCTTTCGGGGTTAGATTCCTCGAGTTAAAAACAATTTGGTACTCTTGTACTACACTGATAAAGGTCCACTAGGCGCCCACAAGGCAATTTTCCCACTTTTATTATCCACTTTCATAATATGAGCATCAATAAGGAGATTGAAGGCCGAGTATAAGCTAATTAGTTTGGGAAGCAATATGGGATGTTGATGGAGTCCCGACGAGAGAGCATAGGCATGAAGTTGTTTACCTTGCGGTACAGACTTGAGGTTAGTGCAATAGAGCAAAAGAGAGGATAACGAGTGTAGAATAAGGTCATGAGAACCATGATATTGTATTAGAAAGAAAGTTCTAAAGGCTTTGGATAGATGGCCTTGACTAGCAAGCTCCTTGAGGGATGTGAGAAGGGAATTCACCATAGAACCATCAGATACACTTGTTAATGTATCTGTCGGTTCATGGGAATGATTGTATGAGTTGGGCAATGGGTGTTTGTTTTCAGTTTCTTGTTTGACACTACGTTTCCATTTTTCAGGAATCAATTTTGGGATTTGGAATGCAGAAAAGGCTCTTGGTGACAGATAATTTGAAGGAGATGGCATACCATATAGAGGTAATAGCACAAACAAAGGGGACTGGGTAGTGACAGCATGACTGCAACTACTGCATATGCAACCATCAAAATTCAAATTTTAAGTATATATGTGTGTGTGTAATATGTTTCCAGCTCAAAGCAAAGGATCAATTTGATTGACTAACAACAATAGACAACCTGCCTTTTCACAGCTGCTTTTCCTCAAGTGTTTACCCTGCAAACACAAAAGAATAGAAATAAAAACAATTTTTATCTGTCTAACATAATCAAAAGAAAAAGAAAAAAAAGGCATAAGGGGTGTTCTACAAGTAATCATAAATAATCTATTGATCAACTATCAACTAATACTCTGCTTGTTTGGGTGTGAAACATTTTTCTATACAAAACCTTTTACATGAAATATAATTTTCCCCTCTTATTTTCTCTTGTTTGGCTTACTCCAGAAACCACTTTACTGAAATGCAGTTTCAGCAAACTTTATAACCCCCTACCATTTGTTTTTTAGACGTATTCCCTATAATTTCTATTTCCTGCAAGTTGTGCTACAATTGAACTCATTTTGGTTATAAATAAATTGAATCATTTTCAAATAGAAACCTGACTGCAAAACATTAAAAAGATTAGAAAATCAGTATAAATGAATATTCAGTTTTATACAGAGTTAACGGTAGGGCTGCAACTTGGGCCAGCCCAACCCGGCCCAACCCGAACCCGGCTAGGCCAGATCCGGGTTGGGTTGGGTCGGGCCAGCCCTTGAGACATGCCCGGGTTGAGCCCGACCCATTCTTTCATGGGTCGGGTCGGGCCAGGCCGGGTTGAGCCTCTCTTTTTTTTTATAGAAAAAAGAAGATATGCTCGGGTATAGCATATCTTATTAATCAAAATTATAGACTATATATATATATATAGTCTTTTTCTTTTTTTGGGTAAATATCTATGGTCTTATATACCAAACAAAACATATAAATATAAATTATACACAAAACAAAATCACCCCCAATTACATTTCCTCCTAGACCCACTCCTAGTCTCCCACCCCCCCCCCCCCCCCTCTCTCTCTCTCTCTCTCTCTCTCTCTACTTTTTGTTTGAACTCCAGACCTCTGTTTCTCGGTCACACCATTCACCACATCACAGCTCTCTCTTTCTCTCTCTACTTTGTTTGAACTTGAACCGGCAAAACCACAATTCTTGTGACAGTCTCTATCTCCATATCTATCTCTATCTATCTATCTATCTATCTATATATATATATATATATATACACGTAAACACACACACACAATACTGTTCTTTGTACAACTTAAAAAAATATATCTATATATGCTAAAAATCAACAATTTCAATAAAATCAACAAATGGGCAAGCAATGTTGGTGCACTTGTCAGTGAAACCAAACCCTAAATTCGTTCAAAATTAGATTTGAAAAAAAAATTAGTAAGCGCCACCAAAACCTCACTCTTAATTCATCAAACAAATTGATGACATCATAAGCCACGAAAAACAAACATGACCCTGTCTTACAATTTCCTCCACTTCCGAGCAGATTAAAATATAGGTAATTCACAAAATATATACATATATATGTATATATATTTAATAAACCTAAAAAAACTAGCATTGCGAGATAAATCTTGCCTGTGTCGTAGTTCCGAGACGGAGAAGGCGACGGAGGAGCTGCAATGGCGAGGAGTTAGGGTTTCAGTTTCAGAGTTCATGCGATGTGAGAGAGAGAGAGAGACTGGAGAGTAATTGTTGTTGTTATTAGTATTAGAAATATATATATTTATGTATAAATATAAAAGGAAAGATAGATATAACGGTTCTATGTGCAATTATATATATGTGTGTGTATATATATATATAATATATGCATATATAGAAATATAAATCAATGTCTCGAAACCCCTCAATTCAGATCATTCTTTCTTAACAAAACCACAAAACCGGTTTAGGGTTGGGTTTGGAAACCCAAACTTAACCCAATTTAAATATTGATCCGATAAAATTCAACCCGTTGCCCAAATTGAACCCGAACCAAGCCCGAAATTTTCGGGTTGGACTGGACCAACCCGCCCAAGTTGAACCCCTAGTTAACGGGGTTTCATAAACCATGAGAAAAGGTGAAAAACAAAAATGTTGGTTTCAATCAGTGGTCTCTGTGAAATCATTGTTAGAAATTGCCTAGCAGATATATTGAGTAAGCAAATGAGAATCGTAGAACGGCCATGGAAAGTTGTGGAATTTTGAACCGTAAAAAAATCGGAAAGTACGCGAGAAAACATAGATATACATACCTCTTTAACGGAACAGAGTATAGAATACAATATAGAAAAAGGGTTTTAGGGTTTTGAAGGAAAAAGATGACAGCTTTGGTGATGCTTGATGGTGGCGGTGAGCAACAGATAGATAGATTCATGTATGTATGGACTGGGCCAGTCTGTTGTACTTTTGGGTTTTGGTCTAGTAACTAAACCCTAAAAAAATAAAAAAATAAAAAAATAAAAAAATTTCGGGAATCCGAAAATTCAATCCGGTCTAGACATATTGGATCGGTTTGATTATGGATTCGATTGGACATGAATCAAAAAATACTGAATCTAGTATTTTATGGATCAATTCTGGATTTTATTTTCAATAATTTGACATTGTTCATATATATTTTAGTATATTTATATTAATATATATCAAATAATATATTATCTTAAACTAAATTATAATATTTTATATCACTAATATACTATTTTAAACTAAATCACAATATATTATTTTACTCTAAATAATTATCTATTTATATCTATAATATTATAAACATGTAAGACATTTTTTATTATTTCTATACATTTATCTACTAAAGAATAAAAATAAAAATAATTAAAATATAAGATTCGAATAACTACATTCAAATAAGTATTATTAAAGTGCATTATTACAATCTGTTGTTTTAATAAATACATCTTCTTCAAGCAAGTAATTATAATTAAAGTATTTTGAACCCTTACAAAGAGAGATAAATGAGATAGATGTACGCCCAAATTTAAAATTTTTAAATAAATTATATTCAAAAGATTATAAGTAAAATGTATTATTAACAATTTATTATTTAAAGACTTATATCTTCTTTAAAAAATGAAGTATAATTAAATTATCCAACAACTACAAAGAGAGATAGATGTATGTCCAAATTTAAAATATTTTAATTTTATGCTTAAATATCTATATAACTTAGTTTAACTAGAATGCATTATATTTATTTAATTAAAATATTTGTTATAATAAATATTAGAATAATAAAAAATATAACTTGATCTATTGAAATAAAAAAATACTATGATTATTAGTAAAATAAAAAGTACTTTTGTATGAATATTTAGCATTCTTATATATTATTATACTAAAAAAATTATTTTTTTGTTCAATGTTTGGTTGGTTCTTCTTTTAGTATTCTTATATAATATTTATTTATGATAAATACTAAAAAAAGTTTTTTTCTTCATTCGATGTTTGATTGGTTATCTTTTAGTATTCTTATAATAGACATACCAAAATAAGTTTTAACCTATATACTTTTGTATAATTACTTGAATTTCTCTCTGATTTATTGGCTATCCTTATGGGCTTTTGTATGAACTTGAATTTCTCCCAGTATCTTTATCATTAAGAGCATGAGGAGTGGGAGACTCTTCACTTTTAATAAAGTGGAGAGTCACGTCATCAATTTGGATAATAGGTGATGACGTGGTTCTTCACTTTATTTGGAGAGTATGAATCATATGGTGTGGAGTTCTATATTTCATTTCACTTTATTATTATTTTATTATCTAAAATAAATTAATAACTATTTAAATTTCTAAATACATAAAAATATTCGGTCATACAAAAGTAAATTAATTAAATTGGAAGTCAAAAGTTTTTCAAAAAATAAATTATATTTTCTATAAAACAAATATAATTAGTTTAAAATTTTAAATTAAATTATTATGTAAATTAGATAATTTATAAACTAATCTGCATAATATATAATAAGAATTGTAATTTAAAAACTATATAAAAAATAAAAAAACAAAAACAAATCAAGAGCCACACCTGGGTGGCGCTAGTAGACTCTCCAAATGTGGAGAGGATTCGTGGGCCCTACCAAAGTGGAGACTCCCACTTCACCATTTTTTTCACGTCATAGTCATCCTAATGGCTAAAAAGCTTTGCCACTCTAGATGCACTAACCGGTGGAGCTTTTTGGAGCATTGTATGAACTTGAATTTCTTTCATATCTTACTATCTTTGTATGAATTTTTAGCATTTTCTATTAATATTAAGATTGATTGCCTTTAGGAAATAAAGCAATAGCTCTATTATGAATTTGTTCTTGTGGTTCACATCATATATGTGCAATATACAAATTTGTTTCCTTAATTTAGGTAATGTAATTTTGTATTTCAATCCGCGAAATCGATCCGAACCAATCTGGCTCACCACGGTCCGATTTGAATTGGTTTTGTTTGACAAATGGATTGAATTGGTTCCTAAAATTGGGAATCCAGTATTAGTTGATTGAATCTAAAATATCTCAAATCCGATTCTTATCCACTCCTAGTAGTCACTAATGTTTCCTTGTCAATTTAGGGTCGTGTATAGGATGACCTCGCTCATCCAAATTCCAAACCAAGTTCTTTCCTTATTTTTCTAATATAATTTTTTATTTGATTTATCAAATTTAGAATCAAGTTAAGCTTCTGCTTGAGATACTCAATAATAGTAATAATAATAAAAAAATTATAATTTAAAATTTAATTTTTCTATTTTTTATTTTTTATTTTTTAAATAATAATATATATTTTTAAATTATTTCGATACAAACTCCAATCATGGTCCAAATTCAATGGTGTCATATGCCTGGTTCAATTAACGAATTTGTTACAATGAAACAATACACTTTGAGAAGGCCAATTTTTCGCAACCGAAAATTTTAAAATGACTTAAATGCCCATAGTCATATGACATCGTTTAAGGGTAATTTATACAAAAATCCTTTAGGTTTTAATTTTTAATCAAATAAACTTCTGGGGTTCAAAAAAATCCCTAAAAAATTCAAATATGCTCAAATACCCTCTAGTCGTGAAACGGGCAATTTACTGACAGGTGCCAAATGTAAGATTACTAAACTACCCATAAGAAAAACGACAACATATGGAGAGATTTTTTTAATTGCCAAGTTTGCCCTTCATAAAATTATCACTCCAAGTCGCGGTTTAAATAATAAATTAAGACAGTAAAATTAACTTGATATTGTTTTACCTTTTCGCAAACGTATGGGTCAATTGTAGTATAGTATGGCTTTGAAAAATATTACCGAATTCCACAGAGACTAAGTCGTCTTCTAAATCTAATAAACTAATATGCAATAAAACATATATATATATATATATTATTTGTTTTTTATATATATTTTTTAAACTTTTAAAATCAAATGACATCACCCTAAAATTAAAATAAAAAACTTTTAGTTCAAAAGTAATTGATTTTATTATTTATTGTATTTATTATGAGTATTAAAAATTAAAATTATTAATATAAGATAGACAAAAAAAAGAATAACTTTGATCATAATTAAAAATATATTATTATTATTATTTATTTTTTTAAAAAAAATCAAATTTGCTTATTAAATTTTTCTATATTATGTTTATGTCATTGTTTTTTAAAAAATACTTCCAAATAATTAATACAATTCGTGGAGAGAGATATTTGAAAATTTTAATTAATTAAAATTGACGGAGAAGGTGGGTATTTGAGCATATTTGGAATCTTTAGGGGATTTTTTTAACCCCGGGGAATAATTTGATTAAAAATTGAAACCTCAAGGGGTTTTGTGAAAATTACACGATAATTTTTGTAGTACTGTTGTATGACTATGAGCATTTAAGTCATTTTGACATTTCCGGTGCTGAAATTAGCCATTTTTTGGAGCAAGGGAGTATATGAGAAGATTTAAAATCCTGAAGAGGGTTTTTGAATCTCAGCGTTATTTGATTAAAATTTAAATATTTGGGGAGTTTTATGAAAATTACCCTAAATATAAATATGTATCTTAATGCATAGTACAGTATATTTTAGAACTCAAAATAACATTGCTCTCACTCAATCGGAGCCAACAAACTTTCGCATTTCCAAAGATCACCGACCAATACCGGAGAAATTAGTGATATAATCAATAAAAATGGGGAATGTTGATCCCCATTTTTATGTTACAAACATAACTGTAGGACTAGTAACAGAGTGGACTGAGGATCAAAGAAAAATGTTGGAAGTCAAATTAACCAACCTTATTCCGGTGAAAAATGTATCAAGATGCAGTAGCAGAAATATCAAAATTAAAGATAACGAATATCTACAACACATCGATGTATTTCTTTTTTCTATTTATTTTTGCTCATGGTGAATGAAAGGGACATCTAACACGTCTTTCATTCCCAAAGCAAGTTCACGTCACTCTTCAGTACTGTTATATACAATTAATAAGGTAACATTTTTCTTAATTAAAGGATGATGGAAGAGCAATTTGCCCTTGTTTATCTAAGCACACCTTGATTTTAAGCTAGGCAATATAATTATATAATTACAGTCAGCAAAAATTAGAATGCTGAAATACTGTCTGACTCTAATATTTGTTGATGATAAAACTTTTCAAATAAATAAATATATACATATATATATATAGGGTAAATAGCATTAAACCCCCCTCAACTATACTCTCTCTCCCAACTAACCCCCCTCAACTAAGTGATGGTCCCTCAACTATGAAATTGTTACAATTTAGTCCCTCCCATCTAGGGCTGTAAACGAGCCGAGCCGAGTAGTGGCTTGTTTGAGCTCGGCTCGACTAGTTTGGAAAAGTGTTCGAGCTCGGGCTCGAGCTCGAGTCAAGCTCACATGTTGTTGTTCGAGCTCGGCTCGAACCTAAATTAGCAAACTCGAGCTTGGCTCGCGAGCTTGTTATCGAGCTCGAGCTTGTTATTAAGCTCGGCTCGTGAGCTTGTTATCGAGCTCGATATTAAGCTCGGCTCATTTTCATACTATTGTTATATCGTTTTTTCTTTCTATTTCTTTTCTTCTTAATAATAATAATAATAATAAATATATAAAAAGTAAACCATTCAGGAAAAAAAAAATAAAGAGAAAGAGAGACTGGTGCCTTCAAGTGCATTACATTATTTACATACAAAACTAGCATCACCAACAACACCACACCATCACCATTCATTGAACATTGAGGCTGGAGGACATCAATCAAACAACATGACCCAACCAGAAACAAAGTCTCATACCAGCAATACATTGAAATTGAATATGAGAGACACTAAGTAGCACCACACTAGAAACAAAGCAACAAACCAGCAACACAAGACAACACCATCACCTTAACAAACCAGCTCGGTCATGCCATCAAACACTGAATCAGGAAGGCTCCAAGCCAAAAGGCCAGTTCTCTGGATTTGAAGCAGCCTTCGAATTTGATTGAAACCAACCTCCTCGAGAAAAATCAGAGATATTGTACTTGGGTACATAGAAATAGAATTTTTTTCAATATGAATGATTAAATGGGCGTGTCTTACTCTTCTTCTGCTCTAATTTGATCATATGGTAATCATAAACATCATCAGCATTCACCTATAAAAAAATCAGAGAAATTTTAATCATCTAAGAGAGAATGTGTTCATGTAATTAATTGCAATAGTGTGTGTGTATATATAAAAAAGTCTTACACATCTTCAGCTTAAGAGCACCAGCCTTCCAAACCGGATAAATCAGAGAAAATAATAATTTAAAAATATTTCAAGATCAGTCTCAAGCAAGCCTGAGAAGCCATTAGTGAAATTAAAAAGCATACATGCTAGTAATTGTTTTCTAGCTAGCTAGCAGTCCAAAATCCTCATCATATGCCACTGTTAGTTCACCAAATCACAATACATATATATATATATATACGTGAGCAATTTATGTAGATAATAAAGTTTATATATATATATATAGATTTGTGATATATAGAATTCAAAAAGGAGCAGCTGAAGGTCCATATAAACAGTGTGGGAACCCTAAGGATCAACGGAGAATACCCTCTGGATAAAACAAAATCAAAATGGAGCCGTTTCTGCAAAGAAATCAAGATTCCAAAGAATTGCAATGCAAATGAAATCAATGCCAAGTTTGCTGGTGGCATTCTTTATATTGTAATGCCCAACAAAATCAGTACTAGTACTTCTAAATCACTTCAAAAGTCTCAAGACAATAGAGATCAGACTAGTCAAGCACAAGCTCAAGTGAGTAAGAAACCTACCCTCAATGCAACAACCAATGCTGCTGATAAATTAGGAGGAAGCCAAGCAATGGATAACAAGCCCGGGATCGAATTTTCGGTTACAAGGTCCAGAAGGGGTAGAAAGGTGGCCATCAATGTTGCAGTGGTGGTGGTGCCGGTGTTGTTGGCTCTTGGTGCTTATATGATATATTGATATACAACTTCTTCACATTTTGGCACTAAGCCTTCTCATCATTTGGAGATGTACTGAATATTGTTGAAATATTAATGTTTGGACTTGAAATATCTCAAAAACAAATTTAAGGATATCATGTATCAAATTCAGTTGATAATGAACTCATTGTACAAATATATTTAAGTTGTCTATATATCCATCTACATTTTCAGCATCTTTGTCCACACAATCTCAAGGAATGGTATGTTATGAATAATTTGGGTAATTACAAGCAACAAAGTGACATTGAAAATAATTTGGGTAATATGAAAACAAATGAATACAATTTTTCCAAGTCTATTTTTTTGTGAGTGAAATAATATTATATAATCTGGATATTTTCAAATTCATTTGATTTTATAATATTAAATCATTATTAGTTCTCAATTATATTAGATGACTGAGTTAGTAACTTTGTACTTTCGGATATTTACAAACTCTAAATATATAGAATTACTAGCAAAATTACTTAATATTATTTCAAGATCAGTCTCAAACAATTCATTCTAGGGCCATTTTCATTGCTTGGTATAGTGGTAAAGACAAGCCTGAGAAGCCAGGTGAGGACACAGGGAGGATCAAACAACATCCAATCTCTGTAATGACGGTTCCAAAGTAATTCCCATATATGATGAACTCCTACCACTGATATTCAACTAATGTAAAGAAAATTACAGTTTTACATATTTTCAGGGAAAATGTTTCCCACCAAAACAAACAAAACATTAGCCTAAAAAGGAAACACCATTCAAATACTCAAATTCACAGTTTTAAACAAGTTCGTACAATACAATCAAGTCTGTGCCAACAAACGCATGCTTAATGTTCAAATACACCAAAATTGAACACATTAACAACAATATTACTAATTTAATATAGTAAGAATAAACATTAACAACCGAACAAAGATTAGGGTACATAAATATAAAAATATTAAATCAGTACAGAAATATAAAACCCTAGGAAAATATACCCCCAAATCAACAAAAAATAAAATTAAAATCAAATTATAACCCAGTACAGAAATAAAAAAAATATATATACAACAAAATTAAACCTTAAACCTAACAAAAAATAAACCATAAATCAGTACATGAAAATCAAAAATTAACAACCGCAAACACTTACCCCAAAGCGACTATGAGATACACGCATGCAAGTCCAGATTCGTGGCGATTTCCAAGATATCAGTTGCTATGTGAATGGTGAACTTTAGATCATGAAGAAATCCACAAGATTGGAGAAGTGGAACCGATTTAGAGAGGTAACGAAGAAATCCACAAAATGAGATTTCCACAAAGCGATCGGAGAAATGGAAATCCACAAGATCGGAGAAGAAATCTACAAAATGAGATGAATCAACCCATCCTTTGTGGTTGATTTTGTGATGAATAGATGAGATGAAGAGCCTAAGAGCAAGGTTTGGTGGATTTTTAGGTTTGGTGAAAAGAAACGGTGGGAAAGAAAGGAAGACAAGGAAAGATAAGGGTTAGTAGCCTGTGTAGGGATTGGTTTTGTGTATAAATAGATACATATATATATATATATATAAATAAATATAATTATAAGTTGATAAATCAATATTTAATAAAATTATAAAATAAATTGTTAATTATTTTTTTGTTTAAAACATTTATTTTTAAATTTTTAAATAAAATATAAAGGATTCACACTTTTATAATTAATTAATTGAACTAAAATCATATTTTGATTTGAAAAATATAATGCATCAAATGAGTTCAATTGAGTGGAATTGATAAAATTCTCAATTCAATGCAGTATAGTTGATTAAATTAAGTTCAATTGAGTAAATCCTCAATTTAAAGTATTGAAATTGGCTTCTTGAGTAAATCTCCAATTCAAAATAGTGAAATTGACTTCAATTACTGAAATTCAGTAAATTCTCAATTCAATGTAATTTAATAAAGTGAAATTAAGTTCAATCGACAAAATTCCAAATTCAAAGTAATGAAATTGACTTCAATTAAGTGAAATTGAGTAAATTCTCAATTCAAAGTAGTTTAATTGAGTAAATCTCAAATTTAAAGTAGTTTAATGAATTAAATTGAGTGGAAATGATAAAATCCTCAATTCAAAGTAATGAAATTAAGTTCAATTGACAAAATTCTCAATTCAAAGTATTGAAATTGACTTCAATTAAATAAAATTGAGTAAATCACCAATTCAAAGTAGTGAAATTGACTTCAATGAGTGAATTTAGTAAATTCTCAATTCAAAGTAGTTTAATTGAGTTCAATTGAATGAAATTGATAAACTCGCCAATTCAAAGTAGTGAAATTGAATGAAATTAAGTTCAATTGATAAAATCCGTAATTCAAAATAATGAAATTGACTTCAATTGAGTGAAATTGAGTAAATCCACAATTCAAAAAGGAGCATAATTCCAAAAATCAATACTCAAAAGAAGGAAAAGTAATTTATGACATTTTGGAATAATGTGAAGGTTAATATTTTTTGGACAATACTTGCTTCCTACCCTAGTTGGAGGAGCTTCCTCCTACCCCATGGGGTGGCTCAATAAAGGTTAAACACGTGTTCTATATTTAAATATCAATCATCTCTCTTTTTAAAAGTTAATTGATTAATTATACTATATTCACTTCCCTTATTTAAATTCAATACAAATATGTATAATATACCTTAACTGACAAAACTGTCCTCCATAATTTCTTTTCCTTTTAATTATTTGCACTCACTTTGATTCAAACATAAAACTCTAAAAAATAAAATAAAATAAAAAAATTAATGAGATAACTTTTCAAACATTAAACTAGCAATTTTTTAAAATTTTATTTATTTATTTTAAAATTTGATCAATTTTTAAATAAATTGATCAAATTAAATTTTATATTGAATTTAAAATTTAATATAAAATTTTAATAGGCAAAGTAAATATACAATAATAATCCAATTTACCTTTAAAAAGCTATCTCATTCAAATTTAAATATAGGAATATGTGTACACATTTCATTAAACCACATCATAAGGTAGGAGGAAATTTCTCCAATTAGGGTATGAGGCAATATTCTCTTTATTTTTTTAACAAATTTTATCTAATAAATTAATATTAAGAGCCTGTTCGCGAACATAATTACGAGTATGTTCGCGAGTATACTCATGAACATGTTCGCAAGTATACTCATGAACATGTTCACGAACATAAGTTCATGAACGTATTCGCGAACACGTTCGTGAACGTGTTCGTGTGTATGTTCGTGAACGTGTTCGTGAACATATGTTCGCGAACAAACGAGCCGAGCTCATGGATGTTTGAGCTCGGCTCGTTTAATAAACGAGCCTATAAATCAAGCTCGAGCCGAGCTCTTAGCGAGTCGAGCCTCGAGTAGCTTGTCGAGCGCTCTGTTCATTTCCAGCCATACTCCCATCATTTAAAGTTAGGGTAATTTGCACTCAAATCCCCTAAAGTTTCGATCAATTGTACTCACCCCCTGAGATTTCATTTTCCTTGCAATGACACCCCCTGAAGGAGTTAAGACCCCATGAAATGATTATTGTGCCATTACTTTAGTATAAAAGGCATGTTGGCTAAATTAATGGACCAAACAACCCTTGTATATTAAGTTCAATTTGAAAAACTTTTCAAGTTGGATACAATTTTTTTTGAAATAAGGATATCTACATATAGATAGACATAAGGATCACTAATTACAAATAGGTAAACTTTTATCTTTCAATTACTAATACATCAACTTAACTAAACTAATTACAAATGTGTCAACTTTTTTGTTTAAAGACTCAAATACCCCCAAAAAACTCCAATCTTATTTTTCTTTTTCTCTCCCATTCCAAAATCCCCAAACACTCAAAAATAAAATTAAAATATTTCAAAAAAATAAAAATATTTCTGGAAAAATAAAAAATTTCGAAAACAAAATGAGGAAAAAAATATTTTGAAAAAATAAAATATTTTTGGAAAAATAAAATATTTCAAAAAAATGAGGAAAAAAAATATTTTGAAAATATAATATATTTCGTGAAAACTAAAATATTTCGTGAAAAATAAAATATTTCGAAAAAATAAAATATTTTTGGAAAAATAAAATATTTTGAAATATTTTTGTTTCTTTCTTTTTCACTTTTTTTTTTCTTTTTTTCAACGAAATGTGTTCAAGTCTTAGACCTCTTGGTTATTACAATGCAATATTTTGAAGTCAAGTGTGTCAAGAAGTATCAAGAATGAGTTGATTGAGTTGAATTTGTTTTAAAATTTGGTGTCTTAAAAAGTAATAAATCTTAGGTGAGTTATATTTAGATAATTTATTTCAATATGACAGAGGACATAATCTGAATCTTACTTGTTTAGTATGAAATTCTTTGAATGCATGTCATAAAATATTTCGGAATTTTTTTTTTATTTTTCCCGAAATATTTTTTATTTTCCAAATTTTTTATTTTTCCTGAAATATTTTATTTCCTTTTTTTTTTTGAAATATTTTATTTTACCCAAAATATTTATTTTTCCCAAAATAGTTATTTTTCCTGAAATAATTATTTTTCCCGAAATAGTTTATTTTTTCAAAATATTTTATTTTTCCCAAAATATTTTTTTTCCTCATTTTGTTTTTGAAATATTTATAATTTTTCCGAAATATTTTATTTTTATTTTTGAGTGTTTGAGGATTTTGGAATGGGAGAAAAGAATAAAAAGAAGATTGGAGTTTTTTTTAGGGTATTTGAGTTTTTATACAAAAAAGTTGACCCATTTGTAATTAGTTTAATTATGTTGATGTATTAGTAATTGAAAGGTAAAAGTTTACCTATTTGTAATTAATGATCCTTATGTCTACCTATATGTAGATATCCCTATTTCAAAAATCCTTGTATCCAAAGTACTTGAAAAGTTTTTCAAATTGAGCTTAATATACAAGGGTTATTTGGTCCATTAATTTAGTCAACATGCCTTTTACACTAAAGCAAGGGCACAAGAGTCATTTCATGGGGTCTTAACCCCTTCAGGGGTGTTATTGCAAAGAAAATTAAATCTCAGGGGGTGAGTCCAATTGATTGAAACTTTAGGAATCTGAATGCAAATTACCTTAAATTTAACTAACGGTGGGAGGGACTGAATTGTAACAATCATGAAAGTTTGGGGGGTTTACCGTCAAAAACATAGTTGAGGGGGGTTAGTTGGGAAATAGAGTATAGTTGAGGGTAGTTTAATGCTATTTACCCATATATATTTAACAAAGTGTTACCAAAAGAATAAAATTATACACAATATTGGAACTATTTTTCAAAATTAAGTTATCAAGAGGTATTTATAAATTAATATAACTAATTATTTAAAATACTGAAATACTAAAATTCATTACACTTTTAGTAACATTTTTAACTGTATAATACATAGACTTTGTATAACACTATGAACTTAACCCCACCTAAAAAAAACATATATGACTGTTGGGGTTTTTACACCCACCCAAGAACGAAAATAAAAACTAGGGTTTCAACCCTCTTCTAAAAACCGTGAATCTGCAAGTCAGAAAATGCACACACAACAAAACAATCGACACAAAGATATATACGTGGTTCGGCCAAAACAAATTTATGTCCACGGAGAGCACTGTTTCACTATAATCAAAGAGATGATTACAAGAGAATGATCCGCAAATTATACACACGCACACATAGTGTATATTCACGCATGTATCACCGGAATAATATAAGTCTATATTATTCCTAACTCTCTAAAAAAGAATCTCAATCTAGGGTTCTTCTGATCTCTCTCTCGATCTTGTGTTTCTGTGTTTTTCTCACACCCTATACAATAGGAATAACCCATGTATATATATAAGAGAGGTAAATCTGATGGATAAGTCAATAGAAATCAAATCCCAATCAGAATTGGAGTCTTTAAAGCCTTCCTTAAAAATCCCGTATCTGGGCCACAGGAGTACTTGGTGAACGCGCAATGGCGCGAGAACGTGCGTAGGTCTCTGGAATTTTTCCCACTTTTGTACTACCGAGTACTCGGTGGTTCTTCAACCAACCTTTGCTTCAATCCACTTCTTCCACCAATTCTCTTCTCGATCCTCGAGAAAAGGAGTCATTAACTAACAATCTTCCATTCGACGAATTTCCATCTATCAATCAACTCAATCAATGATTAGTGTTTTTAACGATGCTCTCATTTATGTCTTCAAGCTTGAAGACCCACTCAAGTTGCGCACAACTTCAGTTTCTCTATTGTCACCACTTTGGTCAACATGTCATCCGGATTCTCGCTTCCTTGAATCTTCTCAAGTGTCAACACTTCATCCTCTAATAGAGATCTGATAAAGCGATAAGGAATATCAATATGCTTGGTCCTCAAATGAAATGATGAATTATTTGCTAGATGTATTGCACGTTGACTGTCACTGTGCAAAACACTCTTCCCTTGCTCAAATCTCAACTCTACCAACAAACCCTGTAACCAAATCACCTCTTTGCTAGCCTCTATCACGGCTACATCTTAGCATCTATAGTAGATAATGCTACAATCCTCTGTATCTGCGAAACCCAACTTACTGTTGTAGTACTTACTATAAATACATAACCAGTAATGCTTTTTCTTTGATCTATCTCACCAGCAAAATCTGAATCTACATACCCATGTAAATTCACTTCACCTTTTCCAAAACAAAGGCATTTGTCTGTGGTACGTCGTAGATATCACAATATCCACTTCACTGCTTCCTAGTGAGTCTTCCCTGGATTGGACATGAACCCGCTGACTGCTCCCAATGCATATACAATATCTGGTCTAGTACAAATCATTGCATACATCAAGCTACCAATGACTGAAGCGTATGAAACACTTGCCATGTTGTTCCTTTCTGCTTCTGACATAGGAGACTACTCTTTGGATAATCGAAAATGACTAGCCAAATATGTGTTAACCAGTTTAGCATCACTCATATTGAACCTCTTCAAAACCCATTTAACGTAGTCAGCCTGAGACAACTTCAAAGTACCATTTTGCTTGCCTTTGTTGATTCTCATACCAAGAATCTGTTTCGCTGCCCCTAAGTCCTTCATCTCGAACTCATTTGCCAACTGCTTCTTCAACTTACTAATTTTCGCAAAATCAGACCCAGCTACTAATATGTCATCAACATAAAGTAGGAGGATGATGTAACTTGTGTCAAACCTCTTGAAGTGACAAAAATGGTCAGCATTACACTTGTTGTAATCATGTCTCTGCATAAATTCGTCGAACTTCTTGCACCACTGTCTTGGAGCTTGTTTCAAACCATACAAGCTCTTTTCCAATTTACACACAAGTTTCTCTTTACCTTTCACTGAGAAACCTTCTGGTTGCTGCATATATGATAAGTCCATTTTACATACATATTTTATCCCCAAATATATATTTGTTAATAGGTAAAACTATTTATTTTAATTAATTTAGAAGTGTAATAATGATAAGTGCACAAAACTTAATTTATATAATAAAATTGTTGAATAAATCATTTTCAATGTCATTAAATTACATCTACATTTATGTCTTTCATTTATAGGTGTAAAGTGAGAAATGAATCAAATGCACATGGATGAAAGTTGGATGAATCAAATGCACATGGGAAAAGAACAAAATGTGATGGAAAGTTATGTATATTCAAAGAAAAAGAAAAGAAAAGAATATTTCATTTTTCTTTACAAGTTGTAATTTGATTCCAATATTTCTCTATAAATATGGATACATCTTGAGAAGAAAAAAATGGAGGAAGAAGAAGAAGGAGGAGAGCAAGAAGGACACCAAAGAGGAGAAAAATTTATCTTTAATTCCGGATTTTATTATTCTTACTTTGTTATTTTCTTTTTAAGCATGTGTAACTAAATCATCAACTAAGGTTGAGGATGAAACCACCATTTATGAAATAAATTCCTTTTAGTCTTTTATCAATTTCCATGTGTATGGTTTAAATGCTTATGATTTTCGCTTCATAGTATTAATTATTTTAAATTCCTTTCACTATAAATATCATGTATTTATAGTAATTAAGAATTCTTATCACAATTAATCAAGCTTGGATTTGATAAGTTTATAAGTAAAAATCTTTGATCTCATGTGATCCATTAAATTGCATACATAGGATGCTTAGAATTTTACACTTTAAAGCGAATGGAAATCTATTTCTTGAAAATTTATTTCATTAGTACGTTATTGTTAAATCTTGAGAAAATAATAAGATTGATTTCTAAATTACTACTCTAAAATTGGAATTGATAAAGGAATAATTAGAAGTTTATGGATTAGTGGTGGTGGATTCCGATACCTTAGTATTTTCTCCCTATTATTCTCGCTTTAATTATTTGTATTTCGATATTGCATGTTTAGTATAAAAATTACTTCAACAAACAAACTTTGAGAAACTAGGTTAGTTTTAGATTAATTTGAGTTTAATTAAATTCTCTTTAAAGCATTCCCTTGGGTTCGACCTCGTTCTTGCATAACCTAAACTACAATTGATTCGTGTACTTGCGAGTAATAATTTAAAACACACCAATATAAATCTCTTCATTTAGGTCATCATGGAGGAAAACAGTTTTGACATCTAACTACTCTAGATGCAAATCCTCTGTTACAACGATGCTAAGAACTGAACAAATGGTATTCAGTTTCACAACCGGAGAAAATATGTTAGTGTAGTCGATTCCCGCTTTTTACTGAAAACCTTTTACTACGAGTCTTGCCTTGTACCTCTTAGAACCATCATATTCTTCTTTGACTCTGTATACCCATTTGTTATGGAGAACTTTCTTTCCAGCCGACATCATGGTTAGCTTCCATGTCTTGTTGGAGATAAGAGACTTCATCTCATCTTCCATGGCAAGCTCCTACTGGCTCGCATATGCTACACTGTATATTTCATCATAATATTTTGGTTCACCTTTATCTATGAGCAACAAGTAATTCATGTATCTCCTGTTCGGTACATGCGGCCGTGAAGTCCTCCTAGGTACAGGAATAAGAGTCGGAGATTGCAGTGTATCATCCTATTGAGTAGTGTCATCTTCAATCTATTCTCCTGACTGAGTACTCTCACTATCTTGAACATCTTTTAACTCAACACACACAAGATCACTCTGTGTTGTAGGATTTGAGGTATTTGCGTGTCTGTCTTTGTACATCACCTTTTCATTGAACACTACATCTCTACTTCGGATCACATTTCGGTTCTGATCATCCCACACGCGGTAACCATACTCATCACCACCGTATCCAATGAAAGTACACTTCTGTGATTTGGGATTAAGCTTACCCCTGACACTATCACTAACATGTACATATGCAACACAATAAAAAACTTTTAAATGTGAAAGTGTTACCTTTTTACCGCTCCATACCTCTTCATGCATTCTATGCTCCAATGGTACTGATGAACCACAATTAATTAGGTATGTTGTTATATTGACTACTTTTGCCCAGAACTGTTTCGGTAATCCCGCCTGAATACTCATACTACTGGCTCTCTCAGTTAATGTCTGGTTCATACGTTCTGCTATGGTGTACGTGGAACAATCTTCTCTAATATGATATCGTTCTCATAGCAAAAGGTTTTGAACCCGGTGTCCTGATATTCTCCACCATTATCGGATCTTAATCTCTTTATCTTCAAACCCGTCTCATTCTCTACCATAGCCTTCTATTTATTGAACACATCGTACACCTCAAATTTATGTTTCAAGAAATAAACACATATCTTCCTAGAATGGTCATCGATGAAGGTGATGAAATATGAATTTCTGCCAATAGATGAGACATTTGCTGGCCCTCAGACATCAGTGCAAACTAGCTCAAGTTTCTTGTTTCTAAGATATCTGCCACTTTTTTGAAAACTAACTATCTTCTACTTACCGAATATACAATCCTCACAGAAGTCGATGTCAATCGATTTTAGGCCTGGTAGCTTTCCCTTTGTGAGCATAACCTTGAGCCCCTTTTCACTCATTTGACCTAGCCTTTGGTGCCACAAATTATGATCCTCATTGCTTTCTGCAACTGCTATCAACGTGCTAGCTTTGGTGGTAGTATAAAACGTACCATTCTTCTTTCCTCGTGCTATAGTCATAGCCCCTCTAGAAACTTTCCACTCCCCTTCACTGAAAGTGGTCACATAACATTCACTGGCCAACTGGCCTACTAAGATCAGGTTTTTCCTCAAGTCTGGAATGTGTCTCACATCCCTCAACTTCCATATTGATTCGTTGAGTCTGATATATACCTCACCCTTGCCAACAACACTGCAAGGTTGATTGTTACCTAGATAAACCTTGCCAAGATTTTCAGGTGTATAGCTCTCAAAGAGCTCTCTATTTGAGGTGGCATGGAATGATGCTCCAGAGTCCAAAACCCAAAACTTTATTTTACTTTCCAAAGAGCATATCAACGCATCATTCGCTTCTTCTAAGACAATATTTGCCTCAGTCTTGTTCTCCACTACCTTCTGCGGGGATCTGCACTAGCTCTTGAAGTTACCAATTTTTCCATAATTCCAACACTCGATCTCTTTAGAATTTCTGGGACCTCGAGACTGTGATCTTCCATATCTTGACTTAGAACGACCACGCATTTGACTTCCGTCTTTTTTTCTATTCGAACCTCTGCCTCTGCTGTCGACATTTAATGTTGAGCCACTGTTAGAAGAGTCCAACGTTTGTCTTTTGATCTCTTCTGTGAGTATCATACTCACTACAGAATCATACTATAAAAGTTTTGTTACTGATTGCAGCCTTTGTGTCGCTCCAACTCTCTGACAATTAGCTTAAAAGAAAAACCATTTTCATTTTACCAATGATTGACATAACAACTGATTCCAACTGATCAACAATTTCATTAAGAGAACTAAGATGTTCACCTACCTTCCCATTCTCGGACATCTTCAGATTCACCAATCTAGTGATAAGATGTACCATATTTGCACCAGACGGCTGTTTGTACATGCTCAAAAGAGCATCCATGAGAGACTTTGTAGTATTTTCATTCTTGATATTGAAAGCAACGGACTTTGACAACGTCAGTCTGATCATACTAAGAGTCTTTCAATCTAGGATTGTCCAATCCTCTTCTTTCATTGATTCTGGTTTCTTTCCTTATAAAGGTAAATACAATTTTTTCTGGAATAACACATCCTTAATTTGTATCTTCCAATAAGCAAAGTTTGACCCATCAAACTTATCGATCATCGCAGCCTTTTCTTCTCCCATAGTTTAGTTTATGTGTTCGGTGTTGAGTCGGTTTAAGGAATTGCTCAAACCTAGAGCTCTAATACCACTTGTTGGGGTTTTTACACTCGCCCAAAAATGAAAATAAAAACTAGGGTTCAACCCTCTTCTGAAAACCGTGAATCTACAAGTCAGAAAATGCACACACAAACACACAAAAAAACAATTGACACAAAGATATATATGTGGTTCGGCCAAAACAAGCTTACGTCCACAGAGAACACCGTTTCACTATAATAAAAAAGAGTATTACAAGAGAATGATCTGCAGATCATACACACGGACACACACAGTGTATACTCATGTATGTATCACTGGAATAATATAAGCCTATATTATTCTTAACTCTCTCAAGAAGAATCTCGATCTAGGGTTCTTATGATCATTCTCTCAATCTTGTGTTTCTGTGTTTTACTCACACCCCATATAATATGAATAAATCATATATATATAGGAGATGTAAATCTGATGGACAAGTCAATAGGAATCAAATCCCAATCAGAATTGGAGTCTTTAAAACCTTCCTTAAAAATCCCGTATCTGGGCCACCGAGTACTCTGTGAGGTTTCTACCGAGTACTCGGTGAACGTGCAATGGCGCGAGAACACGCGTAGGTCTCTAGAATTTTTCCCATTTTTACCGAGTACTTGATAGTTCTTCAACCAACTTTTGCTTCAGTCCACTTTTTCCACCAATTCTCTTCTCGATCCTCGAGGAAATGAGTCATTAACTAACAATGACATCATATACCTAACCAACTTTAAGGGGTTCGAGCCTTATAGGGCTTATGTGGGGATGTGTGAGTTCTTTGACATTAAAAAAAAAATCTCCTCATGCGATATGTCATGTGGGGATGTGTGAGTTCTTGACGAAAAAAAATTTCCTCATGCGATATGTCTAAACGATTTTGAATATATTTTAGGGTTGTGGAGAGACACCCTAAAGAGGGGATCGTGCAGTCCTAGTAAAGGGTGAACTTGTTAAGACCTATGATCTTATATGTTGAAATGTAATAGGATTTTGAAGTAAACTCTGATAGACACTCTCCAAATATTCGTCACGGAATGTTTTATTATCTTGAAAAAATGATTTAAATTTTTTCACTAACTCGTGAGTTAAAAATAAATGCATGGAAGCCGGAGCAATTTCCATATCACTAGGTGATGTTGGGATCCAGGCCAAAAAAAAAGGAAGGAACAAGTTTAAGATTGAGGGGTTTTCAAAATGGGTTCTGGTTTTGATCAGAATTGAATCATTTTTTTCAATTTCTTAAAAATAGGAACCGGAACCTAAATTGCGGTTCTGTTCCGGTTCCTACTATCATTTAAAAAAAACCTACCAAATATCAAAAGATAATATAATTATAAACTAAATTAAATAGAGTATTTCAAGTTTTCAACTATTACAAACCCAAAGTTACACTTGCATCTAATAATGAAAAATAAATGCAATTGAAAGTTACAAAAAAAAAAAAAACTAATCAAACTTGAGATAGGCTATTGATGCCAAAGATACTATAAAATGAGATAATTTATAATCCTTGGGCCCTTGTTAATTCGGAACTGTGACTCTATATACTGTATACATATATGATATAATATCTCTCATATAACGAATAAAATTAATATATATATAATTTATAATTATAAGCAAAAAAATTAACAATAAAAAATAAATTAAAAAAATGGTTCGGTTCTGGTCTGGTTCTATTCCACAAGATTATGAATTGGAACAGAATCCAAAATTTTGGTTCTTGAAATTTTGGAATCGAAACCGAAACCGAACCCCAATGAAACCGAACCGAATTCCGGTTCCATGAACACCTCTACTAAGGATAATGCTCACCAGGGGTCGTCTCAATAGTAAGGCAATTTAGGCAGCCTAAGGGCCCAAAATTTTGGGTGCCTTGTATATATACATATACATATACATAAATAATTATTTCTCTTAATATATTATATATATATAAGATCCATTTAATAACAAAATTCGTGTTTGAAAAAGATTTGTATCCTAATTAAATATTATTACTTTCTATTTATAATTATTTTTGACTTTTTTTAAACGTATTTCTTCTATACCATATTCCTTCTCTTATTCTTGGTTTACAATCTCTCTTTTTCATTGAAATCAATATTCAGTAAAATTATCAAGTTCACTGTATCCAACTCTCTTGAATGCAACTTGGGAGGCTTTGGACATTGTAATACCAAATCAGGTCTTATTGTTTTATACTTCAATTTATTTTTTAGTTTGTTAATTTATTATTCTAGAGTTCTTTGTTTTATTTTTTATTTGCGATTAATTTTATTCATATACTTGATTATGTTGACTAGGAAGTATGAATCCGGATATGAAAAACTTAAAAGAAAAAAAGAATAATATATAAGTTAATTGAATCTCAAAAACAATGTTGCAAGATTGATTAAATGGAGTGGGTAAATTATCTGTTGAAAAAAATAATTTATCACAGTTGAATACAAGAATTTGATTAATAATTTTGCATATAAAAAAAATGATATTTTTAAATAAGTGTTATTAAAAAATAATATATTATATACAAAAAGACCCTTTTATACTTTTTAACTAAGACCTCCAATTTCATTAAAACGACCTGATGAGTTTGACTCGCGACCCTCATTGGTCATGACTCGAGTGAATAGATATAGGCAAAAAGCCTAAAGGAGCAACAACTTCAAAATCACATTTTAATAACTCATCAACTTATCATTTATCTTACCTTTAACCATTATCTATCATTACTTCATGGATAGACATGTAAACGGATCAGATTCGGACTGGATTAAGGTCAATCCGATCCAAATCCGATAAGCTAAAAATCAACCCAATCCGATAATCCATCGGATTTTTATATAACTAATCCATATCCGATCCAATAAGCATTAAATTAATTGTCTCAATATTAAAAAAATTAGCTCTTGTTTACTCACTGTATAGTAAGCAGATGAAGGGAAAATCTTAAATGTGTATATATTTTTTTTACTTTCCCTAAATAAATATGTAAACCAAATGGGTTTTTTTGGCTATCTAATACTATAGATCAATACATTCATACAAAATGATAGAATACACAAAATCATTCCAAACAATAGATCTAGACGTTCCTATATGTATAAAACCCACAAATCCTTGTAAAACATCCGATCTATACATATCTTTATAAATATATATACTTGCATATGTATATATATAGGTATAAAAATACCTATATAAACAAAAAAATTATACGAAACCCAGTAAAATGTTTACACAAACTCTAGGAGATAGAGATAACTGAAATTTGTTAATGAAGAGCTTCCAAAGGGAGAGAGAGTTTGTATAGCATGAGAGACATAGAGAGAGACAGAGAGAGGGATTGAGATCTGCAGAATCGGCAAAAAATGTGAAAACCCTATCTCATCAAATATATATATCTATATATGTGAGGGAGAATGACTAAATTAACCTTATGTACATGGGTTATGTGAACAAGATCTGAACATTCATTAAGAAATGAATTTTTTTTATGGTCTAGTGACCCACTTTGACATAGTTTGCTTTTACAATTTATTTCAAATTTATACATAAAAATATCAAATATTGATATATATATATATATATATATGTATAATTATATTATTATCGGATCGGATTAACATAAATTCAAATCCAATTTGTTAAGAAATTGAATTATCGGATTCGGATCGTAATCGGATTATCGAATTTTATTTTAAATCCATATCCAGCTAATCAGATTCGGATTGAATTTGAATTAAATCTGATCCACTGACAAGTCTAGCTAGGGATGAGATGATCCACATAAAACACAACCTTTAAAGTGACATGATGCAAAAGAACTTTTATATTAACATGGATAAATATATGTATTTTTAATTCCAATTCAAGTACTTCCCTGTGTAATAGTTGGTCCATATTGGTTCTTGATACTTAATTCAACTATATGTTTAATAGAGTGCAGAAGCCTAAGAACAAAAACAAAATTAGGGTTTCAAACTCTCTTCTGAAAACCGTGAATCTGTAAATCAGAAAACGCACACACAATAAATAATTGACACAAAGATATATACGTGGTTCGGCCAAAATAAGCCTATGTCCACGGAGAACACCGTTTCACTATAATCAAAGAGAGGATTACAAAGGGATGATTCGCAGATCATACACACACACACACACACAGTGTATACTCACGTTTGTATCACTAGAAATAATATAGGCATATATTATTCCTAATTCTCTCAAGAAGAATCTCAATCTGTAATTCTTTTGATCTCTCTTCTCAATCTGTAGAAGATCTTGTGTTTCTGTGTTTCTCTCTCTTTATTTTTGTGTACACATACAATAGAAATACCCCATGTATTTATAGGAGAGGTAAATCTGATGGACAAGTCAATAGGAATCAAATCCCAATTAAATTGGAGCTTTCAAAGCCTTGTTTTTATAAAACCCGAATCTGGGTCACTCATAACTGGGTGAGAATTCCACCGAGTACTCAGTGGGTGTGCATGTGTTGCGCAAGTACCCAAAACTTTATGCCAATTTTTCTTCACTTGCGCAAGTTCGTAACTACCGAGTATTCGGTGAAGAACCCACCGACCACTTTGCTTCAAGACATTTTTTTTCTCCAATTCTCTTCTCGATCATCAAAGAAATGAGTCACCAACTATAAGAAGCTATGCTTATGGCTAACACCTATGGTAAATTATATTGTAACTTTTTAGGAGCATAACCCTCACTTATCAAGGAATAAAAGACAATATGAGAGAAAATCATTAATCATAATTAAATTGAATTGTGTGACTTACATTTAATCTTTATTGGAATCCTATGGTGACGTAAAATTTAAGGTTCATGTGCACTACATGTGTTCGCACTAAAAATAAATCGGCCGAAGAATTAAGCCGAATATATTTTACATAAATTACGAGCGTGCCAGAATCGGTGACGTGACTCAAACGGTTCAAGACGAACAACTTATCGTCTCTTTTTGAACATATTTTGCAAATCAGGCGAAATACACGAGAGAGAACAAAACTCGTGTGTAAAGATTCTTCTGCCTCAATGAAGAGGACTTTCGGTAACCAAAAAATTAACTACGATAAACTGGAATAAAAATAATGAAAATTGCAAGACAAGAATGTAAATGGACTGATAAAATAAATTCTGCAGGAAAGTAAAATAGACAATGCTATTGAAGCAAAAGATAAATTTTGTATTGGTCGTGGACCTCTGTAACAGAGGTATACGTACATTATTTATAATGAAACTATCCTAAAGATAAACTAGAAATAAATGAATAAATAAATAAAATATAACTACTTCCTAACTCCAAACTTATCAAACCATTTTCATAGACTTATAATACAATCCAAACAATAGTCTCCTAACTCTTCATAATTTTCTCGTCCTGATCGGCCAAACTTGATCAACAAGTCAATTTCAGACTTTAAGCTTCTTTCTCCGGTTCACCATTATCTAACAAAAAACCACATTCTCGGCCCAACTGAAACAATACCTGGCCCATGCTTTCTTTCACTTCTTGGCCCATTTTCTCATATATTTCTGGTTCAGATTCGGTCTTGAATTCCAAATTACGGCTCCATCATAGCTCCTTGCTCTTTCCTACATTGGCTCAAAAGTGGTGTCAACAACATGTGCGTGCATATTCATATTAAATAAATGGTAATTTTGTAGTGATGCCTTTCGAAAATATTCTAAAAAATAACCACTTATGCTTGGACAAACGAAAATAACGATTAGTTTGATACTATTGTGTGAATTAAATGCCATAGATATCATTATTATTAGTATTAGTATTATTTTTTTTCACATATCATGATTACTTCATCTTTCCTTTTTCTTCAATGCATGCATCGCTGATCTAAGGAATATGAACAAGAATGAAGGATGATGATTTAACTAAAGTTGTTTTTTAAGTTTCCTTTCTTTTTTCAGATGGGGAGTAGTCTGGATATATAGCACTACCCGGATGCATATTTCCTATTATGAGAAACAAGCTTTAAACCTTCCCACAAGTCCAGATACGTCCTTTTATATATTTATTGTCTTTTAATTAATAAGCTAATTCTCACAAAAGGTTATAACTATTTAAGAAAAGTGGCATCTTTTTTTTTTTTGTTTTTTCAACCCATAAGGCATTTATTTTATTTGATTTTTCCCTTTATGTTGTGTTTGGTATAATAGGAATGGAATGGAATATCCATGTCAACTATTCTCTTGTTTAGTTAGGTATTATAAAGTGAGAATGATCATTCTCTTGGAATGAAAAATCATTCGAGAGAATGAAAATTCATTCCACTACTAAACTTATGAAATTGATATTTCATTATTTACGGAATGCTTTTAAAACATAAAATTACTAAATAACCCGTGCACCTTTTGAATAAACAAACCACCATCTCCTCCACCACCGCCACCTTCTACCACCACCACCACCTTCATTTCTTTCTACCATCACTGACACCTAGGGATGCAAATGAACTGAGTCGTTCGTGAGTAAGTTCGGACTCGGCTCATTAAGAGTTTGGCTCGAGCTCGTTTGTTTAGTAAATGAGCCGAGCCTGAGCACAATTTTTAGGCTCGTTTAATAAATGAGCTGAGCTTGAACATTGCTGAGTTCGACTCGTCAAGCTCGTGAACAGACTCGTTTAAGTTAAATAGTAAAATTATCTCATATTCGACAAAAGAATTGTGAAGAGTGTTGTGGAGAATTAGGACTGACGCGGTCATTGCGTAAGAATTATTTATGAAAAGTTTGTAATAAACAAGAATCAAAGCATATGGTATCTATAAATTAAAAATATAATAAAAATAAACTACAACAACTCAATCTAAACGATTATTAGTAAGAGTAATATATGTTGTAACTGAACCGAGCAGTTCGTGAACAAGCTCGGGCTAGACTCGTTAAATGTAGCACTCTACTCGGGCTCGTTTGTTTAGTAAATGAGCCGAGCTTGAACACATTTTCTAGATTCGTTAAGTAAATGAACCGAGCTTGACCATTTCAAAGCTCGGCTCGGCTCGTTTATAGCCCTACCGACACCACCGTCTCCATTTACCTTTTCCACCAATTCCACTTCCAATGTCTTCTACCAACACACCACCATCACCGGACCACCACCATTGTCTTCCACCATCACCACCACCACCCCCTTCTCCACCATCACAACTTCAACCACCACATCACCACTTTCCACCATCATCGCTACCGCCACCCATCACTTTTCACTACCACTATATTCGTTATTTGTCACTACTATTCTCATTATCTTTTATTTTATTTTTTATAAAAATAATTAGAAAATAATATCATATTATTAGAATTCTCATTATCTTTTATTTTTATAAAAATAATTAGAAAGTAATATCATATTATTAGAATAATATAGTTATTACTAAAATGGGTAATTTTGATTTTTTATTTTATTTTTAAGTTCATTATATTATTAATTAGTTTCTTTTGCAATTAAATAATATAATGAGAATGGTTATTTTATTCTATTATAATCTGATTCTCATTCTATCTTACCAAACGTAATATTAGTTTTTTTTTCCCTACAAAATTGACTCCAGTTTTTTTTTTTTCCCTACAAAATTGACTCCAGTTGGATCGGCCAAAAAAGGCAAATTTATTGCTATACCATTCAAAAGTAAATTGAATTTCAAAACCTTTTCTTGTAATTGAAAAGGACAGAAGAAAAATTTGTACTTGGCTACTTGCACGAATATTTAAGTGGGAGACAACACACAAAGCCCCAGTTGGGCAATTCGTCTCTGTTTTCCTCATATGGACGCTCATTACCGCTTTCGATAAAATTGTAATCTTTCTTGCCAAAATAGTGGGCTTCTTAATTAATCTATTGAATATATATATGTAAATAAGATTAGCACTAGGGTATAGTAGCTCTTGACCCACAATGAATCGTCTAGCATACATAAAGAGTATATTCTTGTATTAGTAGTGGCACTGACCTACGTATGTTAGGAATTAATTCTTTTTTTATTATTTAAGAATTAATTATGCACAAAATTATATACAAAAAAAATATCAACAACTCTTTTATTAGTAAAAAATATTCAACAAGAAAATATCACTCAACAAAAATTAATTTCTATTTCTTTTTTTTTTTCCTATGTATTTTCTCTACATTAAACTCTAGCCACCAGACTCCAATATATAGTTAACCTAGATTGTTGAACAAATCAATCCTAATATTACAATCTTCTAATAAAAAAGAAAAACTAAAAACACATAACTAGGCCACCGAGTACTCGGTGAACACGTAATGGCTGCGCGTACTCGCACTATCCTCTGAAGAAAAACCACTTTTTCCTTTACCGAGTACTCGGTAAATAACCCACCGAGTACTCGGTGGTTCGGCAACTACGATTCTTCACCTTTGTCTTCCTTTTGCTCCAACTCTCTTCATCAATGCTAACACTACTTAAATTTCGCCATATCCTAACAATCTTCACCTTAACGAAATTTCTCCACATTGATTTAATATTTTAAAATGGGTTTATACACCATATTCGGAATTGATCCACCTAAAAGTGTATTTCCTAACAACTCATACAATTTTTCAACATTCTTTCCAATGAACATGATACGTGGTCATTTTCCTACTTTCAACAGTCCATAATTTGCTTTAAACCAACAATCTTTTGACACCAATGCACCCAAAGAAATCACATTCCTTCTAACACCTGGAAGGTGATACACATCTATCAAAGTTCTTACCAATCCATTTGTTGTCTTGATATTAATTGTTCCGATTCCTACGACTTCACAATAAGAATTATTCCCCATAAAATTTTTACCAACAAATGATTTGTAGGAGGTAAATCATTCTTTATGAGGACACACATGATGGAAACTAGCAGAATCAAGAATCCATTTATTTGCTTCATTCTTTTTGTCAGTAATTGATAGGGCTTCAAGCACGTCATCATCTTCTTCTCTTGTCTCAACAACTGCAGCGGTGTTGTACCCATCTTCCTTATTTTTTGAACACTCCCGTATGTAATGTCCTATTTCTCTATAATAGTAGCATGGTCGCTCCATAAATGACTTATGGTTCCATGAAGCTCCTCTTTGCCATCTATCACGTTCTCCTTATCTTCTTTCAAATCTCCTTCTATTCTCAGCAACAAGAGCGTGATTATCTTGGATATTTCCTTCATCTTCTCCATTTATTTTCTCATTAGAAAATAAAGCTGAAATTACCTAGATGATCAATGAAATAAGCCTAGAGGAGGGGGGGGGGGGGGGGGGGGGGGGGGGGGTGAATAGGCTTCTTGTGGATTTATTGACAAATTAAAATTAATTGCGGAAAAGTCAATTTTAATCCAATTATCGATCAAGATAAATCATGCAAAGATTAATCTAAGTGCAGAAAATAAAGTAATAGAGACACAATATTTTTATGTGGAAAACCTTGGAAATACTCCAATTAAAAAACCACGGATATGCTCGGGTATCGATGCACTATGAATTAGAGAATTTGTACAGACTCTATGAAAATAGTACTTACAACCGATGTAATATGTTGTTCTTCACTCGACGTCTGAAAGTCTAGATTCACTCGCACTCCACGAAACTCTTGCTCCACTCTGTACTCTAACGACTCTGTTTCTTAACATATCAAATAACCATGAAGCTTTTAGCTCCGATCTCCGCACTTAGATGGCTCCGTTCTTCAATGGATCAAAGCAAACTCGTTGCAATAGACAGTGTGATGATTTTTCAGAATCTATATTATTCAATCATGCATAAGATCGTCGATGTAGAAACACGATAGAATCAACTCCAAAACAAGAGAGAACTAGAAGAATCACTAAATGATATTTTCTCTCTCTATATATCAATATCTCTGTAGAAGAATATGAATTATAAAATACTGCAGAGATCTCTCAAAGACGTTGCCTCCTCTATTGTAAACTTTGGTATTTATAGGCAATGTAGAGGAAAAATCCTAAGTTTGTTCTCTTTGGTAATTTCACCCTCAATTGAGCCAAACCCTTCAATATAATGTATAATATGTGATATACATGTGCTTATAGGTGTTTGGGTCGAACTCAAGGTCATCCAGGTCAACACGAATCAATTTGAGTCATAATAAAATTTCAGCTCGATTCTGAAATTTCTAGATTTTTCTGCATGACACCTCTCATTCTTTTGATCATATTTGGAGCTACACACATTGGATGAAAGCATATAATATATCGTTGGAAAGATGATTTCAAGCTCTTGATGATAGGATCAAGAAATCACTCCATTCGGACTTTTTTGACTGAAATATGAGCTCCTGAATTTGACTGAAAATCTTGCTGAAATCACTATTTCCTTTTTGACCTAGGATTCCTCCCTTATTTAATCCTTTTATAATTGAGAATGAATCTAGTCAAATTTTGTGTATATGTCATTTATACACGTCCTAGGATACATAGGAGTGTATCCCAAGTCATAATAGGATACTTAACAGCCAGCCAAAATTAATAAAAACCCTTGCCGCAGCTACGCTTGAAGCGTAGGTTCCTTATGCTTGAATTGATGGCTTTGAGAAATGTCATTTTTGCCCTCCGGGGGACATTTTTATTCAATACTGTCACTTTTGCTCTTCACTTGTATTCTTCACTACTTCAATGCTTGATTTCACCTTTGTCGAAGCTTGTAGATGTCGTTGAAACCAATACGACCTATCTAACACTCAACATGGTTATTGTCTAGAACATATCATACATAAACAATTACAATAAATATTCTTACAAAAGCACTATTCACTTGCTCCACTATCACAATATCTCTCTCATAAAGTAAAGTATTAAATAGATACTTATGAGTTTAGCAAACCGACGTCAATAAAATAATTATTTTATCCTTATCACTAATTTGTACACCAATATTAGATAAATCACATATAATTTTATTGAACTCACCAAGATGAGTATGAAAATCCATACCTTTTTTCCTATGAAAAGATTAACCGATTCATAATATTTTTTCCCATATAGAGATCTTCCAATTTCTTCTATAGATCTGTTGCAAATTTTTCGCTGACTACATCGTATACAACATCATCTGTCAGAGTCATCCGAATAGTACTCACTGCCTTTGAGTTGATTCTGTTCCACTTTGTTGCATCCATATCTGAAGGCTTATCGTTCAGCGCCTCATCTAAACCTTGTTGAACCAACAAGTCTCGTATTCGAATTTGCCAGAGACAAGTTTTTTCTTCCATCGAATTTATCCACCCCAAACAACTTGACATCAGAAGTTGTCGCCATAACTCTGATACCGATTTGCTTCAACCTAGCTCTGATACCACTTGTTAGGAATTAATTATTTTTTCACTACTTAAGAATTAATCTCGCCCAAGATCATACACAAAAAAATATCAACAACTCTTTTATTAATAAAAAACACTCAACAAAAAAATATCACTCAACAAGAATTAATTTATTTCTCTCCTTTTCTTTCCTTTGTATTTTCTCTACATTAAACCCTAGCCACCAGACTCCAATATATAGTTAACCTAGATTGATGAACAAGTCAATCCTAAAAGGAATTCTAAGATTACAATCTCCTAATAAAAAAGAAAAAATAAAAACCCGCAACTGGGCCACCGAGTACTCGGTGACATTCCCACCGAGTTCTCGGTGAATGCATAATGGTCGCGCGTATTCGCACTAGCCTCTGGAGAAAAACCACTTTTTCCTCTACCGAGTACTCGATAAATTAATAACCCACCGAGTACTCGGTGGTTCTGCAACTACGTTTCTTCACCTTTGTCTTCCTTTTCCTCCAACTCTCTTCATCAATGTTAACACTACTTAAATTTTGCCATATCCTAACACCGAACATCACTTTTAATAACCATTCCAAACATGATATGTATGGATTATATATACTTGTTGTGTAGGATTATTATACTTGTGCTTGGTTCACTCTTTCTTTTCATTGTTTGTTCAGGATCAAAGAACAACATTTCATTATTACTAGAAATGAACACATAGAAGGAAAACATTACATAATACAATTAATTACTACCCCTCTAAAACTTCTCAAACTAGCAAATAATGGTGAACTTAGAGCTAATTAACTATCTACCACATTGAACTCAACAGTTCAAATTATACAAACGTTGAATTAATATTAATCATATCTACTGGTTACATCTTAGAAACTAATAATTGCATAACTTTAGTGCTTAAGATCACCCTCTTCCACTGTGATAATGACATGTGCACCATCACCGTGGCTGCAAGGTTTAATGGTTCCGCGATGAAGTAGTACCTGTGGCTTCTCCGGTGACACTGTCGATTCCACACAATTGAAGTGTGCTAGATTGGAGAGCTCATGAATGGACTCTGCAATTTTGTCAACACAATCAGTAATGTCCATTAGGATGGAAGCAACTGTGACGGCAGGAATGATATCTAAAACATCTTCTATCTCAATTACTGACGCAGCTTCGAGGACACTCTTGAGTTCATTCACTGCTTTTTTCGAGTTCTCTACATGCACATTTGCAGATGATGATTTTTCCGTCTTTCTTATGACTGATGCTAGTTCTTTCAAAGCCTTTCCGGATTCTGAGCTCATCTTTGTACATGGTTCTTGAATTTTCTGTCGAAATTCTATCGATGTCTGCAAATTAAGGTAGTATAAGATATAATTAGTGGGCTGCAGGAAAAAAAAGTGTCACATATGTACAAATGTTTGTCAGATTGATTTCACGTACTGTAAATGCTTCTGGAATTCTTTCTTTCTTTTAGCTCTTTTTTTTTTTCTTTTGTTTTTCCATTTTTGATCTTAACAAGACTGTTGAAAATAGAAGTAAAACTATCTCTAAACAATAACTGGAAACTTTGTTTGGTAAATTTTGTGTAATTTAAAAACATTGTTTTTTTTTTTTAATTTTTTACTAGCGTATTTGTTCTTGTTTCTGTAGAGCCTTTTTCGCAATTTATTTTGTACTCTTATGCCTTATGTGCAGTATCAGCATGCATGCATGTAGAGTTTTGATGTAGTACATGGAGGTCACAGTCTATATAGCCAGTAAGCGCTTCGATTTTGTAGGCGCATTGGCGAACAAGTACTCCAATCTTCAAATATTGTTTCCATGGGTGGCGGAATTTAAAACGACCATGACAAGGTTCCCACCATGCAAAATTTGCCTACCATTTCATAGAAAAAAAAAAATATTAAAACCTGTAATTTCATCGAGTAAACATGGTACTTAAAGTTCTATGTACTCACCAATGATTCTTCAGTGGCTTTGGAATTGAGGACACTTTTATAGTCTTGGATAAAATTTTTGTCATCCTTACAAAGCTTAAAATATTCATCTCCAAAACCTATAAATGAAGTACCCATTTAGTTATTTTACTTGAACCGCACATGCACAATTCACAAAAATAACAGATTAGGGGAATTAAGCAGTGGTGTACATATATATAATATATGCGTACCTTCTAAGAAGCTTCCAAGCTTTTCGACATTGAGAGCAACGAGCTTGTGAAGATCCTCACCAGCCCATACTGGACAAATGAATAGGGAGATGATGATACAGATTGCACCGCCGATGATAATGGTTGATAGTCGTTGCTGGGCAAGTTCTACTATTTTGTCTACTCTGTATCCAGAGACAGCTACCAAACTGAATGTTAATATGAATATCAACACCCCATAATCGTACCTCGCCTTGATATGCGGAACAAATCTTGTAAACGTAGATACAGCAGCTGCAAACATTATAATAAACTCATTTCAACAAGGTTGATTAATTATATATGAACCTTTCTATGTACGTTAATTTGATTCTAAGATACTGTTGCATAGACTATATATATATATATATATATATATATACCTAGTAGGAAGACTGCAACACCAAGAAGAATGGGCTCTCCTCTCTCTCCAAAGAGTCTGGCCAAGTGTTGAACTCCAACTCCTAAAGCAACCGCTACTAATGTTGCCAAACCTCTATTTATACCTTTTGACAGGGTTGCACCTGAAAAAAGATATATATATATATATATATATATATATATATATATATTAATTCACAAAAATTTTGTGGCAATTTTAATTACTATTGGTGTTAGTATTCAATTAGTAAGTGATGGATGATGCATAGATAAGCAAAAACTCACCAACAGTGAATTCGAAAATAACGACAACAGTTAAGACAGCCCACATTCCTGCTGTTCCGAACCCATCATATAAAGGCCTAGAATAGTAGAACATGGAGACAAATGTAAGAGCTAGTCCTACTTTTAGCGAGTGGACAATTTTCCTCGGATCATCTTGTCCAATCTTCTTTGCTTTCTTCGCAGAATCTATCACCCTGTCCATCAACTTTTGAGGGAAGCCCTTAATGTGACCACACCAGCGAGCGACAAGACAGTGTTTCACTGGGGATGTGGACTCGTTAATAATATCCATGGCTAGATAGATTGAGAGAGGAGATGACAAATTTTGATGAATATTAATTACGAAGGGTAGCCAAGGAAAGAGTCTAACTATTAATGAAAATAGTATATGGAGTGGAGCACTAGAGAGAACAAAGAGTAATGCATTTGGTGGACCTCAACAGCCAATATTTATAGGGAGGAAATATGGATGAGAGTTAGAAATAATATCGATATAGAGATAGTTACATATTTTATTTTTGTTTTTCAAAGAAATAGAAACAAATTTCTGTTTCTCTTATTGGAAACAGAAAATAAAAATAATGTTTATCAATCATTACTATTCTCGTACTATTAAGAACAAGAAACATATAACAACGTTTAATAAAATATTTGTTTCACAAATTTTCAATAACAATTTTATATACAATATATGCATATTTTATATTAGTTAAAAAAGTAAATGACAAAAATAATATAGTAGATCACTATTGTATACTAACATAAAAATATTATATATAATAAAGTAACATATATAAGAAATTATATATTTTTGTCTCAAAAATTATTCAAATTAGTAAATAAAATTTTATCTATTAAAATTTATTTTTATATATTAAAATCTATTTGTTATTAATAAAAAATATATTCTATTATATATTATAAATTTAAGCTAATATTTGAATAATATATTAATTGATAAGTATTAATAATATATATATATATAAAGTTTGTTCTAAATGATCAATACATATGATGTGATATGTGTGAAAACGTTTATCTGCTACAGTGGTGGAAACAAGAGAAATATTTTTTTAATATTTTGATTTTTTCAGAGAAATATGAGAAACGTTCTTCAATAAATAAAAACAAAAACATATTAGTATTAAACATGATTTTCATTTTCGTTTTTTGTTTTTTTTGGGTAGGTGAGAACAAAAAAAACAAAAAGTTTTCGGTTAGTGAACGCACTATGCAGTCCAATTGCCTTATTGCTCTCTATCTCTCTGACACCCTCGAACTAAATTCTACAACCCCATTATTTATATATATATATATGTATATGTATGGTGATACCTTGCTTTAAACACTGCAGAGTGTGAAAATGCCCTGTATTCCACTGCATGTTTCAACTTGGCCTTGCTAACCTGACTAGTTAAATCATTGTGCTTTATTTCCCCCCCTCAATCCACTTATATATATATTCAACCAAGCAAACAAGCTTCTACTCATCTCAGGCGGAAAAGAAAAACCAGCGGAAAAGAAAAACCAGTAGTATTCCAAACATCAACAACAACAACCCCCCCAAGTTGAAAGGACCTTAGAATCATCAGGACCCCCCCCCCCCCCCCCCCCCCCCCCAGTTGAAAGGACCTTAGAATCATCAGGATATATGGAACAAGCAGAGAAAGTCCTCTACATCAGAAATAGCCTCACAGCTAATGAACACAAACAGCCCCAAATACCATCCTTGTTGGAAACATCGATATTAATTAGATCATTTTAGTTTCAGCAAATCAAAGGGTCTCAATAATGGCTTTTTAGGAGACTGTCAAGCATATAGACCTAGCCCATTGTGAACTAATAACCAACTTTTACTATGAGTTGGATCATTGTGTGCTTGTTCTCTACTTCTAGTAATTAACATTTATAACTAGTACTGAACATCTTTAGTGGTCTTTCAAATTTGGTTGAGTTGTTATGTTAAAAAGTGCTACAAACTTGATCCTGTTAAGAGAAATTCTGATAACCAAAGAATTAATTTAATTTCCTGCTAGTTTTCGTATACATAATATAACTAGTATTGGTGATTCAGATGAAGGCAACAATAAAATTAATTCTGTATCACTTGAAATGAGACCACTTCACCATTAGATGACTTAATCCCATCTGTAACTAGCTAGAGTTTGGTATTCAATTATTTAAAAGTCTAGTTAGTGGACAAAGTTGCAGAACTCCTCTTGAATGATCAGAAGAACCCTTAATTAATACTCATTAATCCTGTGTTTTGAACCCTTAAGCTCTGTTACTTGACCTCTCTAATTATTTATCTATTGGCAAGTAAGCAAAAACAACATCATGATATGCAAGTAACTGGGAACAAATTCATTTGTTAAGATAGAGAAAGTAAAGAAGAGGATAAAGATAGAATGAATATTGTATTATGTATATTGAAGTAGTATTTACAATAGAGTTAACACCTATATATAGAGAAGAAGGTGTGGAGAATAAGATAACTTGGAGTGGAGAACAAGCTATACAAATTAGGTAAATACAAGATGTACTAGACTTTCTAGATGGGCTTAAGCCCATATATATTCTAACACCCCCCTCAAACTCAAGGTGGAAAATGAGAGACCAACTTGAGTTTGGAGACCAATTTCTAAAATCGTCATGGCGGATGAACTTTAGTGAAAATATCAGCATGTTGATCTTAAGAGGAGATATGTAGAAGACGAATAGTACCACTGTGCACATGTTGACGAATAAAGTGATAGTCAATTTCAATGTGTTTTGTGCGTTCATGAAACAAATCATTCTGATTAATCTGAATAGCACTTTGATTATCACAACTCAGACTTGTAGAAAGAGGTTGAGGAGCCCCCATATCTGCCAAAAGCCATCAAAGCCAGATAAGTTTTTGTGTAGTGTCAGTAAGAGCACGATATTCAGCCTCAAAGCTAGATCTAGAATTAACAGATTGCTCATTGCAATGCTATGAGATAAGAGAATCCCCTAAAAAGAAACAATAACCAGTAGTAGAATGACGGTCAGTAGGATCACCTGCCCAGTCATCGTCAGAGTATGCTAGTAACTCAAGAGATAATGTTGAGGAAAAATGAAGCCCATGAAACAAGGTGCCTTTTAGGTAGCGAAGAATACGAAGGACAGTAGTATAATGAGTTGTCCGTGGAACATACATAAACTAGCTTACTAAGTGAATTGCATAGGCAATATCTAGACGAGTGACAGTGAGATAGACGAGACTACCAACCAATTATCTATACAACGTGGGATTACTGAGAGGAACACCATCAAGAGGAGTGAGCTTGAGATTAGTTTCCAAAGGGGTTAATGTCGTCTTGCAGTCAGTGAGACCTACTCGGGCAAGAATGTCAGAAGCATATTTGGCTTGAGAGAGATAGTAACCAGTAGAATCAAAGAGAACTTCAAGGCCTAAGAAGTAACTGAGACTCCCGAGATCTTTCATTTCAAAGTGAAGACTGGGAGATTTTTTGAGATCCGAAATACCAGTGATATCATCTCCAGTAATAATATGAGACCAACATCTGTCTTGCGAATAAAGAGCCCTGAATCATATGCATTAAAGATAAAACCAAAATCTTTGATAGTGGATCTAAACTTTATAAACCATGAATGAGGAGCTTGTTTAAGACCATATAAAGTTTTCTGAAGTTTGCAGACTTGAGATGGAGAGTGAGTAATCCCGGGAGGAGGTTTCATATAAACTTCTTTTATGAGATCACCATTAAGAAAAACATTTTTTACGTCCATCTAAAATAGACCCCATTTTTGGGTAGCATAAATGGCAAGTAAGCTGCGAACTGATGTAAGAAGAGTTACATGAGCAAAAATCTCTTAATAATCAATACCATATTCTTGGGTAAAGCCTTTAACAACCAATCTGGCTTTATGTCGCTCTACTGAGCCATCCAATCGAGTTTTAATGTTATAGACCCATTTATAGCCAACTGCAGTCTTCTCTGGTGGAAGAGTAACTAAGTCCTATGTATGGGTTTTATCTAGAGCCCGTAATTCCTCAGTCATAGTTTGTTGCCAATGAGGATTGAAGCTTGCCTCTTTATAGGATGACGGTTCATCATGAGAGAATATAGTTGAGTAACAATGATAATCACGAAGATGATGTGGAAGTTCTCTTACCCGAGTATAATGACAAGTAGTAATAGGAGGAGGTGAAACAACAGTGTCACTAACAGAGACTTCAGTGATAGGATCATCAGACGAGGCAGTCTCATTGGGATAAATTGTGGGAAAGAGCTCAGGAGTTGGTCTATTGGGGGCAGTATTCAGAGAGGTAATATCTGAGGTGGTGATTGACATATCAGGTTCAAAGGGTGATTTAGTGTCAGACTCTAATGGAAAAGACAAATGGAAGAATCAGTAAAAAATGGTGCAGTAGAGGATGGTGAGAGGTTAAACTTGGAAAGAGAAGAAAACATTTTGTGTTCCCAAAAGATTACATGAAGAGAAATGTGAAGACGTTTAGAAATAGGATCCTAACATCTATACCCTTTATGTTCAATCCCATATCCCAAGAAACAACATAGACCAGATCGAGGTTCAAGTTTAGAGTGCCCATGTGGTTGAAGTAAGACAAAACAAACACAACCAAAGACCTTAAGAAGTTTGTAGTTAGGAGTTGTATCATACAATCGTTCATAAGGGGTTTGGTTATCAATGTTGGCCATGGGAGTGTGATTTATAGTGTAGACAACAGTGAGAGCAGATTCCCCCCAAAAACGTTCAGGATAAGAAATGTCAATAAGAAGAGTACGGACAATGTCTAAAATATGACGATGTTTACGTTCAGCACGACCGTTTTGTTGAGATGTGCCAGGACAAGAAGATTGAGAAACAATGCCCTGTTGGCGAATTTTTTTTAGAAAATTTGTTTCTTTATACTCCATGGCATTGTCAGCACGAAAATTTTTTATGGGGTGAGAGAATTGAGTTTGAATCATATGGGGAAAATCATAATATATCTGAGGTAATTATGAACGAGTTTTCATGAGAAATATCCAAATGAAACGAGTGTAATCATCCACGAAAATAACAAAAAATTTGGAACCCCCCATTATGTTATGAGGTGAAGGACCCTAAACATCAGAATGTATAAGATCAAAAAGAGCAGATGATTTAGAAATACTTTTATGAAATGGTAATGCTGGTTGTTTTCCTAATTGACAAGATAAACAAGAAATAGTATTAGGGTTGACATTTCCAAGTTTACCAGTTGATACTAAAGAACGAAGTCTATCAACAGACACATGTCCTAACCGAGAATGTCATAAGTTGAAAGGAGAAAAAGATAATGTAGCAACAACTGTGGGAATAGATGAATTATGTGGAATGTGAAGGTAGATGAGCTCAAACATGTGCCCAACCTTACAGCATATCCCAATGACCTATCCTGTCTTCGGATCCTGCACATGACAACTAGAAGAAAAAAAAAAAAATTAGTCCTAGATCACATAATTGACCAATATAGATAAGATTGATAGTTAATTTTAGAATATGGAAAGCAGCAGAAAGTGATAGATTTGATGTTGATACAGAACCTACATGACTAATATGTAATTGAGATCTATCAACAGTGTTAATTGATGATGGATGAGAAATAGGATTTTTGGACTAAAAGATTAAATAATTTACAGTCATATGATTGCAACATCTAGAGTAAAAAAAACCAAGAATTACCTGTAGTGACAGACATAGCATTACCAGGAGGGAATAAAACATGTCTGAGTAGAGTAACAAGGTCATTTGTGGAGATAGCTGAGTTGACACCCTCTAAAGGACAAGATTTCTCCACAGTGGCAACAGTGATAGACTTAGATGATTGGAATTGTTTGGTTGGAGCTCAGCGAGATGAGTTTAGGCGAGATTGTTTATAGGGATTCTTGAAACAATCTTGCTGATAGTGACCAGGCCCTTTCTTGTGATAGTGTTTGCAAAAACCAAATAGGACAATGAAGAAGAATGTGATTGTATTGATGGCAGTAGAAACATGTCTGCTGATAGACTTTGGAACATTCCATTGTAATGGAAGATTGGACTTGATCTGGTGCGACTAAGAGGAAAAAGAGATAGGCGTTCGATCGGAAAATAGAAGCGATCGATCGGTAAGATGATGGCAATCGATCGCTAAGAGGTGGTGATTGATCGGCGAAGGATCGAAGATTAGACGATCGGTAAAAAATGGCGATCGATCAGGGGAGAGACACCGACAGATCAGAGAAAAACGATGACTGATTATGAATCGCAAAAGTGCGATTGAGGATTTGAGTTGGTTGCTTTCCTTGAGAGGTGATGAGATTGAATTGAGAGATAGAGAATGAGCAACAAAGAAAGACAAGAATAAAGATTCTTTAAATAATGGTGGAATCACAATAGCTCTGATACCATGTTAAAATAGAGAAAGTAAAGAAGATAATAAAGAGAATGAATATTATATTTTGTATATTGAAGTAGTATTTACAATAGAATCAACACCTATATATAGAGAAAAAAGTGTGAAGAACAAGATAATCTAGAGTGAAGAATAAGTTATACAAATTAGGTAAATACAAAATGGATTAGACTATCTAGATGGGCTAAGCCCGTATATATTCTAACAAAATTAATAGACACAGTCATGAGTCGCCAATAACCTGTGCACTAGATCACATTGGGTCATAGTGACAACTGGATGACCATGAAAAGGCGGGAAATAAGTAAAAAAGAATAAAAAGATAGTCAATTTTATAATTGTTGCATATATATATATATGTATTAGTCGCATTGATCCAACTTACTATTTACAAATAATTTATACATCAAATGCACTTTGTATAGTCAGCAATCACAAAGAAAATAGGATCTAACGTAAACTATCATCTTTTCATTACATTTTATATTTTGTCCCTTACCGGAAAATGGCAAACGAAATTTGACATTGGAAATCTTTGCATATTGATGCATTTATCGCATGGTTTTTAACAATTTAATTTACACATGCCATTCTCTCTCATTTTTTTTTTTACCTTTTATATATGCTCTTCTCGAATTCTTTACTTTCTGTAGAACATTATACATTGAATTTAGACCATTCACAGAAACGGAAACTTTGTTTTACTTTCATGGTTGATGAGCACTGAGATATACTTTTGTCAAAAATGGTACTACTTGTTCGGATATGGATGAGTATGTGACGTGGAGGAACTAGATCGAACTTCTTCAGAGGGAAACAGCAAAGCACAACAATGCCTCAACTACTATGTATACTATTGGTGCATCTCTTACATGCAAATGAGTCGAATGACCATCTCTTTATTGCATCCGATGTACCTTGTGAACATGATAAAAAAATCTGTAATCTTTGGTCAATGCTAGCTGTATAAATTAAATGCTATGTATTTCTCCTCAATGTGCAACAATTTTCATGTCATGACACTCTTTCTATGACCAAGTCTCAACGACGCAGAGAACACTCTTGAGTCAAGTTAGACCAAGACATTAGCAAAATAAAATCTTTTTAGTTTCCAAACCTTACAATGCTCACAGTAGAATAGAAAATCTGGTCTAAAGGTTTAGTACTCGCCACTTGGATAGTGAGTGTCTATTTTTTTTCTTTTTTTGGTAGTCAAATTAAATTTAAACAACTTTTTCAAAATTATTCATATAAATAAAAAAAAAAAAAAAATATATATATATATATATATATATATATATTACATATATAGGTAATGTTAGGAGATGTAAATTACAAATTAGTCAATATTAAAATTTCATATTTCATTTTGATAAAGTTAAACAAACTAATTACAAATAGGTAAATAATTATTATTGAGGTCCAAAATACCATCGAATACTTTTTAAAAGTATCAAAATATCTCACCATCCTCTTCTGTCTCCCCCCACCGTCCGCCACCATAATGGACAAAAAATCAATCAAACTAAAGAGGAGAGAGAACTGCATTAAAGATTAAGAAAATGTTCAAAACCTTGGGTAAAGTCATTATTGCTCAAGATAGTGTTGTCAAACTAATATGAGTTCACACCTTCAACTTAATTGATGTGTCAAAAGCAGAGAAATTGTCTCTATCGATAAACTGGAGGATTATATGATCACCGCTGTAATGGTGAAATCTCAAATTGTTCCCTTTGGTTGGTGAATTTCACCACTGTAATGGTGAAATTTGAGTACATGGTAGGTTTTATGCAAATGAATATAACAATGTTGTTTAGAAGATATTGTACGTAGAACAAATTAGATGCAAAATTTGCTACCACCACTACAAAATTTCCTAGCCCTTTATGTTGCTTGGAAGGAGGAGTAGTTCTTTAATGCTTATTGGTTGCTCAAGGGAAGGAGATTTTATCTTCAGAGCTACTGATATGGGACCTGACTCCTGAGCAATGTCTTGATTCGGTGGAGAGTGAATGCGTTGACATGTACGGTTTCATGTTCGGAAGAGAATCTGCTCGCAAGCAACTTGGTGGAGAAGTGGAGGACATATTTTGGTACTTTTAAAAAAGTATTGGAAAGTATTTTGGAACTCAATAACGATGGTTTACTTATTTGTAATTAGTTTGCTCAATTTTATTAAAATAAAATATAAAATTTTAATATTAATTAATTTGTAATTTACATCCCCTAATATTATCTATATATAATTTTCCCTTTTTTTAATCCACAATATCAAATTCCGTAATGCCAAATCTCAGATTTTGTTTTTCAGGTCCTTCCAAATAGGAATGGCATCAGGTGTGGTTCTGGGCGGGTGTACCCTTTCCTGCCCCGCAATCGTTAAGAAACCCCCACTCCATCCCCGCCAAAAATCGACTAAACGGGATGGGAGGTCACCCTGTCGGATTTTTTAAAACCGTTGGGTGCCCGCGGGTACCCGTTAATAGTTCAAATTTTCAAAAATGTCACTTTAAAATTAAATAACTCCACAAATTATATAATTAAAACACAAAATTCAATATTATAAAAACTAAATAAATCTTCAAATTATCCAACAAACCAAATTAAAATACATTCTACCGAAAATAACAACGACAATTTTTTTTTTTTTTGTCTAATATTAGGTTCACTACTTCAATCTAAACAATAAGAAAAATAGAGTTTATGAATATTAGTGAGTTACACATATTTTTTATGTACTATATATATATATTATAATATGTCTAAACGGGGCGAGGCGGGGACCAAGATTCACAGTCGCGGTATAGGTCGTCATAACGCTAACGGTATCGGAGTAACGGATTTGGGTCAGCATCGGGTTTACGTAACGGACTCGGTTATAGTAATCGTGAATTTTTTAAATTCTTCCACATGTTACCCAAAATGTACTAATTGGATACTTTTGATGACATAAATGAATAAAGATGATTTTTTAGTAAATTTAAGTGAATTTTTTTAAAAATTTTAAAGATATTTAGTATAAAAAATGAGGTATTAATAAATCTAATGGTGTCTTCGTTATTTTAACCGTTACGGTATTTTGATAATTATGTCAGAATCGGGATTACGGTTGCCGTAACGGCCTATTCGGGTGGGAGAACCGGCCCTTACCAATATATCGGTGTGTAACGGTAACGAAGCGTCGAAAATCCGTTACAAACCTGCCGTTACGGCCCGTAACGGACTGTTACGGCAAACCATGGCGGGGACACCTAAAATTGTCCCCGCTTCGTTTATATGTGAGTTTTTTTCTTCAACCTTATTCCCGCCCATATAATATAAACAAGGCACCCAAAATACGGGACGGGGCAAATTGTCATCCTTACTCCCAAATCCTCTTTAAGGAAAAACCCTCACCATATAAGCTTGTATTTAAGTGGAATTGTTCAAATGGCTCAAACCCATCCTTGTTCTTTGTTTTAAAACAAATCTGTTCGGTTAGAAAGATCTTTTTCCTTAATGACATCTCTGTTTGATTAGGACATTCCTTAGGGTTTGTTTGATTTTTAGGTTGGTTTTATCTTTGTCTTGTTTTTGTTTTCTTTTAAAGACCAAATGGACTTTGGTTTTTACAATTTAAGACCAAATGTTTTTTCTAGGTGGGTCCCGCATTTCACTACACATCATCTTTTCTCTCTCTCTTTCTATATATATATATATATATGTAATGAAAGGTGGACCCCACTGGCCACTATTCTTTACTATCTCTTTCTATATAGGATAATTTGCACTAACACCCCCTGAGGTTTGCATTTATATATATTTTCAAAAACATATAAATTCGAAATATATATATATTTCGAATATATATATATATTTCAAAAAACAAAAATTCAAAAAAATATATATTTTCAAAAACAAAATTAAAAAAATTATATAATTTCGAAAAACATATAATCATTTCAAAAAATATGTATATTTTCGAATTTATATATTTTTCAAATTATATATATATATATATATATTCGAATTATATATATATATTTCAAATTTTATATATTTTTTGAAATTTATATATGTTTTTCGAAATTATATAATTTTTTGAATTTTGTTTTTGAAAATATATATTTTTTGAATTTTTTTTTTGAAATATATATATATTCGAATTTATATATTTTTCAAATTTTATATATATATTTTTGAATTATATATATATTTCAAATTTTATATATTTTTTTGAATTTTATATATATATTTTTAAATTTATATATGTTTTTCGAAATTATATAATGTTTTGAATTTTGTTTTTGAAAATATATATATTTTGAATTTTATATATATATTTTGAAATATATATATTCGAATTTAAATATTTTCGAATTTTATATATTTTTTTGATTTTATATATATTTTTTGAAATTTATATATATATTTCGAATTTTATATATTTTATTCTAATTTTATATATATTTTTTCAAAATTTAAATATTTGTTTTCGAATTTTATACATTTTTTTGAATTTTATATATTTTTTCAGATTTATATATATGTTTTTCAAAATTTTATATATTTGGGGTTGGGGCATAAAGGTCATTTCACATTATCCTTAATATATTCGAATTTTATGAAGGGTATTTTGGTCATTTGGGGTGTCATGGCAAGCAAAATCAAACCTCAGGGGATGTTAGTGCAAATTACCCTTCTATATTTATATATATATAATTCATCCGTTGAGCACTATTCTTTACTCTCTCTTTTTACATATATATATATTTCATGGTGGGCTCCGCTGACCACTACTCTTTACAAAACCAGTCAAAACCAATGAAGACCAATATAGCAAGACAAAAACAGACCAGATCACTTTTCAAACGGGCCCTTAGTTTAATATATATATACACACATATTACGTCGCCAAATTAAGGTAGTAATTGTTTTGTTCGTACTTAGTTAATTTGGCCTAAAAAGTAACTCTTAAAATTACCTGTTTTTAGTGTGCGCCCGAGCGTATCTTCATATGAACCTATAAGAAAATGGAACAGCTAGCTGAAGTGGAGTTTTATTATGTTATCCAATATATTCTTATGAATGAAGTGATAGCAACACTTTATACATATGCTAAATCTTGCTTGATGATTATATATATATATATATATTTGTATATAAGCACACGTTTGCTTATGAGAAATTCAGTTGCCTCCGGATGAATATTTTATAGGAAAAATTATAGTTTCACCTTCTCTTTCTATTGTTTTGACATATTACACATTCTTCCTTTTAATTTGATAATTACACTTTCTTCCTTTAATTTGTTTATGAGTAATACTTTGCCCTCTCTAAATCATTTCCAGTAATACTTTGCCCTTTCTAAATCATTTCCAATGACGGGAAATTAAAATTACCTATTTGTTCATTATATTATATTATAATTTTATTTCAAAAATATGTAAAATATGCATTTACCAAATTCACCTTCTAAACTAACTATAATCAAACTAACATAACCCTACTTAACACTTTAACCTAGGATTGCACTAGATCTATATGTAATTTACTCTATTTATATATATATATATATATACATATATGTATATAGATCTGCCCCAAAAATATATAGGTATATTTACATGTATATGTATAGATCTACCCAAAAATGGTACCACCACACCACCACCACCACCACCATCTCCATCTCCGACGGCAAAGAGAACTCAATGTTGTTGCTGCTGCTGGTCGTGCTCAAGGATCTGTTGGTGTTGATCCATAATACTATTGGTGCAAAAGTTTAGTCAGATTCATCATGGGTTGAATTTCGTATTGTGATTTTGGATTTTTAGTGATTATTTTTAGTTTCTTGGAGGAATTTTGGTTTATGGGTTGTTCTTAAATTTCTGATTTGGTGTCCGGAGTTGAATAATATGGTTAGATTTGGGTTCGTAAAGTTTTTTATTTAAGCAATTGCTTAATTTGCTTTTTTATGTTTGATTTGGTATGTAATCTGATATGTATTGAGTTTTTGTTATTTGTGTTCTCTTCCTTCGCTGTACTATTTCTTAGAGGGTTTGCTCTTAATTGTTAAAGTATGTTTGACATTTTGTGGTTAATGAATATGCTTCATGATATATTGATATATGGTCTTTGACTTTAATTTCTCGTATAAATATATATATATATATAATGATAATCAAGGAAGCTTGATTAAACACTGATGAATATGCTTCATTGTATTTTATTAAGTTTCGAGGAAGTTGCATCCTTCGACCTAAGCTCATTTATATATGTATATCTATATATATATATCTCAATTGAGTTATAGTAAATTAGAATTATAAAAATATTTTATTGGTAAATTTGATTATAGTAAATTAAAAATATTATTAATTTTTTTTAAAAAATATTATCAGCTTTTTGATTATGTGAAAAATTAGATTTACTGCATTCATATATATATATATATATTCAAGGGTATTTTTGTTCATTATAAAACTTAAAGTAAAGGGCAAAAAGGTCTTTTCATTAACTGAAGGCTAATATGTTTATTTCCCCTCTAAAATTGGCTTTGACCGGTGTTGACTTCGCCTGAAGTTTGGTGGAGGGGGCAAAGTGTTACCCATAAACAAACTAGAGGAAAAAAAATGTAATTATCAAATTAAGAGGGGAAAAGTATAATATGTCCAAACAAGAGAGTATGAAACTGTAATTTTCCATATTTTATAAAGGTTTTGTCAGTGAACCTCAATACTTATACGAGTCGTTTCCTATATATGAAGCTCAATAATTATTTATTGTTGGAAATACATATAGGAATAGGATAATAGGAGGCTCCTAAAGAATGGTTACTTTGAAAACACTGATGAATATGCTTCATGTATGTTATTAAGTTTCAAGGAAGTTGCATCCTTCAACCTAAGCTCATATATATATGTATATCTATATATATATCTCAATTTGGTTATAGTAAATTAGAATTATAAAAATATTTTATTGGTAAATTTGATTATAGCAAATTAAAAATATTATTAATTTTTTTAAAAAAAAATTATCAGCTTTTTGATTATGTGAAAAATTAGATTTACTGCATTCATATATATATATATATATATATATATATATATATTCAAGGGTATTTTTGTTCATTATAAAACTTAAAGTAAAGGGCAAAAATGTCTTTTCATTAACTAAAGGCTAATATGGTTATTTCCCCTCTAAAATTGGCTTTGACCGGTGTTGACTTCGCCTGAAGTCTAGTGAAGGGGGCAAAGTGTTACCCATAAACAAACTAGAAGGGAAAAGTGTAATTATCAAATCAAGAAAGGGAAAGTGTAATATGTCCAAACAAGAGGGTATGAAACTATAATTTTTCCTATTTTATAAAGGTTTTTGTCAGTGAACCTCAATACTTATACGAGTCTTTTCCTATATGAAGCTCAATATTTATTTTTTGTTGGAAATACATATAGGAATAAGATAATAGGAGGCTCCTAAAGAATGGTTACTTTGACTTGATCATAATCTCAGTGCTCAAAATTTATTCCTCCGGAAGTGAAGTGAGTTAGGTAGAGTATTGATCCCGACTTGCAAGTTAATTTGACACATGTATTAGGTGTTCTACCTATATATTGTTAAAACTTACTTCATATGAAAATGTAATTAACAGATTAATTAGAGGCCACATGGAAAACCATATAAAGTTCCTTTATATATATATATATATATATATATATATATATATACTTCCAAGCTGCTAATTATGCAAACTTATCCAACGAATATATGACATTGATGGTTACAATTACATACATATAATATTATATAGTAGTAGTAGTGTGCACAGAATTATTAAGTATATCTCTAGACCAAACTGAATGGTGAATTGATATTATGGTGATTTTTTTCAATATGAACCAAACTCAATGACAACTGAACTCCAACTGTTGGTGAATTTAAGTTCCTTATATTAGTAGCTAATATTTGATAATAAGAAAAAACTTGAAGAAATTACCTGTCTTGATAGAATTGGCAAAAATGTTGGAATGCAAACTGGCTCTCCCTCCAGTTGTGTCAGCTTCCTGAACTGTTATATATATATTGTTAAATAAACATGCTCTTCTTTTATATTTATATATATATAATACAACATGCATACAACTGTAGATATATATATTGCAAGAAACAGTAAACTGACCAGTAATACAGAATGCAAGAAGAAGAACCAGAGAAAATCCGAGCCCCGTGTGATACCACAGTTTCCTTAAGGCAATATTGCTCCCTCTACGGTGTTCAAGGAATCCGAACAAAATGTCTCCCAAGATAGAACAGATTTCGCCTTCACTGTTGCAGCACTGCAATGATGAAGACCGGCGAACTCAAACTTTGTGTTTGTACCCGAACCTTAACCAGACCTATCTATATGTATGTGTATGTAGAGGGAATATATGTTTCTGGTAGAGTGAAAAATAAAAATGTATATAGAATGAACTGCAACAGCCTATACATATAGAGAATGGAGAGGTATCTCAACTGTATAGGTATCCATTCCAATAGGTGTTCAAACTGTATAGGTGTTGGTTGCAAATAAAACTGTATATGTAACTCTTCAGAAGAGACATTTGCAGTTTTTTTCACAAAAAATAAAAGAAATGGGTAGAACCAACGACCCACCCCCCCGCACCGTGCCACGACCATGGCCCGGACCGGGCGACGCGCGGGCGTGTGGTTGGTCTAAGACTAGCATGGTTCATGCATGGTCTAGCTCTCTTCACATGCCTCTAGATATTCAAGTCACCCATCCAAAACAACCATATATAAACACATTTACACTTTACTTTATTTCCAATGCGGGACAAACATTCTTACCCAAGTTCAAATGGGTCACTTTGAGAGATAATTTCTCATTCAATAATTAATAGTTTTGAACATATAATTATACCAACTTGATCTCCTCACCAAGGAGAACACATTAGTGCTTGGTCCCGTTAAATTCGGAATTCGGGTCCCATAATTATTTAAGCTCAAAGTTCGGTTTAATTACTGTTATTTCTAAACTATTTCCAACAATCCCCCACATGAATGGAAATTAGCAGTTCAAAATGCAGATGAATATGCAGACACTAGTTCGAGTACAATGAAATGTTACTGTATCAGGATAAGTAGCCTTAGAGCCTTGAACTTTCCATTGTGAAAGACTATCGGATTTACTGGCTAATTAGTGGACGTGATGCCTTGAACTGTCAGTTATTTGTGTAAACCAAGACAATAGACTTTACACAGTTCCCCTTCGAACACAGTTGGTTCTCACGTTTGTGTCCATTTTAGCCTTGGACACCACTTGGTTTCATGAGTATTTGTCAGAGAATTCCGCCTTAAAAAATTCTCCTAGAAGCGACCCCTTCTACTCACATAGGTGATTCTATTAAGAGTTCTTTCTCACTTGGATTTGTTCAAGTCATAGACATCATTAAAAACATAACTTACCCTAAAATATGCACTGTCTCATCATAGGAATGGGAAGGAGTTTTGTTTTAATCTCCACAGTGCTTTTAACTATGTCACGCACAATTCGGTTGTCCTTTTGAACCTAGATCTTGGGGTCTCCAGTCAACTAGGTTGGGTTGCCATTATGGTGTCTATTAACCTAGAGGCTTCAAGCCCATTCCCCTCGATGATCTTTCAACTTGCCCTCTTGCCAAACCTTTAGTTAACGGATCCGCTATATTATCCTTAGACTTTACATAGTCAATGAATATTATACCATTTGAGAGCAATTGTTTTATGGTATTATGTCTACGATGGATATGTCTAGACTTACCATTATACATGTGATTTTGAGCCCTTCCAATCGTAGATTGACTATCACAATGTATACAAATAGCTGGCACTAGTTTATGCCAGTTTGGAATGTCCTCTAGAAAGTTACGAAGTCATTCTACTTCTTCTCCAGCTTTGTCCAATGCAATGAATTCAGATTCCATTGTGGACCGAGCAATACATGTTTTCTTTGAGGACTTCCAAGACACAACTGCACTTCCAAGAGTAAAAATATATCCACTCGTGGATTTTGAATCGTTGAAATCAGATATCCAATTAGCATCACTATATCCTTCAAGTACAGTTGGATATCTAGTATAATGCAAACCATAATTTTGAGTATACTTCAAGTATCCCAAAACTCTTAGTATTGCATTCCAGTGACATTTACCTGGGTTGCTTGTGTATCGACTCGGCTTACTAATAGAATATGCTAGGTCAGGTCGAGTACAATTCATAACATACATTAAACTTCCTATGATCCGAGCATATTCCAATTGTGAAATACCTTCATCTTTGTTCGTAGAAAGTTTAACGTTTACATCCACAGGTGTTCGTGTTGGACTTATCCCATACTTCTTAAACTTGTCACACATTTTCTCTATATAGTGAGATTGAGATAACACAAGTCCTTCTGATGTTCTCGAAATTTTAATTCCTAAAATAACATCAGCTATGCCAAGATCTTTCATGTCAAATCTACTATTTAACATTTGCTTAGTAGAATTGATTACATCATTATTACTGCCTATAATGAGCATGTCATCTACATATAGACATAAAATGACATACGCATTATGATAACTCTTGACATAAACACACTTGTCATATTCATTTATTTTGAACCCATTTGACATCATGACACTGTCAAATTTCTCATGCCATTGTTTTGGTGCTTGCTTTAGTCCATACAATGACTTTACAAGTCTACACATCTTTCTCTCTTGGCCAGGAGAAATGAACCCCTCGGGTTGTTCCATGTATATTTCTTCATCTAGTTCACCATTTAGAAATATTGTTTTTACATCCATTTGATGTATTTCTATACCATTTAACGATGCTATAGCAATTAGCATGCGAATGGACGTTATTCTAGTAACTGGTGAATAAGTGTCAAAATAATCAAACCCTTCTTTTTGCCTATAGCCTTTAGCTACAAGTCTTGCCTTATACTTGTCAATTGATCCATCAGCCTTCATCTTCTTCTTGAAGATCCACTTACAACCCAATGGTTTATTGCCTAGTGGAAGATCTACCAGTTCCCATGTATGATTTTGCATAATGGACTCAATTTCACTATTCATAGCTTCTTTCCAATAAACTGTTTCAGGTGAAGACATGGCCTCCTTATAGGTTTGAGGTTCATTCTCTACCAGATTGATAACAAAATCTGGCCCAAATGACTTAGTGATTCTTACTCTTTTGCTTCGTCTAGGTCCTATAAATTCTTCATCTATAAGTTCCTGACTATCTTGAGTCATATCTCCAATTGACCTTTTCTGTGAGCTTGAATCTGATGTCCTTTTATGTGGAAATACATTCTCAAAGAATGTAGCATTCCTTGATTCAATTATCGTATTTACATGTATATCAGAAATCTCAGATTTATTAACAAGAAACCGATATGCATTGTTATTATGGGCATAACCAATGAATACACAATCCACGGTTTTTGGTCCTATTTTCACCTTTTTAGGTTTAGGAATTGCCACATTTGCTAAGCACCCTCACACTTTTAAGTATTTATAGGAAGGCTTATAACCTTTCCATAACTCATATGGAGTTTTAAAAGTTTTCTTTTGAGGCAGTTTATTAAGAATGTAATTAGCAGAAAGTATAGATTTCCCCCACAAGTTTTGTGGTACTCCCGAACTTAGCAAAAATGCATTCATCATTTCTTTTAAAGTTTGGTTTTTCCTTTTAGCTACACCATTCGATTGAGGTGAGTAGGGAGCTGTAGTTTGGTGAATAATTCCATGTTTTTTACAGAACTCCTCAAAAGGAGATTCATATTCACCACCCTTATCACTTCTTATAGCTTTGATTTTTATGCTAAGTTGATTCTCAACTTCAGTTTTATATTGTTTGAAAATATCAATAGTCTCATCCTTGCTTCTTAGCAAATAAACATAGCAATATCGAGTGCAATCATCTATAAAAGTAATAAAATACTTTTTGCCTCCTTTAGTTTCCAAGAACTTTAGATCACATATATCAGTATGCACTAGTTCTAGAGGTTCACTACATCTTTCAAATTTTTGAAAGGATTTCCTTGTTAATTTCGATTCTACACAAGTCTCACATTTATGATTTGGGTCAAATTTATACTTAGGCAAATCATTTAAGTTAATTAATCTACGTAAAGTGTCATAATTAACATGGCCTAATCTAGCATGCCAAATATCAAAAGACTGAAGCATATAAGCAGAGGAAACTGTGTTATTAATTTTATTAGTTGTGGGTACAATAGTCATTACATTTAGCTTAAACAACCCATCACTGAGATATCTTTTCCCTACATACATTTCATTCTTAGTAAGTACAAACTTATCAGACACAAAGACTAATTTAAAGCCATTTTTGCTTAGCAGAGATCCAGACACCAGGTTCTTGCGAATATCCGGCACATGTAGCACATTATTCAGAGTCACATTTTTTCCAGAAGTCATTTTCAGGATCACTTTTCCACTACCTTCTACCTTAGAAGATGAGGAATTACCCATAAAGAGTTGTTCTCCATCTTTCATAGGTTGATAAGTAGTGAACATCCACCTATTGGCACAGATGTGACGAGTAACACCAGTGTCCACCCACCACTCTTTGTTATTGCCCACCAAATTGCACTCTGAAACCACAGTAGCAAGATTCATATCGCCTATATCATTTGTAAGTCGATTTGCCTCAGTCACATTCGCTTGGGGTCTAGTGTTTCTGAAATTCCTTGGCTTTCCGACAGTCTTTAGAGAGATGTCCCAGCTTTCCACAATTGAAGCACTTGCCTTTGAACTTCTTAGATCCTTTACTTGGACCTTCATCACTGAACTTTCTCTTTTTAGTCTTTGAAGTTGATCATTCTTCCACAATGTTTGTTTTTGACTCCATAGGATGTCATGTGCCACTTTTCTTTTCAGACTTACGATTGTCCTATTCAATTCTCAGGCAAACTATCAATTCTTCAAGAGTCATCTCCTTGCGTTTATGTTTCGGTAGTTCTTAAAATCTTTCCAAAGTGGTGGTAGTTTTTCAACTATAGCCGCCACTTGGAATGACTCACTAAGAGACATACCTTCCGCATGAATATCATGAAGAAGCACTTGAAGCTGTTGCACTTGGCTGAGTACAGTTTTGGAATCTAACATTTTAAAATCTAAGAACTTGCCAACAATGAATTTCTTCGTGCCAGCATCCTCAGTTTTATACTTTTTATCCAATGATTCCCATAATTCCTTTGCAGTTTGCACACCACTATATACATTATACAGTGTGTTATCTAATCCATTTAGGATATAGTTCCTGCACAAAAAATCAGAATGCTTCCATGCATCCACTGCAACCAGTTTATCTTTATCAGTTTCACCCTCGGCCACTGTTGGAATTGCTTCCATTAAAAATTTGGCCAAATTCAAAGTAGTGAGATATAACAACATCTTTTGTTGCCAACGCTTAAAATCGGAGCCATTGAATTTTTCAGGCTTCTCCCCATGTGGGACAGAGATTGTGGTTGGATTACCAGTAGTCATTTCTGTTACAAAAACAGAAATCTACTTTATGTACTGTTTAATTATTCTCACACAATAATATAATAACAATGTCACACTAATATAATAAAACAAACAAGGATGATATATATATATAAAATTCTGAAGTAAAAGTCCAGTAAACTATATATATATATAGATACACAATATATAATATATATAATTATATTAACAGTTTATATAATTAAATATATATATACAATTTTCAGAATAATATATATATATATATATGTGTATAAAATCGAAGATATATATAATATTATATACACAGAATATATATATATATATATATCAGAATACAAATTAGTATATATATATATATATATATATATATATATATATATATCACAGAATACAAAATCAGTATATATATATATATATAGCAGAATACAAAAATAGAATATATATAATAGAATACAATATCAGAATATAAATATATATATATTAGAATATTCGTATATGTATATATATACTGATAACATAATGTAAATGTATATATATCAGAATATAAATACAGAATATATATATATATATATATATATAATACAATTTCAGAATATATAGATATATATAACAGAATACATATATATATATATATATATAATCAGAATATAATACAATATTAGTATAAACAAAATAATGTATGTATATATATATCAGAACATAATATCATAATGAAAACGTATATATCAACATGTATATGTATATATATATAACCATATTTCGTATATATATAACAGAATATACAACAGTGACTGTAAATGAAATATATGTATAAAACAAAATATATCAGAATGATGCTTTAAACAACAGTGGCCAATGTAATAACAAAGTAAATGAATGCAGTGGTTAATTATGAAATAAAATACTCAAATGTTCTGACAATTATGTGGGTTCTATAATTTTATGGTTTGTATAATTGACAATTCTATATGTATACAATATTACAAATCATATATACATTCAAACAGAAACATACATATATAAATACACTGTAATAAGTATATATGTAAATATCGAAAACAAGTATATAGTTTGTACTGAATTAAATTATGCAGATAGAATATATATATATATGTACTAAATATATATATACACACAAATATAACAGAATATGAAACAAAATTAAATATTGCCTTAAGATTGTTAAATAAACATGTTCTTCTGTTATATTTATATATATATATATATATATTTATATATATATATATATATATTTATATATATATATATATATATAATACAACATGCATACAAATGTAGATATATATATATAATACAACATGCATACAACTGTAGATATATATATATTGCAGAATGCAAGAAGAAGAACTAGAGAAAATCCGAGCCCCGTGTGATACCACAATTTTCTTAAGGCAATATTGCTCCCTCTACGGAGCTCAAGGAATCCGAACAAAATGTCTCCCAAGATAGAACGGATTTCGCCTTCACTGTTGCAGCACTGCAATGATGAAGACCGGCTAACTCAAATTTTGTGTTTGTACCCGAACCTTAACCAGACCTATCTATATGTATATGTGTATGTAGAGGGAATATATGTTTCTAACAGAGTGAAAAATAAAAATGTATATAGAATGAACTGCAATAGCCTACACATATAGAGAATAGAGAGGTATCTCAATTGTATAGGTATTCATTCCAATAGGTGTTCAAATTGTATAGGTGTTGGTTGCAAATAAAACTGTATATGTAACTCTTCAGAAGAGACATTTGCAGTTTTTTTCACAAAAAATAAAAGAATTGGATAGAACCACCCACCCACACCACGGCCCGGACCGAGCGGCGCGTGTGTGTGGTTGGTCTAAGACTAGCATGGTTCATGCATGATCTAGCTCTCTTCTCATGCCTCTAGATATTCAAGTCACCCATCCAAAGCAACCATATATAAACACCTTTACACTTTACTTTATTTCCAACGTAGGACAAACATTCTTACCCAAGTTCAAATGGGTCACTTTGAGAGATAATTTTTCATTCAATAATTAATAGTTTTGAACATGTAATTATACCAACTTGATCTCCTCACCAAGGAGAACACATTAGTGCTTGGTCCCGTTAAATTCGGAGTTCGGATCCCATAATTATTTAAGCTCAAAGTTGAGTTTAATTATTGTTATTTCTAAACTATTTCCACCATATATATTGGCCACTAATTTGAACTTTGAAGTTTGAATATGTAAAGTGCAAAGTTAGTGAAACACAGATGCCAATTTGCTAATACAGGTTTGTGTGAGAGTTGATCAAATGTCATTGAAAAAATATGAGTATGCCTTAAAAAAAGATAAAGCTGGCCACTATACCAAACAATGCTTTAGGACAATAACCATTTTGTAATTCCGTTTTGTTTTCTTACTAATGTAACAAGGAATCAAATCCCAATTCTAGCCATTCCTTTCCGAATACTCCATATATATATATGCACCAATCCACCCTGTACTGATTTGATAAAAAATATTAAGAAATAGTTATTGTCCCAATAACATGAAATTAATATTTATTCGAATTTGTTAATTGATTTTTATTGTTTTTTAATTAACACAGCGTCAGACTTTCAGTACACTAGAGAGAGAGAGAGAGAGAGAGAAGTGAGGCTACGGACTTTAACAATCCTGGCGTAGCCCAATAATTATGGGTCTAGTTTCTGAATTGTGATATCTTCGCTTCTACCCATTTATTTTATACTAGGACTTTCTGGGCTTCTCAATTGGGCCATTTACTTTATAAATTTGTATCTCCACTCTTCTGTTGGGCCTATTAATAGGTTTGGATTCTCTTGAGTTTGACCCTAAATTGTGGTGCTTGAGTGGGTAAAATTCAGATTATATCTGCATCATCGTAATCCAATAAATTATTTACAGCCTTGAATTTAAGGAAGCACCAAATTTCAAGTTCTAATTTAGTATATGAGAGTTCAAACTTTACAATTTCACCAACTTTTGGATTTAATTGAATTAACATAATGCCATGTTTGGCTTCCAGGGGTGAAAATAAAAATTACAGCTCAATTTAATTATGATTGTAAAAAAATAAAAAAACCCTTATTGGCTTACTTTTCTCTCTGATTGCGTTGTGATATTTTAAAGCGTACTTATTTGACTGTTTGTCCAACTAAATTATTATGTCATTACTTATTTAACGATTATAATATAATAATGATAAATTATCAAACTGATAACAGGAATTAATTGGTCTTGTGTTGATAAATCAGTAGTATATCTAAATGATAACGTAATGAAAACATTTGTTAAACAAGATGTGGATTAATCAACCACATTAACAACAATTGTCGGATTAGATCTATAATGAAAGGGAACGCAATTAATATATATGTCTCTCTCCTATCCCTAGGCCCCTAGGAGATAGCAAGGAGCCATCTAGGTGGTCCATGCATGCATGCATTTGTTGCGCCCTTCGATCGGTTGGACTTAACTTCATCCAATTAATCAACATGGTGGTATGAATTTTAATACATATATATATATATATATATATATATATATATTATTTAATTATGTTTCGGGACAATTAAACTATATATGTTGAATTACAATTGATTAATCGACTAAATAATGTCCATTTATTAATCGGGTTGAGTCAAAACTTTTTGATCACACACTCTATCCCCCGGCTACTTGTCACCTATAAATTAACAATATTAATTAATCCAATAAATGATGTATTTTTAACTAAATTTTAGGCAAAAGTGCGTAATACCTTATGCTTTGGTTTGGTTGTAAAATATTCCCCTTGTGCTATTTTTTGCCTAAAATTACCATTTTATGTTTTTCAAAAGTTGCAACATACCCCCTGTACTTTGTTTGGTTCCAAATCACCACCCTATACTTTTTTAAAAGTTGCAAAATACCCTATTGGTTATGTTTTACACTAAAATATTGACCATTTTGCCCCTTTTATTTTGTAATAACCCATTTTTAGTATTTTTTAAATTTTTTTTTCTCTTTTCAATAATATAATTAATAATTCAAAATTTCATACACATATATTTATTCATAGGGGTATTCAAAATCGGTTCAATTCCTTAAAAATAGGAATTGGATCTGAACCGAACCGGAAATGAAATCGGAACCAAAATTTTGGTTCTGATTCATACTATAATTTTTTTTTTTAAAAAGTAAAAAAATACCAAATATCAAAAGATAATCTTTTTTTTATATATGTCAATATGTTGGTTTGTAGACAAAATGAGGAAAAGGAAAAGAAAGAAAGAAGAAAGAGACTTAAGATTTAGTTAAATCCGTAATTCCAAATAATGTTACTTATAATTTAATAAATTTATATATATATATATATTGGTAGCTATTCACGAAATTGTTTTGGTAGTTCTTTTACTTATATTTTTAGTAGTTTTTTTTTGTAGCTTTAAATAGTTTTTCACGAATTAAATATAGAAACATATATAAAATTAAATTATCTTTTGATATGTGGTGTTTTTTTAAAAAAAATTTAAAAATGATAGTATGAATCGGAACCAGAACCAAAATTTTGGTTCCGGTTCGGTTCGGTTCCGATTCCTATTTTTAAGGAACTGAACCGATTTTGAACACCCATATAAACAAATATATATATATATGTGTGAAATTTGAATTATTAATTATATTACTGAAAAAGAGGGGAAAAAAAAGAAAAAACAATACTAAAAATGGGTTATTACAAGACAAGGGGGTTAAATGATCAATATTTTTGTGTAAAACATAACCAAGTGGGGTATTTTACAACTTTTGAAAAACACGGGGAAGTGATTTAGAGCTAAGCAAAATACAAGGGGGTATTTTGCAACTTTTAAAAAGCAGAGGATAATGATTTGGGACAAAAAATAATACAAGAATATTTTATAACTCAACCAAAGCACAAGGGATATTATGCACTTTTACCTGTGTTGCAACGTTTTACTTCGAAGTTACTTAATTAGATCATGTATTAAATGAATTGAAGCAGGTTCTTCAATTCATTTTATAATACTCTAGTGTGATAAAATTAAACTAGTTATATTAGTAATAATTCTTAACCAATTTAGGCAGCCGCCTCCCTATCTAACAGAAAGGCCCCAAAATTTTGGGTGCACTATATATATATATAATTATTTTTCTTAATATATTGTATATATATATATATTTTTATAAGATTTTATCGAATAATAAAATTAGTGTTTAAAAGAAATTTCTATCGTGATTTAATATTATTACTTTCTATTTATAATTATTTTTGAATTTTTTTAAATGTATCTTTTCTATATCATATTTCTTCTCTTGTTCTCGGTTTTCAATCTCTCTTAATTGAAATTACTATTTAGTAAAATTATCAAGTTCACTTTATTCAACTCTATTGAATGCAACTTGGGAGGCTTTGGACATTGTATTACGAAATCAGGTTTTATTATTTTATACTTCAATTTATTTTTTAGTTTGTTATTTTTTTTATTCTATAGTTCTTTGTTTTATGTTTGATTTGCGATTTATTCTATTCATATGCTTGATTATGTCGACTAGGATGTATGAATCCGAATATGAAAAAATTAAAAAGAAAAAAAAATAATTAATTGAATGTCAAAAAAGTGTTATTGATAAATTTTTTACAGGTAATAATCAAAATATAACAAAAAAATTAAGCAAAAATTCAATAAGTAAACAAACAAGTCATTTAAAAGAAGTAGAAGATGATATGATAAATAAAGAAAAATATATTAGAGGCTTAATTCATAATGATGACCAAATGAACGATAATAAAAATCTATATGAAAAACAACAAAAAAAATTAGAAGAAAGTGAGATTAGTAAAAAAAATAAAGAACTTAATAAAAATATATATTATATTTCCACAAATATATATGGTCCTGAACTGTTGACAATATATTATATTATTTTTCAAATACATGCATTGTTTACTGAATATTATTGACAATACGGTAATTGTTGATGGAGCAAAAAAGAGTTTTTTAAAATTAAAGTTGATAAAATCACACCTAATATCAACAATATCACTATAAGTATTAAATTGATTGACTATATTATTTATTGAAAATTATATTTTATCAATATTTGAATACAAAAATCTGATTAGTAATTTTGCATTTAAAGAAGCAAGAATGATAATTTTTAAATAAATATTACTAAAAATAATATATTATATACAAAAGACCACTTTTATATTTTTGCCTAAGACAGACGACACTTATACATTTGCGAGCTCAACAAATTGAACTGACGAATTGATTGGATCTTGAAATATATCAAACATTTACAAGTATAAAAAAAAAAATTCACCTCAAGATCTCTTTATTTGAAATTGACTCCATCAATCACTGAATCTGAATGTGATATATAGTCTATATATTTTTTGTAATCATATGTAATTTTACATAATCTGAGTTTGGTAACAATTTTAAGAAATGTTATGACTTGTCATAGATTGGTCAAATGCCTATTTGGTGTTTTTGTCCCTTTAGTAAGATATCGAGTAGTAAGAGCATTGCAATGTATTTGAGCTTTTAAGCATTTTACTTTCACAAAGTTCAGTGTCACGTCACATTTTTAGAATGTGAGACTCATTATTTTATTTGGAGTGTGGATATTATATGGTATGAGATTGTATGATTCATTCCACTTTATATTATTTTATTATAAAATAAATTTAATTATATAATTTAACATTAAAATAATTTAACACACATGAAAAAAAATACATTACACATTAACACACAAGAAAAATAATAAACATGCAAAAAAAATACATTACATAATTTAATACACATAAAAAAAATACATTAACATTTTATCACTTATAATGATAAAATTAAACATTCCATTGACTTAAACTTAGATTAGATACAATAAATATAATTATTATTTTTATCAATTGAATAATTAAATATTATAATATTTAAGTTAAAAGGCAAGAGTTTTTTTTTTAAAAATAAAATAAAATATTAATTGAATGTTACAATAAAAAGATTGCATTGTACATTAAATATTATAAATAAAAAAATATTATCAAATTTTCTACAAATAAAAAATTACTTTCTACAAATAAAAAAATATACATTAATAAATTTTCACATATAAGATAAATATTAAACATATAAAAATAATACAAATAAATTTTTGGGACCCATATTTAAAATCACCATTGGTTACTTGACTCTCTATACATGAAGAGTCAACTACAAAATATGGCATGGGATCCACAAAATGGCAGCCCCGCTCCAGCCCACTCCGCCTCTCAGTTTCGCCACAAAGCATGCCGTCGCTTGGCCATGCATTGCTCTAAGTGCTTACATTTTATTTATTATTATTGACTTGGGTTTTAATCACCTACTACAACTCTAGAAACTGAGTTGGTCTCTAATGATTCGGATCAAACCGAGAAGGAGGGCCATTAAAAAATGTTAAAAAAAAAAAAGAAAAGAAAAAAAAAACGAAAGGATAATAGAAAGGGAAAAGAGTGAAAATGATGGAAGTGATTACTTGTCAACATCTAAATCGGCAAAGAGAGAAGCAAGATGGATGGTAACGTTGACACGCGTCGACCGACAGAGATGAATGGAAAATACATACATCTAGGACTTGCGTACAGAAATGGGTCACATTCCTATTGGTTAAGTACCTTGACTAGTGGACACGTGGGACCGTTCTATTCGTCAAAAATGTTTCTTTAGGACAGCGGGGCTCACTTGGACTGCGAAATTTCGCAGCGCTTCAAGTGGAAAAAGTGAGGAGTGGGATGCGGTACATTAAAGTTAGTAGTGGGCCCGACTCAGAACACAAAAGTCCAAAGCCCAAACCAATTGGGAAAGGGTTACGTTTGTGAGTGGGCCCACCTAGCCCAAAGCAATTAGTAGGGCTGGTCCCTTTTCCAAACCCCTTTCAACTCTATTACCAAATGTTAATGTTGCAACACACATTTCTTTCTTCTTCTTCTTTTTTCCAATTTTCAACCAACCTATTTACGATGGTTGAGGACTGTTGTAATTTGTTAGTTATTAATAATTTTTATTTTCATAAAGAATAGATAGTTGAGAACAGTGTTAGAGCAAACAAGAATAAGTGCTGGTTAAATCTTCGGAGAATCATGATAATTCTAAGTAAGATAAATAATGTGATGATTAAAAAATCACTATCGTGATCGAAGATTAAATATTAAAGTTATATTTTTTTTAATAATTAAAGGGTTAATTTCAGTAAACTCCCCTATACTATTTAGATTAATCAACTAATCCCTTCTCGGTCCACTTTGCCCCCTATACTATTCAATTTCATCAAATTGTCCCCCTCAGCTCACATTTTGACTAAAAATGCCTAAACTACCCTCAATCAATAGTATAAGGGGGTTTGTTGATTCAACTATTTAAATTTTTATTTTTTCAAAAATCAATTATATTTTTCACAAAAATTATAAATTCATAAATATATATATATTTCTTTTGCAAAGTGGACAGATTTTCGGAAATTTTTTTTTTTTTCGGAATTTTTTTTTTTCATATGTTGCAGATTTTCGGGAAAAAATGATTTTTTGCAAAAAAAATTTGAATGTTTTTTTTCATATGTTGCAGATTTTCGAAAAAAAATTATTTTTTGCAAAAAAATTTTGAAATTTTTTTTTTTTCATATGTTGCAGATTTTCGAAAATTTTCTTTTTTGTTCGGAATTTTTTTTTTTCATATGTTGCAGATTTTCGGAAAAAAATGATTTTTTGCAAAAAAAATTTGAATTTTTTTTTTTCATATGGTGCAGATTTTCGAAAATTATTTTTTGCAAAAAAAATTTTGAAATTTTTTTTTTTCAGTTGCAGATTTTCGGAATTTTTTTTTTCGCAAAAAAATGATATTTTGCAAAAAAAATTTTGAATTTTTTTTTTCATATGTTGCAGATTTTCGGAAATTTTATTTTTCGCAAAAAATTTTGAATTTTTTTTTTCAAATGTTGCAGATTTTCGGAAAAAAATGATTTTTTGCAAAAAAAATTTTGAAATTTTTTTTTTCATATGTTGCAGATTTTCGGAATTTTTTTTTTTGCAAAAAAATGATTTTTTGCAAAAAAAATTTTGAATTTTTTTTTTTCATATGTTGCAGATTTTCGGAATTTTTTTTTTCGCAAAAAAATGATTTTTTGCAAAAAAAATTTTGAATTTTTTTTTTTCATATGTTGCAGATTTTCGGAAAAAAATTTATTTTTTGCAAAAATTTTTTTGAATTTTTTGTGAAAAATGAATTTTCATATGTTGCAGATTTTTTGCAAAAGAAATATATATATATTTCTGAATTTTTAATTTTTGTGAAAAATATAATTGATTTTTGAAAAAAAAAAATTTAAATGGTTATATCAACAAACCCCCTTGTACTATTGATTGAGGGTAATTTAGGCATTTTTTGTCAAAATGTGAACTGAGGGGGGCAATTTGATGAAATTGAATAGTATAGGGGGCAAAGTGGACAGAGAAGGGGTTAGTTGATTAATCTGGATAGTATATGGGGGTTTACTGAAATTAACCCATAACTAAACTATTAAAGTGGACAATTGTTAAAATGCTTAAAAGAACACCTCAACTGCTTAGACAATTTATTTGATCAGGTGAACACTTTTTTGTAAATTATTTGATTAGTTTCTGGTTTGGGAGGTGATCCTAGAATTTAAATTTAGAAACCAACAAAAAAATTCAATTATTTACCGTTGTGAGACTTTTTTTTCCCAAAAATTATACATTAATTCTTTGCAACTGAGCCTAAATCTCTTTGTATATATATTTTTTTATTATTATTTTGCTATTTCAAACATTTTACTTTGAGGAAATAGTATCCTTCATTAAAATTCAATCACTTCAACTTGTTTGGAGAGGAAAGTGATAGGCCTATCTGAGATATGCATATTACATGCGAAAGTGAAACTAATAGAATAAAGAAGAAGTACATTTCGTATGGAGGAGTAAATGATATTACTATTCTTGAGTTGTGCCAATGGGTCATGATTCAGAATGATATTGACTATTGGATACTTGAGACTGAAAAAAAGCACACTTGAGGCAGGGTGACACTATTTTTCTATGCAGCCTTTTGCTTTAGAAGTGAATGTGGTTAGTATATATATATATATAGAGAGAGAGATCACATTGTTGAGTCAATGTTAATTTGGGCTTAGAAATTGAAGTACGTTCTACTCTTGATGTAGATTTGCGAGAATGACAGTTGCTCCCAATATGCGTTTTAACTTCATTTACAGCCTCAGTATGCGTATCATCACTTCCATCTGTTAGGTTTGCATATATTTATTTAGATTCCTTATTTTATCTGACATACTTCATTTATATTTTCTATTTTAATTTATCAATTTAATCCCTTACAATAATTCCTTTTAACTCCTATTTTACCTGTTCAGGTGCTGTTTGGATACAAGAATAACATTTGCTTACTTTTATTTATCAATTTTACCCTTCTAAATAATTGTGCTGGTGGTTTTTTTGGCGCCAATTTCTTCAATTTTGGCACCATTTTGCTACTTTAATTTATCAGTTTGACCCATTACAATAAATAACATTAATAATGTATATTTTGATATTGACTTTACTAATATATATTTCTAATATTATTAGACACACTTCAGAAAATAAAATATATATATTTTAAATAAAAATATATATAAAATATTTGCATTCTTTAAAAAACACCTAAATTAGACACATAAATCAAAATTAAAATATAAAAGAATATTTAATAATAAAAATATAATAATTTATTATTCAGAATTAGGGTATTTGGATACAAAGTTATTATATTTTTATTATTAAATATTCTCTTATATTTTAATTTTGATTTATGTGTCTAATTTAGGTTTTTTTTTTAAAGAATGCAAATATTATATATATATATTTTATTTAAAATATATATATTTTTATTTTCTAAAATGTGTCTAATAATATTAGAAATATATATTAGTAAAATCAAGATCAATATATACCTTATTAATGTTATTTATTACAAGGGGTCAAACTGATAAATTAAAGTAGAAAAATGGTGCCAAAACTGAAGAAATTGGCGCCAAAAAATCACCAGCACAATTATTTAGAGGGGTAAAATTAATAAATAAAAGTAAGCAAATGTTATCCTTATATCCAAACAACACTTGAATGGGATAGAATAAGAATTATTGTAATGGGTCAAACTGATAAATTAAAATAGAGGGTGTAAATGAGGTGTGTCAGATAAAGTAATTAGTGTAAATGAAGATATACAAATCTGAGGAGGTGTAAGTGATGATAGGACATACCTCTGGGGGTGTAAATAAAGTTAATCCAATGATTTAATATTCAAGAATAATTTGGATATTTCACTAAAATTTTGATCAAAGTTAAATGAAAATAAAAATTAATAAAAGAGGGTACAAATGAAGATATGCAAACATGAAGCGTGTAAGTAAAAATAGAACATTCATGAAGTTAACCACTTAACCCTATGGGTGCGTTTGGAAAGCCTGTTTTTTGTATTTGTTTTCTGTCTTCAAATATAAAAACTGTTTTTGTATTTGTCTTTGTTTTTTCAGGAAAAAACTAAAAACAATAAAGCGTTTGGATGAAGGTGTTTTCACCACTTTTATTTGGTGAAAATTGTATTTTATGAATTTGGTGTTTTCATTATTTTTACCACCTAAACAGTGAAAAAACTCAAAAAACAACTAAAAGTTGTATTTGGTGTTTTCATCACTTTTACACACTATTCACAGAAAACAGTTTTCTTGGGGACAAAACAGTAAACAGTAAACGCGTTTGCCAAACGTGTTTTTTTTTTTAGTCTTGTGAACAGTAAAAAAACAAAAACAAAAAATAAGACATCCAAACGGACCCTATATATTACACCAAGTGGAGTACTACGGTACTACCTATTGAATAGCGCCTGCCAACGTCATATATATATATATATATATATATATATAAAGGTCGTGAAAAGTTGGTTGGAAATCAAGTGTCCTGCCATTAAAATCACAAACTCGGAATCTGTCATTGCCCATTGTTAGTGGTTTGTTTTTACTTGATGGCGACAAATGAAAAAGAATGGGATCCGCGAACTGTTGCAACCTGATTGGATAGAATAATTAGTGAAGAGAGTTCGATTTAATTTATATTAATACTGGTTTAGAATAAATTTTAAATCTCAAATATGAATGAGATCAGACATAGTGATGAAGATAAGGAAAATAATAACTTTAGTTCACAGGAAATCAGTTTGCTTTTGTATTTCGTAGACTTCACCTTTTATAGGCAAAGTAAAATATTTTGAGCACATTATCTTGATGTGATAGAATACTGTAGAGTGGTATAAAAAGTCCAAGTAATGAGTAACTTTTGTTACAACATTAAATGTTTTATACATCCTCATATACAATCATCATTGCTTTTAAGATATTTTGACACTCTCGATAACAATGGTTATAGAAAAACTCATAACATTTCTTTTAGCATTCGTGGCTCGTTTTACTGTTTTCCCCCCAATCCACAATTACTCATAACATTTCGAGTTTGTATTTCGCTCGACGACACCTACAGTTAGCCCTCATGCGTGTGGGCACATGGAATGAGCTCGCTCGCGTGCATAAGAAATAAATGCAGTGCATTGGGTGACTAAACGTCACATCATTGAGCCGTCATGACAGTTGTAGAATGACGGTTCATTCAAAAAACGCTTCGTTCAAAATCTGAATTTAAAATCTATATATTTGAATAGAATATAATATGTGGGCATATACACCGTATATGTAGTATATAAGTAAACTACTTAGGGCAAAAAAACAAAATTGAGATATTTGTAAGAATATAGAACATTTGCTCTGCTAAAGAGTTTGAGAGAGAGAAGAAGATACAGTGTGATAAAACCCAAATTAAGGAGTAAAATTAGAATAAGAAAAAGAAAAAGAAGTTGAAGTCGTTACTTCTTGTTTGTAGTGGTATTCCAGAAACAGAGGCCACGTGTTTGTGAAATTGTTTAATAGAAAAACAATTGCCATGGCTGAGGAGCGTGAATTGTGTGGAAAGGGTAAGGTGATTCCAGTACCACCAGTGGAAGAAGAATGGCAACGGGCGCCATACTTTGTAACAAAAGACCGTTTTTGGTATAAAGTGAGGCAAGATTGTGGGGATATGCCAAAAGATTCACAAGAGAGAATATTGTTGGAGCCAAAAGAAAAAGTAAATAACGCACCACACATTCCTGGGGATACGATTATTCGATTCAACATGGAAGGGTACGATTATTGCATGGAAGGGTAGTCAATCTGCTGGAGGTGGTTGGGATGAATGGGTTGACCATGTATTTGGGCAGGAAGAGATGGTGCACAAAGTGAAATCAACACACATATATGAGGTAATTCATTGGACGAAGAACTGCCATATACTGAGAGACATTGATGCAATGGAATTATTGGTTTCACGATGGAGTTCGTCAAGCCATACCTTTGTAGCTTCGTGGGGCGAGTTTGGGCCAACTTTGGAGGATGTGGTACATATAGCTGAGCTTAGTTTTCAAGGTGATTCTAACCCTTTTAACTTTAAACTTGATATTAATGAGAAGTTGATCGAGGCTGATTTGGAGGGCTGTCGAAAGAAGGTTAAAGTATATGGCTCAATATTTTATACAAAATGGCTAAAAGATGTAAAACGAAGTGGAGGAGGTGAAAAAGTTACTTTTGGTAATTGGCTACAATACTTACTTGAAGATATTCAACTTGCTAGAAAAAACGTAGGACATTCAGAACGTGAGCGAGATGCAGGGCCAGGAATGACGTTGAGGGAACATTTAGCTGCATTTATTCTGTACTGGTTGGGGAAATTTGTGTTCGAGGCGGCACCAGAAGATACAGTTCTTGGGAGACTAGTGCCCATGACCATTGTGTTAGCACGAGGAGCTACGATTCCTCTAGCAACGTCATTTTTGGGGAGCTTGTATGATAAGCTGGAAAAAATTATGGATGGGATAAAACAAAGTCTAGGTCGATACATGATGCACATATATGTGTCAACAATATTTTTACAAGTGTTTTTGTACGAGCATTTTCATGCATATGGTCCCGAGCGTAAAGATATGGGAGGCTATATAGGGGAGCATAATGAGATGGTACGCTCATGGAGCTATAAAAGGGAAAAACCTCGACGTTCATTAATGAGTGTTATAGACTGAAGCGAGCGTTTTGTTGCACGACTATATGCACCAATTTTATAGGGGGCACTGAGAAGCAAAATGTATTTTGAAGACAACATCGTGTTGGGGACTCACGTGCTGAATTTAAGTGATGCAATGTTGATTGCGTTGGTTATGATGACACCAGGGTTTTTGCTTGTAGAGAATGAAAATAATGATTTGGTAATGACCTATAACTCGAGGCGAGTTGCTACACAATTTAGGTATGATCAGGGAGTTCCTCATGAATATATGATGGTAGAAGATAGAGATTATATGAAGACAAGTTATGCTCGATTCCACCCAAACCATGCCAGTGTATTATTAACTAATGGGATAGGGCGTTTTGGTGTTATGTTCAAAAGATCGAGAAATGGTGCGTTCTTGTAATTATCATAAATATTGGGATGATGTGTTAAATGCCTTTGGTGAATATGTGACTAGGAAAGACGTAGAAAAAGTGAAAAATGTACCCGTGTGGAAAACTGAAGCACATCTCCACATCATGACTAGAGTGAAAGATGTGCATAATCAAGGGGAATTATGTAGATTAAGAAGGGAAAAAAATGCTTGTGGGGAGGTTGAGCCTAGTAATGTAGGAGGACCACAAGATGCTCGCGAGGAGGTTGGACCCAGCAAAACAGGAGTACAACAAGAGGGAGATGTTGCTGCTACAAATGTGAATAAAGACATAGAAGAAGAACGAGTGATAGATGAAGCGCCAAGGCAAATGAAGGTAAAGAAAAAGGAAAATGTGGCAAAAAGGAAAACCTTAAAGCGAGCAAAAGTTGTGAGTCCTAAAGTGATCGAAGTGCTAGATATGGAACCAGTAGAGGTAATAGAACAAGTACGAGAACGCATTGCAGCAACACAGCCTGCTGGAGTGGGAGAGGCGAGAATATTAAACATGGAGCTAAGAGACATACAAGAGGTCATGTGAGTTGTCTTAACAATATCTCAAATACAAACACTCACACAAGTTGGTCGTCAAGAGGAAGAGGATAATGTAGAAACTCTTAAAGGGCCTTTACTACCTCGTTTAGGTGAATATGGCACGATGCAACAAGAGGGAGTTACTGAACGAGTAAATATGGAAGCTGTACGAGGATTCGATAAAGCAAGACCTTCAGGTGAAATTTATTTTTACTCTTTATCAAGACCTATACTATGGGTAGGACCAGTGGACTATTCACGAGATATGCCATCTGGCTTATTTGAGATAAATTTTACTTATTCAAAATAAATTTGTGCACTGCCAGTGACTGACGAGACTAGTAGAGTAAATCCAGAGGAAACAGTGGCAGTTGGCCAACAAGGTCAAAGAAGTAAAGGTTGAGAAATAACAACTGAGCCAGATATTGAGACAGAGAATATGGAAGCTCGTGTTGATATGACAAAAGAGACCAGGATGATACATTCACCAAGACATACAATAACTAGAGATAAGAGGCAAAGAGAGAAAAATGTCGAGGTGCCTGGGCAGGTGATACTTGATAATGTGGAGGGGCTGCAAGGGAATGTAGCTACGAATGAAAGAAGAAACGAAATGAATTTAATACTAATTCCAGGTTCTGAGGCTGATGATATGCTTGAACTAGAAGAAAGCGAGAGTGAATAAGGTGAAGAAGTGAACCAAGTAATCGGGGGAGAGAATCCAAATATAAACCCTGTGGGCGAGATTAATGAAGCAGGAGAGGATGTGCATGAGGATAACAATAAGGAACAAGCATAAGGGGTGCCTCATGGAGGTGTTGGTCAAAATCAGTTTGAGCAAGAACTCAAAATTGGCGTTGAAATTACCTAGACAATCAATAAAATAAGCCCAGAGGGGGAGTGAATAGGTTTTTTGTGGATTTATTGACAAATTAATAATAATTGCGGAAAAGTCAATTTTAATCCAATTATCTATCAAGATAAATCATGCAAAGAATAATCTAAGTGCAGAAAATAAAGCAATAGAGACACACAATATTTTTACGTTGAAAACCTTGAAAATACTCTAAGTAAAAATCACAGATATGCTCGGGTATCGATGCACTATGAATTAGAGAATTTGTACAGACTCTATGAAAATAGTACTTACAACCGATGTAATATGTTGTTCTTCACTCTATGTCTGAAAGTCTAGATTCACTCGCGCTTTACGAAACTCTCACTCCGCTCCGTACTCTGACGGCTCTATTTCTCAACAAATCAAATAACCACGAAGCTTCTCGCTCCGATCTCCGCACTCAGACGACTCTGTTTTTTAACTGATCAAAGCAACCTCATTGCAATAGACGGTGTGATAATTTTTCAGCAACTAGATCATCCAATTGTGCATAAAGATCTTTGATGTAGAAGCACAATTAGAGAAACTTAAACCAAGAGAGAACTAGAAGATAGATAATCACTCATTAATCTTCTCTCACCATAAATCTCTGTAGAATAATATGAATGATAGAATAATGCAGAGATCTCTCAAAAATCGTTACCTCCTCTATTATAGACATTGGTATCTATAAGCAATGTAAAAGAGAAACCCTAAGTTCGCACTATTTGGTAATTTCACACTCAACTAAGCCAAACCCTTCAATATCATGTACAATATGTGATATACATGTGTTTATAGGTGTTTAGGTCAAACTCAAGGTCATCCGGGTCAACACGAATCAATTTGAGTCATAATAAAATTTCAACCCGATTATGAAATTTTCAGCTTTTTCCTGCGGGACACATCTCACTCTTTTGATCATATCTGGAGCTACACACATTGGATGAAAGTGTGTAATATATAGTTGAAAATATGACTTCAAGATCTTGATGATAGGACCAAGAATCACCTCATTTGGATATTTTTTGACTGAGATATGAGCTCCTGAAGTTGACTGAAAATCTTGTTGAAATCATTGTTTCCTTTTTGTACTAGAATTCTTCCCTTATTTAATCATCTTATAATTGGGAATGAATATAGTCAAATTTTGTGTATATATCCTTTATACACTTCCTATAATATATAGGAGTGTAGCCTAAGTCATAATAGGTCACAATATGTAATAATTTTTCATTGCAAACAAACCACTAACCCATCCTGCCATAGCTACGCTTGAAGCATAGGTCCAAGCATAGCTTGGAGCGTACCTTCAAGCGTACAAATCCACTTTCCAGCCATTTTTTGAAACTGAAAGCGTAGACATTTTTGTTAAAACCACTTTTCTCCGTAACTCCGCCAAAATAACCCTCTTGACTCCCCGAGACTTTTTGTTTAAATTGACGACTTTAGGAAATGCCGTTTTTGACCTCCGGGAGACATTTTTATCAATCTACTCATTTTTACACTTCACTTGTATTCTTCACTACTTCAATACTTGATTCCACCTTTGTTGAAGCTTTGTAGATATCGTTGAAACCAACACGACCCATCTAACACTCAACATGATTATTGTCTAGAACATGTTATACATAAACAATTACAATAAATGTTCTTACAGGCGTGGAAGAGGTAGGTTCAGGAAAAAATTCAGTAGTACGAGGTAGAGAACTGTCGCCAAGTGAAGTTGCAACTCACATGTATCAAACTGGAATGGAGTTAGAATTTATGCAGAGTATGTAACTTTGCTAGAGAATGTTATGTCTTAACGTCCAAATGTAGCTGCTCTATTAGAATCAAGACATGTGTTTTTAAGACGAGCAATGTATGATTGCCTCGATCGAATTATGCAAATATTTCAATTTGTATCATGGGGACAAGGTTCATAAAATGAATTCGATGAAGGAGAGCTACTAATAGAGGAATTACAACATTTAGGGATAAATGTGACATGACTACAAGATCCTCTTCTAGTAGCTCAAAAAAGTTTGGGAAGACCACAGCTAGAAGCAAGAATTGAAGCGACAAAATGAAATTTGGACGCAGCAAAACGACAAGTTGAAGAATTAGAAAAATAACATTCAGATCTAGTGGTAGAAATGGCACAATTGAATGCAAAAACAGAATCCTTAGTGCGTTATGATTAAAAGATGTAATAGTAACATGTAAGAAAAGAATGTAATATTTTGAAAAAAATGAATATATTTTTTATGTTTGAGACATAATTTTATATATATAAAAAAATTTATGGGGAATTTTATAGTAAAATTCTAAAAAAAATGTGCCTCGAGAAAGGATTTGGGGAATTTCATAGTAAAATTCTAAAAAAATATGTCTCGAGAAAAGACTTGGGGAATTTTACAGTAAAATTCTTAAAAATGTGCCTCGAGAGAAGACTTGGGGAATTTTATAATAAACTTCTAAAAAATGTGCCTTGAGAGAGGACTTGGGGAATTTTATAGTAAAATTCTTTAAAAAGTGCCTCGAGAGAGGACTTGGGGAATTTTATAGTAAAAATCCAAAAAAAGTGCCTCGAGAGAGGATTGGGGGAATTTTATAGTAAAAATCTAAAAAAGATGCCTCGAGAGAGGACTTGGGGAATTTTATAGTAAAATTCTAAAAAATGTGCCTTGAGAGAGGACTTGTGGAATTTTACAGTAAAAATCTAAAAAAAGTGCCTCAAGAGAGGACTTGGGGAATTTTATAGTAAAATTCTAAAAAATGTGCCTCGAGAGAGGACATGGGGAATTTTATAGTAAAATTCTTAAAAATGTGCCTCGCGAGAGGACTTTGGGAAATTTATAGTAAAAATCTAAAAAATGTGCCTCGAGTGAGGACTTGGGGAATTTTATAATAAAATTCTAAAAAAAATGTGCCTTGAGAGGGGACTTGGGGAATTTTACAGTAAAATCTAAAAAATGTGCTTTGAGTGAGGGCTTGAAGAGTTTCGTAGAATTTTTTTATAAAATGGCCTCGAGGGAGGGCTTGAAGAGGTTAATAGAAAAAAAAACTCTATAAAAGGTCTATAAAAGGGCCTCGAGGGAGGGCTTGAAGAGTTTTGTAGAAAAAAATCTATAAAAGGGCATTGAGGGAGGGCTTGATGAGTGTTATAGTAAATAAAAAGTAATTGTAAGTGTATGTGTAAGAATATGAAGTAACGAAAAAAGATACTAAACAAGTAAAAATGTAGAAAGTAAATAAACATAATAATTTATAATAAAAGCTCATCCAGTCTGTCAGTGTTCACGAATATACATTAGCAAAAGAGTACACTGAAATACATATATCAGCAAAAGAAAGGTTTGAGCCAAACTGCGTTGATTGGATCGCGTGTGTCTTCATCATCCTGAAGGGTGTAATAACCGTTAGGATATACCGATTTGATGACTAACGGGCCACATCATTTAGGAGTAAATTTTAGTGAAGGTAACTGTTGCATGATATGCTTAGCAGTGCGCATAACAAGATCACCTTGTAGAAAACAACGAGGGTGTACTTGTAGATTATGAGCATGAGTCATATAGGATTGATAAGCAGCAAGATGCACAGCGGCACGAGCCCATCATTCTGCCAGAGATTCAATGGCCACTGTGGGATCTTGATCTGGATAACTTCAAGTTGTAAAGCCAACAGAAGGGACTACGAGTTCCACAGGTAAAACTTCATCAATGCCATATACCAAAGCAAAAGGTGATTGGCTAGTAAAGCGTTTGCAAGACGTTCGATAAGCCCAAAGAACTATAGGAAGATAATAAGCCCACCCTTGACAATGCTCATCTCGATTACGGCTGAGAATTTTTAATAAGTTCTTATTTGTGGCTTTAGCTTGGCCATTACCCTGTGGGTAGTATGGAGAAGAACGACAGTGCTTTATGGCATATGATTGTAAAAGTTGATGAACATGTTGATTGATAAACGGCGTACCATTATTTGATAAAGCGACCACTGGGATACCAAATTGACAAATGATATGCTCCTTGATAAATGATGCAACAGTAGGACCTGTGGCTCGACAAAGTGGTATTGCTTCTACCCATTTGGTGAAAAGATCAGTAGCTATGATAATCCAAATATGGCCTCGAGAAACAGGATGAATGTGACCTATCAGATCAAGCCCCCAAGTGTGGAACGGCTAAGGTGGAGCAATTGGATGCAAAAGATTAGCAGGTTTGTGAATTAGATGCTCGAACCGTTGACAAGGTAAACAAGATTTGGAATGCTTCCTACTATCTGCTTCCATAGAAGACCAGTAGTAACCACAATGAACCAACTGTTGAAACAGCTTACGAGATCCTTGATGCTCGATGGAATGAGACTCGCGTAATGCTTCGAATGATTCTAGTATGGAAAGACAACGTGGAGGAGTACCCTCTATAGTATGGCGATACAATTGATTGATTTGAATAGTGAAACGATTAACATGATGTTTAATCTGTTTGCGTTGATGTAAATCATCAGGAAGTACTCCCTGAGAAAGATACAGAATGTATGGCAAACGCCAATCTCGTTCCTCGACCACAGTGGTCGTAAACTCTGAATCAGGAAAATATGCAAGTGAGAGAGCTTGGCATTTAGAACATTGGCGTTGCAAAATGTTGGCATCGATAGCCATAGTAGGCCAGTAATAACTATATCTTTGCAAAAATCGATAGAGCGATACTGAAATAGGACACTGTGGTATGGATCTGGTAGAGGAGTTGTTTACTTTCGATCAAAGATATTGCTCGAGTTAAAGGACCTCCAGGAAGACGATGATAAAGATGGCCTTGCAAAAGAGTAAAGTGTTGTAATTGAACCATAGGAATTCTATCATGTCCCTTGTTTAATTGAGCGATGAAAGGAAGATGCCAATCATTAAAATTCACATCAGTTACAGGGGGACATACTGTGCGATTAAGACACTGCTGGACATTAATAGTGCTTGGGGTAGAAGCTGAAGCCAATTTGGTGCTAAGAGTGGCGAGAACATCTAAGAAACGATTCTGAGTGCGAGACACATGAGCAAAACTGAGTGTAGTGAAACGAGCGGCTAGTCATTGAATGATTGTTCGATATGTTGCCAAATGAGGTTCACGAATAGCATAATGGCCAATGACTTGTCGTATGATAAGTTCAGAGTCGCCAATAACATGCAGTCGAGAAATACCTCGATCAAGAGCAGCAAGAAGACCTAAAATCAGAGCTTTGTACTCAGCTTCATTGTTGGAGCATTGAAATAGTAATGTGAATGACTGAGGAAAACTCTCGTTATTTGAAGTACGAACAATACCAGCACCACCTCTAGATATAGCAAAAGAACCATCAAAACTGAATGACCAAGTGTTTGTACCAGTTGTGCAAGCAGTAGGTAAATTATCAAGAGGTAAATCATCGTGGAACGGTTCATGGCCATCAACGGGAAACAGTGCTAAGAGATCAACAAGGGCCTATCCCTTGATTGTAGTGGGAAAATGGCAGACCAAATCAAACTCGGCTAACTACAATAACCAACGAGTAGCTCTACCAAACATGATAGGGCGACTTAACAAAAAATGATAAGGATCACATTTGGTGAATAGTTGATCCTCGTGAGCCATGAAATAATGTCAAAACTTGTGTGTTGCAAACACGAGAGATAAACAATGTCTTTCACCAATAGAGTAATGTAACTCAACATCTCGAAGACAACGACTAAGGTAATAAATGGGATGTTCACCCTCATCTGTGTGCTGAGCCAAGAGTGCCCCAATCGATATAAAAGTAGAGGTTAAATAAAGGCGAAGATGAATATGTGGTTTAGGTGGATGTATTGTTTGTAGAGAAAGAATGAGAGTTTTGATTTTATCAAAGGCAAACTGGTGCATCGACATCCAATGGAATCGATTTACCTTTGAGTAATGATGTAAAATGATGGATTAACTCAGTAATTACAGGGATAAACCGACGAAGATAGGAGATCTTCCCAAGGAAACTCTTGAGTTGTTTGTGCGAGATAGGAGCTGGCATTGCTATAATTGCCTGGCATTTATTCTGATCAACATCAATACATGTGCAATGAATAACAAAGCCCAAAAACTTGCCATGATCTACCTCGAAAGAACATTTTAAAGGATTCATGCGAAGCTGATAAGCTCAACAATGAATGAAGACCGTGCGAAGATATACCAGATGCTCGATGTCACGGTGGGACTTTACAACAATATCATCCACATAATCCTTAACAACAATGCGTAACAGATCATGGAAGATAGCTGTCATAATACGTTGATAAGTGGCACCTGCGTTCTTGAGACCAAAGGGCATCACATTATAACAAAAATTCTCCAAAGGTGTCTGAAATGTTATCTTCTCAGCATCACTAATATCTATGTGAATTTGATTATAACCACTATAATCGTCCATAAAAAGAAAACATGGTGTGACCCGCCGTAGCATCAACTAGAACATTAATAATGGGTAAAGGAAAATCATCATTCGGGCAAGCCTTATTCAAATCTATGAAATCAACACAAATCCTAATATGTCCATTCTTCTTTCTAACCGGGACGACATTAATAAGTCAAGTCGGGTGTATGATTGGACAAATGAAACCAACTTTGAGCAAATTTTCAATTTCACTTTTGATCTGGAGTTCCATCTGTGGTCGAAAGATTTGTGGTGCCTTCTTCACTGGACGAGCAGATGGGTGCACATTGAGTTGATGCGAGACAAGATTTTGATCTAAGCCAGGCTTGAGCGTCCAGGCAAAAATATCCTGAAATTCCTGTAATAATGAAATCAGACTGTCGTGATATGAAGAAGATAAATTAGTAGCAACATAAGTGTGACGTGCTGGGTGCCCAAGCAAAGCAAGATTGACAAGTTAAATATCTGGGTAACCAACAATTTTATCTGGAATCTCCTCAACAATTGACATACTTGTCGTGGGGGACTCAGTCGCTGAGCAAGCGTCTGAACCCTCGCGCTGTTATAAACGATAGACTATCTTGATGTCCGGAAGGCAAACTCGTTTACATTCACGTGGTGGATGAAAAGTCTCATTGTTTTGAACTTATCGTGTTAGATAGAAAATATCCTGCTGACATTCAAACCACGAGGGCAAAGAAGTACTAAAAATGGCCATGGAATCATTTTCAAAGGTGTCATCGATGCCATCAAAGAATAATGCCTCCACATAATGAGCCTCGAACTTCGTAAATGATTTATCAGAGCATGGAACAATGATCATCTTATTGCCAATAATACCCTTGAAACATTGATGAAAGGTAGATGGCACAATGCCAAAATGATGCATCCAAGGAAGACCTAACAACATATGGTAAGAAGTATCCCCTTCGATAACATGAAATTTGACTGGTGCTCTGAATTTTCCGATACTGAAATTTGTGTTAACGTGTCCAATGGTTTTGTGAGATTTGTCGTTAAACCCCACAATTTTAATTGGTTCCATAATCAGGTATTGACGATTAAGACTAGCTTTCTCAAACGTTGACATTGGTAGAATGTTGATAGAAAACCCATTATCAAGAAAAACACGCTTGAATTCTTGATGATTCAACACACCCGTTACATACAAAGGACGATTTTGTGGTGTCGAGAACTATTGATCTGTATCAGTAAACGAAATGATAGGATGTTGTGGTTTTTTAGCGATCACCATGCTAGAACTCGCAATATCACTGGCTCCAGATTGATCTATCATCTCGAGTGGTGAAAGGATTGGAAAATGCTCCTGCTCATCATAACATGCAATGCCTGCAACAGCTCCTTGATTCTTGGGATAAGGGTCTTTTCGAATATTAGTATAAGTTGTGACCTCGAGGTTGCCTTTAGCTATCATTTCTTGGAAAATTAACTTCAGAACTCGACAATCTCTGTGGGATGACTGACCCACTAGTGATAGAAGCAATATCTAGGATCATCATTCTCTTTTGGTGAGGGAACTCATCGTGGTGTTGGTAGAAGCACTTCTCCATGTTGTACCCATTTCTGAAGCGTACTCAAAACTTCTTCAATTCGAACTGGAAAATGAGGTGGCTCCTGTCGAGGACCTCCTCTGTTATCCTGACGATTGGAAATAACCGACGAAGTATTATTTCTCGGATTATCTTCTCGTTTTTGTTTGTTGCGCTCATCTGTAGCTGATGAATTTACAGGTTTGGTCATTGCACGAGTCATCTCTATCGGTGCCACTTTGATATCTTGAGTGAGATTGCGCGCTGCCACCATAAGCTCGGTGAATGTTTCCAATCGAAGATTGATAAGATACAAATGATAGGTCTTGTGTATTCCCTGGACGCAAATCTCAACCTTGTCCTTCTCGTTGCACTTCTCAAAATATTCCTTAGCTTTCATTTGAAAATGTGCTACAAACTTCAGAGGATCCTTGCCTTCGTCCTATATCTCTTTTGTCAGCGTGAGGGTAATGACTCGTTCTTTGGCTTCACAAAACTTGCACATAAAATGTTCAGAGAGCTGATCCCAAGTGGTTATGGAATTATCCTCGAGGCTTTTATACCATCGATATGCCAACCCTGTCAATGATTTAGAAAATTCTCTGATACAAAGGTTCTCGTCAGCACTGTAACCTCCTAAAACCTCTATAAACCGACTAACATACTCCTCAGAATCACCAGTCAAACCGTCGTATTGCTGAAACTTTGGTACCAAATATCCAGTGGAATAAGGCGTATCTATAAGGATTTTAGGAAAAGGTGGTTCATGTCGAAAAACTAGAGCACGAGCTGAAGTAGATGAGCTTTTGACAAAGAAATCTTATAGCCTTGCCTCGGTAACATACGGCTGAGAAAGCTCGGGGGGATTTGGAGTAGGGAAATTTGTTTGTGCATCCATTTGTGTTTTAGTCGTCGGGAAAAGAGGATCACATTTGAGTTCCAGGGAAATTGATTGTCCACGAGGAGTAATTACTGAGCTAGTTTGCTGATGTCGCTCTCTCTCTTCCGCCTTGGCCTAAAAATCCTGCATCATCATGGTTTCGAGCCTAACCAATCGATCTCCTATCATTTTATGCGATTCATGAATCGATTGTACAGAGTGATGTGATAAATTTCCAGCAAATGATTGTTTCGGTCTACTCACCTATCCGCCCGTACGTTCTGGGATTGATGTTTATCTTGTATGACTCGGGGGCGTATCCTGTCTTTCCGATGCAGGAGGATACCTTACTATTTCCCATGACATAAAAGACTGTACCGGTGTTACACTTTCTCCGTCCGATGAACCTTCCGGTTGACCTCCTACATCATGTCCAGACTCTATCGACTTGTGCTAAGATTGTATTTCCCCAACAAAGTCACCTATTGAAGGGGATTCAATTTAATTTATATTAACACTGTTTATAACAAATCTTAAAACCTCAAATATTAAGGAAATCAGACAAAGTGATGAAGATGAGAAAAACAATAAACTAAATGAGAGTTTAGTTCACAGGAAATTAGTCTGCCTTTGTATCTCGTAGATTTCACCTTTTATAGGCAAAGTAAAATATCTTGAGCACAATACCTTGATGTGATAGAATACTGTAGAGTGGTATAAAAAGTCCAAGTAACGAGTAACCTCTGTTACAACATTAAATGCTTTATATATCCTCATATGTAATCATCATTGCTTTTAAGATATTTTGACACTCTCGATGACAATGGCTATAGAAAAACCTATAACATTTATTTTGGCCTTTGTGGCTCGTTTTACTACTTTTTCTCCAATCCACAACTCCTCTGTCGATTCCCTATTACTATAGGATAATTTCCTATGTCATTACCTTATAAGTGTCTCGAGCTTGTATTTCGCTCGACGACACCTACAATTAGTAATATGATTTATTCTTTAAAATATTGTTGCTCTCCTCCTTAAAAACATAAGCAAAAACTTTTCCAAACTTTCTACCTTACCCCATGATTTTATGAAAGGGCTATTCTTAAATAATATAATTTAAAAACTCTTATACTAAATGGAATATAATGGTATTTAAGTATTTTTTTCTTCTTCTTTTAAACCACGTTGGTATAATATTATCCGTTTTAAATCAGACTCTCAAGATTTTGTTTCATAAATCCGCGTTTCAATACTTAGCGATATGGTTCATCACATGATCAGCCTTTTATTTATGTTATTGCAATAGAAGATATATATGTATGCATGATATAAATATGATAATGATATATTAAGTATTGGAGACTTATGCCCTGTTTGGTAGCTGGTCTGGTCTGGTCCAATTTGGTCCAGTACGGTACAGTCTGATCTGGTTTGGTCCCTGAACTGAAAATTTGTTTGGTAAGCGGTCTGGTCTGATGGTCTCGATCTGAGAAAAATGAAATCAGACCATTTATAAATACATTTTATTTAATTTATTATTTATTTATTTATTTATTTTTATTTTATTTATAAATATATTTTATTTAATTTTATTATTTATTCATTTAATTTTATTAATTTATAAATATATTTTATTAATTTATTATTATTATTATTATGTATTATTTAATTCATTTAATTTATTATTCATTATTTTGATTATTTTTATTAATTTATAAATATATTTTATTATTTATATTATTATTTATTATTTATTATTATATATTATTTAATTCATTTTGTCTGGTTTGTTAGGTGATTTGTGTCTCAAAATTCTGATTTTGATTACCAATTTTTGGAATCAGATCAACTTGACCCAACAAAAAACTGGGTCCAAAAACACTTTCTTTGATTCAATTTGATCTCATTTGATTTGGGTCGAATTTTTGAGACCAAGTCAAAATAAACATGGTCTTGTTTCTAAAAATCAAATGAATCCGGAAGAAAACAAACAGACCTTAGAGTAGGTATTATGGTGGTTGGGCCTGTACTGTTTAGCATTTCAATTACTTTATCTTCAAAGCTTTAGCTTGCAGCCACAAAAAATACCAAAAAGAAGAAAAGTGAAGTTAAAAAAGAAAAGAAAAGAAAAATGAGAAAAGACACAGAGATATTTTAGTAATGAGCAATAGGACCCTCCAATCATTCATTTCTTCATCATCATCATCCTCTTCCCTCTTGAAATTAAAAATATATCTCAATTATTTATATGTCAAAGTTTTAGTGGATGGAGATGTTTCCTCGTTTTTCAGCTTTTTGTATCTTCTGACAGATTGAAACCTCTCTCAAACACTTGTTTTTATTTATATTTTATTATCACAAAATTCATGAGCAAAGATACATCTACGTCTCTCTTTTTCTAAAGTTGTTTGCAGATTAACAAATTTAAGGAGGGGCTTCATCAGTCTGGAAAAGGAGGGTCAAATCAGTGAAGTTCCATTCTTCTTATCTTTTCCCAGGTACTTTGAGTGAAATATCTCACAAATGGATCACAAAGAACATGTATGTATATGAATTAATCATATTCATTCAAGTCAGTACTCATTCCTTTTACAGGAGAGAAAATTCATGAAAAAGAGAGAAAAGAAAGTGATAATTGTGTGGATATATGAGTTAATAAAGATGGGTATCTTTTTCTCAGCCTTTATAGGCCCATCTCTTTCTCTATGTTCTTTCCTTTTCAAATGTCAGAGAGATAGTGCAAAGATGAATTCATCAGTCTGACAATTAAAGGGTTGTTTGCGTATACATATATATATATATATACAGAGAGAGATAGAGAGATCAATTTGTGGAGAGAATCATGGCCGGGTAAGGCATTAGACAACTCGTGATGTATTATGCTCATGTATTAACCTAAGCATGTGTATCTGCATGGTCATCAAGTCTATCTATCTATCTATGTCCATGTTTTTGGAGCATATATATATATATATATATATCTTGTTTCACTGCAACCAAAATTCTTCTTGCTTTGCAGATGCTGATGGGGCACGTGCACAGTACTACTCAGATTTACATCACGAGGTACCAATCATATAAACATGTACTAGTAATGTAATTAAAGCAAATTCTCAGCAAATTTCAAAGTAATACGTTTTCCAATTTGTAATTATGAAGATTTCAATTCCATTAAGAGTTTGTAGTTCTTACATTAACATGTATATATTCGTACATGGTTCATGATTACCTCCTAATTTTCCCTTCATTTTCTTCCAGGATTGAACTGAAAAGTGTACTAGAAAATCCTCAAATGGGTTGAATGTGTCACACTGTATTGGACGTGAAGGGAAGTTTGTTTTCAGTGATATAAGAGGCACATATAGATATATATACTATTCATATTCAGATTTCGACTATATCTATGGCAACCTACTTTCAGGGAAATTCTGATATCCAAGGTGATGGGTTACAGACGCTGATTCTCATGAATCCTGGCTACGTTGGATACTCTGACACACACTCTCACCCACCCCCCAACCCCAACTTCACTAATTCACCTCACGCGCCACCCATTCAAACCCCACAACTTGTCGGTATCCCACTCGCCGCCACTTTTCCCGCTTCATCACATGATCCCCACCAGCACCAACACGAATTTTCAGCATTCCACGATTTGATTTCCCGCGTTCACTACAATGTATACAACTCAATTGAGCCATCGGAGGGGGCATCACGCGCCAAGCAGGGACTGTCTTTGAGCCTCTCCTCGCAGCAACCACCATATGGGTCATACAGAGCTGAACGTGAAGTAGTTCCTTCCCAGGCCATGGAGCCCACAAGCAACAATGTTGTCGGGGTCTCGAATGGTACTAGTACTAGTGTAAGCGGAATGCAGAGTGTGGTGTTGGGATCCAAGTATTTGAAGGCGGCACAAGAGCTACTTGATGAAGTTGTTAGAGTTGATGAGGCTCGAGCTCTCAACAATGAATCCGCCAAAGGGACTTGTACTAATACTCATGATCAGCACAACATCAGAACTGGAAAATTGTTGGCCGGAGGAGGAGGAGGAGCCACCAACTCGAAAGACGGTGCTCAGCTTACAACGGTGGAGAGACAGGAAATTCAGACGAAAAAGGCAAAACTTGTCAACATGCTTGATGAGGTATATATATATATATATAATCAACTACACCAACATTTTTATAAGTAGTTACTATCCAGTTGTGTTGGTGATGAATTTGTTGCCATACCTCAAGCTGAAATGATGGTGTGATTTGAACGTAATTTGTTTTTAATCAAACTAGTGTTTTAAGATGAAATTATATATGCCAAGAAGACTTGAATTTGAATTGTCTTTTGACAAATTCAATAGGATGTGACTTTCTTTTGATCGAACACTTATTTCAGTTGTAATTATAAAAGTGTATATTTTTCAAACACAGTAATTAAATGAATCTATTAATTTTAGTTGTTTAAGTAATTTGTTCATATACAAATGCATATTATATAAGACAACAATTTTCCTTTCAACATAATTTTCTTCATTGGATATTCTATTAAGCTCTTTTTTTTCCCATTCAAAAAAGTCTACACGTACATCCAAAGTTGAGTATTAGTGCCTCGAACAATTATAGTCCCGTTTTAGTGAATTTGCTATGGAGGCTAGCTGATTTACTGATGTAGGAATCGATTTTCTACCATGTTGATTTGAGGCCTTTTGTTTTTAAATTATTGGGATTTGAAGGTGGAGCAAAGATACAGACAGTACCAGCATCAAATGCAAATTGTAATATCTTGGTTTGAGCAAGTATCTGGAATTGGATCAGCAAAAACATACACAGCTCTGGCACTAAAAACAATTTCAAAGCAGTTCCGGTGCCTCAAAGACGCCATTACTTGCCAAATAGGAGCAGCGAGCAAGAGCTTAGGGGAAGAAGATTGCTTTGGAGGTGGGAAGATAGAGGGTTCAAGGCTCAAGTTTGTTGATAATCAGCTACGCCAACAAAGAGCTCTACAACAGTTGGGAATGATCCACCATAATAATGCTTGGCGACCTCAGAGAGGATTGCCTGAGCGCTCCGTTTCTGTTCTTCGTGCTTGGCTCTTCGAGCACTTCCTCCACCCGTAAGCATTACCAATATCTTTATTCAAATTCAATTTTATGTACCTGTTTTAATTCAATCTTTGTTTTGTTACTCAATTTTCTGCAAACTGGTATTCAGTTATCCCAAGGATTCCGACAAAATCATGCTAGCCAAACAAACAGGACTTACTAGAAGTCAGGTACGCAACATATGGTACATTGATTCTTAATACTTGGGTTTTCTTCAGGGAGGATGAAGTTCGTCCTCATCATTTATGTGATCCAATATAGTTTGGATTCAGTGCTAAAAAAATTCAAAGAAGAATAATAGACATCCAATCCATATATAAGAAAAAAAGAATTGTCCTTGATTCCTTTTTTGAAAGATTTTAATCACGTATTCAAATTATATTTGACCACATCAGCATGAAGAACTAACTTCATCCTCCCTAGAAAGGACTCCTAGTATTGTCGAGGAAGAATATGAATAGTGGTAATGAATTGCAGGTGTCTAATTGGTTCATAAATGCGAGAGTGAGGCTGTGGAAGCCAATGGTAGAAGAAATGTACAATGAGGAAGTGAAGGTACAAGAGCAGAATGGATCAGAGGACAAAACAAGCAAAAGCCAACATATGGGTGATTCATCGTTAAACTCCAATGCTTCCCAAGATATGGAAAATCAGAATAGAAGTTCAAAGGCGAAACAAGAGAATGCTAGAAACACCAACACTGAAATGTCATCAATTACAGCCTCAACCTCTCCCACTGGACTAAATATGCGAAACCAGACTGGTCTGTCACTGATTGGAGCATCAGAAACGGAACGCAGTGCACAAGCCTGTCCTAAAAGACCTAGGAACATTAAAATGTTGCAGACGTCTATTAGTGCTTCGTCAATGGATGAGCAGGTGAGTATGAAATTCGGCAATGAGAGGCAGAGCAGGGAGAATTTTACTTTAATGGGAACCCCTACAAACTTAATGGGAGGATTCGGTTCATACCAAATTGGCGAAATCACAAGATTTGGTAGTGAGCAACTCCCTGCAGCCTACTCGGGCAATGCTTTTTCGCTGAGTCTTGGTCTCCCACATTGCGATAACCTATCCTTGTCAGCTACTCATCAAAATTATCTCCCTAACCAAAACATCCAATTGGGAAGAGGAGTAGAAATGGGCGAAGTCAATGAGTTTGGCACTATAAACTCTCCCACTTCTTCTCACTCCCCATCCATTTATGAGAACATCAACATCGAGAACCGCAAGAGGTTTGGAGTAGCACAGTTATTGCCGGACTTTGTGGCCTTATAAACTTAAGAGGCAAATGGTGAAGAAGAGGCAGAGGGAAAATGGAAGCACCTTCAAGGTCTAAGGGTCCTCCTCTATTGGTAGTGTAAAAAGAAGTAAATTTGCATAGATACACATATACTTATATTATAGAAAGCTTAGGATTGTAGAAGATTTGGTTGAGGATTGTATATTAATTTTGTTACTTCTGCTGATGGATATATGGATTGGTACAAGACTGTAAAGCATTGGTGATGCTGGGGTAAAGATTTGATTATATATTGCTCTTAAATGACTATATATGCATTTTACAGTCTTATTTGAAAAAATATTTATAAGAAGGTTTCTTAATTCTTGTCATATCTTTATTGTGACATCCCATATCGTCCGGGTATAGTGATGGTGAAGTGTTTATAAGTAAGGCACGTGCCGTCTCCAATTGATACTAGGGTATTCATTTTGGTTCCTAGCTCCAAGTTGGGCAAAGTTGGAGAATTGAAGAATCACATTGACATGTCAAGAACATATATAAGATGTGAGAAAGAAAAAGGTACGGTGGAAGAGTCATTAAAATGTGCAAGAAACAATTGAGTGAGTAGGGTTGATATTTTGTTTGGTTCATAGCTCCTCTCACTTGTCTTCAACATTGATCTAATCTATTACTAATCTAGTGATTTTCTCGTGTGAAGAATGAGTATAAAAATGACACACACACACACATATATATATATATATATGTATGTATGTATTAAAAGATTTCTGTGATTGTGAGCTGAAGCATAAAATGTTGGCCTCACTATACTTGTCTCAGATCATGGTTGGTTACAGGAGTTTTCTGAAACTCCAGCCAGCTAGTAGTGAAAAAATGGAGTTAACCAACTGCCCCAAAGGCTGCAAGTTTTCTTGAGGGATGAAATTGCCATAGATTTATGAATAGTCTTAAAATTAAGGGTTAATAGCAAAAAAACCCCATTAAAGTGCTTGAAAATCTCACTCTACAAACGTAGGCTTATATATATATATATATATATACATATAGACAACAGGTAAAGAAAACTTTATGGATCTGACTTTATAGTACTTCTGCAGTTTGCACTATCACTATGAAACATATCATTTCAATTGATGTTGCACACTTCTGCAACTTCAACAATTAGTTTATTATGATGTCTTCTGCAACTTCAACAATTAGTTTATTATGATGTCTTCTGCAACTTCAACAATTAGTTTATTATGATGTCTTCTCTTCTAGAAGAGTGTAAATTTATTTATTGGACGAGAAAATTTAGCATCAGTTCACACTATAGTTTCCACAAATCCTCAATCCCAGTCTTCTTTTAATCTATTCTCATAATTTGAAAATCATTACCTCATCTTCCTTTCCGGTTTAGAATGAACAATTTGAGTTGATGGAAGAAAACAATAATTAATTTGAAGATATATATATATTGTTAGAAAAAATAATGCTTTGATAATATGATAAGGATAAAAGATAAAGAATACAATAAAGAGAATAATGAATAGGGCAAATTTCAGTGCCACCCCCTCAAGTTTGACATTATTTTAACCATAAATAAGTTTTGATTCTAACTTTCACTCACACTCCATATTTAAAAAGTCAAACTCAAAATGACACTTTTGCCTTCATTTTGTTTTATACAAAAGTTGTTCTCTCTCTCGATCACTTTCCATCTCTACAAATATAATATATATATTACAAAATTACTTTCTCTTTCTACTACCACTTTCCCTCTCTACAAATATGTATATATAACAAAAAACATAAATATTTATTGTTTTTAGCAATTCTTATTTATCTTTTAGCAATTGGCTGAATTTTGGGCTCATTCAGTTTTTTAGAAAAATGGAATAACATCTTAGGCTCATTCAGTTTAAGTTCTCCAATTTTTCTATTTTCAAATATAACATTGGACTTCAAAAATTTTATAGAATTTCTCTATTTACAGTTTTTAGATCTTTACTCTAGAGGTATTATTATTAAGATTCTCTTCTTGTGCTTCTTTCTCTTTCTTCTTCTGAGTATTCCTCAAAATTCCTAAAATTGCACTACCAACCCAAATCATTTTTTTTTTCCTGTTGGACTTTAAGGCTATATAGTTTCAATTTAATCAAGGTAAAGGTCAAGAAACACCCCAAACTATTGAGGTTTTGCAAGAAACTCCCCTAATCTAACCCCCCCTTCCCCCTCCAAAAAAACCTTTACCCCTATCTGTCATATGAAAATATACTTTCATCCCCTTCTATTTTACTAATTACACTTCCATCATTTATTACAAAATATATATATTACGAAAATTACAATTTAATTTTTTATATATAAAATTTGAAATAAACATATAAAATTCAAAACAAACATATAAAATTCAAAAAATATATATATAATTCATAAAAAATATATAAAATTTGAAAAAAACATATAAAATTCGAAAAAATATATAAAATTTGAAACAATATATAAAATTCGAAAGAAACATATAAAATTCGAAAAAAAACATATAAAATTCGAAACAAATATATAAAATTCGTAAACAATATATAAAATTCAAAAAACATATAAAATTCTAAAATATATATAAAATTCATATATATATATATATATATATATATATATAAAGTGTGACTGAAGTTTAAGTGGACAAGCCTCAGAGTCATTAGTCAAGGTAACAGATCATCTTCAGCTATCTGCAGAGCTATTTCAAGGGCCACAATGGTGACACATGTCCCACGATGGTGACCGAAATCGGAATCGAACCGATACTTTATTAAAATATTTTAATCAAAATTAAATATATTAGTATTTGGATCAAAATTAACGGTTCGGTTCCGGTTTTCATTTTTAAAGAACAGAAAGTATCGGTTCGATTCTGGTTTCGGTCGAAATCGAAAGTGAACTGCACCGTTAATATATTAATATTTAAATCAAAATTAACGATTCGGTTCCGGTTCTCATTTTTAAGGAACCGAAAGTATCTATTCGATTCCGGTTTCGATCGAAATCGGAAGCGAACCGGACCATGTGCACCCCTAGATTTGGGTACCAAGGGACCCTTTAATCGGTATAGTCAGTCGATTATTTTTTTTATTTTGAATTTTATTTTGTATAATTTTGATTAAAATATTAATATATTTAATTTCAATTTTTATTTTATATAATTTTGATTAAAATATTATTTATATAATTTTGATTTTATATTTATTTGTAGAGAGGAAAAATGATAGTGATGGAGAGAGGAAAGTGGTAGAGAGAGAAAAAAATAAGTGTTGAAGAAAACATTATGAGAGAAAATTAGTAGGGCATGTGTCACCATCGTAGCCCTTGAAATAGCTCTGCAAAGAGCTAGAGATGATCTGTTACCATGGCTAATGACTCTGATGCTTGTTCATTTAAACTTCAGTCACACTTTATATATATATTTGAATTTTATATATATATTTAGAATTTTATATGTTTTTTCAATTTTTATATATTGGTTACAAATTTTATATGTTTTTTTTCGAATTTTATATATTGTTTCAAATTTTATACTCCCTCCGTCCCACAATAGTTGTCAAATTTGGACTTTTTAACATTATATTGATCTGAGTTGACTAATGTGCAATTTTCAATTTTGCCCTTAATGATATAGTATTATGGTGGAGTCCGATATTTGTTTAAAGTTAGTGGAAGAATGGTAGGTGGGGAAAGTGGAAGGTTAAATTATATTGGAATTCGAACTGGTTAAGTATTTTGGGACAAGTAAAGTTGCAATAGTGACAACTAATATGGGACAGATGTAGTATATTTTTTAGAATTTTATATATTTTTTTACGAATTATATATATATTTTCGAATTTTATATGTTTGTTTCGAATTTCATATGTTTATTTATAATTTTATAAAAAAATCAAATTGTAATTTTTGTAATATATATTGTAATAAGGGGTGAAAGTGTAATTAGTAAAATAGAAGGGGCAAAAGTGTAATTAGTAAAATTTCTTTTTTGAATTCTGCAGGGGATAGATTGGGGAGTTTTGTGCCACTTTGAAATATTAGAGAGGTTAGTTGGGAGAGAGTATAATTTGGAGAATTTGTTTCCCTTTACCCTTTAATCAATTATTGAATTGCATATCATAAATATTAGATTTATATTGAATATATAACACATTTTACTTTTTTGAATACACTGAAATGATCTTCAAAATTTAATTTTTTGGAACCATGGCATTAAATTCAAACTACAGTTTCTCCTGGCATCTTGTGATTCAATGTAAAGCGCACATATTTCACCTCATAGAACATGATTATCCAACCAAATAGCTGCTAGCTTCAGCCATTAGCAATTTTTATAAAAAAAAAAAAACCAATTAATGACTCTTAATTTAGCAATTCTTATTTATTTTTTAAAATTCCTGAGTTTTCCGTACAAAGAAAATTCTTTGTTCAGAAAAATAAATAAGAATTCACATAATTAATTGGGCTTTTTCTTAATTGAATTCACAAAAAATAAATAAATGAATTCTAATTTATTTTTTTTAAAAAAAACATAAGCCCATGATGTTATATATATATTTGTAGAGAGAGAGAGAGTAGTTTTGTAATATATATATATATATATATATATATTACAAAAGTACTTTTTTTTTTCTCTCTCTCTCTCTCTCCCACTTTCCCTCTCTACAAATATATATATATATATATATATATATATATATATATATATGGGAAAGTGATAGAAAGAGAGAAAATAACTTTTGTATAAAAAAAATGAGGGAAAAAATGTCATTTTGGGTTTACTTTTCAAACATGGGGTGTGAGTAAAAGTTAGAATCAAAACTTCTATTTGACTGAAATAGTGTCAAATCTGAAGGGGTGTCACTGAAATTTGCCCTAATGAATATGAAACTATATTGAACTGTATTATGAAGTATATGAATTACAATAAAGATGACCCTTATATATATATGGGAGAATGTGTGGTGAACAAGTAAACTTGGTGTAGGGGACAAGTCAATTTAATTTAGATAGGAGAGTGGAGAACAAGACTGACGCCGGACAGAATAGAGATTATTCTGCAGGCTAGCGCAACGGGTAATTTGCAAGAAAGAAAAGGGAGAAATTATTCGACCCAAAATTCAGAGAACACTCTGAAATTTAATAAAATTCTTAATATTCAAAACTGATTTAAAACAACCCACAAGCCGGGTTTAAATAGCTGAAAATCAAGGATTTTACCAAAAATAGCAAAACTCTAAAAGTCTTACCAAAACGAAACAAGGAAAGAAATCAAAAGATTACCAAAAATCTGGCCCAAATCGGGTTCAGAATCAATTCCTAATTGACAAATATAAAATTACCCTAAATAGCAAAAATTAACTAAAAATAAAGATTTGAAAAAGAAAACAGCATATCACAATTTCCTGCCATCCTTGCGCTGATCCTCCTGCATCAGTCACCCCGGGTTGGAAAGAACTCGTCCTTGAGTTCACAGCAGCATCAACAGAATCCGCAAAACAAGGACTCAGGTGTTTCACATTAAAGATATCAGGTGTTTTCAAGTGACTAGGGAGACACAACCTGTATGCGTTGTCATTAATCTTCTGCAATATCTCACAAGGTCCAATATTCTGCTCCTTAAGCTTATTATACTCGCCAACAGGGAAACGATCACGAGTTAATACAACCCAAACAAAATCACCAACATCAAAAAGTACCTGACGATGATGATTGTCCGCTCGAGTTTTATACTTGGCATTGCGCTCGTGAATGGCCAGTTTCACTTGCTCATGGATGCCTCGAAGATGTTGGCCATTAGACGACGGAGACATCGGCTGATTAAATGCAGAAGGAGACATCATAGAGATTGACGAGGGAGAACCCTTCTTTCGGACAACGTCTTTAGAGACTACATTCTCGCAACTGCCACTGTCAATAATCATCTTGCAGACTTTGTCGGCCATGGTGCAGGTTGTATGGAAAACATTGGTTCTCAACCAATCATCTTTGGAATCGCTTCTAGGAGTCAAGAGGCTCTTAGGAATGACCAGAGTTTCATGGCCGTCCCCATACAACACATCATCATCTCCTTCTGTGTCATACATTGGCTCTCCAATGAAAGTATCGGTTTTCAACCAATCATCTTCGGAATCAGAATCTTCCGAAAATATTGGCCATAACGGTGGATACAGATTTTCGAAGGTGGAATTGTCGGTATCAGAATCTTCCACATCATGATTACCGATTTCCTGCGCCACCAGGCGCTGGGTTAACTCTGCCACTTGCCGCTGCAAATCCTCAATCATAATATCCTGAACGTTACGATCACGGTGCGGGACTTCCTCAATCGGAACCTGCCCACGATGACCACCACGACCACGACCACCAGCCATTGAAAACTGATGAAAATACCGCCTCAGGAAGATGCTGAGCTCTGATACCAATTGACGTCGGAGAGAATAGAGATTATTCTGCTAACGGGTAATTTGCAAGGGAAAAAGGGAGAAATTCGACCCAAAATTCAGAGAACACTCTGAAATTCAATAAAATTCTTAATGGTCAAAACTGATTTAAAACAACCCACAAGCCGGGTTTAAATAGCTGAAAATCAAGGATTTTACCAAAAATAGCAAAACTCTAAAAGTCTTACCAAAACGAAACAAGGAAAGAAATCAAAAGATTACCAAAAATCTGGCCCAAATCGGGTTCAGAATCAATTCCTAATTGACAAATATAAAATTACCCTAAATAACAAAAATTAACTAAAAATAAAGATTTGAAAAGGAAAACAGCAGATCACAATTTCCTGCCATCCTTGCGCTGATCCTCCTGCATCAAAGACAATATAAAATGGGTTGAGCCTAGCTATCTAGATGGGCTTAGGCCTTTATATATTCTAACACCCCCCTCAAACTCAAGTTAGGAAATAAGAAACCAACTTGAGTTTGGAAACTAATTCTTGAAAATCTGACGTCGAACGGGGTGTTATTTGACTTCACGACGAACGGGTGATTCTGATTCTGAGTATAAGGCGAAGATCAATCGAGAAAAGAGACGATTATTGATCAATGACAAGATTAGATTTTCTCTTTAGATGAGAAAATAAGATCGAAAAAACCCAAAACGGGTCTGATTGAGATTTTCCTGTGAAACGAGAAAATAAGATGGTGAGTACCCAAAATGGGTCTGATTCCCTAAACTGATGAGATACCCTAAACGGGTTTGATTCCCTAAACGGATGAGATGATGAAAGTATAAAAATGGGTCTGATTCCCTAAACGGATGAGATGATGAAAATACCCAAAATGGGTATGATTCCCTAAATGGATGAGATGTTAAAAGTACCCAAAATGAGTATGATTCCCTAAACGGATGAGATGATGAAAGTACCCAAAATGGGTAGAGAGCGAGTCGGAGAAAGCCGACTAGGGTTTTGTTCATGATGAGAACAACAATGCTGGCACGGATGCGTAAAGATGAGTAATGAAGATATCAAAGTTAAATTTCGCAAAAATGACTGTACGGTTGCTTCTGGATCGATCCAATTCGTTGAAATCGACTACTCGTTTGTTCAAATTAGAGTTAAAACGGGTCCGGAATGACCAAAATAGTGACGAAGGGCAATCTGGTGATTTTACAATATCTGATGATGTGAAATCTACCTGTGTGACATGTGGCAGCTTCTAGTAGAGACATGTGTCAGGTTCTGAGTGGAGACATATGGCAGTGCTGATAAGTCAAATTATCGCAAAAATCTCTCCAAAATATCGTACCGCCAAAATCTCCTCAAATTATCGGAAAAATATCATCAAATCTGATCACGTGTTCGCAGAGAGTAGTTTTAAAGAGGACTCCTTGAGGATTATGAAAGCAATGATTAAAGAGGACTTGAGTTTGAGATTCGTTAGAGGAAGAACACTTAGGTTTCTTCAGCAGGCCATCGAAGGCAGAATCAGAAAGCGCGAACCTTGCCAATGTCGACCAAGGACAGATGTGTTTTTGTGTGTGTATGATTGTGTGTGTGAGAGAGAAAAACTCTAGACCAAGGACTGTATATATTGTGTTTGAGAAGAGGAAAAAACACAGTGATCTTGTAGCCTTGTAGGTAGAGCTGGCAATTCCTGTCAACGGGTCGTGTTCGGGTCGAACCCGAAATGACACGAACACGAAATGGCAAAACCCTAACACGACAAGATTAATAATCGTGTCGAAGTTATTAAACACTAATACGACCTGTTTTTAAACAGGTAACACGACACGACCCGTGTAACCCGTTTAAAATAACATGTCGTGTTAGGTTCAACCCGACTCGAAAATTTTGACATATTTTTAAAAAAAAAAATTGACATAATAATACAATCAACAATTTAGAACAATTTAGATAAGTCAAAAATATAAATATAAATATAAAATTACAAATCACTTCAATAAAATATAAATCAACTTTACAATGTTTCATTCTTTTGATTATACAAAAAACTGATTATAAATCAATTTCCTTCTCCAAGCTTATCACCAAACAAAACCAACTATCCTTGTTTCGTACTTTTTACATTTGATACCTAGATAAAAAAAATAAAATAAAATAAAAAAAGATAAATGCTTTCAGTCATTAACTTAAACAAAAAAAATATAAAAATTAGAAAAAAAAATTAACTAAACAAATAATTTTTCTCATTCAAGGTCAATATAACATACCAGAGTTAGTTGAAGAAAATATTAATTGAACACATCTTCATTATTGAAATTGAAAACAGACTTAATATAACCCAAATATTGTCCATTAAGATTGGGTCAAGACTTCATGTACCTAACTATCATGTACAAATGCATCATAAGAACTGCATAAGGCTGAAGCCAAAAAAAAACAAAGGATTGAAGCGCTTATATTTAATTTAAGTACTGTTTGAAGTGGGCAAGTGATGATTTGAGCAACGATACCTCCGCTAGCTCCGGCAAGCCCAGTCAAAGTATTGAATGCTTCTAACAAAACCAATAGTCAAGTAAGTTGAAGTTAACGCTTGAAAAAACCGAAATATATATATATATATATATATGCCGGAGTCGAGAAAAAGAAATAAAGATGAAGAAGTTGTTTATTCATAATAAGATTAGGCAGATTTAACTATGAATACACATAAAGATGAAGAAGTTGTTTCATGAGATCTACTTCATTGCCCAAAACACATTTTTAATTCAATTAAACATATCATCTCTATAAATATAATAATAATAATAAAATGAATGAAATCAAGCTGGGAGGAGCTTATAACTTACCTCTGCAAGTTAAAACTATTAACCTTGGAGTTGGTATTGGACATGGTTAGTATAATATGCACTTCCAACATTAGCTTTAAGCCTTTTTGAGTTTCTGGCTCTCTTCAACTGCCTGCATATATATATATATATATATATCTGTGTGTGTGCATACATATAGTCAGTACTTATCAACATAAAAGTCATAATTGTATTAGGTGTAGTATAGTGCATGAGTAGCGTGCTTTGTTTGTTTAATTGCATGCTATAATGAAACGACAACAACTGCCGTTTTTCTGATTTTGAATCCCTATCATGACTTAGGTTGAACACCAGAAAAAGGTTTAAGTACCTATGTTGATTTTATTTTCAAAGTCTAAAACTAGGGTCTAAATCATTTGCCCATTAAAATTTCACAATTCTACAATTCTACCTTCCAAAGTAGGAACAACATATTTAATACCACTACACAAAACAATTGATCCCAAAGCCAACAAAAATAGGACAAGCCAAAGCTGGAGAAGGCAACAAATTAAAAAGATTAAAAGTTGACATCTTTAGTAAAAAAAGTAAGCTTATACAAAGATAATCAATATCTAAGAAGACTAAATATAGTGATAATAAAATACAAATCATGATTATATCTGCACAAACAAAAGGGTTACCTCCAAGCATGTTATCTATAAGACTATCCATCAAAATCCACCAAAAAGAGCATTCACTTGGTTCAATGAAAAAGGCATAATGAAAAGCTGCACAAAACAACTAATCCCAAAGCCAACAAAAGTAAGACAAGCCAAAGCTGGATAAGACAACAAATTAAAAAGATTAAAAGTTGACATCTTCAGTAAAAAAAGTAAACTTGTACAAAGATAATCAATATATAAGAAGACTAAATATAGTGATAATAAAATACAAATCATAATTATATCTACACAAACAAAAGAGTTACCTCCAAGCATGTTATCTCTAAGACTCTATCCATCAAAATCCCACCAAAAAGAGCATTTATTTGGTTCAATGAAGAAGGCATAATCAAAAGAAACGTTGTATCATAGTAGCACCAAAAAGTAGTTCCAAAAAAGGTTTCACTTGAGAAAGAGCTGAAAAGGCACAAACAATATAACTAATTAAATATATATTTTTTAGTATAAATTTAATTATATATTAGCATTATTAGTACCTTATTGACCATTAACAACACAAGTGTTCACTTGTACTAAAGGATTGTTCTCTTCACTACGCAAAGTTAAATCATCAAACTCAACAATAAGTTCATCCAATTGAAGTTGCGCGCTCTCTTCATTTCAAACACACAAAAACAAATTAATATAAAAACTAACAAAATCAAATTTATTTTAGACAGTGATAAGAGAAATTTTGACGACTACCTTTAAAATTAAACAACCAATATTTAGTGAATACCAAAGCCTCCACATTCTTAGGTTTAAGAGAGCTACGAAATTGATCGAGAATTTGGCCACCAATACTAAAAGCAACCTCGGAAGCAACTGTAGACACCGGAACACTTAATACATCGCAAGCAATGCAAGAAAATATGGGATACCTGGATTGATTAGTCTTCCAATAGGCAAACACATCAAGATCCATTTTTCTATCAATCTTTAGTTCATCCAAATATAATTCCAATTCTGATTTTTGACCACTGTCAAACTCATCACTTTCAAAACTATCAAATTCCTATATAAAAAGTAAATGAATAAAAGTAAGCAATCCCATACATATTTTGCAAGAATAATAGTTCAAATAGTTAGAATAAATTAATTATAAAATAAATTTAAATTACCTGCATGATATCTCGACTCTCTTTTGATAAAATAGCCTCCTCTGTTTCATGAGAATCATTCCCAGCTTGTTGTGGAGATAATTTTGTGTCTTGATGCAGTAGACCACCATGCATATACTCATTAAAAAGTTTATACAAGTTGTCCCATACTCTTTGGCTCTCTATAGAGTTATCACCATAGATCTTACTATAACTAAAAGCCACAAATCCAAGCTTGTAACGAGGGTCTAAAATTACAGCAATAGCAAGTATCATGCTGAATTCTGACCAATACTTTGCAAACTTCGAGTACATTTGATTGACCATGGTAGACAAGAACAAATTTGGACTGTTCTTTTCAGTTAGCAATTTTCGTTGAACTAAAAACACCGCTGGAAAATACAGATTTGTTGTGGCATATTTTGTTCCAGAAAAGACTTTGGTAACATTATAAAACTTTCCCAAGAAGTTGCATATCTTTTGTACTTTGCTCTATTCCTTAATAGAGGGACAAAACTTATAATTTGAATCACTTAGTGCCATGTGACAAAATGCACAACGATAATAAATTACAGACTCAATCATCATAAATGTAGAATTCCATCTTGTAGAAACATCTTGCCTCAAACCTTTCTTAGAATCTAAAGAGACATGAGAGACACATTCAAAAAACTTTCGTTTTCTCCCCGGAGAACCTTTAACATACTTAACACTTTCACGAATCTTAATGACTGATCCATCAATTTCTTTTAACCAATCTTGCACAATTAAGTTTAGTATATGAGCACAACAGCGAATATGGAAGTACATACCACCACTCAACAATGCATCATTCAAATTTAATTGACACTTCAACATGTCAACAAATGCAGTATTTGAGAAAGCATTGTCCAATGTGATTGAAAACAGTTTATTCTCAATCCCCCACTCGGTTAACAATGTGTAAACTTTTTCATTATTGGTCACACCATTGTGCGGTGATGGCATGTAGCAAAAGTTCAAAATTCTTTTCTGTAAATTCCAATCATCATCTATAAAATGGGCAGTGAGACATATATAACCATCAGTGGTTAAAGAAGTCCACAAATCAGATGTCAAACATATTCTACTTTGAACTATTCCTAACAAGTCTTGCAACCGACCCTTTTCATTTTTATACAGCCTTAAGACATCAGCCTTAGTGGTATTTCTACTAATAGACTGAAAATCGGTACATAATTACCGGAATACAGCTTTAATGCCCTCATACTCAATAAATTGAAATGGTAACTCATGCATGATAAAAGCAACAGTTAATATAGTTCACGAAATTTAACAGGATCAAATTGTAATGACTGAGTGGTTAAATCTTAAGATATAAGAAGCTGACATACATCACGTAAGTCCCTTCTAACACACTTATCCATATGTCGCCTCAAATTTCCAGTTTCATATGCACTATTAGCCAAATACACCCTCCTACAATGCTTGCATTTGCATCTTGGCTTGTTGTCAAGTTGAAGATGAATCATCTCAAAAAAGCCCCAAACATTTGACCTCAATCGCTTTTTTCGCTTATTTGCTACCTTTTTCCCTTTGAAAACTTCATTATCTCCAAGAAGCTCTTCAACTTCATCATCACTTTGATCAATATCTTCAGCGTCAATTTGGATTTGAGCAGCTTCCATCTAAAATATTTAGCAAAATAGAAGAAAAAAGAATTAAAAAAATGATGTACAATAAGAACTTGCAACACAATGCATATAACAATTAGCTACACATACACTATGTAAACAAACCTGTTATATTAATACATTTACATCAAAGTGAACAAATCAACAAATAGAAGCATTACAAAAAAATAAAGTCTTAGACTAAATCAATAAACTGCTCCCAAAAATAGGCTTCTTGATATAGATTACTCAAAACTATCAGAGCACTTTAAAAGTTCAGATTCCATTAACCTCCTAAAATGAACAAAAATATAAAAATTACTCAAAATATAGCAATTTAGATAAAATAAAAGTACTAAAAAACTTCAGTTTCGTATTTTTCATCTCATTTCAAGATAATTGAAAGAAATTTTTATACCATACCATCACCTTCAAGTGTTTAGAAAGGACTCATTATTGTTTTGCAAACAATTCTACTATGAGTTCCACATAAAAAATTAGCTCAGAAGTTCACCCAGGAAAATCCCATGATATAACTTTAGCCTCTACTTAGCACAACCTTCTTCCAAAAACAACTTCCAAGGAAACCCAAAACACAAGTGAAGAACAAAATCTAACAACACGTCAATAGATTCAACATTACCATCACTTCTCTAGTAAAAATTGCAGGAATACATGTAGACGTCTTTGCCATATGGCTCCAGCTAAAGTTGAATGGAAAAACCCCAAGTAGTTGAAAATTGATATAAAAGTTTTGCTGGATTAAGCTCAAATATTACCTGAATAGTCACTTACTTCTTTCCATATGCCAGTATCTACAAACCCACCCCACCCCGTATAAATAATGTCCTTCCATGCTACTTGCAGTAGTAGATCTAGAACCAGAGATCTAGCTAGAAATGACTGAGGATTAAGGACTAAAAGCTAATCTGACCTAACCAAATTTATAATCCAATGATGGGAAACAATAATAACTATTGGAGTACAGATGTTAACTTACACTGAATCATTGACCAAAACACAAGAATATTTACTAGAAATCAAGATCTTTGTCCTGTAGATACCACATAATAACTTTTGTGCCAATTCACAAATCAAAGAGTGCTATTTGAGGCCATATAATATATTAACAGATAGGACCAGACAACAAGCAGAGATAAAATATTAACTTCAAAAGAAAGCAACAATTAGTGCAGAAAACAACACGAGGGATCCGGAATAAGGATCTCAAGGAATACTGAAGCAAACCCTGAATAATCTGATAAAATATTACACATGACCCCCCGGTAAATTCCAATACCGTACAAAAATATATATTTATATATAAACTCAATAAAATTTGCACATAATCGTTTTACAAGAAACTTTACAATCAAAACAAAGACCCTTCAATAATGCATCAAATAATGCCCCAAAAGTATAACATAAATAAATAAAATGTAAACATTAAATGAAATTGTTTTAACGAAATCAAAATTAAAACCATAAATAAAGAAGAGCGAACTCAGATGAAGGAAACAAGACGCTTCCACCTAGAGCTTCAAGTGTTGCGAACAAAACCAATAGTGAATGATTTCAAATCTATGAGCGATGTTGAGAGAAACGACGCAAGAGTGATGTTTAGATCTTGGGTTTGAGAGTGAGGTTGAGAGAACGACGCACGATCTAGGGTTTGAGAAGGAGCGAGGTTGAGACAATGGCGCATGAGTGTAAATTGAGACTGTATATGTCATATGTGTGTATGTGTGAGGGAGTATATCAGATTAGGGTTTAGTTAGTGGGGTTTGTTTGGGTATAGGGTTAGGAGTGTCCATTATAGGGTTATGATTGTTTGGGTACAGGTTTAGACTATCCTAGGATTTATAAAATTTTGAAATTTTGTCTTTATTGATATTTTAGATTTATAAAATTAATTAAATATATATAAATCAAATTACCCTAATATTTAAACTATATATATATAATTTAATTGAGTGAAATTGATAAAATTTTCAATTCAAAATAGTTTAATTGAATTAAATTAAGTGAAATTGATAAAATTTCTAATTCAAAGTAATTAAAATTGAGTAAAATTAAGTTCAATTGACAAAATTCTCAATTCAAAGTAGTGAAATTGACTTCAATTGAGTGAAATTCAGTAAATCCCAAAGTCAAAATAGTTTAATTGAGTTCAATTGAGTATAATTGATAAAATTCTTTATTCAAGATAGTGAAATTGAGTTCAATTGAATAAACCCCCAATTTAATGTAGTTTAATTCAATTAGATTAAGTGAAATTGACAAAATCCACAATTCAAAGTAATGAAATTGATAAAATCCCCAATTCAAAATAGTATTATAGTATTTAAATATATAATTTAAATATCGTTAAGTAATTTATCTATTTTTTTAAAAAAATATTATTATTCTATTTTTTAAAAAAGAGATAATTAAGTAATTTATCGATTATATCCTAAATTTAAAAATATTAAATATCATTAGTATTTCGATGCTTGAAATCTAATATAATTGTTTTAAAATTCTTTTTAATAGTCATATAATACTTAAATATATAATTCAAAAGATTTTTATATTTCATATTTATTTTTATACTATATACTACTTTTAAAGCAATTTTGCTTAATTTTAATTATTAATATTGAGACAAATCCATGATCAATAGTATTAGTCAATTCGATAACATCTATTATATAAACTCTCGAATGGAGGATTAAGAAATTCGAGTAATTAGTTAGGAGATCAATTAGACAATATACCGAATAACTGTAACTATATTCAAAGTAGTTTAATTCAATTGAGTGGAATTGATAAATTCCACATTTAAAGTAGTGTAATTAATTGAGTAAATTCCCAATTTAAAGTAGTGATTTTGACTTCAATTGAGTGAAAATAAGTAAATCTTCAATTCAAAGTAGTTTAATTGAATTCAATTGAGTAGAATTGATAAAATTCTCAATTAAAGATAGTGAAATTGAGTTCAATTGAATAAATCATCAATTCAAAGTAGTTTAATTGAATTAAATTAAGTGAAATTGATAAAAAATCCCCAATTCAAATTAGTTTAATTGACTTTAATTGAATAAATTGAGTAAATTCTCAATTCAAAGTAGTTTAATTGAATTCAATTGAATGGAATTGATAAATTATACATTCAAAGTAGTGTAATTAATTGAGTAAATCTCCAATTCAAAGTAGTGATTTTGACTTCAATTTTTTGAAATTCAGTAAATTCTCAATTCAAAGTAGTTTAATTGAATTTAATTGAGTGGAATTGATAAAATTTCCAATTGAATGTAGTGAAATTGAGTTCAATTGAATAAATCATCAATTCAAAATAGTTTAATTGAATTAAATTAAGTGAAATTGATAAAATTCTCAATTCAGAGTAGTGAAATTAGTTCAATTGACAAAACAGTATTATTGTATTTAAATATATAATTCAAAATATTTTCATATTTTATTTTTTATTTTTATACAATATATTCTATTTTTAAAGTATTTTTGCTTAATTTTTATTACTAAGATTGAAACAAGACCATGATCAATTTATTGAGAATTCTTTTTAGATGAATCCAAATTAAATTTAGTCAAATTGAGTTCAAATAATTAAAATATCAATTCCATTTACTCGAATTGAGTTCAATTTAGTAAATCACAATTTAATTGAGTCAAATTGAGTTCAATTTAATAAGATTTAGTAAATCCCCAATTAAATCAAGTCAAATTATATTTAAGTAAATGAAATAAAGTAAATTCTCAATTCAATTTATTCAAATTGTGTTCAAATAAGTGAAATTAAGAAAATTCTCAATTTAATTATGTCAAATTAAGTTTAAATAATGATAATATCAATTCAATTGAGTCAATTTGATTTAATTTAGTAAATTCCCCAATTCAATTGATATAGTATTATTGAAATTTTAAACAATTTTAAGTTAGATAATAAAATTTCAAAGAGTCAAAACAATTTAGGTACTAGAGGCTAGAGCTGGAACAAACTTCAAAGAGTCAAAACAAAGACTAGTTATATATATATATATATATATATATATATATATATATATATATATATATATATATATATATTGGTATTGAAAATTTACCCCAAGCCTAAATAATTAATGAGTCACATTCAAGTAAATAGGTCAACTCGATCTGTTTGACCCGATTAATTATACAGGTCGTGTTCGGGTCCAAAAATTCGACCATTTTAACGCCTCGACCCTTTTATACTCGACCCTAACCCTTTTAAACAGGGTCGTGTTCGTGTCGTGTTCAATTTTGTCAACTCTACTTGTAAGTGCGAGGAAGGAAATAAATGAGATAGGAACGACACAGTTTAGTAGTGGACCTCTTGGTCTAGGGCTTTACACTAGGTGGGTTTATGATCTAGTTGATATGTATATATATATATATATATATATATATATATATATATATATATATATATATTGACCAAAAAAGAATTTGGAGAAGAAAAAACAAAAATTGAGGCAACGATGGCATGAATTTAATTGAAGATTACCGCCCTAGATAGAAGATGGAGTGACATCCCCGGCAGAGACGACACTAAGTGAAAGGAACTACCAAGAACGGATTGGCTCTGATAATATGATAATGGATAAAAGATAAAGAATACAATAAAGAGAATAATGAATATGAAACTATATTGAACAGTATTCTGAAGTATATGAATTACAATAGAGATGACCCCTATATATAGGGAAGAATGTGTGGTGAACAAGTAAACTTGGTGTGAGAGATAAGTCAATCTAATTTAGGTAGGAGAGTGAAGAACAAGACAATATAAAATAGGTTGGGCCTAGCTATCTAGACGGATCTAGGCTTTTATATATTCTAACATATATGATGCATTGATGATAAGAACAAGGAAAATGACAAAAAGCTAAGAAAACTTGTGATACAATATCAATTACTCCCTCCGTTCTACAATAGTTGTTCAATTTTCATTTTTTAACATTTTATTGATTTGGGTTGATTAGTGTGCAATTTTCAATTTTGCCCTTAATGATATAATATTATGGTGGAGTCCGGTATTTGTTTAAAGTTAGTGAAAGAAGGGTAGTTGGGGAAAGTGGAAGGTTAAATTGTATTAAAATTCGAACTGAACAAGTATTTTGAGACAAGTAAAATTGCAATAATAGACAACTAATATGCGTCAGAGTTACTATGTCCCCATTTGGATACCAGTTTGGTCCAGTCCTGTCTGGTCTGGTCTAGTTTGTGTGATGTTCTGAAAGTCTGTTTGGTAAGCGGTCTAGTCTAATGGTCTTGGTTTGAGAAAACTGGAACCACACAATGTTTGGCAAACTGTCTGGTTCCAAACTTCTTTGAACCAGACCATGTTTGACAAACTAGTTTGGTCTTAAATTTCTAGTAAACTGTGAAAATATTGAATATACTTTATATGATGTAATATCCTTAAAACCCACAAAATTAATTTTTAAACATTTGTTAAAGTCTTTTTGAATGATTTTTATTATGTATTTCTTACATAATAATGTTATATTGGTTAAGTAAAAATTTCTTAAAGTATGACTATTGAACTCTAATTACCAAATATAACAACAAATAGGTTTCATACGAGCCACATTTTTTATTATACAGAAATTACAATCACACGAATTTCATAAGTCATGCAATAATATTACATAATAACTTCAACTGTCGATAACGTGCAAATAATGCACTATGATATTTTGGCTTTTAAAAAAAATTATTATTTATCATTTACTATTTACTATTTATTTATTATAATATATATATATTTATTATTATTTATTTATATTATTTAATTCATTTTGTTTATTATTTATTTATTCATTTATTTTTATTTATTTATAAATATATATTATTTAATTTATTATTTATATTATTATTTATTATTGTATTTATTTATATTATTAATTGATTATTTATATTATTATTTATTCATTTATTTATTTATTTATTTTATTATTATATTTATTCTTTTTTTATGTATTATTTAATTCATTTTACTTATTATTTATTTATTTTTATTATTTTTATGTATTATTTAATTCATTTTGCTTATTATTTATTTATTTATTCTTATTTTTATATATTATTTAATTCATTTTGTTTATTATTTATTCATTTATTTTTATTTGTTTGTAAATATATTTTATTAATTTATTTTTTATATTATTATTTTTACGTATTATTTAATTCATTTTATTTCATTTATTTTGTTTATTATTTAATTCATTTAATTCATTAGTTATTATTATGTATTATTTACTTTATTTTGTTTATTATTCATTTTTTTATAAATATAATTCATTTAATTTATTATTTATTCATTTATGTTAATTAATTTATAAATATATTTTATTAATTTATTATTATTATATAATTCATTTTGCTTATTATTTATTTATTTATTATTATTATTTGTATTATTTAATTCATTATTTTTATTTTATTTATAAATATGCTTTATTTAATTTATTATTTATATTATTAATTTACCATTTATTATTATTTATTTATTTTTAAAATTAATTTATAAATATATTTTATTTATTATTTATTATTATATATATTTATTATTATTATTTTTATGTATTATTTAATTTATTTCGTTTATTATTCATTATTATTTTTTTATTCATTTGTTTATATTAATTTTTAAATATATTTTATTTAATTTATCATTTATATTATTATTTTATTCATAAATATATTTTATTTTATTTTATATTTTTATTTATTCATTTATTTATTATTATATTTATTTATTATTATTATTTTTATGTAGTATTTAATTCATTTTATTTATTTATTTTTGTGTTTTGGTTTATATATTGGTTAGATTTTGGATATATTTTGTAACCAGACCAAATAGAACCACCAAAAATTGTGGTCCTAAAAAAGATTATTTTGATTAAATTTGGTCTGGTTATATGTTTTGAGAGCAATGTAAAACAAATATGGTCTTGTCTCAAAAAATCATGATCAGACCAAAAAAATAGGACCATAACCAATAAACAAACATGGCCTATGTATTTGGCTCATGTGGTTATATGCTATTTCGTCTGTTCAATATTTGTGTATTTGACATAAGTTACAGAAATAAGGAAAAATTTGTGTGCATGTTTGATTTACCTTTTGAAACATCAATTAGTAATTTGACATATGAAATGCAAAAAAATGGCTTCTGGAAAAAGGAAAAAGCATATACAAAAACAAAGGAAAGACAACTTGGTATGAGCACGGAAGTCAAGTGAATGAATGATGAAGAGCGTTTTGGGATTTTGAAAGAAACCAATTAAATTGAGTGGAAAATATGAAAGTTGAACACCTATATATATATATGTATATATATATATGTATATATGTATATATATATATGTATATATGTGCACGCGCATCTCTTTACTTTTGTATTCCTTGGTAGGGTGCACAAAGAACCGGTCCGGTGGAACCAAAATTTTATGTTCGGTTTTGATTTTTACTCATTTGGAACGAAACTGAACGAATCGGATTTATATATATATATATATATATATATATATATATTTATTAGTATTATTAAGTAACTTACTATTGAGTAATTGATTCATCTGTTATCATTCTTAAGCATATAATCTTATCTTGATTTTTTTTTCTTAGATTGATCAATCTATCTGTTTGCTAAAGTAGGGTAACTACTGTCAATAAAAAACATATTACTTTTATTTTGTTGAATATGTATTACCATATAGGGATCTTTTGTTTTGGATATTGATTCGAGTCTAACAATACCATAAATCTAACTTCTCTTGCCTTGAATGAGCAATTATGATAGTTGAAAATTTGAAATACTTTATTTAATTTAGTTTATAATTAAATTATTTTTTAATTTTTAAAAAGATGATAGTAGGAACCGGAACTGACTATTTTGAAGGAATAAAAAAAAAGGTTCAGTTCCGGTTCCTACTATCATTGTGAAGCATTCAGTAATAAAATACGTTAAGAAGAAATATGATTTTGTGTATTATTCTCTCTTAGAATTATAATGGGTATTATATCCTATACATAAGGAACTTGTTTAACCCTCCTAAAAAAACCTACGTGACTATTATTTAGTTACCTAACATAATAGGTAACCTAAACATTACGTATATGTAACATAAACCTAAACATTACCTAATATTTGGGTTAATTGCAGTAAGATGGCGGTCAATGCATAAGTTTGCAGAGACATTCCTTGAGCTTTCAAAATTCTTGCAGTGACACCTTTTGGTCCTTGAAAAGTCAAATTTGTCTTTATTTAATTTCAATAAACTCCCCTCCACTATTGAATTTAATCAACTAACCTCCCTTATATCCGAATTGCCTACTATGCATTTCAATTTAATCAACTAACCCCTCCTATGTCCAGATTACCCCATATACTTAGGGATGGCAATGGGGCGGGTCGGGGCGGGTATCACCCGCCCCGTCCCCGTACCCGATTTGTTTTCCCCGACCCGCCCCGTCCCGTACCCGCCAACTCCCCACCCCGCCCTCGCCCCGATTATCTTTATTTTTTTTTGTTTTTTTTTTAAATTTTTTTTTGAATGGTAAGAAATTCACACACCACACCCACAATGTCTCCTAAGAGGCTCGAACTCCTCACCTTCCCAATTTGGGAGTGAGATTATACCATTGCAACACATGTGTGCTGGTTTACGTATTATTTTTCCCCTAAATAACAATAAAATCCCAAAATCAAACATAACTATAAGATATCAAAATCAAACAATAAATCTATATGAAATCAAAATCAAAAATTTCAAAAGCATAATAAATAACTCGTCAATACATGTTTATTCATATATATATATATATATATAGCTAATCGGGGCGGGGAGGGGGTGCCCCATATCCGCCCCGATTATAATCAGGGAATTTTTTTTCGCCCCATACCCACCCCGGTTAGCTAAACGGGGCAGGGCGGGGTGGATAAACGGGGTGGGTTCGGGGCGGGCGGGTTTTTTGCCACCCCTACCTATACTTCTCAATTTCAATCATATTACCTCCCACCCTCAAACAATATATATATATAATTCAAAACAATTATATAAAATTATAAATATGTATATTTCGAAAATAATATATAAAATTTGAAAACAATATATAAAATTCAAAAAAAGTATATAAAATTCAAAACATATATAAAATTTGAAACAAATATATAAATTTTGATTTTTTTTATAAAATTTGAAATTATCATATAACTTTCGAAAACATCATATAAATTTTGAAAACGTCATATAAATTTCAATATATATATATATTGGGAAAATATATATAAGAAGATCACTAATTGTTGTTGGTATAAGTAGTTTGATTCACTTCATTAAAAAAGATATGATATTTTACTAATATATATTTTTTTCTTCTAAATTTATATATTTATTCTAATTTTTGTTTTTTAAATATATATTTTTTGAAATTTATATATATTGTTTTGAATTTTATATATTATTTCTAAATTTATATGTTTTTGAATTTATATATTTCTTCTGAATTATATATGTATATATATATTTTTATTTTTGAATTTTATATATATTCGAAATTTTTATTTTTTTCGAATTATATATATATTTTTCAAATTTTATATAATTTTTTCGAATTTTATATATTATTTTCGAAATATATATATTTAATTTTATATAATTGTTTTAAATTTTATATATATATATTTGAAATTATATATATATTTTTTGAATTTTATATATATATTGTTTGAGGGTGGGGGATAATGTGATTGAAATTGAAAAGTATAGGAGACAATCCGGATATAGAAGGGGTTAATTAATTAAATTGGAAAACACAGTGGACAATCCGGATATAAGAGGGGTTAGTTGATTAAATTCAATAGTACATGGGGGTTTATTGAAATTAACTATATTTATAATAAGGGAAATTTTGATTTTTTATGGCCCAAAGGGGTGTTATTGTAAGATTTTTGAAAGCTCAGTGGTATCTCTGCAAATTTTTCGTTGACCGTCATCTGACTGCAATTGACCCAAACCTCGGGGGATGTCAATGCAAATTACCCTAAATCTAACATGTCTTTAATTTTAACAGTTTTCAGCCATTGACTTTTATCAATATATATATATATATATAGACCTGTCAATGGATTGGATTTTGACCCGAATCCGATCCGATTAGCCGGATTTGGATTAGAAAAAAAATCCGATAATCCGAATACGATCCGAATCCGATAATCCGATTTCTTAACAAATTGGATTTGGATTTGCCTAATCCGATCCGATAATAACCCGATCCGATTAATTTTATATATACACATATATATTATGTTATTAATATGTAAATATTAAATAGTATACTAAATTATGTTTCAAAATTTTTTTTCGCTTTTTCATTTTTATGTTTTTATAGTCATGTATTATAAGTATTGATTGTAAAATATATAATTTAGTGTTTAATATTCTTAAAAAATAACATAAAAATAAAAATAAAAATTAATAATTTTTTGTAATTTTTTTTTACCTAATCGGATTGGGTTATCGGATCGGATATCCGAAAATAAACAAATTCGGATTTGGATCAATTAAGTAAAAATCCATCGGGTTATGGGGTCGGATCGGATCGGATATATGCTATTCGGATTCGGATCGGATCAGGACAGATTTGATCCAAATCCGACCCGTTTACAGGTCTATATATATAACATGTCATTAATTTTAACAGTTTTCAGCCATTGACTTTTATCAATATATATATATATATTGCCTCTATCTCATATTAATTGTCTATTATTGTAATTTTACTTATCTCAAAATACTTGTTCTTTCTAATGCAATTTAATCTTCTATTTTTCCCAATTACCTTTCTTTCACTAATTTTAAACAAATGTCGGATCCCACCATAATACTACATCATTAAGACAAAATTAAAAATTACACACTAGTTAACCAAAATTAAAAAAATATTAAAAAAATTAAATTAAATAACTATTATGAAACAGATGGAGTATTTATTTTAAAAGAGATGCATGTCGTTATATTTATTAAAAAAACGAGACAAATAAAATAGTTGGTAGCATTGGTAATAACTTATAAAACGCGTTGACTGAGAATTTTTGACGCCCGAAATAATGAAACGAGGGCTCTCTATGGAGATTTCTATGGGTCACGCCTTTGTACTTATAATTAGGTTGCGTTTGGTAACGGTGCGGTGCGGTTTTAGTTTTTGGTTTTGGGTTGGGTTGGGTTGGATTTGGTTTGGTGTGGTTTTATTTTGATTCCAAATCATGTTTGGTGCAGATGGTTTTGGTGTGAGAAAAAGTGATGCTAAAAAACCAAACCATGTTTGGTAGAGTTTGTATGGGTTGAAATTCTGAAACCAAACCATATTTGGTAACTTGGAATGGTTTCACATTTCATTTATAAATATTAAAATTTATAATATTAAAATATATTTAATATTAATATATTAATTTTTAGGAAAGATAATAAAACTATAATATTAAAATATATTAAATTTCCAAAAATATATTTTAATATTAATATATTAAAATATTAATATATTAATTTTTAGGAAAGATAATAAAATTATAATATTAAAATAACTTCCAAAAATATATTTTAATATTAATATATATTAATATAATAAAATTTTAATATTAAAATATATTTTAATATTAATATATTCAAATATATTAATATTAATATATTAATTTTTAGGAAAGATAATAAAACTATAATATTAAAATATATTAAATTTCCAAAAATATATTTTAATATTAATATTAATATATTAAAATATATTAATATTAATATTAATATATTAAATTTTTAGGAAAGATAATAAAATTATAATATTAAAATAACTTCCAAAAATATATTTTAATATTAATATAATATATTAATATGGTGCAACTATTTGGTTTTGGTTTGGGGTGAGATGGTGCAACCATTTGGTTTTGGTTTGGATTGCTACAGTACCGCACCACCAAAAACCACCTCATTAGATGGTTCCAAAATCATGGGTTGATACCATCATTTGGTACCATTGGTTTGGTACTGTTGTACCAACACCAATCCTACCAAACATGGGTTGGTACCACCATTTCGTACCAAAACCAAAAAACTGGTACCAAAACCAGTTACAAAACAGGGCCTTAGGGACCCTTTGCGTCCTGAGATAGTTAAGAGGTAAAACACTTTTGGGACCACCCCACCCCCAACGACTTATATGGGCTTGCATGAAGGGTTGTTCAGGACCGGTTCCGGTTCTGTCTGGAACCGGAATCGAATCGATTCTTGAAAAATCGGAACCGGAATCGAAAGGGGAAGGAATTGAACCGGAATCGAACCGAAAAATCGATTCGGTTCCGGTTCCTTCTATATTTATTTATTTTTAAAAAAAATCTCAATTTTATAAAATAAGATAATTATAAACTAGAGTATTTGAATTAAAGCAAACCCAAAACCAAATATATAATTAGTGGAATAAAAAAAGTAGCTTGGATTTGTATTGTTATTGAAATTAGTGGAGGTTTATTGCTAGTTTTTTGGGTTAATAATAAAAAATATATATTAAAAAAAAAAACCAGTTCCGGTTCGGTTCCGTGGGGCCTGAACCGGAACCGAACCGAAATTTTCGGTTCTTGAAATTTTGGAACCGGAACTGAAACCGAACCGCCGGTTCCAATTCGGTTCCAGTTCGATTTCAATTCCGGTTCGGTTCCTGAACACCCCTACTTGCATGTATCTCACACATAATTAGCTGTTGATTTCAATTTGGTTAGCCTTTTTTACCTCCAAGACTATATATCATCACACATAATTAGCTGTTGATTTCAATTTGGTTAGCCTTTTTTACCTCCAAGACTATATATCATAAGTTGGACTCGCTTAGTTCTGTTGCTACATTTAAATTAGGGGTGTTCAAATTGGTTTCTTAAAAACCGGAATTGGACTGAAGCGAATGACAAGGATTTTTTGGTTTGGTCGGTTCCTTCTATTTAAAAAATAATAATAATAAAAATATCAAATAATAAAAAATAATATAATTATAAACTAAATTTAAAAAAGTAGGGCTTTTTTGTGTTAAGTTCTATAGTTTTGCATCTAATTTGACATTGGTCACTTTTTAAAAACTTATTAGAGATTTGTCTCATTATTCTTATTTTAAGTTGGGTAAATTATACTTTCACCTCCTCAATCAAATTTTGAAACGTGAAATGACTAAATTACCCATAAATGTGTGTGAGAACCTATTTACCCATCTATAAATATGAGAAAAGATCAACTTAGCCTCCTTTATATGTATATTTTTTTCAAGATATATATATATATATATTTTTCAAGATATATATATATTTTTCAAAAAATATATATAGAAAAATATATTTTTATTTTGGGAATATATATATATATATATATTTCGAAATATAAAAAATATATATATTTCAAAATATAAAATATATATATATATATATATATTTCAAAATATGTATACACATATAAAGGATGGTAGATTGGTCTTTTCGAATCTTTATGGATTGACAAATAGGTCATTACACACATTTATGTGTAATTTAGTCATTTCATGTCTCAAAATTTGATTGAGGGGGTGAAAGTATAATTTACCCAACTTAAAATAAGAATAATGGGATCAATCTCTAATAAGTTTTTAAAAAGGGACCAATGTCAAATTAGATGCAAAACTATAGGAATTAATTCAAAAAAGTATTTCAAAATTTCAATTATTACAAATCTAAAGTAAATAAACACATATCAAATTATAACTTATAATTTTAAATATAATATATATACATATAAAGGTAAGAATATAACACTAATAAAAATAATAAAAAATATATATAAAAAAACCGGTTCCGTTCCGGTTCCGTTCGGTTTTAAAGGGGTAAGAACCGGAACCAAACTTAAAATTTTGATTATTTAATTTTTGGAATTGGAACAAGAACCGAACACTCCGTTTCCGGTTCGGTTCTTGAACACCTCCTAATTTAAATAATCTCATTCTTAATAGAGATAATATATCTATGCAATTAGTGTCAAAATTCATGTTTATCAAAGTAGAGATTACTCATTCAAATCTCCTTATAGTCCCTTTTCAACAAATAAAAAAATTGAAGACTTCCTTCGGTCTTTCATGAAATCAACTTGCTACGCACCTCATAAATGCATTTATGAATACACATGTTACCCATTTTGAAAAAGGCTATGCCCATTATTATAGTGAGACTAAAGTGATGAATGAATGTGAACTCAACATTGTGAGCTGAAACTCTAATATGTAATAAGAGGATCCAAATTTACTTGAATTTTTATTTAATTTAATATCTAAAAACAATTCTTAGAAGACTAATAAGGAACATTTTTAATACAAACTCATATTTTCAATTTGTAAAAAATTATATAAATTGTAAATTGAGCCTCATTTACAGCCAACAACTACAACTCTTTGTAATAAAAAGAACAATTACATATAAGCATGTAACTCTAACGAATTGATTCAGTTGAAAGAAACTTGAAATCCAGTGTCTCAAGTTTTATTTTTTACTACATGCAAATTGATAAGTTCACAAAATCACTCTTTTAAATGTCAAAAATAAATATTTAATTCACCATTTTATTGCATAAATATTTTTATATATATCTTTTTATTTCTTATAGGTTTGAATTGGAAAAGATGAAGAAAATTAAAGTGAAGAAAGGAATGCACATGGATGGAAGAAAGAATATAATGCACATGGATGAAAGATGAAGAATATAATGCACATAAAGAAAGAAGAAAATGACTTGGAAAACATCAATATTCAAAGAAAAAGAAAAGAAAAGTAGATCTAACTTCACTTTACAAGATGTCATTATATTCCAATTTTCTCTATAAATAGGAGAGTAGTTAGAAATTGTAAGGAGTTAGATGGGAGAGAGTGAGAAATTGTAGAGAGAATTTAGTCTTGTATCAAGTTTTTATTTTGTTGTAATCTTTTTCTTAGTTAATGAAAATTTCTTCTATCATCATGTTTTATTCCTATATCATTATGCTAGCTTAAACATCTTCTCAAGGGAATGATGAAGCCACATTGGGTAAGATATACATAATTTTATTTTATTTCTTATTGTTTAATTCTCTTCCCGAATTAATTCTTTCAAGTAACAAAACCTACAATAGAGGTTGAAAATAGAGGAAGGATTCTCCGTGATTACCAATCAATGGAAATACGGGGAATGCCTACCACTATTTATAATTATTTATTTTTAAACCAAAACATTAGAGGGAGGATTTTTCGTGATTACCAATTAATGAAAATACGGGGAATGCCTATCAATATCTATGTTTATGTTTAATAGGTTGGAGGAGAATTTGCAATAGAAATATATAATATTATTTATATAGACCCGGGTGGTGGATTCTCTTCCCTTGAGATTTCTCTCATCATTTGATAATTATTTAGTTATTTTAGTTTACTATTCAAAAATTCAAGAATTGTTTTAAGTAATTTCTTTTTATCTCGAAAAATATAGTTTTGGATCCTAGTCTCAAACCGATTTCTAAGTTGAGAGTGGTTCGACCCTACTTATTGCTATACTATTTTAAGTAAAGTATTTGTAGGTATTATAAATTTTGTTGACCGGAGTTTGGTGAAGCAACGACAAAAGAAACATCAAAATAACAACCGTCAAATGGCGCCGTTGCCGCTTCAACATTGAATTCGGAGTCAAAGATTCGAGACTACAAGTTTTCGGGAACCCACCCGAACTTTCTATCCCTCCTTTATTTTAATTTTTTTATATTGTGTGATTTTTGTTAATTTTTGAAAAAAAAAAAAAAAAAAAACCTGTACTTTCGAAGTTGCAGCTTCCTTTTTTGCATTTGAGAAGTCAACTTTTCAGATTTTTTGAAAAAAAAAAAAAAAAAAAAAAAGAAAACAAAAACTGCAGTACACTTCGGCAGTATAAGGCATCATTTGAGTAAAAAAAAAAAAAAAAAAAAAAACAAATTCATTACAACTTTCTTTGTAGTATTCTGGACAACATCAAACAAAGTTCAGTAACATTTATTCCAGTAGGTCCCAATTCCATAGTTAAAAAAAAAAAAAAAAAAAATGAGAATTTTTTCACTTTTATATTTTCACTCAGATTGCGGACATATTTTCACTTTTATATAAATCATGTAAATCAATCGGATCAAACCCTCAAACACGTCAATTATCCTGTAAACTAGTGGGCCAATTGCCAAACCATCAAACACCTCATTTCTCGTGAAAATCTACATAAAAGCAAGCAGTAACAAATTGAAATCTTACTCGAAAAACATAGTAGATTCATATTGGTCAAAGTAGTAAAACGTTAGACAGGAGACAATCTATATACCTAATAGTATAAGGCCTATTATCAAGAAACCCTCCCAATTAATAAATTTTGATCAATTTATCTCAATTTTTATAATTTTGGACAAAATTGTCCCTGAAATTAGAGTGGGTTTACTCATAAACGATATTTATTTATTTATTTATATATGCTGGAAAAAAAATATTAATGCCAAAATAAATTTTTTTGCAACTACCAATTAGGGTAAAATATAAAAAATCAAGTCCGAAATATAAAAAATATTTTGAACTACAAATAAGAATTTTTTTTTGGTTTAAACTTTGTTTTTTATTTTTTACTATAAACGAATTTTTTTTTATTTATGCTGAAAATAAACTTTAATGCCAAAATAATTTTTTTTTTGGAACTATCAATTAAGGTAAAATATAAAAAAATTAAGTCCAAAATATAAAAAATATTTGGAACTACAAATGAGAATATTTTTTTCGTTTTAAACTTTGTTTCTTATATTTTACTATAAACGAAAAAAAATTGATTTACGCCAAATAAAAAATTAATACATCAATATTTTTAACTGAATTGCCAATTTGGGTAAAATATAAAAAAAATTAGGTCCGAAATATAAAAAATATTTTGAACTACAAATGAGATTTTTTTTTTGTTTTTAATTTTATATATATATTTTACAATAAACAAAAAAAAATGATTTATGAAAATAATATATCTAATTGAAAAGTTAAAAATATTGATGCATTAATTTTTTATTTAGGCATAAATCAAATTATTTTTCGTTTATAGTAAAATATAAAAAACAATGTTAAAAACGAAAAAAAAAATCTCATTTGTAGTTCGGAATATTTTTTATAGTTCGGACTTAATTTGTTTTATATTTTACCCTAATTGGTAGTTCCAAAATAAATAAATTTGGCATTAATGTTGTTTTTGGGCATAAATCAAAAAAAATTCGTTTATAGTAAAATATAAAAAACAAAGTTAAAAACGAAAAAAAAAAAACTTATTTGTAGTTTGAAATATTTTCTATATTTCAGACTTATTTTTTTATATTTTACTCAAATTGATAGTTCCAAAAAAAATTATTAAGGCATTAATGTTTTTTTCGGCATAAGCAAAAAAAAAAATCGTTTATCAGTAAACCCCATTTAGTTTCAATGGCAGTTTTGTTTGAAATTGTAGGAAATGGAACAAATTGATCAAATTTGCTAATATCAAGAGAATTTTATGTATAAGATGGGTGTAAGTTGATATTTTTTTAAATAAAGGGGATTTCCTAATAATAACCCATAATATAATGATGTACATATATAAAATACCCAAAGTAAACCAAACAAAAATGAGCAGACCATCATCTTTTATATATATAGTAGTATAGATACAACTGATTTGGCCACTATCGAACATTCTTGCTTTGACCAATGACTGGCCCGTTTGAGTATATGACCTGTAATAGAAGACCAATCCCATTGATTCGTCTTTGAATTCTCTACTCTATGTCTAGCATCCTAATCAATGAGCCGCATTCTCTTACCAATACTTTCTTGCCCCTTATTCCACACTTCATATATACTTTATGTCAGTCGTCATATACAGATATATTCACCTCTCCATCCATCTTATCCTCTCCACTTTGCTTACTTCCTTAATACATACATATATATATATATATATATATATACACATACACATACCTGTATTCAGGTAGGCATTAATATTAATGGAAGATGTTGATGTTCCTGAGTTCTTCATCTGTCCCATATCTCTTCAAATCATGAAAGATCCCGTGACTGGCGTTACGGGCATCACGTACGATCGAGAAAACATCGAACAATGGCTATTCAAGGCCAAGAACACCACTTGTCCCGTCACCAAACAGCCCTTGCCAACAAACTCCGACTTGACTCCCAACCACACTCTCCGCCGCTTGATCCAAGCATGGTGCACCACCAACGGCGCCGATCGAATCCCCAGCCCGAAGCCTCTTCTCAACAAGTCTTATGTCCTCAACCTCATCAGAGACCTCTGGCTTCCAAAGCTCCAACTTCAAACCCTCACAAAATTGCAAGTTTTGGCTCTCGATCATAACGAAAGTAATAGGAAGTGCATGGTCGAAGCTGGTCTCACTAAAGCTGTGGTGTCATTCATTGTAACATGTTACAAAAATGCCCAACTCACTGGTCTCCAAGAGGCTCTGAGTATCCTCTATCATGTTCTATATTCGACACCCGAAAATGAACAAATTATTGATGCTTTAACATGGGTTTTAGGACTTGTCCACGTCGATAATGATCATTTGTCGTCCATTAAACTCCATGCATTGTTGGTACTGAAAATAATAATGGAAAAGCCAAAAATGAAAGTTCTACAAAGATTGAAAGCCCAACTCTTCGCTACAATTGTAAGTGTACTGAAACAAGGTACCATCTGTCAACAAGGAGTAAATGCAGCTTTGCATGTGATGTTAGAGGCTTGTTCGTGGGGACGAAACAGAATGATGATGGTTGAAGCCGGAGCCGTTTTTGAGCTTATCGAGATGGAATTGGGATCGCCGGAGGAGAAGAGAACGACGGAGCTCATATTGGGAATACTGTTTCATCTATGTTCATGCGCGGATGGCAGAGCTGAGTTTCTGAGTCACGCAGGTGGCGTTGCGGTGGTCAGCAAGAGGATTCTCAAGGTTTCTCCGGCAGTGGATGATCGAGCGATGCTCATTCTTTCGCTGATATGTAGGTTTTCGGGGACGAATGTGGTACTTCAGGAGATGTTGAAGGTTGGGACAGTTGAGAGGCTATTCATGGTGCTTCAAGTCAACTGTGCCTCTCATTTGAAGGACAAAGCAAATGAAATTCTGAGAACACACTCTCATGTGTGGAAAGACTCCCCTTGCATTGAAGCTTCTCTTTTGACAAGGTACGCATATGGCACCTAAGAAATTATGCCATGATTTGATTTCAGAGTACATGATTCAGTATAATCACAGTTTAACATGTAAGTAAATGTTTGTATGAATTCGACACAATTATTTATGTATCAAGCAGTGATTCTTCTTAATCATGCTTTGGAGTTGGCCGGAGATAGAAAGCTTTTGCAGGAGAGGATTCTCGCTCATTTAAAATATTATGAAATGAAATATTTATTTGTACCAACGTCTATTACGCACCTTCCTTCAATATTAGTATTATCTTAATAATCTATTTGTATAAAGGAAAATTTGCAATACTGCAAGACATTCACTACTATAATTTGTTTCTTTCCCTGCTTGTATCAAGTTGTTCATGTATACCCTTGGACCTTACCAAATGAATGGGCCTTGGTAAATTTACAGATATCATTATATTTGCATAACCTTCTCAAAAAAAATAAAAAAAATCAATTAAATATAATTAAAAAAATCACTCTCTGGCCTTTATGTTCTCTCTCACCTACGAACTCTATCCTCGTGTCCATATACACTTTCATTTTTCCAAAACAAAATATAGGAACTTTTTTTTTCTCCATTAGAATAGATGAAGTTCTATTTAGTGTCTGTTCAATACAGGAAAACTATAATATTTTGTCTATTAAATGTAAAATTAACGTACTAAAATCGAGATGACTATACAAGTGTAAGTGTATGTGTGTGAAATTATAGATCGGCAAGTGTCATGAATATTTAAGGGGAAAAAAGTGGGAAGAATATCAAAAGAAATTAAATATGTTTTTAATACATCTCAGCAGATCGCTATAGAATTATAATACTAGTAAAAGAACGTGTATTCCATGCGAGGACTTGTAATATATTCTTAGCTTTAAAGGACATAAAAACAAAATTATATTACATCGGTAGTAGATATCTAACAAAAATATATACATACGTTTGGAAAAGTCAAAAACATGTAGTGCATGTTTGGCAACATGGAGTGGAGCCAAAATTTTGGGTTTGGTTTGAAAATTTTGCTCCACTTCATGTTTGGCAAATGGTGTGAAAATTTGGAGTAGACACTGTAGTAATTCCATGGTGCAATTTTTGTGAAGGAATGAGCCAAAATTTGGAACCATCATTTTTTATGGTTCATGGTTTTGGTTTTGGTACCAACACTGTAACGAATTCATTTTTGATATTAATAAATTTCGAAAAATTAAATATTCTGAAAAATTAAATATTTATGAAAAATTAAATATTTCCAAAAATTAAATATATTAATATATTATAATATTAATATATTAAAAAATATTAATATTAATATATTTTAATATATTAATATTAATATTTATTAATAAATAAAATGTGAAACCCATATATTAATATATTTTAATATATATTAATAAATAAAATGTGAAACACATATATTAATATTAATATATATTAATATTTATTAATAAATAAAATGTGAAACTCATATATTAATATATTTTAATATATTAATATTATAATATTTTAATATATTAATATTAATATTTATTAATATATTAATATTCAGAATTTCAACCCATACCAACTCTACCAAACATGGTTTGGTTTTTCAGTATCACTTTTTCTCACACCAAAACCATCTGCACCAAACATGGTTTGGAACCAAAATAAAACTACACCAACTCCAACCAACCCAACTCCAACCAGACTAAAACCAAAAATCAACTTCACACCGTCTACCAAACAAGCACGTAGTGGAGTTCAGAGACTCTCACACGTCACATTTATTAAACTAAGAATCATAATAGAATAGAATTATATACAATTGAACATAACAAGCAAAAAACATTGAGAGGAAAAATGGCCTTTTATTCTAAGGTTTTTTTTTCATAAAATAAATATATAAATAAAGGTTTCTTGATATAGTCTCAAATTCTCAGAATAAGAAAAAGCTAAGAATATCCATCATCGTAAAAGTTTCTGTTCAAATGATGTATATTTGATAATTTAATATTTAAAAACTTTGGTATTACGAATATTTGTTACCTGAGAATAAAAATATCCTATAAATTTAGATAGGAGAAATGTGGCTTCAATTCCTTGAATTTTATTTTGCTACTCAGCAGTCACCAAATTGCAAGTCGCATAATCGCAACATTATGATGGTGCTCTCACTTGGCATTGTTAAAATTTGAATGAAACTGCAATACGGCTGAGGATGATGGTGGTGACAAAGCGTTGGCATGGATAAACAAACAAAGCAATAAATAATAAGGGTAAATTATACTTTCACCCCTTTAGATAAGACTTATTATAACTTGATCCTTTTTAGATTGGATAATTACACTTACACCCCTTTAGTTTGATTTTTTTAACAGTTTCCCCCTCCCTCATTATTCCGGCAACGTCAACACCGGTCAAAGATGAAATCATCTATTTTTTAGATGAGAAAAGACCATGTTACCCTTGACTCAATAAAATTACCTTTTTACTCTCAATTTTTTATATATATATATAAATATGCATATACATTTGTATATGTATATGTATATATATATATATATGCCCACCACCACCATCACAGCCATGCTGCCACCCGTCGCCACCATCACAGCCCCGCCGTCACCACCCCAGCCCCAAAGCCTAGATCCAAATACACTTGTATATATATATATATGGTTTTACCCACAACCACACCCATAGTCCCGCCGCCGCCACCACCACCAGATCTATATATACTCCCCCAAAATTTTCCATATTTCACACAAACACACGCAAACACATAACATATATGAATTTGGATTTTACAATTCCTTTTCGGAAGGATAATCTAGTTTTGGGTGTTGACAGAAAAAGGAGTATGAGGAAGGAGCTAACCCCAGATCATCATCATAATTATCTCTTTTTTTTCCTCCTCTCTCAATTGAATGGGGACACTTGGATTCTCTTCCTCCATTCTATGAGTTAACCCAAGTTAAAAAGTTTTATTATTTTAGGGGTATTTGATCTGGGGGTTGTAATGATTTTTAACTTGTCCGAAGAAAAAGAATTCATGTTTTTGTTTCTTACCATTGTGGTGGTGAAGGAAGAAACATAAAAGAAGATGTATTTAGGGTTAGGGTTCAAAGGATAATTAAATCATTTATTATTTATTTTTTTTATTTATAAAAAAAATCATAAAAGGACATGAGTAATTTGGTAATTCACTATTCTAGATGAAGCCGATGGGATTGAGGGGATGTAAGTATAATTATCAATTCAAGAGGGGTCAAATTATAATAAGTCCTATTTAAAGGGGTGAAAGTGTAATTTAACCAAATAATAATAGAGTTAATTTCCGTAAATCCTATGGTTTCAAAAAAAATCACTTTGCCCCCCTCCTATACAGAAAACCCCCTATGGTTACTAAAATGTATCAATTTGCCCCCTCCTTATAATTTTTGACCAAAATACCCCTACAATTTAATTAAATTAAAAAATACATATAAAATTCGAAAATATATACATAAAATTCTTTAAAATATATATATAAAATTCGTAAAAAAACATATAAAATTCGGAAAAAAAAATATAAAATTCGTAAAATATATATATACATAATACGTAAAAAAATATATAAAATTCAAAAAATATATAAAATTCGTACAAAATATATAAAATTCGAAAAAATATATAAATTCGTAAAAAAAAACATATAAAATTCGAAAACAAACATATAAAATTCGTAAAAATATATATAAAATTAAAAAACATATAAAATTCGATATAAATATATATAATTCGTAAAAAATATATATATAAAAAAACATATAAAATTTGAAAAAAACAAATAAAATTCATAAAAAATATATAAAATTCAATATATATATAATCCTTTCGCATACTACAATGGTATATTCAAACAAGATTATCCAAAAAAAAAAGGGTAGGAAAATCATAATACAATCCAAGAAAGTGTTCTTCCACTATATTTGATTTTTTTTTTCAAAAACATTTAGATATCACAATAGAGTATAGTCATAGTTTTAAAATAATGTGGTGTTAAAAGAGTTTTTTTAGAAGTTAATTGTTTTTTTCCATTTGCATCCAATAAACAAAGTGCAGATTGAACTAACCATTTTTTTAATATGGAGGATCCAACAGAATCTACCCACCAACAGAATCTACCCATTCATGTGATTTAATAATAAAGTTATATGATTTTATTCCTAATTAAAATTAAAATAATATTTATGTTTTCAATATATTTTATTTGATTGGTAATATAATTTTTTCAACTTTTATATATATATTATGAATTTTATATATATTTTTTACAAATTTTACATATATATAAATTTTATATGTTTGTTTACGAATTTTATATTTTTTTTTTCAAATTTTACATATTTATTACGAATTATATATATATATTTAAAAAATATATACATTTTTTGGAATTTTATATGTTTTTTTACGAATTTTATATATTTTTTCAAATTTTATATGTTTTTTTTAAATTTTTATATATTTTTTATGAATTATGTATATATATTATTTGAATTTTATATAAAATTTTTTAATTTAATTAAATTTCAGGGGTATTTTGGTCCAAAATCATAGGAAGAGGGGCAAGTTAATACATTTTGGTAACCATAGGGGGGGTTTCTGTATAGGAAGGGGAAAAAGTGATCTTTTTTGAAATCACAGGGGAATTACTGAAATTAACTCATAATAATATGGTTCCGGCCCATCACCAACAAACACGGCCCAATAAAACTCTTTAAGGTACAAGTAGAACAGAACCAGCCTTGAAAGAATTCTAAAATTGAAGTTCGACAATCAATGTGGGCTCATACTGGAAAAGATGAATGTCGTATGTATAAGAGAAAAAAAATTGGGACTCCTACTAGAGATGTTGATCGGGTAGAAATACATAGATTTAGTATCTTACGTTTTGACTGTGTAGTAACTCAACTACAGCAGCAACAACTCCTTTCCCCTCCGCGGAAATGTCCAAACCAGGATCCTCAATCTTCCTTTTTAGAAGCTTGTCAAGTTCCCCTCGCAATTTCTGCAAAAACAAATTCCCAAATCACTTCATCATCTCCAAATTCGTCTTTCCCCATGTGTGTATATACACAAACACATATTTAGAGGGAAAATGTAAAGCTCTATACCCGGTATATCTAATATAAATCTTTCAATGAGTTGGAAAGAAAGGAACTTTACCCGTATCAACTCCAAAACACTGTTCGATGCAGAGAAATGAAGGTACCCTCCAAGCATTTCAATACCTTCTCCGGTTTTGCTCGGAATAAGATTACCACCAAACATAAGTAGAGCATAATCTGATATATTGGTTGAATCGCGTACAAAAATGCTTGTAGTTTTCACCTTCTCACTATAAACCATGTAAGGAAGAGGGAAAAGATGAAGGCCTGCATTGACAGAAGCTGGATGGAGGTCAACTTTTCCAACTTCTTTAGTATAGAATGCTGCTCGCTTTCCTCTTCTTTTGCATTGCACAACATTTGGGTAGAGACCAGCACAGAGAATTGCAGATACCATCTCCAAATCGCTACTATATTGGTTATAAGCCTGCACACATAAATACTACTCCGTAAAAAGCATCCGAGTAGCTGACTATTGGTAGTTATCATAGAATAATTCCAGTAACTCAGACAGTAAAACCTTGGGAGAACTTCATCTTCTGCGTTCTAACAAGGCTTTCCTGCTAATTTTTCCCATTGTAATTATATACTTGTCCCATTTTAGGTGTTCATTACACGATAGGCTTGTACCCCATGGATATGATGTGAAAGTTTCCTTAAAAAGATGCAACATCAGACATGTTTTGTGGCGATCATGCTTCCAAGAGAGGTCGTGACTCCTTTTAAGATTCCTTTATGATACATTTATTAGAAATGTCCAGGATGTGTAGGCAAAGTCTCAAAATGATAAGATTATGGACACACCATGAGGTGTTAGATGCATATCTATATCCCTCGCGTGTGAGGTGTCAGACAGACACCAATCATGGTCACCACACCTTTGAAGAAGCCTCCATGCCTACAACTTTTTCCAAAGAAAAAGAACACTTTGTGAACTGATAAAATGTTTGATCTTTCAAGTAGAAAAACACGTGAATCCGTGATCCAGACCCACTATGTGCGCATAATATCAAAGGTTGAATTTATCCATTTCTACCAGCACATCTTTTAACGAGGACCCTACAGGGGCAATGACCCTTCCATTAACCCCGAAAGAGGGGTAATCTGGGGTTGACCACAGCAACAGGTGCTCATCTCCAAATCATGGCAATCAAAAGAATTTAAGATATTCACAGGAAACAAAAGGTGAAAACTAGCTTACATTAGCACCCTTCGATTTATCTACGAAGCCAATGTCTGATAGTAGATCTAAAAACTGGTTCCTCATATCCTCCATCATCTGCAAGGTTATTGGTGATAAGAAATTTTCCCAACAAAATGATCTGTCCTTCCCATTACGTTTTGCATCCTTCCAACCTTCAAATGCATTCAGAAGCGCTATGTGGTCACTGCATAAAACAGAATGAAATTTCACACTTGACAATAAAACTTTGTTAATCTATGCAGTATGGCTTGACTGAATTGCCTAACCTGCAAGAATCACCGGCAAACGATCTTTTCGCAGCATCAGCCTCCTCTTTCCTGCTTATTGGAAGGACAAATGGGTCCCGATGTGCAAGTGCAGAAGCAATTGTTAAGGCTGGACTAAGGCATTGAAAGATGGAACCCATGAGAAGCATCTTTCCAATATTCGGATCCAAAGGAATCATGCAGAGATGGCGACCTGTAGCGTTATAAAACAAAAATGACCTTACAGCACATAATTTAAATATGGAAATAGTAGGAAAACAACAGGTACCAATAATGCACACCAAGTGGAGTAAGCTCTTCCGAATCATCTAGAGCCCCAACTGTTTTGAGAAGCTCAATGGCATTTTGAACAGAGAGAGGATCCGGAGGCTGAAGTGCCTTAGACAAAAACAATTCAATGGCTCCAAGCTGCAAGCTTTTGATATTCAGGCACAACCCTTGCAAAGGTGTTCGGAGAATCTCTGGTAATTGATACTGAAGCATAGCATCATGGATTAATCTGGGATACAATTTATAACAGACTCCAGGTTGCACCCGGCCAGCACGCCCATGTCTCTATTTCCATACACCATAACGGTAAGTCAGTCAAAAATTCAATAATTGGAACATTTATATGCATATTTTGAATAAGAACTACTCATGAAGCTCGAATTAAACTGCCACTGTATTCCGTGAATACCTGATGTGCTGAAGCCTTTGAAATCCATGATGGCAATAGACAGGCCAGCTTATTTAAAGCATCATAGCTAGTCTCCTTTGCCTTTCCACAATCAATGACATAAACGACATCATCTATGGTTATACTGCTCTCTGCAATGTTCGTTGCTAGCACAATTTTCCTGCAAGAAGAGAAGAAATGAAATAAAAGCTTAGAAAACCGCACAAGGACTGGAGATGGTCTTCAATTCGTGAATGTGTTCACTGAAATTGTAAAACAGACACATGAATGTAGTAGCGTAATATGTTGAATTATTTCTCTCACAAAACAGCAAACCTAGGGGTTCAATTATCCAAAATGTTATCCACCACAATGATCTGAACTTGACAAATTGGCATTCTAATCCATATAGGGAAATTAGATTCCTACCAAGAGAAAACATAGCATACTAAAACAAAATTAGCTAAACAGAGAAAATAATCAGTTGCACCTGCTCTTCCAGGCAGTGTCCCCTAAGGCCCTGTTTTGTAAACAGGTTTGGTGTCAAAAATATGGTTTTGGTGCCAAAAAATGGTACCAAACCATGTTTGGTAAAATGGTGCCAAAAAATGGTACCGTTACTGTAGTAAACCATGGTGCCAAATTTGTGAAGGATTTTGGAACCATCTTTTTGATGGTTTTGGATGGTGCGGTACTGTAGCAAACACTGTAGCAACCCGAATCACTGTAGCACCGAATATAATATTTATATTTTAATATTAAAATATATTAATATAATAAAAATATAATATATTTTAATATTATAAATTTTAATATTAATATATTTTAATTTTAATATTAATATTAATATATTTTAACCCATACCAACTCTACAAAACATGGTTTGGTTTTTCAGCATCACTTTTTCTCACACCAAAACCATTTGCACTGGTTTGGAACCAAAATAAAACCACACCAAACCAAATCCAACCCAACCCAAATCAAAACCAAAAACTAATACCGCACCAAACCGTTACCAAACGCAACCTAAAGGAAAACAATAGTCAGCTGTTTTTTAGACAAGCTCCCTGTGACTAATTTATATGCCCTCCCTATTACCTTAGAATATAGATCGGAAATATCACTTATGAAGCAAAAAGGCAAAAAATGGAGACAAATGATGAAGAAATAGAATAATGATCAACGGATGCAAATAATAATAATTATGAAATCATTTCACAGACAACTCCAAGAAACTCAAAACTGATACTTACCAGAGTCAACACTGGGCCCAAATATAAGGCGGCCTTTCAAGGACTGAAAGAAAAGGAGATCATATAGCAAGTAGATAAGTGACACTAGGAAAAAATGCAAGGCAATGGTCGTGAATCATGATGATGACTCTCACAAAGCGTTGTCCTTCTACTTGCCTCTTGGGTCTCCAACAAAAAAAGAGCCTATCAAAATTGTGCAATACAACATCCCAGTTTAACTCAAAATACTTGGGCAAGATTGCTTCAAGCAATATTCAACCTTCGGATTAACTTATGTTGTCACATTGGAATTTACAAATTTAAGAAACCAATAACAAGACACAGTTTTTCAATAAAAGAAAAGGGATAAGAATCCATCCAACTGTTCAACAAGCCTTCCACTTCTTCCCCCGTCCTTCGGAAGCGGCCTGTAAAAACTTCCGTACATATTAATTTTTTCTTTCTAATAGAAGTTTCAATGTATTGATATCTTCCATTAGTCTCCCTAAGACAACCCTCCAAGATAAAGAATTTTTTTTCAGATAGTAACCACCAGAAAGTTGTTAGCAACCAATTTTTCCTTCTTTACCAAGGTGATTTCAATTTACGGGTCATTTGGGCATGAAAGCTGAGGTAGTTGCAATGTCCATATATACATAAATAATATACACGCATTAAGAAGGAAACAGACCTTAGCTATGGCCAGTGCAAGTCAGTAAAAAACAGGAGCGGGATTGGCCACGCCCATGCACAACACAGACAGCTGAAATGAGCCCAGTACAAGGTGCAATGGGGGCAGCCGAGTCCTTCTCGCCAAGAAGGGAGAAAATACTAGACATAGAAGGCTGAATTTCACTACTATATTGGGTATGACATGCAAAAACACGAACATGACCTCATGAAAATGCAACATGGAAGCCTTGCAACCTTTGGCAATTGTTGGGTTCCTACCTCGTTATTCCCCAAGAGTTGGCTCACCTGACTTCTTAAGTAATTGCAGGCTTAGACATCACAGGACATCAAAGCACACTATAAAATGACACCTTTGGTGATCGCAACCTCGTGCAGACTGTTCCCTGTAATGGGAAAAAGACATGTGCTTCCCGTCAAGAAGTTCCAAATATTCTTGCAACTTAGAGGCTTGTTTACACATTGGTACCAGGTTCACAGCCACTTCACAATTAGACCATCTCATGAGGTAACTGGCAGGTCTCAAAATTAGAGTTTGCATTTGCAAAACACTTATTTTTCATACTACATGTATAACACAGAAACTTTAAATGTGAAGCAAGAGTAAGATAAAAGCGCAAGTGCAAGTAACGAAAAACACGATAAAATAAAAGATAATATACCTGTAGAGAGAGAAGAAGAAAAAAAAAACATGACATAAGCAAACTATTGGACATGAGTATGGGATACGTGTCTACCACTTTTGGGTGGACATGTACTTCAAAAGCATACTGAATCGTCCAATTTTATTACAATAAAGTTTAAAATGAACTAAAATGCCTCTATTGGAGACTATGTTGCATAAAAACAAATGTCCATGAATCCTTCTATTTGGAGATTTGAGACATCTAACGCATGTATACATACAAGTGCTCGAGCCATGAAAATGAGTCCATGTAACAGAGGATAAAATATTAAATCTTTTGTGGAAAGGCTGAAAATGGAGTGGGTTGATGGTAAAAGTAAATTACTCAAGAATGAACACCTAGTTATCATGATTCTCGCATCAATAGACAGAAACTAGAAAATAGAAGATACTTGCCTCACGTTCAAGGGTGGGCGATCAAATATTTCACGTTGATTAATGGTCGGCATTGAGCCATGAAGAGGAAGGATAAGAAACTTGCTGGGATCTCTTAAAAAATTGTTTGCTTTAATTTTGTCGAGCAGCTTGGAAATGTCATTCCAACCAGTAAGGAATACAAGAATAGCTCCGTCATTCCCATGGCGACAAATGTACTCAATTGTTGCTTCAACCTACAAAAACTTAAGCACTTTTAGGAAGAAAAAGAATTCACAAAGCAACAATTACTGTTTATATGGTTATAAGAAAACCTTTGGAGTGTTAACATATATCTCACATCAATGTCTCTGAAATTGATAGTATCTGCAGGTTCTGTAATATTTTACACAATATAATCAACACCCCGCAGAATACTGACTTTAGTAACGTATATTAAATGGTGCCAAATCATTCTCGCTTTACTACCCATAGAGGAGATCCTGGTCAACCTATGTTAACGTAGCAATTTCTGATCAAATTTAAGCAAGGAATCCTACACATCTCTGAGTCTAATTTAAGTAATCCCATTATTTAGATCTAAAACAGGGATCTAACATCAACACACTATCTTGCTTTATGTAATTGACATCTGAACTTTATGTCAACTACATTTACATATAACCAAAAATAAAAACAATAGGTCTTCTTTAGAGTTTATCAACTGATATAACGATTTCAGCAAGAATCAATTTTCAAATTCACGCATTTTCCAGCTACAATTATGCATTGCACTCCATCTAGTATATATTAAGAACAGGAAAGAAGCATAGTTGAATCAAAACAATCAAACTACCCTAGGGTCAGCAACAAGCCTCTAGCTCAAGTTGTATATCCTCATCTCCCCTATTAGAGCTTGAGGATTCAAGTCCCCCATAAGACAGAGAGAGTAAGTGCATCGAGTCACATGTGAGTGGTCTTACTTACCAAAAGGTAAAACGATATGCATTGAGTTGGGTGTGCGTGTTCTTACATACCAGAAGGAAAAACAAAACACACAACAGGAAATATATATAAGAAATGGCTTAAATTAATAATGAAAGAGTATATACATTGATCAATTTGCAATCCAGAAAGTAAATAAAATATGTGTATTTCCTAGAACACGAAACTTTAGGGTGATAGTAAAATAGTTGCTTTATATCAGTTAATTTTCTGAAGATACATACAAGACCCAAATCAAGCTGTTCACCAGACCATGCTTCAAGAGATTGTCTTGTACTTGTGTTGTAGCTTTTGTAATGAGAACTGATGTCGATGTCCTATACAAAGATGGATGTTGCAGTGAGTATCTGATAGAATAAAAATGCAAGAGTTCCGTAAAGTCGGATAATCAAGAGATATATTGCCTTTGGAGAAAAACGAAGTTTAACTACGTGCAACTATGGTATCACAATTTGATGCATTTAGTACTAGGTTCTTTAAAGTAATATTTAAGAAAGATAACCGCGCCTCAAATAATTCAGTTAAAGGATCCTTCTTAGACTCTTCTTGTCTCCTTCTTCTCCTTGAATTCCCCTGAAAGCTGTCTCCCTCTTCTTTGATACTGTACCGAGTTTTCTCCAAAACATCTTCTAGAAATAACTCTGCCACTGGGAATGTCAATCCCTAATAAATATCATACCAAAACAACGAGAAAAAACTAAGTGCGCCGAAAACCTTAGAAATATATTTATTCAGGCCATTATATAAAATGTTAGACAGTACCGGAATATGGATAGTCGGGGCATTTCCAAAGTATTTGGAGAACAATTCCGCATTAATGGTAGCGCTCATTAGAATAAGACGTAGATCTGGACGTCGAGGAAGAAGGTCACGCAAAATTATTAAGAGGAAGTCCTCATTCATGCCTCTCTCGTGGATTTCATCGACTAGCAGATGGCTAACTCCAGTTAAATCTGGATCTTGAACCTGTTAGATTAACGCCAAATTCAGTTCAGAAAAAATAAAGTGTCACCCCTATTCATTATCAGAATAAGAAGTTGTGAGTTTCCCTGTAGACTATCTACAAGAAATTTGTTATTCAAATGGTATCATAGAAGGCACAAAAGATTTGACCCTTTCGGAGCATCTTACAGTTTTACATGCACCCACCAGTTCTAATTGCATTTTGCAGACTCCAAGTAATACTTTCATCCATGGAGATTCTGACCAATTGTTAACAATATGTAACTTATACAGGAACATAACTTCAAATTATGTTGATTTAAAATTATTTATTGAAAACAAGAACCATCACTGGGAGGTCTGGGGAGGGTTAGCTGTACACAGCATTACCTCCGCCTGAAAGGACTGCTTTGGACTCAAAGCTATGACCTCCAGGTCAGGAAAATATATCAGTAATTGAATGAGACACGAAGGGGAAGTACTAGCATCTTGAAGAAATATGCAACATGAGAGTAAGATCACATTACCAGCTGTCGAAGTAATACTCCTGTGGTGCAAAACAACAGCCGTGTTTGGTCAGAGCGCTTTGACTCCAGGCGGATCTGGTAACCAACACTTTCACCAAGAGACTCTCCCCTTTCTGAAGATATCCGAGCTGCAACAGAGATGGCAGATATACGACGGGGTTGAGTGCAAATTATACTGCAATTAGAACCATGAAGAGATGATATCTCCTCCTCTAGAATGAACTGAGGGAGCTGTGTAGTTTTGCCACAACCTGTCTCTCCTGAGACCACCAATACCTATATTGCCAAACAAAACAAATAAGATCAGTTACATGATGTAATACGTATTAGTGGAAGTCACAAGCACTAGTACAGTAAGAAAAGAAATGTACATAAAGCATTAGCTCAACACGCAACTTATACAAAGATATGATTGAAGGCAATAAGACTGTAAAGCCAACAATTGAAAGAAGAGGAGGGAGACAAATTAATCAACTTATACCAGTAAGAGTTACTGCTACCGAGTAATGTGATGCTTGTTGAGAGGTACATGGATAAGGCCTTAGAGCGATTCAAAAGTATTGTAGAGAGGCTTTGTTGAGTTGAGAACCAGTACATTGTAACTTGTGCTGAAGACTATGCAAAAAAGACCTGGCCATTTTCTGCCTCTTCTACCAACCAAAATTCTTTCTATGATGTGTAGTGTTTGACACCATTACTTCAAGTACTTTATAGTCTATAGCATTTGGGTGAATTTTGCATCAGTAAAACTGGTAGTATAGAATAAAAGTACAAAGACAAGTATGTAAATTAAAGTATTTCAAATTTTCTTTCCAAAGTCAAAGACCATAGAATATCATGGGTAAAGGTGATGGAATCAAATGTAATATTTTGAAGATATATCTCATTCAAATCCTGGATTCCAGAATCATGAATGATGGACAGAAATTTTCTTTGTTTCACAAGTAATGATATAAGGAATATTCGACACGTGAGCAAATGAAAACAACTTGTTTTGTACTACTGTTCTAAAGTATCAGAGTTTTATGTGAAGCATCTTACACTTGCTCCATCCCATAATTCTTGTTCATCTTTCCTTTTGGGATGTCCCGAAATACATGTCCCACTACAAAAATGGATTTCTAGTTTCTGCAACATACCCAAGTCACACACACACACATATATAAAGCTCCACTACCATAGCAAGTTGGATTCCCAAAACAGGCCAAGAATTTTGGGGGAGAGGGAATTTTTTTTAACTGTTCCAAAATCATCACGTTCATATTATACTATAAAGCACAAACATGAGACTACTAATATTAGTGCTAGATCCACAAATTAAAAACTATAAATTTCTTTAAAGCCAAAAGATTACTAGAACAGTAGACAGTTAAGGAGACATTAGGAATTTGAAATCAGAATGCTCACCTCTAGGAATATTACATGTCTTGAACCCATTTCGCAATAAATAAATAGATATATCTTTTTTCTTGATAGAATGATAAAGATGAAGATGATGGTGATATTAATTGATGATGCCAACTTTGTTCAGACAGATATATAGATATATATACCTGATTTGCTGCAACAGCTTCCAGAAACTCATATTTCACCTTAAATGCAGGGAGTTTTTCTCTGAATGACTGCATTGCCTTTACACTCTCACTTGCCTGCAAGTAAAATTAACTTGACGTATGATTCGGAACTCTTCTATCTGGGTTCCCAGAACAGAATAATAACAGCAGCGACAGATCTCTTTAATCAGCCAGAGTAGCAAAATGTACCTTCATTCTCTCCTGTCTTTGTTTAAGTTCAATGTTAAGCCTCTCGTTGGCAGTACCATTCTCTGCCACCGAGATAGGTTTTGTTATATCAACAGAACGAGAAGATTGTTTTGGAGCCTGTGAGGATGCACTGGAGCAATTGTTATTTGATACGGTCCCTTGGGAACTATCCAATAGATTCCCAACTCTTCTTTCTGTTTCTGTAGACATTTGTATCTGCAAAATGGTGGAAATGATAAACAACATATTCATTTTAATGATATACTTGTGCTCTATGGAGTCAATCATTGTACCTCTTTTTGTGTTGATCCATGATGTTCATCAAGGTCTGCCCGGTAATTTGGCAATGGAACTTTGCTCACAACAAGTGTCTTCCCTTTGTTATATGCATGGCTTTCTTTCAACAAATATAAAACCACAACAGAAATAGTAAGAATAAACATAATCATGGTTACAACACTTGAGAGTATTCTTCAAATCAAAGTCTAAAAAATCCCGAAATTGAAGTGCATTCCAGCAAAAAACAGCCATGACCATTTGAAACACTTACCCCCAATACTAATCTTAATATCAAAAAATTTCAGAAATCTTCATCCACATCATCCAGATATTTTTAAGTCAACTTATATATTATGATGTTTTGTATTTGTGTATGTTCTGCATACTACAATTCTTTCCGAAAATGTCAATTCACCCAGACAAACCACATCATATGTTGCTAGCCCTAAAGATATGTTAATTTTCCCAAGTACCAAATGATTACATCTAAATAAATAAAAACAAACCATGAAACTGGAAAAAGAAGAACACTATCATCGCCAAGGAAGAAAGTATAACAGTGAAAATATAGATATAAAATGATTCTGGTAACAAATAATTTCTTTATATAAAGAGGGAAGACTGTGAGTAGTCCAATGGAGACTTACAAGTAAAGCCCTAGCTCATAAGCCATGTCAGACAACCTTTGCTGATCTCCTCGACTGTAATTACGCTTAATTATCATCTCCTGCTGTCCACCTCCCTTCATTTGCTCCATCTTACCCCACCACTCATTCTTATCAAGTACCTCCATCTGACCAACACCACCCTCATTTTCAGATAAACACAAAGCTATACACATCACTATTTCTATACATACATGCATAAATCACTAAATTGCAATTTCTGATTGGGGGAAATCCCTAGAATCAGGTATAAAACGGAACATATACAGAAATTGTACTAGCCTACGTATATTATATATATATATATACACGCACATAGAGAGTGACAGACCTCGGCTGCTTTTTGTTTGAAATGCTCGGCTCGCCAGGCGGGATCCCACCACCGCTGTTCACCGCGACCGCCGCCGCCGCCGCCTCCACCGCCACGGCGGCCCCCACCACGTCCACCGCCTCCGGCACGTCCGCCGCCACGTCGGCCACCTTGGAAGTTGGGGCGCTGAGACATCGCTACAGTTGAGATGCGAAGACAAAAATGGAACCGCCTGCGCACAGGCACAAGCACAGAATATGAAAGATTTCTGTAGAGACGAGTGCCCAAGAGGCGCAGTGACATTAATAAGCACCGCTGGTCCACTACTGTCGAATTAAAGGACAACTATATACTAAATGTTAATTACATTTACTTACCTGAGGTTTGTACAAATTACATTAAAACTCCTGAGGTTTGCACAAATTATAGTCTGGTGCAAAGTTTGCATTTTATGAATAATTAGCTCCCTAACGTTTCAAAAAATCGACAATAAACTTTTGAAGCAAATAAAATGTCACTTTTACCCATTGAAAAATCAGTCAATTAATGAATAAAATATATTCTCTTTTGCTTACATAAGTTGGACACCAATATTTTTGGTAAAAATAAAACATAGTTAATATTTTATCAATCACTTATACATTATGAAGAAATAAAATAAATAAAAATAGGATTTAATTAACTTGAAATATTTATCTATATAGTAAGTGCATGTTTAATGAGTGTCACAAGCAAGCAAATGTTTTAAATAATTTTATTCATCTTTTGAGGACAGACTGGTGTTGTAGCAAAAATGAGAATTATTGTTCACTCCGAAAAATAATATTCATCATCGGCCGAATAGCAGGGCCGATAATAATCATTATTTTCGTAGGATTCCGGAAAATAATAATTATCGGCCGAATAGTAGGGCCGATAATTTTTTTCGTATCCGTAGGGTGCGGGCGTGCCAGAACCGGTGACGGAGTTCAACCGGTTCAAAAGGAACGGATTTTTGTCTCTTTTGAACATGTGGAATAGAATCAGGCGATTTACGAAAGAGAGAATTCAACTCTCGTGAAGGGTTCTGATTGCTTCAGCAAATAGGACTTTTGGGTAACCAAAAGAAATTGCGAAAGGAATTGAAAAGTGCAATGACATGGAATTGAGATATACTGATATTAAAGGAAAGCAAATAAATGACTGGGAATGTAAAAGACGATAAAAGTAAAATATAAAGGAAAACTGCTATTGTAGCAGGAATATTTTTGTATTGGTCGTGGACCTCTGTAACAGAGGTATACGTACATTATTTATAACCTGAAACTAACTTAAGGATAAACTATAAATAAATAAAAATAAAAAATAAAAATAACCTAAATTCTAATCCTAACTAAATACTTTTACCAACTCAACTACATCTTTTTTCCAAAAGTGTCTAATACTCCACAAACTTTGTAATCTTCTAGTCTTAATCAACAAGGTTTCTTCATGATATGACATATTTTCAACCCATCTTCTAACCTATTTTCGCAGCCCAATTTCAGCCCATTTCAAGCCCAATTCGCAGCCCATTTCGTAGCCCCAAAACAGCCCAGCTTTTAGCCCAAATTCAGCCCAGTTTTGGCCCAATTCGCAGTCCATTACAGCACAGTTTTCGGCCCAGTTTGTAGCCCATTTCGCAGCCCCAAAACAGCCCAATAACAGCCCAGTTTTTGGCCCAATTTCAGCCCGAAAAATAGCCCAGTATAGGCCCGAAAAACAGCCCATTTTCAGCCCAAAAACAGCCCGAAACAGTCCAGCTTTGGCCAGAAAAATAGCTCGGTTTTGACTAATTTTCGGCCTAATTTCGGTCCGTTTCATTGCCATGTGTTGGTTCATTAAGGTGTCAACAATTATAAATAATCATTTATTTGTTTTGGAGTTAGTATGCGGGCATATAGAAGGAAAAATGATATGTGACAATGCGTGTAGTTACTTTCTTTAAAGTGTTACTTGTCCTACTTATCAAAAGTTTGTTGATGAGTTCCATAACAAAACACTCTCAGAAGACAATAAATTTTGAATTCCTCCACTTAGGCATGTTTGGTAGACATGTTTTTGTGTATGTTTATATTTTTGTGTTTCTAAACTTATTTGGTTTATTATTTTTGGGCTATGTGTGTTAAAAAACACTTTCTCACTTACCCAAATTTTAGGCATATTCCAATAAATATGAATTTGGTGTTTATTGGGGTGTTTCTATTAGATCCTAAACTTAAAAGTCTGTTTAGTAAGCGGTCAGGTCTTACTATTTATTTATTATTTATTATAATATTTATTTATGTATTATTATTTCATTATTTAATTCATTTTATTTATAAATTATTTATTCATTTTTAATTATTTAAAAATATATTTTATTAATTTAATATTAATTTATTATTATTATACCCATTTTTTATTATTATTATGAAGTATTTATTTGTTATTATATTTAATTATTATTTTTTATTATATTTATTTATGATTTTTTATTATTATTTATTTTATTTTGTTTATTATTTATTATTTTTATTATATTTTTAAATATGTTTTATGTCATTTATTAATTTATTATTATTATTTATTATTTAGTCCATTTTTTATTATATTTATTTATTATTATTGTATTCATTTTTTATTATTATTATATTATATTATATTTATTATTTATATTATTAATTATTGATTTTTAATTTTTCAATTTTGACCCAAAAAACATCCCTACCAAACATACTTATGTTTTTGGATGAATAAACAAAAAAACAAAAAACGTATTTTTTGTTTATTTCAACACAAACACAACTCTACCAAACATGCCCTTAGAAACATTGATAGAATTTCTCAAACACTCAAGGTGAAACTATTTATAATTTAGAATTAGAGTTATTCACTCCACAATCTATCAACATAAAATTTAGTAAGACATGTCTAGCATGGCACTTAATATCAAAGGCTATTTCTTGCTTTTATTAATCCAATTTGATTTATTTTATTTTCACATATAATGCTTTTAAGATGTTAGTATTCCATAATGAAGAAATATATACAACAAATTCACAACATGCAATTGATATAAAAAACAAGATAATAAATTTTGGTGTTCATCATTGAGCAATAAATTATTATGGACAATATTTGGGTCTTGACCAGTGAGGAGTAACTTGGTATTCACCCCTTATTTGGACCAATCAAATTAAAACACATGTTCAATATTAATTAAATAATAATAATGGGTATTACCCACTAATATGGGTTAAACCCGGATTTAATTTAATCTTTTTTTCTTTTTTCCTCTCTAATATCTCGATCGACACACACCCATTCATGGCAAACCCTCTCTGTAACCACAACATCTCTACTCAAACCCTCCAATGTCTCATCTGCTTTCAATCAATTCTCCTCACATTTGCTCTCACTTTCCAATCAAACCCACACCCAAAATCCAATTCTATGTGCAAGAAACAACAAAAGACGATCTAGCTCACAAAGATAAAAAAAAAAAAAAAAAATTGTGCTCGAATTGGTTGATTTCGTTGCCGCCAATCTCAACATTGTACCAGGGCCATTGGATTTTGTTATCAGAGAATTTGGAGGTGGAAATGGTGGAGATTTAGGGTTTTGGAGAGGAAGGCTTTGATGAGTGGAGGAGAAAGATGAAGAAGAATTTGGAGTTTATTGGGTTTTTCATAGTTTAGGGTTTGCGGTTGTGGTTGATGTTGGGAAAATGTTTGGATAGTGATGTGTTTTGGGGAGGTTTGGGTGTGTATCTGTTTGGGGTTTTGATTGATGGGTGGAAGAGGGGGACGAAAGATTGGGAGAAAAAAAAAAAGAAAAAGAACAATGAAAGATAAAATGTATTCCTTTCCATTATGGCAATTAGAATTTTTTACTCATTGAATTGGGGAAACCCTAGATTGAGAATTTATGAATAGAAGAGACTGATCATTGTTTCAAACGGTGCATTGAATCAAAGTTGAATCTACATATGCATTGATATCTTTGTGTTTTTCTCGAATTATAACATTGATATTATTGAAACATAGCATTGTGGTCAATCGCGTTCTGTTCATATAATACCCATTGTTATTTTGTACTTAATATTATAGAGGAAAAAGGAAAAGGAAAAAAAAATTAGATCCGGGTTTAACCCATGATAGTGGGTAATACCCATTATTATTTTTTAATTATTATGGGATATGTGTCTTAATTCTATTGGTCCAAGTATGAGGCGATGACCAACTGGTCAGGACCCAAACATTGTCCAATTATTACTATTGGTGTGTAACTTATGTGGTGTTATCTACCTCTCATTAATCTAGCCTAAAGTAGTGGTGCTATTATTGCCCCTTGGTGTTAAAATGGTTTGGCCACGTTTGGGAACCTATTTTTATTTTTTGGGCCCAAAAAAAGAACAAAACATGTTTGGGTATGAAAATGAGCTGAAATATTCTAATGAATAGTAAAAAAAATTTGAGAAACATGAGTCTTTTTTAGAACAAAAAAATGTGTTTTTTTGTTTTTTTTACACTGTACACTTTCATATATTCTCCATCAGATGAAAACAAAACAAAAATTGAAATATCTTGTTCGATTGCAAGCGATTATCTTCCTCCTCAAGCTCAAATCAGGTTTGGTTATTTATTCTCTGTGTGTGTATGTATGTGTTTGTGTGTGTGTGTTTGTGTGTTGACGTATATGTGTTTGAATATGTGTCGGTGTATGTGTTTGTGTGTGTCAGTGTATGTAGATCTACTCAGAAATTGTGTGTTTGCATATGTGTGTGATTTTGAATTTCTATGTATGTGTCTGTGCGTATGTGTTTGCATAAAGAAATTGTGTGTTTATGAAGTTGTGTGTGTGTTTGAGGCTGTGAGTGTGAGAGAGAGCTTTTCTGGGTCCATTTTTTGCTTATTTGTGTTGCGAACAGAAGGAGAAATTGTTCTGTATGTTCTATTTCTGAAGTTATTATGCGAGTCTATCTATTATTGAGCAATTTAATGCTTTATTTCTGTATTTATTTTGTTGTGGGTTCAATTTGAGGTGAATTTTTGTTCCATGTGTTGTAATTTGTGTTATATTCTGATGTTTCATTTGGAGTAGTGAATGGTTTCCTTGTGCTTTGTAAGATTTTCATATAAAATTTTAGTGTTTTGTAAAAAATTTAGTGTTTTGTAAAATTTTCATGTGCCTAATGTCAAGTATATGTTGGGATGAGAACACTATTTTGATCTGCCAGTGATAGGTATCTATAGGCATCTCTTAGTAAATCCAACTCGTAGACAATTTTTTATTCAGTAAGTCAGCTGCGAACTACTCTTTTAGAATACCAAAATATGTTTTACATCTTTTATGTAAAAATGTTTGTTTCTCATAGGATCTTCTTGGTTGTTATTCAAAAGGTCCAATAATGTATATATGCTGAACTTTTTGAGGTAATTATAGATTCTTTAGTTTAACCAACTTTCCAGAATTCGTGCTTTGTCCACTCCCATAAAATTTATTTTGCATTCTCATTTTCTTTTATTTTTAAAATCTAAATGCATGTATACTTTTTAAAAATGCAATGACTTCAATTCTATTGAAAATTTTGTTAGATTTTATAGTTTTATTCAACAAATATTAGCTATAATGGAATCCCCTTTAACCCTTATGGTTGTTGCACTACTTGAATTCACCATTATAAGTGTGATTTTCAGACCATCTGCATTTTGAGACCTCAGTTTTGTAAATTAACGTACATATGGATCTTTAGCATTCAAAAAGTTGGAGATAATAATAGTTCTTTTTGGTGAAATTTATGTCTGTGGTAAGAGAAAATTGGGATTGTTATTATTATTTTGTTGTCACAATCATGCATTTATCTGGGTCTTAGGGTTTTTTATTGGGCTCTGTAAAGTATTTTTATATATATACAAATGGGTTGGTAGCAACTAGCATCATTTGGTTGTTTTATTCAATGGGTCTATCTTGTATGTTCTTATATATGTATGTATCTATATATCTTTGATGATTGAAGATTTCTTGTATTGAGGTGTGAATTTTGGGCAGATGTTTGTGCACGGAACCGTATCCTCAAGAAAATTTGGAGTTTATTCAATCTAACAGAATTCAATTTTTTCAATTTGGAATTGAAGGAACTAGATTTATGTGTATGCATTTCTATATAGTCTTACATTTCTATATAGTCTTGAAGATATCAAATCCCCTTCACCAATAATTTCTTTACTCTTTCTTTAATTCAACAATTTATGTATGTGTGTGCATATATATGTGTTAGTATAACATTCAGTGGTAGAGCATTTAACTACAGATCAAGAGTTATAAGTTGTTGGGGAATGTTTGTTTCTTTGATTTCCATAAATTTGACATTCTCACTGCCTTAGATGCAAATGAACCTAATAGATTGAGCTTTAGAAATTCAGAGATTGGCCAACTGGACTTTGGTTTGTTCATCTGTTGTTCAAGTGGGATTTGTGACATTGATTAGGCCCTATTGATTGAGCTTTAAAATCCAAAAATTGGCCAACTGGACTTTGGTTTGTTCATCTTGTTATTTGTATCATTCTCAAAGATCTATTGAATACCTACTCCAGGCCCTTAATCATATTGTTAGTATAACATTCATTGTTTTGGGTATCATTATTAAAATCATATTATTGCAGGCTTGAAAATACTGGAGAAATGGGACATCATTGGAATTGATGGATTTGACATTGAAGGACTGTTGGTGGAAGCTGTGAAGTCGATGCTTGAAGTAGTGGAAATGGAAGACTTTATGGATGCCATAATATTATGATTTTTTTTGTGTTTTCAGATGTATAATTTTTTAAAACAATTTAGGTTGTAAACTGAGTAGTTGTAATTTCTGAACAAGGATGGTTCGTGTCAGTTCATTTTGACTTTGATGTATGTCATTTGCAATGAAAATGGTATTTTGGCAAAATATGTGTTGATTACTTGTCTAGTCAATCTAACATATATGTAAAATATGTTAGGTATGAAAATAATCGTATCATTTTTTTCTCTTTCTTTTATTTATTGCTACTTATAAAGGAAAAAAAATTATTAGTCATTTTTAGGGGAAGGTGTTGTTGGAATTTTCTCAATTTCAACACTTAGCCAAATTTTCAGTAAAATCTTTTAAAAAATAATTCAACTCGCTAAACATGTTTTTCTGTTTCTGTTCTCAGAAATCCACGTCTGCCAAACATGTTTTTCTTCTTATGTTTTCAAACTTTCTTAAAAAACAAAGTCTGCCAAACGTGTTTTTTTTATTTTTTGTTCTTGAAATTTTTTGAGATAAAATTCTCAACCAAATATTCTTGTTCTTACCCTTAGGACAAGAATAAGAATATTTTTTGTTCTCAAGAAGATAAAAACAAAAACGAAAACACTGGTTTCCAAACACACCATTTACATTTCATTGGCACAAATACGCAAACATGAAAAGTCAAGAAATTTTTGTTATAACGGTGATATCACCTCATCAGGCTGATATGACATCACAATTCAATCAAATCAAAAATTTTGGCACATGTGTCATATCACTTACCATTTTAGCGATACGAAACTTATGGAAACCAAAATAAAAAATAAAAGAAAACCAATTTTCACGATTCAGACCTAAAATAAAAAAAAATCAATCGTCTATCTTCTAACCTTACATATTGTTTCACGCAAAAAAAATAAATTTGTATCCAATTCAAGATCCAAATCAAAAGCTCTCACCAGAAAAAAAAAAAGATGTCACTTTTGACATTATTAACTAATAATGCAAATCACAAAACTTTAAAAGATAATTTAACGCTGCAACATCACCATTGACACCATAGATTACTGTGTAATTAAGAGTATTGTGCACACATGAGTGGGAAGAAGAAATGAACAAATTAGATCCCAATGGGAGAAGTCATAATTTAATTTTCGGAAAATTTTAAAAATGAAAACATTTGGAACCTGTATTAAAAAAACGACAATATTCAAAACAGTAATTTAATAAAAAGGTGAATTTTAAAAAATAATTACAAAAATAAAATAAAAAAATAAAATTTTCGTCTATAGACTATAATGCCCTTAACCCACTTGTCGTCGTTTCCTTTAATGTCTTTATCTTGTATTTCACTAAAAAAAAGAAATCTACTTTTCTGAACCGACGTAATTACTTTTTCATCTCAAACAACCCTCCATCTCATAATCGTCATCTCCATCAAGTATACCATTAGGTAAAAAAAACATTTAAGAATGTTACTATAATTTTTTTATTTCATTAGGTAAAATTGTTAATGCAGTCTTTAAAATTTTTTTGACGCAATAGGTAAAATATTTTGTTCTAACTAAAAGATACAAAGTATAAGCACTTCTCAATTTATAGAAAATACACATTCCAGAATTTCATGTAAACTTTTTGTTTCATTGAGTATAACTTCTAATTCTTACTGTAATACTTATAGTTCATTGGGTAAAACTTTAATTTGACGAAAGATATGGAACTTTTTGACGCAAAATGTAAAATATTTTGTTTCATCTAAAATTTATCGAGAGTAAGCACTTTTCGATTTTCAAAAAATACACGTTTTCCGAAAATTATATAAATTTTTGCTTCATTAAGTAAAATTTATATTTCACTTGGTAAAACTTTTAACTCAATATATGTAACTTTGTTATTTTTAATGTTATATAATATGTTTCACTTAAAATCTATCAATAGTGAATACTCATCAAATTTCAAAGAATCTATAGATATCATAAAAAGTATCTTAAATAACATTTAGGGTCCGTTTGGAAAGTGGTTTTGTCTGGTTTTGTCTTGTATGTCTGATCTAGTTTTGTTTTGTCTCGCTTGGTCTGGTCTAGTATGGTCTTGTCTTGAATCTAAAACTTTATTTGGTAAGCAGTCTGGTTTTCTGGTCTGGTATGAGAAAAACAAAAACTTTATATATATTAGTTTATATATTATTTTATGTATATAACTTTATATATTATTAAATATATATTTATAATATATTATTAAATATATATAATATATTAAATAATATATTAAAAAATATTATATATATATATATATATATTTAATATATATTTAATCAAATTATTTTATATATATTATTATAAAATAATAATATATATTATTTTTTAATTTTATATATCTTTATATATATATTATTTTTGAATTTATATATTATTATATATATATATTTAATATATATAATAATATTATTTTATATATATTATTATAAAATAATATATATTATTCGATATATTATTTATGTATATATAATATTTTTTAATTATATATATATATTTATATATATATTAATTTTGAATTTATATATCTTTAATAATATTATTTTATATATATATTTAATTATATTATTTTATATATATTATTATAAAATAATAATATATATTATTCTATATATTATTAATATATATTATTTTTGAATTTTATATATTATTATATATATATATTATTTTTTAATTTATATATATAAATTTAATAATATTATTCTATATATATTATTATAAAATAAAAAATATATATTATTCTATATATATTAATATATATTATTTTTTAATTATATATATATATATTATTTTTTAATTTATATATTATTTTATATATATATATATTATTTTTTAATTTATATATATATTTAATAATATTATTTTATATATATTATTATAAAATAAAAAATATATATTATTCTATATATATTAATATATATTATTTTTTAATTTTATATATTATTTTTGATATATTATTTTTGAATTTATTTATTATTTTTATATATATATTTAATAATATTATTTCATATATATTATTTTTTAATTTTAGTACATGAATTATATATATATATATATATGAGAGAGAGAAAAAAAAGTCAAAAATTGTGGGCTAAGACCAAGAAAGACCAACTTTTTTTTGGTCTTGATTTTACTTCATTTTGAACCAAATCCAAGACCAAAGTTTAAAGTGGTTTTGATTTTGAATTTAAAAACAAAGTCCACCAAACAAGTTTGGTCTTTGAAAATAAAAACAAACCAAGACAAAACCAGCAAAAATTGGTTACCAAACAGGGCCTTAACGACATCCATATGTCAACAAAATAATATAAACTACATATCAAATTGTCACAAAATCATCATTAAATTGAGTCGATCCTATGTCTACGACTAATGACGTGGTATAATCGCTATAACGAATAATTTTTCTTATAAGTTGGGTCTTATAGCATCACTCAAAATTCTTTTCTTTCTTTCTTATTTTTTTCCAGAATATTTGATTACTCTAGTTTTTATTCCCTTTTGACTCCTATGTCGTAGTCTATGTTTGAGATTGAAGAATAGTGTAATTTAATTTTCGTGAACGCAAATATAGACTACAATTTTATTCCCCTTTCTCATATGTTGATCCAGATTATGCAAATGTTCTATGTATAACACAATTTTATAAATTTCCGGATTCAAAATATGTAATCCCACGGGAAAAAAATAAAATTTTGAATATTGAGACTTTGGGGCAAGAATGAAACAAACGTTATACTAGTTTGAAATAGATTCATAACCTATATATTTATTTTTCAATTTTACATCCAAACACAGAGATGACGTAATAACGGTGTGCATTTATTTCTATCCTAAAAAAAACTTAAGCTAGGAGTGAAGTTACAACACCCCCTCCTCCTAAAGGAAATAAATTTAAAATTCAAAAATTTTTGCCTTCATAAGTTTGGCCAAAGTGCCAATTTGCAGGCGCAACGTTATCCGACTCCACCATCTTACCATCACTCACAGTGACTTGGAATGACAAGCTCTTTCCGATCAAGTTTCTTCCTCCGGTGTTCCAATTTTGCCCCCAATTGCGACTCATGGTTACCCAGTTCCGGTCCGAACCACCCTTCACCTTCACATCCACCACTTGCCCAGTCCCTCCAACGTTGAATATCAACACCAGCAAAAAGTCCGGATTACCCTTCAACTCGAACTTTATGCCCCCTTGCTTTTTGCACACCACTCTGCGGTATGAGACCGGGACAATCCCGGCTTTGTACTCTGCAATCTTGGTGAACATGGGTTGCGAAAGGTCAAAATGTTTTTGGGGTGGGTTGCACCAAATGTCCACTGTCTTGGTGTAGTTGGGAGGGCAGAAATTGGTGGCTGTCACTCTGATTGAACCAGCATTTTTAATACAGTGTGGTGAATTTACACAAAATATTTCAAAACAAGCTCCACATGTTGAACCATTGTTGAATAGTGCTGTGCTTAATGCAGTTGTCTCCACTCCATAGCCTTGCTTATTTGTGTCCTCATATCCACAAGCTCCCTCTGCATATATCCATGTATTATTATTATATACATACATATATATATATATATATATATATATATTGCAGATTTATAAACATAAATCTCCTACATACGTACGTGCATGCATGTCTGTGTCTTCATTATTGCATGCATATCTGTCTTCATTAATATCAGTTTATGTATAGAGATAAATAAAGAAGAACAATACTCGAATGACTCTCCTCAGATGTGGTACTATAGCATTTGAACAATGTTAAAAAATTACATACATAAAGAAACATTTCGATTGAATAGAAAAACATACGGAAAGTATCTCTACCCCTCGCGTCACCATAAAACGTTGCATGAGCTGGAGAAAACTGCCAATCATCACCGAGAGTACCGATTGGACCATTAGTGAAGACGAGGACTGCCATTACCATGGAAAACTTTAAAAAAGAACGATTAAATTTCATGGTAATTAATACGTTGGTTTAACAAGAAAATTAATTTGATATACAGTAGTAAATTTCTTTGAATCAAGTTGAATGAGAATACACTATTTATAGGCAAAGAAAAATCATGTTTGAAAGATAGTGGTGAAAATTAATTAGTAATATCAACCTTAATGGACATAAAAAATTTATTAGATGGTCCACACCTCAGTTAATGGTCCTGAACAATTACAATTTTATTAATTTATTTAGTATTTTCTGATCCACTTTTGTTAATTGCATAATGTTGATTGGACTAATCTGTATGGTCCATGATGGTAATCTAATACTATCTTCGCCATAAGTGTAATGAACATATAGATGATATGGACCCCTTCTGTTAATACCGTTTAGAATAGGAAAGTAGCTTCCGGATAAGCAAAATTGAACAAATATTATACAACAGTCAATGAAGTAATTAAAATTGATTTTAAATCACTTAACTATTAGGATTTTTTTTTTTGTTATAAACGTATAAACCATTAGTTTAAGCTTTATATATTCCTGACATTTATTTTCATATTATAATTTTACTCCATAACAATGTTAATAAATATATCAGTACAAGTCTAAATAATGTTACAATTAACCTAGGAGAAAGAAAAAGAAAATATTGACTGTAAAATAATTTAATCATAAAATATTGAATAAGTTCTTTATTTCTCTTTGACTCTCTTTTTTTATTATTATTGTGATGTTTTTAGACAAACTGGTGTTGTGGCAAAACTAATTATTTAAAAAAAGACAAAACGTCTGCAATTTCTTCGAGTTAACTAGAATAATAAATAATATAAAATATCATTACTCATCTATTTGTTTTCATTTCCAAATATAACGAAATTCCTATCCCTTTCCCTTGTTTACTTAATAACCACACTCTCATTTTTTCATAATAATTAATTCTCCTGTCCTATATATAATTAATCTTAATTATTTTATCAAAAAATAGTTACAGAGTAATCATGATTCATGAAAGGTTACTTATATATCTCCTATTCCATTAGATGAAACTTTCTTCTTCCGGGAGTGTCTAATTAAAATTTGGTATTCGGATAAATTTAAAAGAGTTAATAAAGATATGTGTTGAGATGACTACTAATCTCTATCTTTATTGTGCTTAGGGAATAAAGATATGGAAGAGAATACATTTCTTAAAAAAAAAAGAAAAAAAAAAAAGAGGAGAGATGGAAGGGATTAGTGGTGATATGGTGCTTCCAGTGTTGAGAATAGGAACAAGGATCATTTCCAATCAGATCTCTCTCCAGATTTTAAAATATTGTCCTTCTAAAATTATTCACTAATAAAGTAGGAAATACTTTAAAATGAAATTCATTGATAAGTAATTAATATTTTCCAATAAAATGAATATCCTTATTTTATGTATTAGAACGGATAGCCTACTCTCTTTTTAAGGTAATAATTGGAAAATTAGTGACGTACCCTTTTTTGTTTCCCGGATAGATCAGTTTTGGAAAAAATATTGAAAAAATCCTTCAACTATTCACATTTGCATATATTTTCTTATGCACCATCGAAAAAACCAGACACCTCGCCCTTTTCATTATGTTTCTTTTTTTTTTTACAAATGTAATCCGGACCAAAATACTCCTATAAGAATATAGGAAATTCCTTTTAGGGATTCGAATAAGGAAAATGACTTAAGTTGCTTCAATAATAGATCTAATAATTTACTTGATTTTGTGAGAAAAATACTGGCCTATCTACTAGGGAGTAAGTGTTTTCTTAATAATTAAAAATTTGATAATTACATAAAGTTAATTACTAAAAAATTGATAATTACATAAAGTTAATTACTAAAAAATTGATAATTACATTTCTTATAAACTAACCTCTCTATTATTATTTTTTGGTACTTATTAATTTCTAATCTTGGGGGAAAAAAAAAGTACAAGTAAATTTGTGGTTAGACCACATCAGTGTACTCAGTAGGGAGTACTCATCAGCGAGTAGATAAGCAATGTTCATTTTGTTTAAATTGTTTAACCCAAAACAATTTATGTTTTTATTTATTCATAATTTTCATGATGGATGTAAATATAATTATCTACAATATTATAATAACTTAGAGAGGTCTGTTTAAGTTCAGGCAGTTATTTGCAATATAGAATAATTCAAGTTTTTGTATTTCTATATCTCCAGCTCATAAGCCATGACACACATAAATGACCGATCCACCCTAGCTAGCTAATGGTAACATTGTTCCTCATTCTATTAATTACTTAATTCCATGGCTTGACAACAAAGAGAACAACAAACAAGATAATAAGAAGCAATAATAGGATCCCATAACAGGTCCACTTCCTACTATTGATCTGATACTTCTTGGCCCTATGCAGCTGTTGGGTTCCGCCTCTAACGTAAGAGTTGGCTCGGGCCACCTGGCTCTCGATGTCGTCCAACTCCTCCCCTTGGGCTTGGACCAGCACAGACATGTCCATGAACACCTGGTTCAGCTCTTTCAGGCTCCTCTCTATCTCCTTCACCGCCCCGTGCCTCTCCTGAATCTCCATAACTGTGTCAAGAACTCTTCCTCTCCCTTGCTCTTGAATTGCTGTTGATAAGAACGTCTCGCTCTCCCCGGTTGAGATCATTCGCTCTATCACTGCCTCGTCTGCGTTCTATATATGCACATAGAAATAGGTAGACACGTTCAAAAACCACCGAATTGGACAACATTTTTTTTGGTACACAATAGCATGAAGCAGCGACTCGATCAAAAATAGAGAAGAGCGGAAATTAAATTTAGGTCCGTTTGATATTATGTAATTGGAATTGGGGTTCTAATTTCAAATTTATTGTTTGAATGTAACAAAATACTCCGGAATTGGAATTGGAATTGGAATTGAAATGTAATTTCAAGGATACCAATCCCACAACTTGAATTCCATAAGGAGAAGATGTGATTTTCAATTCCAAATTTTCTTCAAACCCTGATCCACTAAATATTTTCGATCTAACAACAAATTTTTCACAACAATCAACATACATACCTATACATAAATATCTATATACATACGCCTATATATATACATATATATATATAGGGTTAATTTAACAAAACCCCCCTATACTATCTAATTTAATCAACTAATCATCATTGTGTTAACTTTGCCCCCTATACTATTCAATTTCATCACTATGCCCCCTCCTCTCACATTTTGAGTCATAATACCTAAACTACTCTCAATAGTATAGGGGGGTTTAGTGAAATCAAGCCTTTAAAAAATTTATTTTTCGAAAATTAATTATATTTTTCATAAAAACTTTAAATTTCAAATATATATATATTTCGGAAAAAAAATATTTTTCGAAAACAATATATATATTTTGGAAAATATATATATATATTGGAAAATGATATATGTTTCGGAATAAATATATAATTCGTCAAAAATATATATTTTTCAAATTGTTTTCAAAAAATATGAATTTTTTCCTAAAAAAATATATATTATGTTCCAAAATATGATTTTTTCCGAAAAATATATATTATTTTCCAAAATATGATTTTTTTCCCGAAAAATATATATTATTTTTTTCAAAAATAATATAATTTTTTTCAGAAATATATAATGTATATTTTTCATAAAAAAAAATTATTTTTCAAAAAAAAAATCATATTTTTTTAAAACAATTCGGAATATATATATTTTTGAAATTTATAGTTTTTACGAAAAATATAATTGATTTTCGAAAAATAAATTTTTTAAATGCTTGATTTCACTAAACCCCCTTATACTATTAAGGGTAGTTTAGGTATTATGACTCAAAATTTGGGGGAAGGGGCATAGTGATGAAATTGAATAGTATAAGGGACAAAGTGAATACAGTGGAGATTAGTTGATTAAATTGGATAATATAAGGGGGTTTGTGAAGTTTACCCATATATATATAAACACGCTTATATATAGAAATATATATACACATTTATATATACATATGCATATATATATGAACTCATAAATGCATATATATACAAATATGAATACATTTACACACAAATATATAGTCACACACATATATATACACATAAACACATACATATAAATTCATGCATATATACACATGTATATATTTCTATATCTATATATATTTATCTATATTATCTATTTTAATTTTAATGTTATGACCTTTTACATTTAAATTAGATTGGTTTTGAGATTGAATTCCAATACACATCCAAACAATGTATTTGGAATTATACGTTAATGATGTTATACATGTATAGAGATTGACCCCCTACTTGTTAACTTTTCAAAAATCATAAGGGTCTGTTTTGGTGCGCGGATTTGGAATTGAATTGGAAATGTATTAGAATTTTATTTGTGGAATTGAGATACCATGATAATGCAATTCCAATTCAAATTCAATAAATCCCCTCTAGCTTTAAGGGCAATTTTGTCCAAAATTATAAGAAATGGAACAAATTAATCAAATTTATTAACATCAGGGAAATTTTCTAAAAGAGAGGGAAGTAAGTTGAGCAAAATATGAAACTCCGAAGGTTTGTTGATAATAATCCTAATATATACAATACACAATATGGAAGGAGGGAAATTCGAATGATGGATGCATTGACTTTTATAAGAATAACAAATACTTAGTCAAATGTGTTTGGCCCACGAGCATTATCTCTAGTATATTGGTACAACGAACCATTTTCCATGGTCAAACGTATTGTTATATGATACATTTTGAATATTATTTACATCATTTTCCATGGTCAAACGTATTGTTATATGATACATTTTGAATATTATTTACAGTCTATTGAGGAAACATGAAGTTAATGTGATCTAATGAAATTTTTACGGGTAGCTAATTTTTTTTTTTATGAATTTATGTTTATATATATTTTTAATTTTTCTTATCAAATATTCCAACTGCACTGAACCAAATCAACAAGAATAACAAACTTTACACAAAAAAAGATCCCATATTTTTCGTTTACAATTAGGAGTATGGCCTATTTTTGTTCTTTGTGTCAAACCCTAGCTAGTGAATTGATGAGAGCAGTAAAGTAACAAGTCAAACGTCCATCAGTGAAATAGGTGATCAAAAAAAGGAAAAATAGAGAATTATTGAGTTAATAACTTAATATTGATATATTCAAAAATCTTTTATTGAGATGTATATACTATATATGAGAAAATAGTTTTTTTTCGTAGGAACAAAAATAAATAAAAAATTAGTCAACGTTAAATATATTACCACTATCTTATAATGTGAAGTGGCTAGTAATATTAAATAAATAAGAAGACAGCTAGATGAGCTTAGAGGGTCTTGCCTTTCCGGTGACCGTATAATAACGGCGCTGGACGGTGTCCCGGTACTCTGCAGCAATCTGTTGACGTAGGGTGTTGAAAGAAGTCATGGAGTGGTGCAGTTTGTTGCGGAGAGCACTGAGCACCGACGTCCTGGTCCGGTCCGAGGAGCTTCCCGGCCCGCACCCTGGGAGGCGTCGGCTATTTTCATTGGACCGGTCCAGAGCCTGAAGGCGTGTTTTAATGAGCTTAGCCTTCTTGAGAGCGGAAGCAACGTCGTTGTCCATGCGCGATCGGAGGTCCTTGACGGACTTGGCATCGTGGAGAGCCTTGCTTTGTTCATGAGCTGTTTGAAGGTTGTTGTGGAGGGTTTGGAGGTCGTTGAGCTCACGCTTAACGGCCTCCACTTCCTTGAAGAAGTCGTCGAGGTTGACAGAATCGGAGAGCTCCACTTCGGCCGAAGGAGATTGGTCTTGGCTTCTGAAGGGAGAGAAGGATTTGGCTAGAAGGTCGTTCATTTTTGTGTAATGATGAGGGAGAGGTGGGTTTGGGAGGAGATTAAAATAAGGTTGATTTTTTATAGAGAGAGAGACGGAGAGGGAGGACTGAGGCGTTTGATTTCTGGTCTGTTCTGGTTTTGTCCTGTTATATTGGTTTTGTTTGATTTTGTGTGGTTTTGTTTAGTTTTGTGTGGTTTTGTAAAGAGTAATGGCAAGCGGGATCCACCATGAATTATATATATATATAGAAGGGTAATTTGCACTAACACCCCCTGAGGTTTGGTTTTATTTGCCATGACACCCCAAATGACCAAATTATCATTCATAAAATTCGAAAATATTAAGGATAATGTAAAATGACCTTTATGCCCCAACCCCAAATATATAAAATTTTGAAAAACATATATATAAATTCGAAAAAATATATAAAATTCAAAAAAATGTATAAAATTCGAAAACAAATATTTAAATTTTGAAAAAATATATAAAATTAGAATAAAATATATAAAATTTGAAAAATATATATAAATTTCAAAAAATATATATAAAATCAAAAATATATATAAAATTCGAAAATATATATATAAATTGAAAAATATTTAAATTCGAATATATATATATTTCAAAAAATATATATAAAATTCAAAATATATATATATTCAAAAACAAAATTCAAAACATTATATAATTTCGAAAAACATATATAAATTTAAAAATATATTTCAAAAAATTAAAAAATATATATATAATTCGAAAATATATATATAAAATCGAATATATATATTTCAAAAAAAAAATCAAAATATATATATTTTCTAAAACAAAATTCAAAAAATTATATAATTTTAAAAAACATATATAAATTTCAAAAAATATATAAAATTTGAGATATATATATAATTCAAATATATATATATATAAGAATAAAAATATATAAATTCGAAAATATACATATTTTTTGAAATGATTATATGTTTTTCGAAATTATATAATTTTTTGAATTTGGTTTTTGAAAATATATATATTTTGAATTTTATTTTTTTTGAAATAAATATATATTCGAATTTATATATTTTTCAAATTATATATATATATTTTCGAAATATATATATATTTCTAAAACATATGTTTTTGAAAATATATATAGATGCAAACCTCAGGGGGTGTTAGTGCAAATTATCCTATATAGAAAGAAAGAGAGAAAGAGAAAAAATGATGTGTAGTGGAATGCGAGACCCACCTAAAAAAAACATTTGGTCTTAAAATATAAAACCAAAGTATATTTGGTCTTTAAAAATAAAACAAAAACAAAACAAACCTAAACTAAACTAATTTTCAAACAAGCCATGTGAGAGTTAATTTTCTAGAGAGAGAGAGAGAGAGTTGAAAGTGTCTTTGAAGGGCTGCGAGCGTAGGGAATACTCGTCAAACAGGTTGCCCCTTCAAATACTCCTTCTAGATGTCTTGCATACATCTACACAAACACAGGAAATACATCAGAAAGAGAGAGGACTATATATATATATATATATAATTATTTTCTTACTTTAATGTCATGTATGTACGTATATATAATTTTAAATATTGTTATAAGTTCTATATATCTGGATGGATGTATGATGCATTCCATCCATTATACTTGTCAAACTTAGACTTAGAAATGTTCAATTTTAAAATTCTATTTGTTTAGAGAGAAGGTAAAGTTAATATTTTTGTACTTGTTTGATAGGAAGGAAGGAAGGAATGAGAAAAATAATCCATGAAGGAATGTTTCATCCCTGGGTTACCTCCTTGAAATTACCTAGAAGATTTTGAATTAAGTATGGAAGGGTGAATAGATTTTTGATAAATTAAAATATTAATTATGGAATAGTCAATTTTAATTCAATTCTATCATAATATAAATCACGTAATAATAAATATAACTGCATAAAATAAATTAGAGACGACACCAATACTTTTACATGGAAAAATCTTGGAAAGATTTCAAGTAAAAAATCACGGATACGTTCCGATATCGATGCACTATGAATCAAGAAATACAAGACTATAAAGTTTTAGATTTACAAATCACTCGTGATCTGTCTTTCTTCACTCGACGTCTGACGATTTTGAATCACTCGCGCTCCATGAAGCTCTCGCTCCGATTTCCGTACTCTGACGGCTTCGCTTCTCAACATATCAAATAACCACAAAGTCTCCTACTTCGATCAAGGTGGTGTGATAATTTTTCAGCAACTAAATCATCCAATTGTGCATAAGATCTTCAATATAGAAATACAATTGGAAAAACTCAAACCAAGAGAGAACTATAAAATATATTATCACTTAATAATTTTCTCTCTATATATCTCTGTAGAAGAATTGCAGAGATCTCTCACAAAAGTCATACCATTCTTCTAAATATAAATAAATATGTCAATGATAGTCCAATATACCAATAATAACTTCAAATCATGTCCCAATGTGATTAGAAGTTGATTAGGTAGCAAGACAATATCTTTCAAATAAGAAAATCACAATTTCCAATTTTATGCAATTTACTACTTACTGAGTACTCGGTGAACATGTATGCGTATGCAAGTTCGCAAAACGTTTTGGTGGAATTCTCACTTTTGCACAAATGAGCGAAAGTTCACCACTTACCGAGTACTCGGTGAAATGAAATTGCAAAAATTTAAAAATATAATTTTGTCACGCTTCTGCTTCCTTCCAATTGTTGTTCCACTCCTGTATCTTCACCACTTTATACTTGATTTGACACATAAACTCCTTACCATACAACGCTTTAACAACTCAATCTAAAACACACAACTCTTAAAATGATTTTTTATCAAAATAATGTCATTACATAAATAAATATTCTTACACTCATAATTTACCATTTATTCAATTTTGGAGGAGGAGAGGAAAGAAAAAAATATATCCATAACAATATATTATTTTACGCTTTTGACCTTCTTATAAATTTGTTTATAAATCATATTGCTATTAATGGAGGTACTATATTAATAAAAATAGTATAAAAGCTAATTTTTGCTTTCTTACAGTCAAACATAAGAAAAATGTTATCCCATCTATTATTCTATTTTATTAACAAAATTCATATGTAGAAGGGCCAATAAGAAAATAGAAAAAGGTTTTTTTATTTATTTATCAAAATTGATGATAAAAGAGGACTTTATCATAATCCATAATATAAATTTTAATTTTTTTTTGGAGATACGTGACAAGTTCTAGAGTCAGGTGCCAATTTTATCTCTGAGAAAAATTTCAATGAAACCATCAATTATTGTTATTTTTAACTCCTTGGTCATTTTTTCCTTGCAGAAAAGAATTTGGCCTCCTGTCCCCAAGGATTTGGTTTTGTGGTTTTGAGTTTGAGAGTGTCCAGTTCAAGAGAAGCACGGCTATGGCGAGTGTAAGAATGATAGGCAAGTAATTCCGAGCTTCATTCATTTTAATTAAACACCAAATGCATACGGAACTTTCTAATCACCACTCTCTCTCTCTTCCCTTTTCTTTCTATCAACAGACATAGCGGTTAACTTCACAGGTAAACCACTTTCTTTGCCCTAATTCTTATATATATGTATATATATCTATACATATGTGAATACGTATCGTTTCTGTTTGTTGAGTTGGGTGAATCAATCCAATACAGATAGCATGTTCAAAGGTATATATCATGGCAAGCAATGCCACGTACCTGATATTGCCGCCGTCTTGGCTAGGGCTTGGACTGCCGGTGTTGATCGAATCATCGTAAGCCCTTTTTTGAGTTCACACTCTTCTATGCTATATTAATTTTTGTCTCTCATTTCCAATTACCACTTTAAACCGTCTGATTACTCAACAAAATGTTGAAAAGAAAAGGAAATTTAACTAGTGATTATGAAATTAAGTACCCAGTAGACTAAACTCTTTACTTTTAATTCTTAGTTAACTCAGCCGACTGTTTTGCTGCAGTTTAATTTTAACCACTCTGTGTGTGGAAGTAAAATTAAAAAAACATGTGACTCATATATATTTGCGTGTGTATATATATGTGTGTATGTCAAATAATCAATTTGTGAAAGGTCAAGTTTAATGATCACTCATTATATGGTTTGGTTCAGCATTTTATTTGTTTGGCCTTGACCATTGGAAATCTTTAATGGAATAGGTTTATGGTCACAGGTCACCGGTGGGTCGCTTGAGGAATCAAAGGAAGCCCTTGCCATTGCGGAAACAGATGGTCTATGCATTTCCATTTCTTGCTTCTTTTTCTGCTATGTTCTATACTCTTAGCTACAGGTTTCTTATTTTCCGACAGTTATTTTGACTGATCTTCACACTTTATTGTTCGGGCAGCAAGGCTTTTCTGTACGGTTGGCGTGCATCCTACTAGATGTAAAGTGGGTTTTCGCTCCTTAAGTCTTCTAATTGCTGGTTGTCTATATGCTTACTAACAAATCTGTGATACTCAAACCATTTGCGCATGTTAGTAATTTTAGCTTATTGTTGGTTTACTAATTCAGGAATTTGATGAGAGTGGGGATCCAGATAAGCATTTTCAGGCACTTTTGTCATTGGCTAAAGAGGGAATTGAGAAAGGAAAGGTGCGTTTATTCTCTTTATCTTGAGGGAGGAAGACATCAAGCTGTATTGAATTTAGATTCTCTTAAGAAAGAAAAATGGACTTTTCTCTGCAATGAATTTTGGTGATTTAAACTTTTCTTTAAGTTAGGACTTCAGAATCCAAAGATTGTGTTCTATAAGACGTGGTAATATGCAATTTATACTTACAAGTATTGTGCATTACAGACTATGTTTTGCATGATACATCAGTGGAAAAAAAAGTTGATATATTTTTTAACTCTTAGGTTGCTCAATCATGTTATATATGTATTCATGAAGCTCGCTATATTGCATAGAAATAATCATTCGTGTAATTCTCAGTGTCGACTTTGTTAAAATGTTTCTTACTTTCACCAATAATTACAAGGTAGTGGCAATTGGTGAATGTGGATTGGATTATGACAGGCTTCAGTTTTGCCCATTTGAGATACAAAAGAAGTATGTTCTCTTAACATTTTTTTGGCAAAATAATGATTCAAATCTATTTAGGCATATGTGTGTTATACACTTCATCTCCTTGTTTCTTCATATAAATGATTCTACTTTTCCATATATTGTTCACGTTATTCATATTAGGTATTTTGAGAAGCAGTTTGAGTTAGCTTATTCCACGAAGCTTCCTATGTTTCTGCATATGAGGGCAGCTGCTGAAGATTTCTGTGACATAGTCGAGCGAAATAAAGACAAGTAAGATTATTTTGGGCTATATCTATTTCAAGTATTATTTTGTCTTCTTTTATGGAATTTATAGCTTTGTTCACTTGAGCTATATTTTAATGAATAGAAGTACATGATACAAATATAAGACCACCATACCATTATTATGGTATGTAAACAAGTCATTGGATAAATGGACTGTCTGCCTTGGTTATATCTTTCACTTCTATTTGCGGTTGCAAAGTTAGTGTTTTTTTTTGCCCATTAGTAGAATTAAATTGAAGAAAAAGAGAAGAGAGAGCCTGTACAGGGACAAGGGACATCCCGTGAGGAAATAAATAAATCAAATGATCATGAAGTCATAATCAGAGGACTGAACACTAACTTCCCGAGCAAGTGGAGGGAAGGCAACAAAAGCACACATAAGCAGCAACCCTCCAGAACAGAGCCACCACACTCCACAACGGCGATGCCATACTTTATGCGGGCCTATCTTAGGAGGAGAATCCCATATTCTCAGTAAAGCTCTGTTATTTGAAAGCCTGTAAAAGAAGCAGAACAAAACCAGTTTCTGACTATAGAATCGATCTCTTGATAACTGCAGAAGAAGGTCTAGCAATTCGCTTAAACACGCTGAGATTCTCTTCTTCCGTAGGCAATAAAACAGCAGCTGGGAGGGACTTAATCCAGAGTGTAAAGCTTATGTCTAGTAACCATCCAAGACACAAAGGAGTGTCTAGGAACAGAGTTAGGGAACCAGATGAGACCATGCCAAGGAATGGTAGGACCTCCAAGCCTAAAGGTCTCATTAGTTTTTTTCTACAGGTAAGAGAAAGAAATCTTTAGCTCGTTTGATTTATCTCAAGGTCCAGTGTTTTGAACTTTTTAGTTGCCTAAGAGGCTGTTTATTTGGGGCACAATACCAAACTCTATCTGGAGTTAATATATCAGCAACTGCTATAAAAAGAAGGAAAAAAAAGGGGGGAGGGGGGGAAGGAACAGACAGTAGCATTACTAGGACCATAACTGTAGGCAAACCAGTAGTACCCCTTTAATTAATAGAACTGTCTAGATAAACCTAATTGAGCAATAGAAGTTGAATTTTTGTATTGTAGAAATTTTCCATCTTTTGACTACCTCCAACAATAGGTTAGGTGTTTTTTACCGGATAAGGAAATTCATTGAGAGTATGAATGAGTAACAGAGGATGAGCTGACAAAATATGCGGTCTAAAGCATGCACCTCCCATGTTTGTTTATTACTCGCAGAAAAGGATTCCCTACACTATTTTGGTGAAATTAGCATATGTTAGAGACAGTAACTCCCTACACTAAAGAAGGGAAGAAGGTTTGCTGGAGGAGAATTTTGACAAAATAATGCCGTGTTATTAACATGAGAGTATCATTGTGAGTCACGACTAATTTACAGTAATTGGTTGGACAAACATATCCCGAGTCATTTTCTCCTCCACCTCTCTCTCTCTTCTGGTGAACTAAGTTGTATTTGAATGTTAAAACTAAATTTCACAGTTTCAATAGAGTTGTTTTACATGATTTATATTTGCCATGAGTTTATGTTTGTGCTTGATTGCATTTTCCTCAACCTTGTCTAACAGGTTCGTTGCTGGTGTTGTCCATTCATTTACTGGAAGTGCAGAAGATTGTGAAAAACTGCTTTCATTCAGTAATTTATTCATAGGTGAATTATGAATGCACTCCCGTTCCTCCTATGGTCTTGAAGCAGTTCCCAGTTGCATACTTCTGACTCTATTATTATTTGATGGGGGTAATGTGCAGGTGTTAATGGTTGTTCCCTGAAGACCGCTGAAAATCTTGATGTTGTAAAGGGCATTCCCCCCGAGAGAATGATGATTGAGACTGATTCTCCATATTGTGAAATAAAAAACACTCATGCAGGGGTTAACTTTGTGAAGTCGAAGTGGCCTTCTAAGAAGAAAGAAAAGTATGATCAAAATTGCATTATTAAGGGTCGCAATGAACCTTGTTTAGTTAGGTGAGTAAAAATGCTCGCTTAGTGCTGTATGATACATTGATACTCTTGCTTTGTCATGTTCTTGTTGGATAATTATATATATTAGTCTCCATTTTTCTCAACGGAACGTCATTCATTTCTTTCTTCCCTGTTGACCACGATGACTGAAAAGACGCAAAAAAATCCAGCGTTTGCTTGTTCTGTGTATGTAAACCCCTGTGAGGTGGATAGGAGAGTTTGTCTCTTTTGGTATTTGAGTATAGATTAAAGATTAAATATACACCAAAGCCGGTGGAATTCCGACTTCTTATTTATAGTTTATATTGTGCATTATGAGATGTATTGCAATTATGTATATATGAGACATTGCCAATGGAGTTTTGAAACAAACTGAAGTTAACCTGTATGAAAGTGCGTATTTTATTTGTTGATTGCATATATTCTTTATTTTTATATGATCTGGTCTTCTATTCAGGCAAGTTCTTGAGGTGGTTGCTGGCTGCAAAGGTATCACTGACCTAGATCAGCTGAGCAAGACCTTGTACCAAAGTACCAGCAGGTAAGTCCATTGGCATTTTTTAAGTCTGTTCGGAATCATTTCACTCACTCTGGCATTTAAGAGGTATCTTTAGGCGTCAGAAATGCTTACTAACAGGTTAATTTTGCACCTCACCAAAAGAAGATAACACTTCTTACTCTCGGAGTAATATAAAAGGATATCATAACTTAAGAAAAAATTAATATTAAGCGAATTACCTTTTTAATCCTTAGCTTGATATAGAACTGGGGACTTGCATTTTGTGCATTTCCCAGTTCCCCCTTATGACTTGTTTATCTCTTCATTCGTCGTAGAGGTCCATCGTTTCATTTGGATGACACTTGTCGTGCAGGGTTTTCTTTCCTTATGACTTGGATACTGCAGCCGATGCTCTTCTAGCCGGTGATCAAGATACTAGGTGAACAGAATCCTGACTTTGATGAAGTGGTTTTTTGCTCAACTGTGTTTTTTGTTCTGCTTCTTTTTCTTTTTCTGTTTGTTTGTTTTTTCTTCAAGGAGCCACGAGTTAAGAGCTCTATTCTTTTGAAAGTGCTATGCGGCATTGGAACTTGCATATTCTTTGAGTGAATAAACCACAAGAATTGGATGTAATTTCCACATTGTTAATTGCTTCTAGACTGAATACTACATACTGTTAGTTCTGGAAATTGCTATTGGTTTTGAGAAGAAGGTTGGAAAGATGATTCTATAATGAACTACAGAAGACTGCGTAAGTCATAGTAGTAGCGCATCAGTGCATCACAAATTCAAGCTTGATACAGGGTTTTCCTTTTATAATTGACATTGCTGTTGATTTTTGTTATTACACTTGGTTCAGATGTTGATGATTAAATCTAATGCAGTTTGTAGTCACATATATCGAACTGCCATGATTAAAATTGCATGGAAAAAAGATTTAAGATCACATTTTCGGTTGTATTGTGCACAGTGATCATTAAAATGGCAAAAATATAGTGTGAGGGTGAGATGTAAAGTTGAATATGGTTTCAAACTTCTTCTTTATTTTTTTTCCATGGGTTATGTTTTTTCCCCAATCAAATGAATAAGCTCCAATCTCAAATATAGGCGATCTAACTAAGAAAATAGCTGGTGGGATATAACAAACAATTCATGTAAGCTCGTACTGTTTATGCAGGACAATGTGATGAAAATGAATGTTTGTATTTGGTTCATGAAAACTAAGTTTAAGCACAAACTCCATGCCTGCATATGGGTAATTGAGCTTTGTCCACTAATCCCACTTATTCAGCATGTTTATATAATGTTTTATTAGCTTAAGCCCCCATAAGAATCAGTTCCATAAATGCTCATTGGGAAAAACCTATCTCAAACTGTCAAACATTAAGCATCTATGGGACAAGGCAATTTGTCAATAAATTTGTATACAATTTGTCATTACATTTCGATTTTCAACAACCCAAAACCGCCTCATATCATACTTGCATTAAGAAACTATTAGTAGGGTCATCAGGTTTAACATCTCTGATCTGCAGAAAGCGTTCCGAAAAACAAATGAGGGGCAGACTAAAGCCACAGCATAATAAGAGTGTCAAATTTTGAACTTGCGAGTGTGTGTAGACACCCATTCCTCTATTTTTTGCAACTCGTTCCAACCCCAAAAGAAGCTAACATGAGTTACTCTTCTACACATAGCTTTCTCTCAGCTGCTAATGCTAGTAAACATTTCGCTGCTGTCAAGATTGCCTTCTGATGGAGGAGAAGGAGGAGGAGCCTTTTCTGCCGCCAAATTCAACCGTAGGGGTCTGCCTTCCACCTCCTAATTACAGAATCACAAAAGAAGAGATTAAACACACTAAAGATCCAAGTACACAAATTAGGATTCACAAGTATTCCTTACCACTTCATTCATAGTACTGAGGGCGGACTGCACCTCCTCTGGAGATGAAAAGGTGATAAACCCAAAACCTCGAGATCTTCCAGTGTCTCTGTCATAGATGACCTTGGCACTTAATAGCCCTGGCTGATCTGCAAAAGCTTCTCTAAGCCCTTGGGAAGAGAGGCCCCAGCTGAGGTTCCCTGCATAAATTTTGTGAGGGCTGTCTATAAAACCTTGGTAGCTGCTTCGTATCCTTGGTCCCATTACTTCCCTTTCACCTCCCTTTGGCACTTCAGGGAAGTTAACCTTCACAGTTCGGCCACCGATTTGCTGATGACCATGACAGTACACATAAATAACAATGAGATTATTGCCTCGATTATTTGCAAGGATTTAAAACTTTATGGGTGCTATTAACAAATCATGGTTTTGAGATTTCTTTAACTAAAACGGATAATAGCTGTGCAGGGCATGACATCAGACAGAATGCAGCTAGAGACACAGACAAAAGGACTAACAAAATTTAGAAAGGGACTTATTTATTGCAGGCTCAGCGAGTGCGGTTGATGATGATGAGACAACAATACATATACATATATATTTTGAAAGATCAATACCTTATATTATATTACATGTAGGAAAAAGAGGGATAAAAAGAGAAAGGTCCAACACTTACTTGGCATAACATACAAAAATAAACATTATATAAAATCCGGGCCAAAGGCTATTCAAAAAATAGTTATAACTGTTGCTACCTCCCAATATATTGATATGCATTGTACAGACCTCTATGATGATGATGAGACAACAATACATATACATATATAGTAAAAGTTTTCATGAAAGTAGCGGGACCAGATTGGTTCCAGTTTTTGTTGATCACCCCAAGCAGTGGGTACCCTTACAGCTACAAGCAAATGTCTCCTATATGTGATTAAAGGTATCCACTCTTAATATATGCATCATTTTGTCAAAAATACCAGTACTAACAGTGCTATATGGACAAACTTTTGCCTAAAGTTGAGGCTCAAATCTTCAGTTTGGACACTCATAAATTCACCTAAAAGAAACATCATAAGGCGTACGGGTACTCAATAATATAGCACCCCTCTAATAAATGTTCAACAAATCCCTTGTGTTAAAAATTAAGCTCTTCTTCTACTCCTAATAATCCCCACTGAAGATTCAAACATAATGCCTTCCTTTTAAACTGATTTTTTTTTTATGTTTTTCATATAAAATAGAAAGTTGCAATACTAAGCAGATCAGAAAATTGTTTGTATTTAGGAATTTAAGTGCATAACGGGCAGACATTCAATTGTTTAAAAAGTGCACAAGTTAATACACAAGTATGAAATAATTGTATGAAGACAATAGGACTTACAGAACCATCAAATAATCGAATGGCCTCCTTTGCTCCTTCAACACTTGCCATTGTCACAAACCCAAATCCCCTACTCCTATCAGTAACTCGATCATATACAATCTGCGGGGAAAATATATATATATATATATATATTCAAGAATTACCAAAACCCAGATACTCAATTACACAAAATTGACAATTAACCAATAAAAAAAAGTGATTGAAAGGGCAAGAAAAGCTAAAAACCTCCACAGAAAGCACATGACCAGCCTGGCTGAAGATTTCGGACAACTGGGACGAAGTCATGGCGTATGGCAAGTTTCCGATGTAGAGTCTACCAGCTTCAGATGACTGTTTCTCAGATTTATCATCATCATCTCCATCTTCTTCAGGGTCTTCAATTTCTTCTGAGTCAGTTTGGGATTGGGTTTCTTCAGTGACACCAATGTTCTCAAAAGCTCGGGAGACAAAGGAGCGAGAGAGGAAATGAAGGGAATTGGGGAAGTGGGTTTTGATTTTGAGAGAAAAATGTGGTTTGGGTTTGGGGATAGGTAGAAGAGGGCATTCGAAGGAAAGGTTTGATGAGATTTTGTTGGAGAGGTGAAGAGAGGTTGAACAAGTGGCTGTAGCTGCCATGGATATACATGTAGCTGACATTTTTGTATCACCAACAGATTGTTTGATACAGCTCTCTCTCTCTCTAAATATATGGAGTTATCTAAGTACCAACTGAGAGAGAGAGGTGTTGAATCAGTGTCGAAGAAGCAGATAAGGGATAAAGATCTTTTTCCTTTTGTTATTTATATATATATATATATATATATATATATATATACCTATATATACGTGTTTTGTGTGTGTTTCTTTTACTCTGCAGTTTTCACATATTCACCAGCGGAAGCTCCTTTAAATATTACCATTACTCCCTATTTTACTCAACTTTAAAATAATAATAAAAAAGAGAAAAATCAATGTCTAAAGACACAAATAATTGTAAGGTGAGACAATGATAACTATCATTGTTAAGTTCGGATCACCATTTTTTATCCCTTATCATTTTGAACAGGTATTATTTTATTTCCTGAATACTATATAATATATATATATATATATATTTAATACATTGGCAGAATATTATTGAATGTTTGTCTTGTACTGATCAATCATAAATCTTAGTCAATGAAAAGTTTTTCTACAATAAAAAAAATTAAAAAAAAGAAAGGAAAACCAATAAAAGAGATAATCGAGGTTCAGAGCTATTCCAAAACACATCACTGAATATTCTATTTAAAAAAATAATAATCATAACAGGCAAATTTTTAAAATAAATTTTACTTGTTATTTCGTAAAACAATCCAGTTATAACAATGAACAAGTAGTTCACATTTTTATTCATTGTTAATTACTGGTAGTTTTTCCATGAGAAAAACCCTAAACCATAATACAAGCACAGAGGAGACATAATACATCATCGAAATTTTAACATTATTACCATAGTAAATAACCCCCATATACCAGCGGGCCAAATGGTATAGTTTACCTGATTTGCTTTTGAGATAATAATGTGTTGTGATTCTGCTTGTGTGATAAAAAAAGAAAAAACAATTAAAAAAAAAAATTTTAAAAGAAAGAAAAAAAAATCATTTAGGAAACATGAACCATAACAAGATATAATTCATAGTCTCCATCCATGCTTCCTTCTCATCATCATCAATTGTTTGGCTTAAGGCTGACAGCTTATCCCATTTTCATTGGGTTCAAGTTTTAATTCGTCTGCTGCAGCATCTTCAATGGCCTCACCAAGGCCTTCAACACTTCTCTTTCTTGTCTTATCAAAACTTGCTTCTTCTGTAAAACTGGATTTCAACAGATATTTTTTAGAATATAACAGCAGTAAGTAACAGACCATTTGGAACCACCATCACATAAGCCAACACCAAAACACTGCAGATATTTTTTAGATATATAACTGCATAAATTTTAAAAATACACAACGCTTACCAGCACTGTGGATAATAGCACTAAAACTCAATTTAAGAAACACCAAAACACTGCAAGACCAATGACAAAAATGAAATAAAGAAACAAGAAAAAGTACCAAGAAAAATAATAAACTTAATAATAGAAGGAATAAGTTTTTCGGGTGACAAAGCGTAATGACCCAACCACAGGAGGTAATACAATCGAAGAAGGATAACAGATTCAGCCATATAGCACCTAAGAGGCTAAAACATAACTTTTTTTTGCAAATGACACTCCAATAACAGTCTAAAGAAAACCTCAGCAACCAAGTCACTGAAAAGTATGAACGACAAAAAAATTCGAATTCTTGAAGTCACAAATCATCAAGTTATTGTAGACAAAAGAGAAAACAAATAATTATTTTTGTATGTATGTTGAGTATGTGGACAAAAAAAATTGCCAAAAGATAGCACCACAAAACACCAAGGAAGATAGGAGAACCAAAGGTACGATTTGCCAACAATTCTCTACAGATGCCTAACTCCTTTCTAATCTAAACCACTACAATTGGATAGTAAAGAAAAAGAACCAATTCATCAAAGCAATAGGGGAACTGAAAACTAGTTCACAACTGATTACTAGAGGACTATTATAAACTCATAATCTAGTCATGTGAGATGTGAGATGTATATTTCTTAACGACAGTGAAACCGATAAGGAGGTAATTTTCAGTCTACGAAAGCAAAGGGACTGTTGCCCAAGGAGTTAGTTCTGCAAACATGAAAAGACCTAGATGGCATACAAAAACATACGCCTCAAAAATGTACAGAACCAAAGTACGAATTCTAGTCCAAATCCATGAAATATAAATAAAAGTAAGGCTTGCGTAGAGCTCACATAACATAGTGGGGTCCACAAAGAAAGTTTCCATAAGCCAACTCAACTCGTGTAGCCATTCTTCCATAAAACTTACCTAAATGATTCTTTCATACGACTATTACACAGCATCTATACCGCCTGATAATATTACATAGTAATCATTTAATGTAAACCTTTACATTATGTTGTTGAAGTTCTGATTTAAGCATGTCAATAACTATTTTGGGGCTTTTTTCTAATCCACCATTCTGTCAAATAGTATGTTCACCAGATAATTAATAGCATAGCCGCACTTGATACCAAAAGATATTAAGACCCTAACAAGTTAGTAAATCAGTTATAGAAATAGCAGTAAACCCTACAAAATTAAATCAAAGAAGAAAAGGAAGAATTAATTACCCAGCTGCAGTAGTAGAGGGAGAGAAGAGAGTAAGTGCTTCTTGCCTTTCGATGGCCGGCTGATGTCTGAGGCATAGAAGAGATAAAGACTAGGATTTTTTTTCAGTGAAAAAACTTGGTGCCTCAAATGGAGGATGAATCAAATGGTATGGCGCCAATGTTAGCAGGGGGCATCCAAGCCATACCCCCCTATAAATGGTCCATACGTGAGAAAACTGGACTGGATAGTCCGGGCTTACAGAATTCATCACATGGCCTAATTGAAGGTACACGTTGTCCTAAGGAAACTATGTTGGGCATTGAGAAGGAGGCTTTGCCAAGTGGACATGATAACAAGTACCTACAGGATCCTTTCAGGATGCTGCTTCTGATATAACTGTCCAAGGACGTTTGTGTGTTTGCTGATGTTGCGGTCGAGTGTTGGAGACAGGAGCATTGTTTGTGCAATACATTGTTTCCCAGCTTTCTTTGGCCCTTAAGTTTAAGATCAGAGGTAATACATATTTTCCAGCTTGCTTTTGCAGGTGAGCCACAGATGAAGGAGCATCTGATTGGTGAAAAACATTTTTTTCCCACATTCCTTTTGCAGTTGAACCTTGGTGTAATAATAAAAAATTTCCCACCTTGATCTGGAGTTTAAGATTCAGATAGAAAGTGTGGTTCAAGAAATCTTCTGCACTTTACCTTTCCAACTGCTCAATGCGTGTTTTAAGGTTTTCAGGTGAGAACTCAGATTCAAGATCGTCATCCGTAATGAAGTGATTACAGCTGTGAGAGCATCTTCTTCTCTCTTTGTCTCCCATTTCTGTAAACAAGTTCCACAAGATAAAAGTATAAAAGACAGGATGGCAGTTGGATCTGGGTAGTGGATACTAGGAAGTATTGCAAACACAACTTGCACTTTAAGAAAACTGTTGCCCTTGCATATTACATTGGCTATCTTCTGTGAATAGGTCAAGTTGCGTTTCAGGAGAGGCACTGGTAGGAACTAGACAACAAGGCCATATGCATAAATATACTCAATAGCCACAAGCTGCTGCTTTTTTTCTATGAGTTTTTTGGATGAAATCCGCATAAAAAAAAATTGTAAATTTCATCGAACTGCCCAGAGAAGCTTAGACCACAGATTGCTTATTGTAGCTACAACTAAATTCAAGAAAAATGATACTAATACAGGCAAGAAGAAAGAAAATCCACTTGAAATGCGATAAAACTAGAACAATTTTTGAGCAAAAACGTCTATGCTACGATATCATACAGATAAGCAAGAGCATAGATATACTGATATAGTACATGTTTCCCCAGAAACGGATAAAAGTGGTGTCCCAGAGAGACGCATTTCTGAAATCACCACTAATACACCCATACACAGATGTGTTTGTTGCCGATTGCCCATCCCAACATCATCAATAAGAGGTCCTAAAATCATTCACCAATTGATTCCACCATTTGTCACCAGGGGCGGAGCAAAGATTTTAATTCAGGGGAAAGGGGGCACATTATTACATTAAAAGAAAAAAATCAGAAATGAAGAAGAATAATATATAGAAGGAAAAAAAAACAACAAAAAAGGAACGATAAATCAAATAAGTTTAAAGCAAAACATTCATGATGTAAAATTTGACGTGATTAAGAAAATTAAAAGAATATTTGGCATATATCGGTTAAAAAAAAATTACCAGGGCCAGACCAGGAGCGACAAGTGCCCCTTTGCGCGTGTACAGGCTCCGCCTCATATGTGAAGATTTCTAAAAGCTAAGTTCAAAACCCAAGTAACAACAGAAGTGGGATCAATCACAATGATAATCAAAAGAAGTTCTATTCATCCAACCTATTATGATGTGGTTCTGCCAATTGAATAGAATCACATGGAGACAGATCTTATTGAACAAAACCATAATAACAGGTTTCAGTGTAACAAATGCATAGCCTCTAAGGAGGTTTGACCTCAAAAGCAAGTCCGAAAGCAAAAGTTCCATCCCTAGGAATTTGTATCTGGTACATCCCTATTAAAACATTAATCTCAGCAATGCAGCCAGGGGCCCAGGAACATGCAACTCTGTAAGTAAATAGGAAATTTACACAATTTTCATGAACAAAAGAATTTTGTAAACAGAGATTCAAGATCACAACCACCCAAAATGAGCCATTCTTTGCGCACGAAAGATGCTCAAACAAATTAAAAAATAAATATATCAAAGACGCAATATGCTTCTGCTGTAAATTAGAATTAAAAATGATAATAGATTTAAAAACAAAAGCTAAACCAAGGATAATATAGATGCTGAAAATAGAGAGCAGCACATAAACTTGGGTTGGCCCAAAAAATATCTATCTGCATACTGGAAAATGTGCGTCGAAGATTCAGCTGGAAAATATAATAACAATTATAACTATGGCAAAGAAGCATAAAAGGAAATACAGAGGGGCAAAACAGCCTAAACTGAGCATAGAATTCAAGATGTCCAGAGAGAAGAAAGATCAGTTGTTACCTGTTCCAACAGAAAACTGAAGCTGATGTCAAAAAGATTTAAACAATGGCAATCCGAGTAATTAGACTCAATTAGCATGGTCTCCTCATTCCAGATGATCTTTTGTAACCATTTGGCTCTTTAAATAAGCTCAAGGAAGATGGTTCAAGCAAGTTATTGAGAAAATCAGAAAAGCTTTCCCGCTTGGCAATGAATCAAAGGAACAGATTAAGGGAACTTGTCTATTATTTACCAGAAAATCCACTTACTACTTTAGCATAAATAATAATACAGATTAACAGAACTTATCTATTCTGTTGTACCTGAAGTGAATTTATAAGACTTCAAACTGATTTGGAGAAAAGAAAAACACTGCATAATTTTACAATGGAAGTCATTTTATCATTGCATTGAATATTCTCCTCATCATCATCACTTTTTTACTCCGCCTCCATCATATCTTTTTTATATTAAATAGTGTCAATTTCTAATAAAAAGGCTGGTACACAAATTCAGACTAATACATTTAGTTATAGAAAATTAAAATAAATCTCAATTAATATTTTGAAAATCAATAAAAAAAAAAAGAATGAATATAACAAAAAATAAAATAATATAAATTATGTTGTTAATTTTTTGCCTCAAACTCAAAATATAAATAAATAATGTTGCAATTAAAGTATCAAACATTTTAAAACCTAAAGAGTCATCAAATTACTCTAATATAGTTACAAAAGTAAAATTAATAAATAAATTCCGATAAAATATATCAGAATCAAAAAACGAACACAGAATATAATCAAACTAACATATACTTACAAAAAATAAAATAAATAATCAAAAGTAATGTAACAGGAAATAAGAACAAAGGAATATAACAAATATCCTTAATCTAAATCCGACATAAAGGTTTGAAAGGGGAGAAAAATAAGAAAAATTGAATAACGAGAAGAGTATATAACAAAAAGAGGACAATGTATGAATCAAAGAAAAATTTATATATATATATATAGCCAAACGTAATAAAAGATTATAAATTATGTTGGGAATGCAAATTCCTCCCAGCCAAACTAATAGATATAATTATAATAATAAAATATACAAACAAAAACAAACTAATACCTCGAAAACCCAAATAAATGAAAGAAAACATCTCAGATTGTGTTACCTAAAATAGTCATGCCCTTAATATTGATAATCAAATAAATTATGAGAGAGGATAAGTATCAGTATTTATTAACAAATTATCACAATCTTCTCTCAGATTGTGTTACCAAAAATAATCAAGCTCTTGATATTGGTATTGAATCATGAATATATATATACATATTTAGAGAGAGAGGATAAGTGTGACTAAACACCAAACTTCACAATCATATCTCAGATTGTGTTACCAAAAATAATCTTGCTTTTAATATTAGTAATCTAGATGATGATTATAGATATAGAGAGAGAAAAAATTAAATGTCAAATATTCTCTCAGATTATGTTACCAAAAATAGTCATAGAGAGAGAAGAAGATAAATGTCATCAAACACGAAATTTTACAATCTTCTCTCAGATTATGTTACCAAAAATAGTCAAGCTCTTGATATTGGTAATCTAAACGATAATTCTATATATATAGAGAGAGAGGGGAGTAACTGTTATTTAAACCAAATTTTCACAATCTTCTCTCGGATTGTGTTAACAAAAATAGTCAAGCTCTTAATATGATTCCCTATATATTTATAGGACAATACTTAAGTCCTGCCCCATGAGGACTGTTAACCACTCATATACTCTAAAAGCTTAAGCTATTAGAGAGGGTGTAACTTAAATATTTTATATCCTTCAACATGCCCCCTCACGTGTGGCCTTCATGTCCAACACGTGGAACAACAATTTCAACAAAGGGCGGCAGTGAGGTTTAAACACGAGATCTTTGGCTCTGATACCATGTTAACTACCAACTACTCTAAAAGCTTAAGCTATTAAAGAGAGTATAACTTAAATATTTTATATCCTTCAACAATGACCAAGTTTGTCCTCCCCACTAATGTGGTCCAATATAAATTGAACACGTGATAAAAAAAAATTTCAAAAGGAATGTGAACATAAAATCCATAAATACACAAATCAAGGTCAATTCCTTATGGAAATTTTTTTGACCATACGTCTAATTTATATTGTATCACATCAGCGAGGATGACGAACTCGGTCCTCATGAGGCAGGACCTAAGTATTATCCATATTTATATATACATAATGAGATTAATAATTTGGAGGCAAATGTGCAAAAAAAAAAAAACCGTAAACTTTCCTCAAGTGAGCACAATACCCCCTAAACTTCAAAAGTGATCAAATTTTTCCCTGAACTTTCCCAAAGTGAGCAAAATATCCCCAAACCTATAAAAGTGAGCACTTTGCCCACTTCACTCATTTGTGTTAGCAATTTGTTTCCTTCACTCATTTATGTATTTAGTCATTTATCCTGAGTAATAATTAAAGAAAAAATTTAAAAAAAAAAACTAAACTAATTTTTTTAGAAGTAAAATTAAATTAATCGGTTAATTACTTAATTACATTCTAATTATAATTCTTATTATCTATATTTATTTTCATATTATACTTTAACTCCAAATTTGTTTAACTTATTTTATTTTTTGGAATTTTATATTTTATATGTTATGTCTTAGATTTTACTTAAAACACTATTAATACAATTCAATTGTAATAAAACTAATTATATTTATAACCTAAAAATAACAAAAAATGGAGAAATTTCTAGTCTTCTACTACTATTACATTTGTAACTTATTTGTATTTAATATAATCCAAATTAATATTAGGTTTAAGTGATGGAGTTTGAATACAATTAGGCTTATTACAATTGAATTGTAAGTGTTAAGTAAAATTTAAAACATAACATATAAAATATAAATTTTAAAAAATAAAATAAATAAAACAAGTTTGGAGTTAAAATATAGAATGAAAATTAAAAAATAGGAAGAGGAAGCGTGAACAGCTTAGGCATACTTTTATCCTAATTATGGTATGCTCCTATATCATACTTATCTTATTTCGTCAACGCACTGGCAGTGATATGCCTTTTAACCTCTTGATCGCCTAGTCCAGATTCTCGTATTCCTGCCACAGAATGTCCAATGGAAGCCAGAAGGCTTTGTTTCCTGTTAAGGGAAGGGAAAAGGGAACCTGCCGAATCAAAGCAATCCTTTCTTGGCATAGCTGAAGCTCCTTTCCTGGACGACTGTTAGTTGTTCCAAATCAGGCTCAGTTCAAAGCCATGTTCATAAAAGGTCCGAAGGCATGCTAACCAAGGCCTATTAGTTTACAGTAAGATCCGCACTCTAATTATAATTAAGTAATTGAAAAATTATTTTAGTTTTACTTCTAAAAAAAATGCTTTAGTTTTTTTACTTTTTTTTAGTTATTACTAAAGATAAATGCATAAATGAGTTAAGGGAGTAAAGTACTAAAGGGCAAATGAGTAAATGCACAAATGAGTGAAGGGGGCAAAGTGCTCACTTTTAAAGTTCAAGGGGGTATTTTGCTCACTTTGGGAAAGTTTGCTCACTTTTAAAATTCAGGGGGGTATGTTTCTCACTTGAGAAAAGTTCAGGGTTTTTTTTTGCACTTTTGTCTAGTTTGGAAGGTGAGATGGCCAAATCCTTGTGTTGAATTGAGATATATAGACTATCCAGCATAAAACATCCTAAATTAAACGTACAAGAAACTTGCCATTAATCTGATATAAAACAGGCAGGTAGCCCCAAATTCGACATATGATTATTAATTACCAATTTTGAAAATCTTAACCCACGGATTTTGCTACCAAATTATCTTGAACTCCTCATATCCAGAAATGATTGAATTCTATTAACTAATATACCATGATGGTTTAGGACGAGAGAAACACAGATCCATTTAGCACAACAGAATAGATCAGTGGCTGAATATATCCTCTTTTTGCCTCATTTCATCTTCAGCACGCATTTGGCCTCGCGACACGCCACTGTCCCTGCGTGAATAGTTATATATATATCAGACATGGGATTGAAAACTGACACACACTATTACAAGGTCTTGCCTTCCTTTTCTTGAGGCATGCTTTTCTAGCACTCTCATTATTCACACTTCTCAGCAATTTATAGTTGTTCACTGAGAGTGCAAAGAAATATCAGCCTGAAGAAAAAGACGTCAAGCTTCTTATATATGGTGGTGATCAGTTCTCTTTCCTGATCATATATGCAGATAGACTAGAGTAAGAGTGCATAGCTAGGTTAAAAAGTGTGTTATGGATGAAGCAAACAAAGATGACGCCAATATATGTGTGTATGTAATTATATCAGCAAGCAATAGAATCACCGTAAGTATTTAGGTCATCAACAACCAAGGTGTGCAATCCAGCTCCACTTTACTTCATCCCTTCATCATTTGATTCATTTCCTATATATATATATGCTCCCTTGCTAATTTGAGTGTCGGAGTTACTTCTGCAGGTAGTAAACTGTTGGGACAGGGGAAGCCATAGAGATTCAGTCACAAAGTAATAAATTATAAATAAATCACGAGATTTAACGTAATTTGACCCGACCAACTCAACTTAGGGTACGAAAATTAAAATTCCATTTTAAGCATTTAAAAATTATGAAGGACTAGTCCAAAGCACGAAACACTAGAGATGAAGCATTCCAGATTTAATAATATGGTCATTACTCGCAAAAAAGCGCAGGGAAAAATAAAATAAGATTTATAAATGTGACCTTTTCATTTCTGTTTGATGTACAGAGAAGGTATGCCACAACAAAGCCTTTACTTTTTTCTTTAATATGGTCATTACTCGCAAAAAAGTGCAGGGAAAAAGAAAATAAGATTTATAAATGTGACCTTTTCATTTCTGTTGGATGTACAGAGGAGGTATGCCACAACAAAGCCTTTACTTTTTTCTTTCTCTTTCTAATACAATTATAATGCCATTTTTCTTCTGTAAATTTACTTCGCGAATTTGGATTTACATCCAACATATACAATGTGGCCTTCAAGTTCTCTGTTTTAATTGGAACATGTAAATTGAAGGGATAAAGATATGCAAATTAACCCAATTGATATATCTCTGTGGAACTTCAAAGCACCATTTGATCCATAACAATGTAATTCCAATTGGGTTATGTCTGCCCCTTGCACGCCTAGACCACCTGATTGTTAGTAGTCGGATAGCAGAGATGATAGACTATTCCTTCACCTAGATCAAGACATACATTCAGAGATAAAGAGATTCCGCCATACCCCACCTTCTGGCAACAATAACTCTTTGTCTTCAGTTTTCACCCTAGCAAACTTAACTCTCTCTACCCACCATCTTATTCCCTACGTGCGTCCCAACTCATATCACTCAACAATATCTCAAGTATCTATTTACAGAATTTACTGATAGACTATTCCTTAATGACCATGCCAAGACTTGCTTTACGAGATTTTATCATGCACACTTTAAATAGAAACATAAACTAGGAATATTTCTCTCTCAAAGAAAATATGTTCTAGATCTGTTACGTAACACGGGGATGATGAGTGTTAAACCATGTGATACTCCTATGGCTCCTGGAGTTAAATTATCTGGAGAAGATGGAGATGTGTTCTATGATCCTGAGCGTTATAGACGTTTGGTTGGGAAGCTTAATTATCTTGCAGTAACCCATCCTGATATTGCCTTTCCTGTAAGTGTGGTCAGTCAGTTTATGGCAGCGCCTCGTGTTCCGCATTGGGATGCAGTGATTCATATTCTACGATATATTAAAGGTACTCCAGGTCGAGGATTATTATATAATAACTATGGCCATATGCGGATTGAAGGGTTTTCGGATGCTGATTGGGCAGGATCTCCGTGTGACAGGAAATCTACTACAGGTTACTGTGTGTTCGTTGGTGGTAATTTGATTTCCTGGAAGAGCAAGAAACAAAATGTAGTGACTCGCTCCAGTGCTAAATCAGAGTATCGTGCATTGGCTCACTTAACTAGTGAGGTGATATATTTGCAACAACTTCTCGATGAGCTTGGTTACAAGTCCTCAGAACCGTCCTAGTTGTGGTGTGATAATCAAGCAGCTATACATATTGCCTCTAATCCTGTTTTTCATGAAAGAACAAAGCATATTGAAGTAGATTGTCATTTTGTGCGGGATAAGCTACAAGGTGGACAGATTTCTTTGAAGCATGTGAAGACCAGTGATCAGCTAGCAGATGTGTTTACTAAATCTCTTATGGGCAATCGGGTTTCTTATATATGTAACAAGCTGGGCATGATTAATATCTATGCTCCAGCTTGAGGGGGAGTGTTAGTTATAATGTGTGGGTGTCTTTGGGCTTTACCCAATATGGGTCAGGCCCATATGATTTTGCGTACTCATCTATGTGTTGCCCTAATATTTATATATATATATATAGGACTGCTAACCAGAAAAGTTAGTAAGTCAATATTACACTAATTTCAACACAGTTCGTTGAGCCGATACCTAGATTTAGCTACAATTGGGCTTATTCGGCCGTCAGAATGAGCAGACTTAAAATGTTTGCAACGCATATTTACTAAGTAATTTCAGATATGTAATTCCAACTATTAACGACTAATGCAACGCATATACCTGGTGTAGGTGTGTAAGGAGCCCCTTCAATCTAGGGAATTCTTTGACCCCACCGATCAACAGTGCTCATTCCTACATGTCATATGAGTAATTTAAATTGCTAAACTTTCTGCGCATAGATATCAGTCTAAAAACTCTATCATTCATGTCAATACAGAACAAACCAAATAATATTTGAAAACGCCTAATAAAACACCAAATCCAATCGAATATGCCCATATATATGGCCACAACCAGTGGCAGCAACGGCTATTTTCCTGTTCTAGCAACAACTATATATATGTGTGTATACTTGTGTGCGCGTGCGCGCACACGTCTCAAGGGGCAAAGGAAAGAAGGATCGTTTTCTCCAACTGAAAAGAGGACTTGGAGTAATATGGTCTTGCGAATTTAGACAGTGTCAATAGTGTCCTGTTAACCAGTGACATTTTGCACGGTGTCGGGACTTTTCTGACTGATGTATGGAGGGTTGGGTGAGAGTGTAATCAGCTGCAATATTTTGGAGGTGCAAGTCTCGCCAAATTATACCTGAAGGTAAATAGTGCAAATTTCAGGGGGTGTGACCGTGTGAGCATAGTTTACCCTATTTACTAGTAAAACAATTGTTTGAAATTCCAGACTATAAAGAATAACAATAATGAAATCTAAAATGGAAAATGGAAAAGAGTCATCGAATGAAATTCCATATTAAGGGTAATATTTAGCACAAGGGGAGGTTGAAGCCTTCCAATAAGGCTCTCTTAGGGAAATGGCTTTGGAGGTTTGGAGTCGAGAGTCAAAACTGTAGAGGAAACTTATTTTAGCTCGGTTCCGGGAAGATAAATATGGTGGTGCTCTTGGATGGTCAGGGTCAGGGGTGGAGTGGAGCGGGGGTTTGAAAATATATGGGATGAATTCTCCAAGCACATCAGGTTCGGAGTTAGGGATGGTAATCTGGTTTGCTTTTGGAAGGACTCTTGGTGTGGGGAGAGATCTCTGACAGCTTTTTCTCCAAGTAGTTTCCGAGGTTATTCACCATTCTTCGTGGTCGGCATTCCCTGGTTGCCGACTGTTATCACCTTGATAGTGGGAGGTTGTTCTAGAATTGGGAGCTCAAGGATGTTTCCAGTTCGCTCAAGCTTTTACATCGTCAAAATTTGGAGGAGGGAGCATCAGATTCCATTGTCTGGGTGTCATCTTCTCATTGGAGGTTGAGATTGTGTCTATGTTCCGGTGCTGCTCAGGTCTCCTTTCATTGACTTTTCCTCCGAAAGTGATTTGTCGTTCCAAGCTCCTACAAAGGTTGCTATCTTTATTTCTTAAAAAAAAAAAAAAAAAAAGAGGTCGCTATCTCTGCGTGGACAGTGGTTTGGGGACAGATTCTCACCCTTGACAATTTGAGAAGGAGGAGCTTAATCACTGTCAATTGGTGTTGCATGTGCAAGAAGGATGGGAGACAATTTATCATATTTTGCTACATTGCTCTGTTGCATATGACTGTTTGTGCTTATTGATGTGTTTATTCGGGGTCCAGCGAGTTGTGCCGCACTCAACGAGGGGCTTGATAGAAATATGGAGAGGGTGTTCTATGGGTGCTCACGCCCGTGTTTTTTGGAGGGTAACACCTCTTCGTCATTGGTAGTGCTTTTGGAAGGAACGCAATAGTAGATGCGTTGAGGGAGTTGAATCCTCTATCGGCAAGATCAAAGGCATTTTTATTTCTTCTCTTTTTGGTTGGAGGAAGGGTAGATTTTGTACATGTAAAGAGGAGATTGTGGATTTTTTGTGATCCTTGGGACCATTCATGGTCTTTTTGTTGTTGTTGGGTTTCACTCCCCTTTAAAAGCGCATTCTATATAGTCTTTACTTATTATAAAAAATAAATAAATAAATAAAGGGAAGGTCGAATCAAATTGAATAGAGATAGAAAAATGTGCATGATAACGGCTCAGAAGTGCTCATAAACTAGAACGACAAATATTGCAAATGAACAATAAAATGAACATAATACATTTTCAACATTTTCATGGACATTATCTTGAAGCGTATGAAAAAAAGATACAAGACTAATAAATATATGAATTTCTTTCTTGTCTATATTTACTATCTCAAGCAGGGAGTGGGAGTATAAAATATTTTGTGAAGTTCTTCAAATACATATACAAATATTTTCTCTCCGGTAAGGTCAATGTCGTATACTAATTAGAACTGTACAATGAAAGCAAGCCAGTCAAACAGCAAAAAATTAGAACACTACGGCATATCCAAAGAGAGACTACAACAAGGGGAAGGGACATACAAAAGAGAATTATATATCGGTGAGGGAAAAAAGGCAAATACAGTGCGTGATGACTAAAGCAGAGAAGACAGAATACGCGTTTAAAGAAAGTGCTTATTACATGCTTAAAGGTTCACAAAATTGATAATTTTGTGAGTACAAGCTGGTCAAAAGAGAAATAAATTCCAAACGAAAGAATTAGGTGAAACATGTAATTTAACTTGGATTGGTGAGTAAATGAATAATACATGTGTACGGTTTGACCAAATTCCACATTCAATTTGACTTCTTTCATGCAAATTCTATGAACAATAAATTTCTACTCTCAAGTATCTGTGTGCGCGTGTGTTTTGTATGAGTCTCACAGTGTACCCTGCAACTTAAAGGAGAACACTATTTTGCAGCATAGTCATTAACAAAAAACCATACGAACATTGCACATGCCTTTTTGTCGTGCTCAATAACATGTATTACTGCAAATTGGTGTGAAAAAAAATGTTATTTCTAAGTAATTAAATTTCATCAATATCAAAAATAAATTTGGTCAATCTTTTACATGATACTGGATATGGAAACTAAATCAATACATTGGTTGTGCATAGAAGACAATAGGCTTTACCTTGTATAATGAGTCATCACTATTAATGCATTTAATGGTGAGGGAGATGTAATCTTTAACCCAACCATTAAATGTTAATAGGTATTTTCCTTCCATAGCCTCGAAATTATAAACCATTTGGTACTAATTAATCATCCAAATTCTTGTAATCTTCTCTACAAGAGACGGTACAATGAACCTACCTGTCTAAACCGTTTCTACACCTCAAGTAATAACGTCTCTCTCGACTAATTCTCACCTCCTCCAGTATCTCTATCACTCTCTCTCTCTCTCTCTCTGGGACTATATATATGTGTACACACAAACATAATTGCTTGCTCAGTGCTTACACAACAATACATATCCTACCTACTTACACACACCTTTGCAGAATTTGAGAATCTCCTCTCTCCTGCAAATACTCCTCTTAATCTCTCAGTCTGTCACTATATGCACACCAAGATATACTACCAGCTTACATACACAAATCCAGAAACTAGGATTTAATATATATATATATAGAGAGAGAGAGAGAGATGACCAGAAGGAGGGTTAAACTTGCAAAAACTATGAATGCGAGTTCTAGAAAAGCGTCTTGTAAAAAAAGAAGGGCAGGCTTGTTTAAGAAAGCCGAGGAGCTGCGTGTCCTATGTGACGTGCAGATTGGCATAGTTGTTCACTGTCCAGAAGAAGCAGCAGCAGCTCTATCAATGTGGCCATCTCAGCCAGAGGCGGAAGGAATGATGGCGAGATTTCTTGCCATGCCCGAATCTGAGAGAGCCAAGAAAAGTAGTACAGTTGAAAGCTACCTCAAGGAGAGGTTGGAGAGAGAAGAGGAAAGAATATATAAAGCTAAGAAGATGAATGATGAGAAGGAGATGGACGAGATGTTATGGCATCTTGTTGAAGGTAATATGGATGCAGGTAGACTAGTCAATGGACCCCAAATTAGTGGATTGTATTTCTTGGCAGCTGACATGATTGACAAGATCCAACAAATCGGGATCAGCAGCCAACAAAATCCAGCTGAACATCCCTCTGCACCATCACCACCTCCTCCTCCTCCTCCTCCTCCTCCTCCTCCTCAGGTGGCGCCGGAACCTGAAAAGACCTTAACCATTCCAGCATCAATGGAACATCTGATGAATGATCAATGGTTCATGGATACAATGACCCATCATCAGGAAATTCTACCTATTGGTGGTCTTAGTACTACTGGAGGGTATGACTTGGGACTGGGGCCTGAGTATGCTGCTGCTGGCACAAGTGGTCCTAGTACTACTGGAGGGGATGACTGGGGACTGGGGCCTGAGTACGCTGCTGCTGGCACAAGTGGTGCAAAGGACAACGAGCTTCCCGATGACCTCAATAGTGCATGGCCTCATATATACTCTCCTTGAGATGTACTCTTCATATTTTACATCCGATAATGTCGAAGATAATTTCATACATGAACCATTTTTGGGTGCACTTGTTCCATGTCTCTTTTAATTTAAAAATAAAAATCATGTAGTGATGGTTGAAAGGCAAACTCAAGTTTCATTCGAATCACAAAAGCAGGAAAAGGCAATTTATGTGTGTGTGTGCGCACAGTAGTGCAACAAAAGAGGCTGCAGTGCACTAACATATAAATAAAACGTTAAACTTCGCATAATGCTCGTAATTAAAACAAGAGTGCTCATACACAATCCAAATCGGATTGTTAATTGTTTCTTAAAAGCAAAACTTACTGATATGTTTCTTTGACAATTACGTATGTGTGTGTGTGTGTGTGCACAGACAGCTGTGCAACTAGAGAGGCTGCAGTGCACTAACATATACATAAAACATTTAACTTTACCGCGTAATGCACGGAATTAAAACAAGAGTGCTGATACAGAGCCTGAAATCGGATTGTCTATTGTTTCTTAAAAGCAAAGCTTACTACTGTTTTTATTGACTATTAAGTGCGCCGTCTTTTGAATATGTTATGTTTATTATTTTCCTCATTTACAGTTGAATTGTATTGTTTACAACTTTCTTAAAGCAAAGCTTACCTCTGATTCTATCAATAATCATGTGTGCCGCCATTTTAACATATTATATTACTACTTTTCTGATACACGGTCTGATTCGGATTGTTATTCGCTTTTCATAAAACAAATCTTAAATTGTATTAAGTATCATGTGCGCCGCCTTTCTAACATTTTATGTAGAGAATTTTCCTGATATGTCAGATTGTTTATCATTTCTTAAACAGAGCGTTTTGTTAATTATGATGTCTGCCGCGTTTCCTGAGGTTTGTTGTTCCCTTTTTAAAGAAACTTAATAATGCTTTTATTTATTATTATGTGCGATGCCTTTCTAAGATATTATGTTTTGCATTCTCCACGCATACAAAAAGGATTCATTAAAATTCTAACCCTTCCTTAAAGCGCGAGCACCTTATACAAATATGTCAGTTTTTTTATTAAGTATCAAATAAATCATATTTAAAATTTCCATATCTAGGAAGAATCGTTATAAGCCAGATTATGACAAAGGATGAGTCGTTTGTTTCTATCAATAGATTAAGGACTTATCATTTATAATATTGTAATCTATGATTTTCCCTAGCAATGAATGGGATCACAATAAAAAGATTAAAAGTTAAACATACATATATGGATATATATTATTCAGCTCCTATCAGCTTGGTGGGGTGTATCTACAAGCTGATTTTGGGAGGTCTGTCAGTTTTTGGGAGGATTGGTGGTGTGGAGAGCGTTCGCTGGCCTCTTCTTTTCCTGGGTTATTCAGGATTGCTCGTAATAGGCATGACATGGTTGCTAACTGTTATCGACTTGATACTGGTACGACCGTTTGGGATGTGAGCTTTGTGAGAAATATCCAGGATTAGGAGCCGGAGGATATGGTTGGTTTATCTACTCTTCTCTACCACTAGAGTTTTGAAAATGGTGGTCAGGTTCTGTCGAGTGGTTACCTTCTTCGCAAGGGAGTTTTGAGGTTTCAATCTTTGTTCCGGTGCTTTTGGGTCCTCCTGAAAGGACGTTCCCTTGGAAGGCAGTATAGCATATTCAGTTTTCTGTAAATGTGTCCACCCTTACTCATTCAAGTTTGAATAAACAAGCACAGCAAAATTTTCATCTTTAATACATTATCTGCAGCAGTTCTGCGCACATTTTAATTTCTCATTGACGTAAAGTTGCACACAAGTTCTGAATAAAAAAACATTTAAGGTTGTAATGTTACAATTAAGTTCTGAATGTTAATATGATAGAAGATAAAGATAGATTACATGTTTTGCCTGCATTAAATATTTTAACTTCTTTGAATTCTGATGAGTTGTTCATATATGAAGTCAAAAAACCAAATGCGTGTAATCTGAAATTTATATGCACCCTAATAAATTAAAGCAAAGAATCAAAATCAAAGCCTGTTCAATACTAATGTGGCTTTCGCAATAGGGTTTTGAATGATGCGGGATACTGTAATGAGTATTTAATATTATCAAAAAAACCCAAGTAACAGCAAGGTCAAAACACTATCACATGATCTTGAACTATAAAAAAACCCGCCAATCAAGACCCTACCGGAAAGCATTTGCCTCATTCCGATCAGAACCGAATCAGCAACATAACTACAACAATAATCAAGCCTTTTTCTCAACAATTTGCACTCAGACTATATGAACCCTTCATTTTTATCTCTCTAGTTAAGACCATAAGCTTTACCACAACAATAGAAGACTGAATTCAAGTTTTTCCCTCCATTTTATCAGCAGCACTCAGAACACGCCCATTTTCAAAACCCTAGAACCAGATCAACGATTTCAAGTTCAATTCACCATTAACAAAACTCAAACCATATTCAATTGGAGATATGCATCTATTTACCGCGAAAAATAAAAGGCTACATAATATATATAGAAATATACATATATTGGTATAAAGCTAGCGGAGTGGAGAGTTGGTACCGGAGAGAGGTTAGTGTTGATTGTGGTGAGGAAGGAGATGTGGTCGACCTTGGGACTGATCCAGAGAATGATCTTAGAGTCGGAAGAGAGAGAGAGAGGTGGACCAAGTTGTTGTAGAAGAAGAAAGTCCTGGCAACGAACAAGGGGGGTTCGATTCGCTGCTCCATTCAACCAAACCTACGGAGCTAATATTGACACCATGAGAGTTATTGGCGAAACTCTTGGAACAGCCATTCTTGTGAGCTTCGTCCAGACTCTCTGTCTAGTATTAGTATTTTGGGTTAATTCTTCCTAGTCCCCCTCAAGTTTAACCTAATCCCATATAGACCTCATGAGCTCTTAGTTAACCATAAAAGTGAGGAAATGGTCAATTTCGCCCTTCAATTGTATGGAAAGTATTTTTTTAAAGAAAATTAAATACTATAAAACACTAATATAAATTCACAACATTGTTAGGTAAATAGATGATTGTTACCTTGAGGGGATCTAAACAAAAATATTAAAAATTGAGGAAGTCTACATGGGAATCAGAACAAACCTGAGTACGTCTCGGTGAAATTAACCCTAGTATTTTTGTTTTTATACTTAAATTCCAACTTTTGCTATGTTCATTATACTTTTTTTTCTTTTGAAAAGTTGTTATACTCTATTTAAACATCAAATATTGGAAATATTGAGTTTGCTTGGACATTATCAAAAAATAATAATAATAATATAATAAAATAATTTTTAAGTCATAAAAATTATTTTCAATTTTATTAAATGTTAGTGTCTAAGAAAATAGTTTAGTCTAACAACCAACTAAGAGCTCGTTGTTCCCGGTGGGTTATGTGGGTGATATGTCGGTTTTAGCCTCTGCTATTCGGTGCAGGGTTGGTCTACTCCATTCGCCATTCAATGTATTTGGGTTTGTTTTTGGGGTCTTCAGGGCAGAGATAGGTTTGCTGGGAGTCGGTGGTTGAGCGGGTGGAGAGGCGGTTAGCGGGTTGGAAGCATCAATATCTTTCCAAGAGTGGGAGACTTACCTTGGTAAAGAGGACGTTATCCAATCTTCCCACGTATGTGTTGTTCCTTTATCGGATTCCTAGCGGCGTGGTGTATCGGATCGAGAGGATTTAGAGGCTGTTTTTGTGGGGGGGTGGTAGTGAGAGGCCTGTTATCCCTCTGGTGTGGCGGGAGGTGGTTTGATTATCCCTTTCAGGATGGAGGTTTGGGTATTCACCGTATGTTGCCTTTTAACAAAGCTTTGTTGGGCAAATGGTTGTGGCGCTTAGGGACCGAAAGGGACCATCTACGGAAGAGGGTGGTCGCTTGTCGTTATGCCGAGGCTAGAGGCGGATGGTGTTCTGATGAGTTTCGAGGTCGTCGATGTGTGGGGTTTGAAAGGATATCCGCCAGGGGTGGGATTCCTTTGCTCCTTTTACCAGTTTCAGGGTGGGTGATGCCCGTTGGGTTGGTTTTTGGTCGGATTGGTGGTGTGGTGAGGGCCCTCTTGCTTCTTTATTTCCTGAGCTATTTAGGATCGCTCGGGATCATCATGCTTCAGTTGCCGATTGTCATCATCTTGATACCGGGACGTTAGTATAAGATGTCAGTTTTGTGCGCCCCTTTCAGGATTGGGAGCTGGAGGAGATTTCTAATTTGTTGGAGCTCTTATATTCCCAGACTGTTAGAGGTGGAACGGATTCTTTAATTTGGAGGCTGACCACTTCTCGTTGCTTTTCTGTCTCGTCCTATTTTGGTTGTCTCTTGCCAAAGGCGAACGGATCGTTTCCTTGGAAGGCGATCTGGTGGTCAAAGGCCCCTCTCAATATTGTTTTCTTCACGTGGGTCGATGGTGTGGGGTCATATTATTAAGTTGGACACCCTGAGGCAACGAGGCATGTGTTTGGTCAATCAGTGTTTTCTTTGCAAACAGGATGAATAATCTATTGATCATCTTCTTTTGCATTGTCCGATTGTCTATAACTGTTGGTGCTTTATTCTTGGTCTTTTCGGCGTTTAGTGGGTGTTACGGGCATCGGTTTGTGATGTTCTTGTCTCATGGAGAAGTGTGCCGATTGGTTCTCATGCCAGGCCTTTTTGGAGGGTGGTCCCCCTATGCTTATGGTGAAGTATTTGGATGGAACACAATAAGCGTTGTTTTGAGGATGTAAAGTCCCCCGTGAGGGTGATTAAAGATTTTTTTATATCTTGTTGTTTAGTTAGGTGGAGGGTTGAAATTATAAATATTTAGATGAGAAAATAGACTTTTTAGGTTCTTTTGGCTCCTAGTGGTCATTTATTGATGGGACGCACTCCTCGTTTGGGTGTCTTTTTATACAATTCTTACTTATATAAAAATATATATAGTAAAATAATCCAATCAAATGCAAACACAACCTTCAGTGTACAAAAATTATTTCCACTTACCCCATTGGAATTTTTATTATCTTTATTTTATTTCTATATATTTTGCAAAATTCATATAATGCACCCATTGAAATTATATAAAAATTCAAATATGCCCCCACTAAAATTATGGAAATCTCTCTATCTCCCTGCTAAAATTATGTAATTTTATTTTATAAAAAATAACTTCCTTTAAACAATTTGATTTTAAAATAATTAGATTTTCTATTCTAATGTTATGTTATTTTATGTTTAAAATTTTGATATTTTATGGGGTAAATAGTTACTTTATTGAACGAATATTCAGAATTTTATTTATTTTTTAACTATTTTTTTTCGTGATCACCTAAAGAGTAATGTTAAACTTAAATAATGGATGTTATTTTTTTTGTTCTTATCTTTTGAAAATAATTTAATTAATATTCATTTCTTTTGGTCATTAGGGTAGTTTAAAAGACAAAAAAAATCTATTGCGACCGCCCCCGCTCAACTTATTTTCTGGATCCATCATGGGGTGAAACCCTTACCATTGGTTGTTGTTGGGTCGAACCAAGCTCAAATGCAAACACACACACACAATGGACACCAAATATATAGTGGTTCCCCAAAATTATGGGTACGTCCACTTTGAGAGGCTTCACTAACTTCGGTTTGAATCAAAACCGGGTATGAGGGAGGAGCTACAAATGTTTACTCGACTCTACCTCTTACAAACTCTCTCTCAACCTCACATACTGACTTATCTGTGGCTTCACTCACACTTCTCTCTCTCTGTTTTTACAGTTGTGTCTTTCTCTCTGTTTTTCTTATTTTGTATCACACCATATACATGCCATATATATACAATACATATCATGTACAGACAAACACCATTTTCAACAGGCGTGGGCTGCGTCTTCACGCATGGGCGGCGCCTCCTTGCTTGACTCTTGGTGAAGTTGGTTTGGTTGTATACGGCATGGTTGGTGGCAGCCTCTGCATGCACATGGGCTGCTACATGTGTGTATGGAACTAACAATTCTCCTCCTTCCATACCAATCCGAGGAGAACGTCATCACCTGATCTTCCCCTCAGTGCAAATTTGGGGCTGGTGTTAAACCAGCTTCTTCTTTGCAAACTTCTAGCTTTTCTCTGGACAGGCTCTTGGTCAGCATATCTGATCCATTATCATCTGTGTGAATCTTCTCTAGCTGTAGAAGTTTGTCTTCGAGCACGTCACGGATCCAGTGATACCTGACGTCGATGTGCTTGGACCTTGAGTGAAAGGTTGAATTCTTGCTAAGATGAATAGCACTCTGACTGTCACAGTATATGACATACTTTTCCTGCTCTTGTCCCAGTTCTTGAAGAAACTTTTGCATCCACAAGAGCTCTTTGCATCCTTCTGTTACTGCAATGTATTCAGCTTCTGTGGTGGATAAAGCAACACACTTTTGTAATCGGGATTGCCATGAAACTGCTCCCCCTGCAAAAGTGATTAGGTATCCCGATGTGGATTTTCTGGAGTCACTGTCTCCGGCCATGTCTGCGTCTGTGCAACCTTCCAATAAAGGTTCACCACTACCAAAGCATAAACAAATATTGGTAGTTCCTTTAAGATACCTGAGGATCCATTTTACTGCTGCCCAATGGTCCTTTCCAGGATTTGACAGATACCGACTGACAACTCCAACTGCATGAGCAATATCAGGCCTCTTGCATACCATGACGTACATCAAACTGCCAACTGCTGAAGCATAAGGCACTTTCTTCATTTCTGCTTTTTCTGTCTCACTTGAAGGACACTGCTTCATATTCAACTTGAAGTGGCTTGCAAGTGGAGCACTGACTGGTTTTGCTTTGCTCATGTTGAACCTTTCAAGAACTTTGCCGATATACCTTTCTTGAGATAACCAGAGCTTGTGTTTCAGTCTGTCTCGAGAGATCTGCATTCCCAAGATTTGTTTTGCCGGTCCTAACTCCTTCATAGCAAATGACTGGCTCAGTTCCTTCTTCAATTTGTTGATCTTGCTGCTGTCATGGCCAACGATCAACATATCATCGACATATAACAAGAGGATGATAAAATCTCCATCAGGAAATTTCTTGACAAATACACAATGATCTGCAGTGGTTCTATAGTATCCATTCTGGTCCATGAATGAATCAAATTTTTTGTACCACTGTCTTGGTGCTTGTTTGAGCCCATAGAGACTTTTCTTCAATCTGCACACAAGATTTTCTTTTCCTCTGGTTCTGAATCCTTCAGGTTGCTCCATGTAGATTTCTTCATCCAGATCACCATGTAAAAATGCGGTATTTACATCCAGTTGTTCGATCTCTAGGTTCAAGCTGGCTGCCAAGCCAAGAACAACTCGGATGGAGGACATTTTCACTACAGGTGAAAATATTTCTTCAAAATCAATGCCCTTCTTTTGACCGAATCCCTTCACAACCAGTCTTGCCTTGTACCTTGGTTGTGGATTATTTTCTTCAGACTTCAGTTTGAATACCCATTTGTTCCTGAGAGCTTTCCTTCCCTGCGGTAACTTGACCAAGTCATATGTGTGGTTCTCATGCAGCGATTTCATCTCTTCCTGCATGGCTTTCATCCACTCCGCATTTTTACTGTCTTCAACAGCTTCCTGATAGCTCTCTGGTTCTCCCCCATCACTAAGCATCACATACTCTGCGGAGGAATATTTGATGTTCGGTTGTCGCTCTCTGGAAGATCTCCTTGTTTGAGGATCAACCGGATTTTCTTCTGCAACTGGTTCTGGTTCTGCACCGTCATCAGCTGGATCTCCTTGAATAGCTCCCCCATCATTTTCTGCTCTCGGTGAGGGAACCGGATCTAGATTAGCTGGTAACTCTTCAGGTGAGTCTGATTTCTTCTGTTTTTCAAGATCTTCAATGGTCTGATCTTCGAAAAATATCACATCTCTGCTTCTGATGACCTTCTTGTTGATAGGATCCCAGAGTCTGTAACCAAACTCTTCATGGGCATATCCCAGGAAGATGCACTGTTTGGCCTTTCCGTCAAGCTTGGATCTTTCATCTCTGGGGATGTGGACAAATGCTTTGCAGCCAAACACCTTCAAGTGTTTGTAGGAAACATCTTTCCCTCTCCATACTTTCTCTGGAACATCACAGTTTAATGGAACGGAGGGAGATAGGTTGATTAAGTCAACCGATGTTCTCATTGCTTCACCCCAGAACGGAGTTGACAACTTGGCATTAGATAACATGCACCTGATCCTTTCGCAGATGGTTCTGTTCATTCTTTCTGCAAGGCCGTTATGTTGAGGAGTCTTCGGCACTGATTTTTCCAGTCTGATGCCGAAGCGTCTGCAATACTCCTCGAATGGTCCTCTGTACTCGCCACCATTGTCTGCACGTACGCACTTCAGCCTTTTTCCAGTTTCTCTTTCAACCTTTACATGAAACTCTTTGAACACTTCCAGCACCTGGTCTTTAGTTTTCAAGGCAAAGGTCCATAATTTCCGGGAATGATCATCAATGAATGTGACAAAATAGAGGGCACCTCCATGAGTTCTGGTTTGCATGGTGCAAACATCCGTGTGTACGAGATCTAGAATGTTTGGTCTTCTAGATGGAGGGGAACTGCGGAATGCAACTCTGTGTTGTTTCCCCATGATGCAATCGACACAGGTGTGTAATGGAGTACCTTTCATTCCAGGTAAGAGTTCTTTTCTGGCAAGGACCTTGAGTCCTTTCTCACTCATATGACCGAGTCTTTTGTGCCATAACTCGGTGGGGATTTCTTTCTCCATCGTATTCACCTCGACTCTGCACAATTTTGCTTGCGTTGTGTAGAGTGAGCTGGTCTTCTTTCCTCTGGCCACCACAAGATTGCATTTGGTGAGCTTCCACTTGCCATCACCAAAATGACTGTTGTAGCCTTCATCATCGAGCTTGCCGGTGGAGATCAGGTTGAGACGAATATCTGAAACATGTCTCACATCTTTGAGGAGTAGTTTGCATCCATTGCTGCTTTCCAAAAGAATATCACCTCTGCCGGTAATTTTGGATGATCCTTGGTTTCCCATCTTCATAAGTCCGAAGTCACCACTGGTGTAGGATGTGAACATATCCTTTCTCGAAGTGATGTGACAAGAAGCACCTGAGTCAATAACCCAGGTAGAATCTTCGGATGTGAAGTTGACACACTCATCATCTTGAACGATGACGAGCCCTTCTCCGGTTGTTGCTGCTGCTTCTGAGGTACTTTCTTCACCTCTATTTCTGGTCTGTTGTCCAGACTGTTCGGCTTTAAGCTTCCTGCATTCTCTGATAAAATGGCCTGGCTTGCCACAGTGATGACAAGTTTTGTCTCTTCTGAAAGTAGACTTTGATCGCCCACGATGCTGTGGCTGATTGTGATGGTTTCTGCTTTTGCTTCTACCGCGCCATTCTTTTCTTTCTCGTCTTTCAGTGACAAGAGCTTCTGACTCCGGATGATATCCTTCTTCCTTTCTTCTTGCTTCCTCGTTCAACATTCTGTCTTTCGCCATTTCCATATTGATTATTCCGTCTGGAGCTGAGTTGCTTACAGAAACAACTAGCGTATCCCAACTTTTCGGAAGGGAGTGTAATAGGAATACTGCCTGCATCTCATCTTCTATAGTCATTTTCATCGAGTTGAATTGATCCAACAACCCCTGGAATTCGCTCATGTGTTCTGACACACTTTTGCCGTCTTTGTATTTAAGATTCACCATACGGCTCAACAGATTTACCTTGTTCTGAGATGTCTTCCGTGCGTACATCTTCTCCAATTTTTGCCAAAGAGCATAAGCATCATTGTCGTTGGCAAAATTTTGGTAAATGCTTTTGTCGATCCATTGTCTGATTTGGGCGGCACATTTTCGGTTGAGTACCGTCCAGTCTACATCGGTCATGTCCTTCGGTTTGCCATCAGGTGCATCATCGGTCCTTTTGATCGGCTTCCACAGATCTTTAATATATAAAAGATCCTCCATCTTTGATTTCCACAACGAATAGTTGGTTGCGGTCAATCTGATCATCGTTCCGGATCCTGAATCTTCCATTGAAACAAAATTTTAAGCCCTTCTGGCTTGTTTGATATATTCGGAGTGGAATCTCGCGGAACGGAGTGCACCGTTGCGTCCGGAACGGTTGAAAACCTTAAGATCGCCTCTGACTGGGCTCAATTCCGAGTTACGATGAGTCCGTAATAGTCAAAACAATGTCGAGGGGCAAAACTGTAATTTTGCAAACTTGGTGATGACGTGGCAGCAGCAGAGGGTGACACGTGGCAGTACACGTGGCAAGGTGTCAGTGGTGACACGTGGCTGCCTGGTTGGTTGACACGTGGCAGGACACGTGGTAGTGTCTGCGAATGACACGTGGCACTGCTGACGTCAGCAATGACGTGTCAGTTAGGATGACGTCATGGATGACGTGTCAGCGAGGATGACGTCATGGATGACGTGTTAGCGCGTGAGGCGCGTGGTTGCGCGTGGTCCTCACGCGCGGCGGCTGTTGGAGGCGCGTCGGGCGCGTGGTGCGCGTGGGCCTCACGCGCGCTGGAGGTAGACGACGCGTGAGGCGCGTGACACCGAGGATTTTGACGCGCCGGCGAGTGGGAGGCGCGTGGGGGTGCGTGTGAAATTGTTTTGGACTGTTTTCAACGGGAATGGATTCCTTGGGTGATGGGTCGTCCGAAAATGTGGGGGGTGTGGTGATTTGAGCTATGTACTGGTGCGAAATAGAGCTTGAAGTTTCGGCTCTGTTGAGCTTTAATGGCTCTGATACCACTTTGTTGGGTCGAACCAAGCTCAAATGCAAACACACACACACAATGGACACCAAATATATAGTGGTTCCCCAAAATTATGTGTACGTCCACTTTGAGAGGCTTCACTAACTTCGGTTTGAATTAAAACCGAGTATGAGGGAGGAGCTACAAATGTTTACTCGACTCTACCTCTTACAAACTCTCTCTCAACCTCACAGACTGACTTATCTGTGGCTTCACTCACACTTCTCTCTCTCTGTTTTTACAGTTGTGTCTTTCTCTCTGTTTTTCTTATTTTGTATCACACCATATACATGCCATATATATACAATACATATCATGTACAGACAAACACCATTTTCAACATGCGTGGGCTGCGTCTTCACGCATGGGCGGCGCCTCCTTGCTTGACTCTTGGTGAAGTTGGTTTGGTTGTATACGGCATGGTTGGTGGCAGCCTCTGCATGCACATGGGCTGCTACATGTGTGTATGGAACTAACAGTTGTCCATAAAGATATGAGACTTACCGACTTAGTATGAATCAAAACAATGATTTTAACCAGCAGAGTTTTATCATTTTTTATTTATTTATTAAAGTGGTATTCTCCCTTGACAAGATGTCCCACATTCGCGGATTCATTGTAAACTTTTAAAAATAATAATAATAAAATGGTCTTGATATTTTTAATTCGCAATTTTTATTATAAATCATTTTGTCTTTGTTGGATTGTAGGAAGGAGCTTCATGACAAAAACTCTTACCCCTAAACGAGTATTTGACTCTTTATATCATTGTTTGTTTTATATTTGTGTAGCTTATGAATGGAGAGAAAGTATAATAAATAGATGGTAGCGTATTACATAATTCACGTCGCTTGTTGTCGACATAAAAATATATATTTTTCTTAAAATTGATCCAAATAATCCATAATTATATAATATTTTATCAAAATGTATGGGTTGTTGCCCCATTCACCTCCCTGCATAACTTGTATTTTGTAGGAATCCATAAAGGGAGATAAAGTATTGAAAATAAATAATCATTTCATAAAATTGACAAAACTATTTAATTGTTGAAGTACAATTGTTTTATATGGTCCAATACCATTGAATAATTTATTTTAAAATAGGGGTTGTGCCCTATGCAACTCACCACATGACTCACGGTTTATAAAAAACTCCGATAAATTTGTTGTGGGCTTGGCTATTGATTAAGAATAACGATTAAAATATTTCGCGATTCAACCTAATTATTCAATATATTAAGTGAGACTGTCATCCAATTCATTTATACTCGTGTTTACATCTTATTTAAATTCCATATAGAACAACCTTTAATGTTCTTTTCCACTCAAACTCGCAATCGCCCTTATTGTGATCAAGTCGTCCTCCTTCCTATACGACATGCCTTGAGATTATTGAAAAGTTGAAAAGGCCTTAGATTAAAATATAATACCATTATGTAATACGTATTAAACGTTTATTGAACTGAAGTCTTTAATGAAGGTTTGACCATTCTGTAATGCCTATTAAATGTTTATTACCACTTGGCTATTTAAACTTAAATTCTTAATGAAGGTTTTGGGCTTTTTATACTTAGGATTGATAAAATATGAAACCAATTTTAGAGTGAATTAATAATTTATACATTTGAAGTCATAAATTTCACACTGAACGCGAGTTAACTAACCGTCTAACACACATATTTCTCTTAGATAAAAATTTGAATTTGAAAAAATAAAAGAGAATATGTTTATAAAAAAAAAACTTGGAAGGAATCATTTTATAAGAAACAATGAAAAAGTTGTTTCTTAAAGGCTAATTTTGGTATTAAGGTCTTGTTTGGATTGAATTTTCAAACATGATTTTTGGCTTTCTGAAGGGAAAAACTGTTTTGAATGGTGTTTGACAAAATTTTTAGAAAAACTTCTGGTCATTGAAAAACTATGAGGGTACCAGCTTTTCAAAATAATTACTGCTTATCTTTTTCTTCTTAAGCAAAAATTATACCAAATATGACCTATATCATCCATATCCATAAAAAAAATATTTTTTTAATATTTGTCCAACTTACAAAATCTTCTTTGGAATTCGTGCAAATTCAAAATATTTCAAATCCATCATTTGAAAAAAGTTTTGAAATTCAAATCCCAATAAATTATGGGTTATCAAACACAATGTAACTCTTTATTCAAAATTAATCTTTATAATTTGTCTTGTTTAAATTAAGTTATCAACTAGTTGAATAATTGCATTAGCTAGTTTCTGTTTGATTTATTTAGATATCAAATTATCATATTCAAGTTGTTGATGGATTATTGAATCGAATGTTCCAATTTATTTTGCAATTGTTTGGAATACTTATCGAAATAAAATTAAAATTGAAGTAAAATTATTTCATAAATAGGTTGAACTATAACGCTATGTAAGTGGAGAATTGTTGATATACAAATTATTAACAAGACAATGGATAGTATAATTATGTCAAAAAAAAATTTAATGGTACATAACTGGTGTAGAATTTGTGACAGCTTAATACATTCATATATAATATACATTTGAATGTAAATAAAATCGCAATTAGAATAGATTCACAACCCTTTATTATATAATTATAAAATATATTTTTAAAATTCATATTGGAATAATGGGATCGATTTTGAGTTTAGTTCAAATCACCCCCACAAATTAAGGTGATCAAACACAAATCAATTTTTAAAGGGGATTTCAAAATGTTTTTGACCACCCAATTTTTAATTATTGTAGTATTTCTTATGTTAATATTTTTCAAACTTGACCCAAAAATTTCGGACGTTGGAGCGGGAATACAATTGGGTTTAGTGCTCAATATTTGGAGTGCCCAGTTGATATTGAGACTCTCTCTCTCTCCCAACTTTACCGTTCAAATGTCCCCTTCCCTCTAAAACCCTAATTTCAAGCCCTGCCTCTTCTCTGCAACCTTTGTCCACACACTCCATCTTCTCCGATTCACACATTTGATCCAAAAATGGTGGATTCGCCCAAGCGGAGAAGCAGGAGGATTCAAAAGCTGAACAGCCGTAACGGTGAAGTCAGCTACCGAGAAGAGTCGCTAAACGTTCCGCGCTATCAAGAAAAAAAACCTAATCTGAACAAATGCAGAAGCAACAAAGCTAGAAAGTTGGACCACCCAAGTGTGGCTTCACAAAATCAGGTGGTGAAAGTTGAAATCAGTGTCTCTCAAGTCAATACGAAGGGTCTGGAATCCAATGGGACGGCGGAGAACGGTGGCGATGTTGATGTTGGGGCCATGACCGCTAGGGTTTCCGGCGAGGTTGCTGAAACTGGCGCTGTGGTAGACAAAAGTGCATACGCTAGAGTAACAGAGACTCTTAGGGTTTTTAACAAACACTATCTTCACTTTGTTCAGGTTAAGGTCTATTCTTCGTCTTCACCCCCAGATCTTATTTTCTTTTTTGCTCTAGGGTTTATTTGCATTTCATATACTTCACCCATACGTGCTTTGCTTTTCTTCTGCTTTATTGTCTGATTACTATCTAAGTGAAGAATAATTTTAGCAATTTCAACGTTTTGGTTTGTTTAGAACATGGTAACTTCACAAGTATCATATATGTGTGTATATATATTTGAGTATTCTATCTTTGTTCTTCTAGTTTTATAATTTTGTGTGTCGTACTTATCTATAGCAGACTTTATTTCTTTACTGCAATTTGCTATCTGTATGTTGCTTGAACTGTATAAGACTGAGGTGGTTGAGTTTTGCAATGGGCAATTCAGGTTTGCAGTGGCGATAGAGTTACGAGCAGCACTTGGGTAATGTGGTTTTGGAATAAGATATCTAATGCTATTCAGCTTTATATGGTGATCGGTTCATCATTGTATTGGTTGGAAGTTTTCATTGAACTGCCTCTGGAAGAAAGCCTGTTGTTGTATGTGGCAAATCTAAATTTGTGGAGTACATTCAATGTGTTTGGGGGCTATAAATCACTTCACCCAAGAGAAAATTAGCTTATAATTAGGAGAATACACTAATTTGACTCAATTATCAAACAATATAGAATTTTTTTATCTAATCTGCAAGAAATTTTACTACTATATCCTAGTAATTTATTTATTTATCTTTTTTACTTGTGAAGTAGTTGCACAAGCATGGAAAAGTATGCGAATGATAATTTCTCCATATAGTTTTGAGTTATTATTGTTTTTGGTAACTAAAGAGAGCATTCCATGGCAGAATAGTCATGAATTTGATGTTTTACACACCTATTAGGAATTCTGACAAATGTTATGCATGCACAGACTCGATTAAATCTATTAGCAAGGCTTGCTTATATGCAAGCAAATAAGAGGTATAACATTTATGAATCTCCCTTGCCATCGTCTTCTACTTTTTCTAAATTGGAAATTTTATTCGTTTCAATTCTCAGCGTTACATTTCATGGGGGAAAAGGGTAGTACCTTCATCTTTTGGGATTGTTATTGACATGGGCTGTTTTGACCTTTCAGCATTCTCCAATTTTCAAACACAGATTATTTATACGGGAACATATATATTTATGCCAGTTTAATGGAACTGAATAGAATTTCTAATTGTTGATTTTGGAATGTTTGTAGGCTATTAACAAAATGGAATAAGATGAGGGTTTTGTACAAGTTCCATCCGAAATTGAGGTTTTCTTACTGAACAGGATGTTGATTTAGTTGCTTCTAGGACTTTAACTTACTTGGCGTGCTTGAGGAACCAAAGTATTGCCAAATTATGTGGCTTACTGAAACAATGGCAAAAATTAGAAATGAAGTTAAGGCTTATTGAAATGTAAAGAGTACAACTTTTCTATTTTTTTTCCTAGTTCCTCTCATCTCCTCCCTCTCCCCGAAGGAATTGTTTGCATCCAAAAAAAGACGATTTTTTAACCTCATGCTTTATGAGGGAGAAGGGATTACATAATTCACTTTTTCCCCCATTGTTTCAGAAGAGGTGTATTTGTGTGGTGCAGAGAACACAACGTTGCTTCTGCATATATTGTGTTGGTATGTGTATATGTTTTTAATGTTCGTGTGCTATATTGGGTTGTCCTAAGTTGCATTCATGCAAAAATAACACAAGAGTTAACATATCTTGAAATCAACTGAAATAAAGTATTGGGGATTGATGAATATTTTTTGCAATTTGGATAGCTCTCATATTTTATTGACCACTTAATTGAATAGGTGATTAGAGTTTTTAAATTTTACTCTATTCTTTAACTATGATTGTTGAAACAAATCCTTGAATCTATTGCCTGATGCAGGGTCAATCTTATAATTATTGTCATACTTTCAACGTATCTGTTTTCCACCTACCTTATGGGGAAATAGTGGTGTTTTTAGACTAACTCTTGGTGATCGTTGTTATTCTTATGTCAGTGCTACAATCAATATCAATTGTTAACTAACTCCAATTTTAGAAGTTTAAACTATTAGAGAGAGTGAACTTCATGTGTGGCAGCTATATTATTTATTATATACTCCCTTTGTCTCATTTTAAGTGTCCATTTTGGGGAATCCAACTTTTTAAAGATGATGACTTTTAGTACTTTTTATTACATGGGTAATGTATGAATTGCCAACTTTACCCATAGTGGGGTCCATGATGATGTGATGGTTTGTAGTGTAAAACCCCCCTTCATATCCAGGCACAATATTGTCCACTTTTGGCTCACCCGAACCTGAGACTTCCCAGGAGGTCACCTATCATAGTACCACTCCAGGTCAAACACGCTTAACTCTGTAATTACTGGTAGGTTCCCAGCTAACACGACTTTAAAACTCGTTGTGTCATAGAAGGGTATGAAACCGACATATATCACTTCACCTACTTAGGCAATATGTGATTGTGCACCTGTAGCTCATCCAGTGTGGTAGCCTGCAAGTGCCATTTGCACCTACCCACAAGGTTGCCACAATCCACCCCCTTAGGAGGGCCGACGTCCATGTCGGCATACTTCCAATTGGGTCAGGCTCTGATACCATTTGTAATAGCTCCCTTCCTATCACAATATTGTTAGCTTTTGGCTCACCCGAACCAGAGACTTCCCATGTGGTCACCCATCCTGGTAATACCTCAGGTCAATCACGCTTAACTTTAGAGTTTTGTTAGGTTCCCGACCATCACGACTTTAAAACGTGTTGTCATAGAAGGATATGAAACCGACATATAACACTTCACCTACCTAGTCGATCTGGGATTGTGCACTTGTAAGTCGCCCAGTGTGGTAGTTTACCAGTGCCACTTGCACCCGCACACGGCACACTCGCCCACAAGGTTACCACATGTAGTGTAGGATTTTATTATTTTAATGCATGGAGGTTAAATTGGTAAATTGATAAAATAAAGTACTTTTCAAATGGGACACTTATTTTGAGACAAACAAAACATGAAAGGTGGACACTTAAATTGGGGCGGAGGAAGTACATGTTAAAAGTTCTAGTTTTCATGGTGATGGTATGAGCTTCCTACTATGATAAGTACCATATATTCCAAATGTTTGGTGTTATAGTAAATGTAACTAATATTTAACCTCTTACGCGCTCCTTCATGTGTGAGCTTCTTTGGTCCAACACCTTTTTGATGTTTATTACAAGGTGTGAGTGAGATCTGAAGTTGGGAATCACATTATCCACCTTATACTTTAAAAGCTTTAACCAACTAGAGAAGGTGTGTATTGTAATATTTAAATCCTTTAATATTTCCCCTCATGTGTGGACTTCTTTTGGTCCAATAAGTGTTTCGATTTTCAATTATCAAGTTCACGGTGAGGTTTTAACTTGGGACCTTAGCCGCTTTACTACCATCTACTTCAAAAGATTAAGTTGTTAGAGGTGCAAGTTTAAGTTATTAAATGTATGCAAACATAGAGGTAGCAGCAGAAGAGACCTTAAGCATAGTTGCAACACCGATATTGAAGAACACAACATTCACACCTAATATGGAATTTCAGATCTGGTGTGATTGAAAAACAGCAGCGAATGTTAATGTTAACCTCTCGCATGAAATACAACGATAGAGGAATTGGACGTTGCTGTCGGGTTGACTCCTCGAACCCTTGTCTCCAATACTTGAAGTCTACTTGGGATGAGATTACCAGCTCTGGATCAGGAATATTCAAAAACTGCTTGAAGATGGCCTGTTTCTATTCTTTTATATTACCCTAAATAAGCTACTTAGGGTTTTGAACATAAGCCCCAAAATATATGAGAAACTCTTCTAGAACTGCATGCTCAAGTCTATTACAAAAACACTCATAGTAACCCAACGGAGTCCTAAATTGGTCCATAAGTAAAGCCCAGGATATGAAATTACAAAGATATCCCTAGACTAACTACTTGAAAACAACCCAAAAGACCACACATACGAAACATATATAAATACATTTGCGTATACATAATGGAATTGGAAGGACATGGCAAGTTGATCATTAAACATAACATGGTCGTAGTGATAGATTTGAATCTCTGTGATGTGTTAACAACCACCTATGCTACAAGCTTAAGATGTCAAAGTGGACGTGTGGCATTCTTTGGGTATAGCACGTATTTCCTTTTCGCTTATTAATATGATGGTGAAGATTCAACTTTACTATTTAAATCCTTTCGTAGAATGGATGTTAGGAATTTTACTGTATGTTTTAGATGTATCAGGGGGTGACTTGTTTCCAGAATATATGGGTAGTGCTGGTAATTTCAGTTAAGGCAACTAGTTTTATTCAATTATTTTCTATCATTCTTATTAATGGATTGCACTCCATTGATTTACCAATTTGCCAACCATCTCAATGAATTGAGTAGTCTTGAAATTTTGGATAAATTTGCTTTAATACATCAGGGTCTCTCTCTCTCTCTCACGTGTAGACATCCGTTCTAGTTGTTGCAATTTTACTCTTTATCTGTCTTCTAACCTTTCTTACCTTTCATGTTGAGTTTTTAAAAAATTAATATTGCTACTTTATTTTTTTTCCGTAGGAAGAAGAAAAGAGATGTAAAAAAGTGAAAGCTGAAATGAAAACTGCAAAAGGTTCAAAATCCAAGGTTGGTGTCTAATTTTTTCTTTCATTTTTGGAAGTTATTATTGGCCTAACTAATTGTTTATTATTTATTTTTCTATGTACCATTACGTTGTTTCATCTTGTTGGGACAAGTGCATGTTCTGTTTTAATTTCACTGGTGCTGATTTACTTCGAATTTCAGGTCGTTCCTATGTATCCATTAGTTATTTACCCACCTTCCTTGAAATAAATTCTGTTTACTTGCCAAATCCTCTGCATGAACTTTTTGGAATTGTTTCTGTAATTTAATCGTGTGATTTTGGTACCAATGCATGCCAAATTTTCATTAAATCATGCACATTTTTATATTCCACCCTTGTGCGGCTTTATTTTTTGTGATTTTTTATGTTGCCTTTTGATAGTGCAATTGAGAATGCTGATATGACCAATACCTGTTTCAGTCCTACTTTTCTTAATTATTACTGCATGTTGAATTGTGCAGAAAGGAGATTCATCAAATGAAGGTACCAAGCAGAGTTCCAAACGACCTGATTTGAAGGCCATAACTAAGGTATGTCAGTTGTTGATTGACAGAATACCCTATTAGTTTATTCTCTTTGTTCTTCTTTCTTTATATTGTGTGATATTCTGTTGATATTCTAAAGACTTCGTTTTGTTGTCATTAGTTTGCATCTATTTATGTTTTTCTTGGTTTTAATCTTGTGATCTACTACTGTCTGATGGGATGGTGATGGATATCTAGTTTAACTCTCTTTCTATATTGACCCCCACCGACTCCAACTTACTACCACACTTGCACTATTAAATAACTAATTAACGTAAAAGGGTCAAACTGCGGCCAAAGTCTCCTCTAGTTTCGTGAGTCCATATCATGTCAGCAGTACGGTGGTCGTGACTGATACAGATGTACTTGTGCTTCTTTGGCTATATAATTTTATTCAGTGTTGATTTCTATCAGTAGGTTTTTGGTTGCTCTATTGGTGGTAAATCAACTCCCTCTAATGTTTTCAAAAGGGGGATTCTTGTAATTTGTTTGATTAGTCTTAGTCGAGGTATCATGTGTTCTAATTGTTCATCGTCTCACTTTTATCTGTTAAATGTACTTTCAAACTTATCTCCGTTTTTAATATTTTTTTCTTGTGCACTAGTCTTTACTTTTCTGTCCTTATGCTTTAATAAACTATTTGAGTTGTTTGCCTCATGCTACATCCCTCCAGAGTATATGTGTAGACTCAATTGGATTTGTGTGATCATACTACTCCATTCTTTTCTTGGTGGTGTTGTTCTGCATGAATATTTCTCTATCTTTTATTTTACTTTTGTTAATTATTAATCATGTCTGGTTGACATATTTCTAGAGTGTATATATATATTTATAAAATATACATATTTTTGCAGATGATGGAGACCAATGCTATTTTATACCCGAATAAAAGAGTTGGCTCCATTCCTGGTTGGTGTCTTTAACTTTTCTTATTAATTTCTATTTGCATTATAGTTAGCATTAGCTGGCTGGATTTCCATTTTTAAGGCTAGGGTTGTTATTTAAATTGGGCAATAAGGAAATGATGAAGATGTTAACTCCCCAACTACTCCAAGAGCTTAAGTTGTTATAGAGGGTGTAACTTGAATATTTGTATTTTTCAACACGCCCCTCACGAGTGGCTTTCTTTTCGGTCTAACTCGTGCAAAAAATTTTAACTTGGATGACGGTGAGGTTCTAACATAGGACTTTTAACTTGAATATTTTATATCCGTTAACGGTAGAGAGAGATTTTTTTCTTTAATTCTTGAACTTATGCTTGATGGCAGGCATTGAGGTAGGGCATCAGTTCTTCTCACGGGCAGAGATGGTAGCCGTAGGTTTCCACAGCCACTGGCTTAATGGAATTGACTATATCGGGAGATCCTCAAAGGTAAATTTTAAGAAAGAATCATATTAGTAAGGACTCTTGATTTTTACATGTTCCCTTTTAAAATTTTCTTCATATGAAGGTTTTAATATGAACATCACTTGTGTTGGCTCTGCTTAGTTTTTAATGCATTAAGTTAGACATTAGTCTCTGTTGCTGATTCTGATGCCTGGAATTGAAAAGGTGTGCCTTATGAGCTTCTTCCTGCAATAGACAAATGTTAAAAAATAAAGCTCAGTTTTTTCTTGATTGAGGTTCAGGACACATTCAGGAAACTGGGAACCAGACTAAGCAAGAAGCAAGATATTTGAAACCAAGTTTATAAGGGTCTCTCTACTGAAATCAATGACAACTGACGTTAGTTATAAGGGCAGGAAGAATTTATTATAAAAGTAGAATACAGTGAATAAGAGAGTTGATCAAAGAAGAGCGTTGTCCCGACTACCGTGCTAAGGCAGAAGCTGCTGATAAAGCAGTGAAATGCCATGTCAAGGCAGAACACCTATGATCAAAATTTAAGAATGGGGGATCAGGCTGCTAACCTACTGAATTTAGACCTATTAACCTTTGTAATATCACTTACAAAGAAAGTTATTACAAAATTGTTGGAAAAGAGGCTTTCTTCTCTTTAAGGCGCGGAATATAGGTAGTTTCCTACATTGCCCATAACCCTTTTTATCCATTAATGATGGTTGTAGATTATGAAGCAAGGTGGCTAATGCTTCTTGGAAGAAGTTGTGATTGATGTCTGGTTATTATGTAAGTGTTGACCTAAGCCCTGTGATGGGGCTCGGCTCCCGAACCGTACGTGGCTTCCTAAGAACTTTAAGCCCCCTTTCTTAGAATAAAAATCTCAAATAAATGTATTTACAAGACAAGAATACTTTTTAAAAAAGCCTTCGCCCTTGTATTCAATGGGGCTATTATAGAAGCAGCTTTGTTCCCTGAGTTCTTTGCTCGGTCAAGCTTCCTTGTTCCTAAGTGTGGTCTCGGACTATAAAAATTGTATAGAATTGTAGTATAGAATACTAATGGCAAATGGGTCCATAAAATCATCAAATCAACTAGGCTATGACTTAAATTCTGTTTTCTTCTTTCTTTGCGAAAGAAGGAAAAAATCATCTGTACTCATAACTCAAGTTTGTTAACTCTGAAAAAATCTTTTAGCATTTATTTCATTTATGGATTTGTCTGTTAACCCCGGTTATAGTTATTTCGTAGAGAGATTTCTGCACAATTTTGTGGGATCATATGGAAAGAACTTATATTTTGAGAGGGTTCGCCACAAAAGTTTATCTTCAAAACAAACATGAATGTTCGATGACAAGGCATTGGAGATTGCCTCACCTAATGGGGAATCAGACCACTTAAGTAAGGGATTTGTTAACTGAAGTTGAGAGCTTGGTGGATCAATTTGTGTTGTGTAACTAGGTGTTCTAAGGATTGAAAATTGTTCACCTAGTTGTTGGCTAAGTCTTGTAAGTTTTTCCTGGTTGGATTTCTCATCTACTTATTGTTTGTTCTTGCATTGTTGCATGGTTTGTTTAGTTTGTCTCTTTACATGTATTTGAACTGATTCATCTTGCGGCGTTTTAAAATAATTGTTAAGGTTTAAAAATCCGTTGATGTTACTTAATATTGGACAAGACCTGTTTTCCTCTCCCTTCTAGGTTTGTTTTGCATTTTGTGCATATTCTGGCAACAAATTGTTGGGCCACAGGCCCACTGTCCAAGACTTGTATAAACATGCACACATGCTTGCTAAGGAGCGACAGAACCATTTGGTGTTTAGCAGTTTTCAGTCTAATGCTTCCTATCCTATCATCTTCTAGTTTTCCTGTCTGTAAAATATGCTTTGATCACATGAATGGCTCTGTCTCTTCTTATGATCTATAACACCTAATGTCCTATCAATTTTCTGTTGTAATTCAATAATGATCAAATGATCTGTGCGGTGATTATTAGTCAAGAACAAAGTTGCAAAAGACAGCCGTGTCAATTTCTTTGTTGTCCATTAAAGATGTTATTAGGAAAAAAAGCAAATTAAGTACGTTTGTTTCTTGTAGGAGTACGGCAACTACACTCTGCCAATTGCTGTGGCCATTGTTTTGTCCGGTCAATACGAAGATGATTCAGATAACCTTGAAGATGTTGTTTATACTGGTCAAGGTGGAAACGATTTACTTGGTAACAAGCGTCAAATATCAGACCAAGTAATGCAACGGGGTAATTTGGCATTGAAGGTATGTATCCTTGAATTTCTCGATATTTCTTCTAGATGATGTTCGTCTTGTTTCTTATCATGTTGGACCTGTGTAATGGTGTGAGCATGAATGTTACTGAACTATCAATTAAATTATGTAAAGAAGTAACTGGTTTCTTATCCAGGAGTCTGTGAGGCATTTTACTTTGGAGGTCTACAAGAACATGAGCTGATAAGAAGGAAAAAAATACTCTCATTCACTGCACTGTACAATTAAGTAATTTATTGATTTAGAGGTTTTACACGTGCTTCACAGATTTGAATCCCTACCTCATCTTACCATAGTATTGACCTCTTATTGCACCCTGGTGATGATAGTTGGATTAATAACAATTGAGTACTTTATCCAGTTTTGCTATTACCAAGCAGTAGGGTATAATGGTATATTTCGTCATTCTTCACTAGTGCTTCTTAGACTCCAGGCTCAACCATTAGATCTTCATACGTGATACAATCGTAACAAATGAACTTAACTCAGTTAAATTAATGTAATGTGGAATGTCCAGTAGTTCAAGTTAGGTAAATTAAGGTTTAACATTATGTTATTGTATTGCACATTAATAGTTTTATCTTAGTTTGATTTGGAAGCAAATCTTGGTTATGTCACCCGTGAAATTATGAAGTCTGATGGATACTTGATTTTGCATGCTACCAAGTTGGTGATTTCACATGTGATTTACACAAGCAGATACATTTATTTAGGAAATACATTTCTCTTTCTCTATTCTACTACTAGAATTCGTAATTTGCTGAAGCACAAACTCTCAAGGCTTAAACTACTGTCTATTCCATTGAATTGCCATTTCTTTTTACACTTGAAACAGGCTGGTGAACACTTGTGTGACTCCTCAGTTTAAGTTATTATCAAGGGTGTATTCATCAATTTTTTTTTTAATCTTCTGATGCACCCACTCTTGTGTGTCCTTTTTCTGATCCTTGTTTATAGTCATTTACTATTAAAACGCAAGCGATTAGAGCCTCTATCAACTTAATAATAAAGCACAATTTGGTTGTCACGACACACATTGACCTGTTTACACAAATTGCCAGTTCCATGTGTTTGGAAATGTTGACATTGATGTGGCATATTGTATTTTAAAGATGTTGATTGTAAGTTTTTCTTATTTTATGTTGAATTGCAGAACTGTATAGAGCAAGGTGTGCCTGTTAGAGTTGTTCGTGGACGTAAATGTGTTAATAGTTATGTTGGCAAAGTATATACATATGATGGCTTGTACAAGGTAACCATCTGAATGTACCCTTCATGTTTTTTCCTGTTTTGCTGGGAATTTTTAGCATTTTAGCAAGGTGCAGCTAAAAAATTTGGGTTGAGCGGATTAAATTTAAAGATTTATACATTGGCCTTTAATTATTATTGGGATGCTTTTCTGTTGGTCCTTATTTATGGTCTAATTTTAGCCAATTGAAACTGTGATTGATGGTGGAGGTAGTCTTAGAATGGCAGCACTTCCACCAGAGTGATGAACCTGAAAGTGAACTCCATGCTTATCAGTAACGACGCATTTCTCCGGAGTTTGACTGCCAGTCAACTGATAGCTCTTTGTCCTTCATTTCTTCCTTATCTTGTTTATGTGCTATAGGCAGGGACAGAGCCATGTAGTGGGGAAGGGGGGCCTTGGCCCCTCCCAAATCTTTTAAAAATTTCTTTTACTACCCCAAAAAATTATATATTCTATGAATAAGTCCATAAAAATTGCATATGGCCCCTCCCAATTTTTTAAAAAAATTCCCTTTACTACCTCAAAATACTTCATATTTTATGAATAACTTCACAAAAATTGCATATGCCTCCCAAGTCCCCCCCCCCCACCCCCCCCACCCACAAATTCCTATTATTTTATATATTTTGTGAATAAATTCATATCAAATTGCATGTGGCCCCTCCTATATATTTTTCCTGGTTCCACCCTTGGCTATAGGTCTCTCCCTTGCCTTTCCCTCAATTTTGTAATGTGAGTCCGTGATGCATATTTGTTGTCCTCGGGGGAAAAAAGTTGAAAGTTATATTTGTGGATGCCTCCCTCCTTGTAGACACGCTTTGGAAAAAAACGTTGAGCACCGAGAGGATAGTGTGCAAAGTGGGCAAACTCTAAGCAGACTGGACAGGTATAGAAATTTATTCCTTTCCACCACTACTCGTGTGGTTGGTTCAGTCATTCATTTTGCTCGTAGTCAGTGTGCACAACTGTTGCTACTGTCTCACTGTTTATTCAAACCTCCTTGAACTATTCTTTTTTGTTTGTTCCAGCCCCTCCCGTATGAAAAAGGTGGCAAACCACACCCTACAGTTGAATTCCCGTTGCATAGTCTTGAAACTACACATTCTCCAGTAATAAGAACAAATCCAAAATTGGACAGTTTCCAGCAAAAACACGTTGGGAATCGGAAATGACTCCCTTCAAAACTACCTTCGACCTTGATACTAGGACTTCAACTATTAGCTTTTATATACATCCCGTCAAGCTAATTGGTCAAAATCCTTATCATCAACTCCTCCTTGTTACAGAGATGAGCAATGAAACGTGGCATTTAGACTTTTCTTAAAACAATCTTAGGAATAATCAGCCTGAAAAGGACCCATAACTCCCCCCTCGACAACTTCCCAAGTGAAACATATATCTCTTTGTGATGCTTTTGTGTTCGGGTATACTTTTGTTCACGTAGAGATCCAAATGTGGAGCTTCCCTATTCTTGTATAATGTGTTTTTTTACTATTTTGAAAATATCTTTGCCGATGTTTAGGTGCCTTTGGCATTTAGTATTGTACTTTTTATTCTGATTATTTTTCATGAATTTGCAGAACTAAAGGGGATTTTCAGCATTAATTTTGCAGGTTATTAAATACTGGGCAGAGAAAGGTGTTTCAGGATACACCGTTTTTAAGTATCGACTGCTGAGAGAGGACAACCAGGGTTCATTAAACACTATGCAGGTTATAAAATTTATTTTGCAAGCAGTTGAAAACTCCATTTTATCATTTCTATTATTTTCATGTAAATGCAGCTTTCCTTGCAGCATATACAAACGTTGAAAATTGTAAATAGGTTATTATTCTGTGTTATACTTGTTGATTTATTAGCCAAAAATTACTGTATTTCCAAGACCCCTTAGCAAATGGGCAACTGGTATATCTAGCTGAAGGACATTTGATCACTCCGAAATAGGATTCAATACAAACCATTTGCATATTTTTCTTGCTCTCAGCCTTTAGTAATGGGCTTTCGATATTAAACAAGCCCACTCAGTAAGATAAATGTCTGTTTGAGCTCCTATTTATTTCTTGTTCCACTTTCGCCTAATAATCTACGTAATTCATATATATATATATATTTTACGTTCACCACGACTATCCCATCATAGGATTTTAGACAATTTAATATGGATATTGGCTTAAGCTACATTTTTTATTGGGGGTACTTTGAGTAACAACTCATGGATAATCTCTAAACTCATCACTCAATCCTCACCCAAAAGATCATTTTGAAGTTTCTCTACTTTGTGTCGTGTTGGTATATGAATTTGAAAATGTCACAAAATGTGTTCACATATTGAGAGCTTATCTTTTAAACAATAATTTCTCTTGAAATCGTCGACGGTGGCTTATGTTCTTCCGAAAGGGTTGCTTTATGAACTTATTTGAGAAGGATATTCAATATTATTAGAGGCCTAGAGGGTAATATCCTGCCTTTACTTCATAATGGCAGCCAAATGGTATAGATTGTATATCTTGCAACTTTCAATTTGAATGAGTGCATTCTTCTTCAAATTTAGAACTTTGTCTAAATGTTTGTAGACACAAGAAGCACAAACACTTCTATGAGATGCTGTGTTTATGTACGGCACAAAATATTCTTAAACAATCTTAGATTTGTGTACGACACCTACATGATGCTTGACTAATACATTATGGATACTCGACCTAAACTCCTGAACATTTAATCTTATATAAAAGCAAACACATGATAGTCCGAAAACAATGTTATGAAAATACAAGGTGTTTTAGACAAGGAATTGGGTTTTAACGATATAAATAGATATCTAGATTTTGCGTTTGAAATTTATGAGATTGAGAGAGATGTAGTCTCAATAGAGAGATGATGAGCAGGGTAGATTACATTTTGATAGAGTAGGAAAACCATCAGGGGTCACAAATAGCGAGGAGTTAGGCTCACGGAATGGCCGTGTTGGTACTTTAATATTATACTATTTTAATACTGAAATCTCTTTCTCATCTATGGACGTAGCCCAATTTTCGAGTGAACGGTGAACCATGTGAATCTTGTGTTTGCGTGTAATTGTTTATTAGCTTTCACCTCAACTCGGTGTTCAAGCTCTTCCATTGCCCCCAATAAATTCTATTGTGAATTGTCAGATATACTATGTCCACTTATGAGTAGAGGTAATTGACGCGAGTGGCCAACACATATTTAATCAACATAGAGTTGGGGGATTTTGCCGACATTAATTTTGTTGATTTGTATACTTGCCTAATTAAAAAATAATAGATGATATGTTTATGCAAACAAGTATAATATTGCAATGATTTCTTGGTTTTTGTATGAGAATGAATTGCATTTTATTGTTACCTTAGAGAAATGAAATTGACGCCGCACCTTAGAGCTTTTGACAGTCTTGTCCTTTAAAGTAGTATTACACTCGAGGGATAATACACTTATTTGATTTACTTAATAATGCCTCTAATAGAAACGGTGAAGCTTGTTAGTAAGTATTCACAATAGTATTGGAATATTTGTTTTGCTAATGTCAACCAACGAGTGGTTTTATACCTTTTTTATTTGAGTGGTTTTGCAACCGGAATTGTATTAACTGTTTATAAGGAAATATATATGGATACATGTATATATTTATATTGGTAGGGCACGATACATTGTAACTCCACGTATGGGGCTTAAACTGCTCTCCTTCCCTTTGGGGAGGAGAGCTGATATTACCTGTGCCTATTGCTTCGTAGTGTAATGATGAAGAAGTTGTGAGCAAATATAAAAAAATTCGTTGTGTTTTTGTTGATGAATTACCCTTATATTGTAACACCTCGTTCAACACTTGGTACGATATTGTCCGCTTTTGGCGCAACCCGCACGGTTTTGTTCTTGGATTTCCCCCAAAAGGTCTCGTACCAATTGTGATGTGGGACGATACAATTGTAAACCGAAGATTTGTAGTTCAATCATGCATGGGGATTGTGACGTCCCATATCTCCCGGGTATAGGCCTGGTGACGTGCTTATATGCGTATGTGTATCTCCAATTGATATGAGACTTTTTGGGGCCCGAGAACAAAACCGTCCGGGCTGGGCCCAATGCGGACAATATCGTACCATGTGTCAGAACGAGGTGCTACAATTGGTATTAACACCGGAGTCCGGCCGCAATTAACTTTGGGAGCATGCACAAGCCCATGTGGGTTACACGAGGGGGTGATTGTGATGTCCCACATCGCTTGGGTATAGAGATGGTGATATGCTTATATGTGCATGTGTGTTTTCAATTGGTATGAGGCCTTTTGGGGGTAAGTCTCAGAACAAAACCGTGCAGACTGGGCTCAAAATGAACAATATTGTACCGAGTGTTGGAGCGGGGTGTTACATATATTTTTATTATCCTTGCAACATTCACCTTTTATCCATATCTTGGATGCCTTTCTAACCTAAACTTTTTGTCGTAAATACTTCAAATCTCTTTTATTTGTGTGGTTTAGATTGTTTACTACCTTTATTGATGATTTCATAAATTCATTGGCAGGTTCAATTTATCCGAGGTCAAAAAAAAATCACCGCTTCCGATATAGGCGGGTAATAGAATAACTGTTTGAGTTACCACACTTTTACTTAGTTTCTTCTATTTCAAAGTGTGACCTGATTAAGCTGTTTTCATCGAGAAGGTTGATCTGTCCGGATATCACTGGGGGCCAAGAGAGTATTGTCATCCCAGCTACCAATTCGGTGGATTATCCACAATTTGCTCCCACAGGCAAGTTCAATTTTCTGATCTAATTGTTTTTAGATGTATTGTAGTAGAAAGTTTAGCTTAGCTGGCTTCCATATATGTTGTCTTTGCCTACTTGTTCTACTCATATTATAGGTTCAAGAAACGTTTAAAATTGTGCTGTGTGTTAGCCTTTAAAAATCCCATCAAATGTGTTTGATCTTGATGGCCCTCCATTTTGCCTCTTAATTTTCAAGCATTTTTGAACAAATTCAATCTTGTGACTGAGTATTGCTTATTTCACTACTAATTGATACACATCCAAGTTGACCATTTACTTGATCTTTGTTCATTTGTTATGAAGGCAAATATGAATTTATGTAGTGAACTTGGACTTATCATCGCGGTTCTTTATAGTTCGGGAAACAATGTTTTTTGTTCGAAGAGGTGGACATTGAGGTTGTGATGTTGTGAAAGTATTAATGAAATAAATTATCAGACATTTTATCAGTCACACACACAATTTGCTGTTCAGACTTGGTTTATGTTTGAGGACTCAGCTGATCCTCATTCGATTCTAATTCCGTTAATTTATAGTGTGTGCTAGACTCAAAATCCGCCAAATTGTTGAGACTAGGTTGATACAGAGAGTTATGAATGGAACTGCAACTTCAGTTGCTACAGCTTGAACTGCACTGTGATTATACTAGATTAGTATTTGAGTTTTATCTTCTAACATTCGCTATATCTTTATTTAGTATATATCCAGTCTGTACATCTTACAGTCCTCGTTAGTACTTAAGTCGGGCCAACCGTGAATTGGGCCTATTTCATGTGGAGAGAGTGGAGAAGTGATTTTTTGTCCTTTTCCCCCCCTTCATGGACATCCCATTATTATTCCACAATTGTCTATATTTCTGAATTTTTTTTATACACATTTTCATCTGCAATTGTCTAAATATCAGGTTATACATATTGCAAGTCCATGCAAGTCAGGAAAAATGTTAAGCTCCCTCCGAATGTTGCTGGATGCAATTGCCGTGGATCTTGTACAGATCCAACGAGATGTTCTTGTGCTAGGCTTAATGGCTCAGATTTCCCGTATGTGGAACGCGACGGTGGAAGGTATAATTCTAACTCATACTTTTCTTAGATTTGCTTGATTTTTTAACTTTAGTTATTTTGTTGGATCTGATTTGGTGTGCTTGATAAACATTGTGAAAAGGTTTGTAGAATAATGTGGATGCCAAGTGATATGTTGCTTGTTATTTTTCTGACTATTCTTTTTTGTGCTTGTTTGGTTTCTAAATTCTTATTATAAACATCTCTCTTTGGTTGTACTTGCACCATGTACTGTCCAGATTAATTGAGCCCAAGGATGTTGTATTTGAATGTGGTCCCAATTGTGGCTGTGGACCTAACTGTGTGAACCGGACATCTCAAAGAGGGATGAAGTACCGCCTTGAGGTTTTATTATCTTAACCAATCAACCATGTCCGTTGTTTGGCAATGTGTATCAATTTCTGACTTTTATTTATGTCTCTGTTTTACAATAGGTCTTCCGTACTGCTAAAAAAGGGTGGGCTGTTAGATCTTGGGATTATATTCCTTCTGGTGCACCAGTTTGTGAATATGTGGGAGTTCTCATGCGCACTGATGAAATAGATAGTGCTTCTTGTACTGATTATGTTTTTGACATTGATTGCCTACAAACAATGAAGGGTCTTGATGGAAGAGAGGTATAAGTTCAACAAATTTATGATTCTATGGAAAATAAGTTTTAACAAATCTTAGTTTTCAAGATATATTTCTTTTTGATGCCTTTCAAATGTGATCATGGTTTTTATTTTACTGCTTTCCTGTTCTGCCTGCATATACCAAATAAACCTCTTTGTGCTTAAGATTAATATGTTATTTACATCTACCTGCAGTAAATGTGCATTAGATGTACTTTAACATGGTTGTCAGTACATATATACAATGGAGATCTGGATTGGTGCACCTACCTTTGCATGGGCTTAAGAATACTAGAATACAGAGATTGTTGCTCTCTCTCAAAAGTTCTCTTGTCATCCCTCTTCTTCTCTGCTCTTCTCTTTTTCTCTCATGTCTCCCTTCTAGTTTTATATCAATATAAATTTGTAAGCTTTAATTTTCCTCACAAAAGAAATTTTAGAACATCAATATAAATTTGAAACCTTTCATTTTCCTTATAAAAAAAAAAGTTTAGGACTTGGTTTCTAAAGGCTGTATTTTGGTAACTTGTTAGCTTTTAAGAATGCAGAAGACTGAATGTTATATAACCCAACTACTGTTTGAGGTGAAAATTGTTGAGGTTGAAATCTTTTCTAATGGTTTTAGTGCGGGGTGTTTCTTTTCTGGTCAGTTGTTTCACCCAAGACTCGGAACAAGTTATTCAATTTATTTGCAATCCAAAACTAAACTGAATTATATCAAAATGCTTGTAATTCTTTGGAGGTAGTTTATCCAATTCGAAGGACATCAAATTGTAAAAATTACAGGGTCTTGAAATCTTGAAAGTGCAACTATACGATATTTTCCAAAGTGAATTGTGAAATATATCCAATTCCTTTTTATTCTTTGGAGGCTTGGAGCTACTTTATATCATAGTTAAACTAAGTAAAATAATCTGTCTTATTTATGTATTTAATAGTTTGAACCTGTATTTTGATTTCAAAGATAATTCCAACTTTGAAGCCGAAGAGCAAGAGCTTACATGCATTTGGCGATAACATAAAAATCAATCATTAAGTTCATTAAGAGCACCTGATCCATTTAGATAGATTTTCTACAGCAGAAATCATTGTAGGGCTATGCTACCTTACACTCGTACATATTGCATGCAGATAGATTGTTTTGAAGTCCATGTTCATCATAAAGCAACATGATGGAAGGATCAGTAGAAGTTCAAAGATTATTATTAACTTTTTCTTTTCTTTTCCAACGTCGAAAACCACAAATACACCTCTTTGAACAATAGGTTTTGAATGCTGATCTCTTTGGCAAATGGGTTCAAGGTGTCCACAGGGTTTAAGATATTATATGCGTGTGAGTCTAGATCATGGGTGTTGGAAACTGATTCTCTCGCGTACACCTCTTTTCACAAGTAAATTGATTCTAGCTGGGCTAGGGTCTACCGGCCTTTTCCGATAGGTCTGTATTACGTAAACTGTTCTTTTTTTCTGTGGCTGCTAATTTTGGTTTCTTTGTCATTTTTATCGTCAAATTGTAGTACTAACATTGAGTACCATGACATTGAACTCATGATGTCATTTGTATCTCTTAAATTGTACTTTATATAGGCCTGATTCTCTGTTTGATGGTTAAATATTGTTTTCTTTTCACTTAAATCCGTGTTGCTGTTTCACTTGGTTTATATATGTTATGGACCCAGTCTGTATTGACTTTCTTGGTCTTTTTCTTTCTTAACAGAGGAGATTGCGAGATGTAGCTTTACCTACATCATATTTGCACGATGGTGAGGATGATAAAGCTGATAGTGGTCCGGAGTTTTGTATTGATGCAGGTTCCAAAGGGAACGTGACTAGATTTATCAACCACAGTTGTCAGCCTAATCTATTTGTTCAGTGTGTTCTCAGCTCTCACCATGACATTAAGCTAGCCAGAATTGTTCTCTTTGCTGCAGATAATATACCTCCATTGCAGGTTCTTCAAATACCATTTTCCCTTCATCTCCTTTTTATTTTTTATTTTTTAGAAGTTGTAATAACAACTTTTAAAGGTATGGTTTGCAACATACTACGCTTGTTGATTTGGACAAGTTTTTTCTTTAATATTCTAAATGTTTAATACTATTGATATACTCCCCTGCCCGGTATTGGTTTTAAGTATATCTTAGAGGGTTTAACTTTTTAAGGGGACATATAGTTATTTCATGCCCCCCTGTTATTTTACCAAGTTGTGAGTAATATGAATAATTAAAGGGTTGTTGTTTAAAGAGAACTTTGTTCAATGTTCCAGTGAGTTAGGTATATAGTGTGCGATTTATTGTTGTTGTGGCACACAATTCACGTGAAAATTGTGGTTGAGATAAAGGTGGATAATGTGATTGATCTCTATATTACGATGTCAGTGCTATCAGGTGTTTCCTTAGGGATAACTCATCAGCATGAATATTGTTTTCAGTTTTTACCAAACAATGATTGCAGTTATTTCATATTGCAGAGGTTTGAGTGTTGTTTCTTTGAGTTCTAAATAAACTTTCTAGGTTTATATTGACTGAGTAGCATAGTGGTAGCTAATTTGTTTTTTTCTCATTACCTGCAGGAACTCACTTACGACTACGGTTATGCTCTTGACAGTGTCACAGGTCCTGATGGCAAGATAAGGCAATTGGCGTGTTACTGCGGTTCTGCAGATTGTCGGAAGCGCTTGTTCTAGGTTCCAAGTTGGCAATTTTTGGTCTGACATTCGTTCCCTATCTCTTGCTGCAGAAGTAGCTGATTTTTTGTTTGCCCTCAAACTTTTAGAATGTTGACGGAGATATTTCAAGTTGTTGGTGATTGGAAATTTTATCTTTTGATAGTGTTTTGGGGCTTGGAATATATTCTCCCATTGGATTGTGACCGGTATGAAACCTCAGATTATTCCATTATAGTTAAAAAAAAAAAGGGTAGTTTGTTCTTTGTCGTGAAAAGTAGGAACTGTGCCTTAATATGGTATGTAGGTGGCAAATACTGAAGAAAACATGATTATTTTTGGCCTCCAGTAACCCTTTTTAGCCAGACCAAAGAGATCAATGATGATCTATTTATGATGATGGGTGATCATTAGAAGCATATGGCATTCATTTGCTACTGCAAGTTAACTGCTCTAATTTGTATGCAAGAATGGTAAATGTTTATTGTTCTTGTACTCTGTTTTATATATCTTTTTCAAATTTCACCTGTTTTTGCATTCAGTTCTGGGTACTTTTTTACTGAGACTTCATTTTCATGTTATTCTGTCCGGATTGACACGTAGAATTTTCTGATTACTACGGTCTTTCAGATGGGTCTTTTATCAAGTTTGGATTGTTTCTAGATAGCGATGCGATTGCTTATGACTGCTGCTGCAGTGTACAAGTTAGAACTTGGAATGCTATTATATGTATATATGCACATCTATCTATGTAGCTGCTCATATGTGCATGCTTGCAGGTGATCCGACTGTTTGATTGCATTGCAATGCTGCTAGTACTTTACTAAATGGATGTAACATTATTTGAGGTTTTGCTTCAAATAACAGACGCGGACAATGTCTTTTACCTGTAAAATAATTATTTTAGTCCACTTGCCTTTAGCATCTAATAAAAATTATAAATTCTTTTTGTGATTATGCAAAATCATGTTTAATTTTTTTAAGTAGCTTGTATGCATTCTCTCTCGTAACATAAAGTTCTGGTTCTCTGTTCGAAAAGGTCTTTGTAAATTTTTTTGGCTTTTGATCTGTATATTTGATGATTTTATGTTTAGATTTACAGTAATTAAACTGCCAGAATAAGAATGATTTTATTTATTTATTTATTATTATTATTATTATTTTTTAACTTTTTCCTTGCAAGTTGGCAATACAATGTGCATGGGGACTTTGGTAGAAATTGATTAGTCACTGGGATTTCATAATGTAGAGTTTGTTTTTTAGTGTTGAATTTTGCTAATACTAGGGAAATCTGAATACTTTCCGAATACTGGTAAATTTGTTAGGAGGATCGTAATTAGTAGGATTTAGTTACAGAAAATCAACAAAGAGAACTCCTATTCAACATCTATACTTAAATTGTTAATTGGAGTAGAAGTAAATGTAGTTGATTATCTTTTTTTTTTTTTTTTTTTCTTTTTTCTTTTCTGGTAGCAAATTTTAGCATGGAAATATTTTTTTAAAAAACTAAGAGTATAAAATATTTTCATATCTAATTTTTATATATAAAAGAAAATGGGAAAAACGTGGAGGATTTTAACAACAGCAATTTTAATTAAACCCGAGAACCATCTAGAGTCCCATTCTCAGTGATAGTGCGTCCATTTTCACGTGTACCTAGAAAATCCCGACTTTCTTCTGTTGACCTCCAGAGCACTCTCCTTTTTACCTCTTTTTTTTCCACTATTTTTCTCTCTCTAGATGACCCTTCGCTTGAGCCGCATCGCCCAACTCTTCCCTCTCTCTCTCTACAAATCCACCACCAACTTCTTTCTCTCTCTACTCTCCCCACCCCTCAAACGTCTCATCTCCAAAACCCTAGATTTTTTCTCCATGGACTCACTCTTCTTCTCCGGAGAAGACGACTACTTCTTCGATCGCGATCGCTTTCGCTACAACCATGTCCAACCCATCTCCGAAGTCTCCGAAGATAGACTCTACCTCGTCCCTTACAGGTTCTTTTCCTCACCCGAGTCGGTGTAAATTGGTCTCTTCTGGATTGGTCTCATTGTGTTTGAATTTGGTTCCAGGTGGTGGAACGAGTCTCGAGAGTCGTTGTTCGCTGATTCAAGTGAGGTTCAAGGTCTTGAGTACCAAGTTTCCATGGCTCGCACCGAGTCGGAAATTGTTCTCAATATGAGGAGGGATGATCGTATTCATGCCGTCAAGACTGAGAGTACCCAAGACAATTCTGAGAGTACCGAAGAAATTACTTCCGTTGGTGATTGCACCCTCCTTATAGAATGGATGTTTTTGCGGGCTCTTAAATGGTAAACTACTATACATATATGCACACACACAGATATATATATATATATAGATGTTATTATATATATATATATATATAGATGTTATTATACATATACACACACAGAGATATATATATATATACACACACAGATGTTTACATTAAGAAATAGCTCTTACTCAAAGCGTCTAGGTATTCTCTCTTATTTGTGTTCCATCACCATAGTAGGGGGTGGAATTAGGGCGAGTATAAATGGTATTTCACTTCTTTGAAGGTATGTACACTCATATACATATATATATAGATATGTATATATTTCTTTTTAACTTGTTTAATGGGATGTTGAGAATTACTTTCAATATTATTTGTGTTCCGTCATCATAGTAGGGGGTGGAATTAGGGCGGGCATAAATGGTTTTTCACTTATTTGATGGTATGTTTTACACATACATACATACATACATATATATATATATATATTTGACTTGCTTAATGGACTGATGAGAATTACTTTCACATTTTCAATATTATTCTTGCTCCGTCACCATAGTAGGGGGTGGAATTAGGGCTAGCTTAAACGGTTTTTCACTTCTTTGATGGTATGTACTCACACGTACATATGTTTATATATATATATATATATATATCTTTTTAACTTGCTTAATGGGCTGATGAGAATTACTTTCAGTATTAAAAATGTATTAGCTTGAAGAATGGGAAAATTTAGATCTATAATGTAAACATTTCCATGTATTTGCGTGATGTAAGAATTCCTACAATGCTGAAATAATACCATTTTTTTATATATATTTTGTAGTTGTTTTAGGAGTTTAGGTGATCTTTAGTATCTCTGATTTATGTTTGTGTGCCCTTTCCTGCAGGCATAACGATAGGAAGGATGTTGATAACGTTTTAGCTGCAGAACATAGCTACTGGGATTTGTTTCCTTTGCAAATTAGGCTTTCTGTTTTGTGGGATACAACTGCATTGGTTGTACAAATTAGCCGAAAGGTCTGTACTAATTTGCCTGTTCTTTTCATGTAGTTCTGTTCTTGAGATGTATAATACCACATAGAAGGTTTACCTTTCTTGTAGGCTATCTGTTGTTCAGGCATTGTATGTAATGGATGTTACATCTGATAAGTCAATTCTTTTTTTCCAGGACAATCTGATCATGGCTTTCAATAGAGCTTGCAATATTTTCTGTGTAGAGTCTGGGCTGGTAAGCTAGGTAATTACAGCTGATGTTTCATTGGAAATGGTTTGTCTTTTGGATGAGGTTGATAACTCATGTCATGTATTGAACAGTTCAGCATTTGGGACTTCTCAGGGCAGATAACCCAGTTCTTCATGAAGGATAAAATTCTACCTATTGATGCTAGCCAAACAGATGCAGAGGTAATGAAATGACGCTTTTATTTTCTTTTATTTCTAGTAATTTTTACTTGAAGGTGATTAACTGATATTTTCTACTGAACTATCTGATGAGTTATTAATCAATTGAGAATATGTTAACATAGAGCAATAATTTCCCTCAAAAAGTAGGGCCAGATGAGACTTTTTATTTATTTATTTGTATATACCATGGGAAGGCGTAAAATCTGGATTTCTCATCTGAATCAATATCTCCTCACAAATAGGACAAATATACACCAAACCTTGGAAGAATGAGGTTCCAGTCCGCCATTCCTATTATTTATAGGCTTCCAGTCTCCTCAGAAGTATTTGAAACTAATACATCAAAAGTACTCCAATTATGCAGTGATTCATAGAAGAATGTATTTGAAACTAATACATCAAAAGTACTCCAATTTTCTAAGTGTTTGGTGTAAATGGATAATCATTTTGTTTCGCCTCCAAGGTCCTACCATTGCTGTTTTCATTCTTTGTTGGGTCAGTCACAGTGCTGATCTCATGCAGCGTCTGCCCAATATTACTTGATCGATTTTCTTCTGAGAGGGTTCTATGAGGAATAATGCTATTCCTTTTTTGTTTTATTTTATTTTATTTCTTATTTTTGAGAAAAGTTCGGCTACAGATCCACACTTTTTTTTCAGATAACTAATTGAGGATTTGAAGTGCCATTCAGTTGTGTCCGCATCTTGGAACACAATTTATTTGTCAATAGAATTGGAGCATGGTTGCTAGGGTAATTCAAAGTTGGTGGTGATGCACGATGATACAAATACCTTATGATTTATGTGTAAATTACGTTTGACATGATTAGTTATTTGAATTTCTGCAGGTCTGTGTTTTTGGTGTGTCTTTGAAGTGGAGTATTGGTCCATAGTATTATGGAGTTGATTGTCTGAGAAATGAGCATAATTTATCCCCCTATCCCGGGATTTATCTTTTCTAATTTCTTCATGCACGACAGTCAACTGTGTAGTTAACTGATAAATATATGTTTTAACTACTTTTATGCAGATTTTGCTGGAATTGCAAGTTTATGGATTTTCATACTACACAAGGGCTTTAGAAGGGAGGAAAGACAAGATGGCAGTGGAACAGTCCATAATAGGAGGTTCCTGTAGTAATGATTTGCTTAAGATGAATGGAAGCACTGACCATGTTGATTCATATTATAGGGTTAACTCCTCTACCCCATTTGGTAGTAGCTACAGTGGAGCTTGCATTTTGGGCTTAACAGGGTTACGTAATCTTGGTAATACTTGTTTCATGAACAGTGCAATCCAGTGTTTAGTACATACACCAGAGCTTGTGGATTATTTTCTTGGAAACTACAAAAAAGATATAAACTGTGAAAATCCCTTGGGCATGAAGGTATGCATTTTTCTGCATTTTATACTTCTGTTTTATTGTTCTTTTCTGTGACTAATTTTCTTAAACTTCTTTAGTTATAACTTTGTTTATACCTGTTTAGATATGTGGTACATATTTGTTTGAAGAATCTACTATCTATTGGTCTTTCTCTAAGTTTTCACTTGGTGGCCAGGGTGAGCTCGCTTTAGCATATGGAGACTTGTTAAGAAAGTTATGGGTTCCCGGAGCAACATCAGTGGCTCCACGAGTTTTCATGTCAAAACTTACTGATTTTGCTCCTCAATTCAGTGGCTATAACCAACATGATTCTCAAGTAGGGGAATTGTTTATTTATTTGTTTTATTTTCAACTGTTGTCAAAAGTATAGTTTTACTTGTAGTATTAATTCTAGGGGGAGATGACGTTGATGACAATTTATTTATTTTCTCATTCTTAATGCAGGAATTTCTTGCCTTTTTGTTGGATGGACTCCATGAAGATCTTAATCGGGTAAAATGCAAACCTTATATAGATTTAAGGGATGAAGAAGGCCATCCTGATGATGAAGTAGCAGATGAACACTGGCGAAATCATCTGGCTCGCAACGATTCCATCATAGTTGATGTGTGCCAAGTGAGTCTACTGGGGTCAAACAATGTTTTCACTATTAAACCTAATGATTTTTAACAAATGTCAAAGCATGCTACATTACACATTCCAAAGCTTCGTATTAGTTGCATGTCCAAATGGTAATTCTTTGACTTTACTTGAGATGGAAGCAGTGTTTGGATTTGTTCTTTTGTGGCAGACCTTGGTGCTTCTGTAATGCACAAAATAAGCTTTCAATTGTTATCTTAATTGAATTGCCCTCTTTCGTTCTGTCACAGGGTCAATATAGGTCAACATTGGTGTGTCCTGTTTGCAAGAAGAAGTCTGTAACATTTGATCCATTCATGTATCTATCCTTGCCACTACCTTCAACAACAATGCGAATGATAACTTTGACGGTATTGAGTACTGATGGAACTGCTTTGCCATATCCGGTTACCATACCTGTACCTGAAAATGCAATGTTTAAGGATCTTGTTCAGGCCTTAGGCACTGCATGTTCTTTGGGAGATGATGAAAATTTCTTTGTGGCTGAGGTAGGTTCCTACGTAATTGCATCAGGAATGTAGATATTACATTTATGTATATCCATGGAACCACTTGCATCTTAAAGGTGAGGGTTATCGATTACTATTTTGCATCTTGATCGTGTGTGTATCTATATTGTCAATTTCCCCCCATGAATAATTGGGTAGGAACATATATTTTTAACCTTGGAGTCTTGGACTAAAAGCATGGATTTCAATGCACCATAGTTTGTCAGATGACATTGTTATAGTGTAGCATCCACTAAAATTTTCCCTCCCCTGTGTTAGGATGGAAAGGATTGTACTTAACTTAATCATTTAAAGGAAATTCTGTCGTATAAAGCTACGTTGTGACACTATTCCTTGCCTTTATATAATTGAGGTCAAGCCCATCTATCAATGAGGCAACAAAGGAATAATAGAGATTTCAATATGAAGATGTAAAATCTCATCATATATGTGCTTGCTCTTACTGTCACCATTTTTATCGGAAACTTTTGTGTGGTTTACAGATCTTCAACTACAACCTTATTAGGTCTTTGGATAACCCATATGATCCTATAGACTTGCTTAGGGATGGGGATCGGCTTGTTGCTTATCGTTTGCCAAAAGATAACGAGACATCTCCTTTGGTTGTATTTAATCATGAACGGGTGGAGAGGTAAATTCTATGGGTCTTTTCTTCTGATTTTATTAGTTTGATGTAATTTTGCTGTGATGTAAACAGCAGTTTTTCCTACTTGCCTTATCTTGATGTGGGAGTATTTTGATTATTCAAATGAAAGTTATATTAAATGTGATACCTTTAGCAACTGGAAGTCACATTGCAATGTAGCTTGCTTCAGTATCTCTAGGATATGGATACCATAGGATCTCTTCCAAATGCGAAAAAAAATAGTATGTTGGTTGCTTGTAGAACCTATTTACTTGTGCTTGATGTTGCTCAAAGTTGAGATGCAAAAGTAGTTTTTTCTACTATTTAGTGGCCCTTATTATGTCACATTGCAATGTGCTCAAAGTTGAGATGTAAACAGCACTTTTTCCTACTTGCTTTATCTTGATGTGGGAGTATTTTGATTATTCAAATGAAAGTTATATTAAATGTGATACCTTTAGCAACTGGAAGTCACATTGCAATGTAGCTTGCTTCAGTATCTCTAGGATATGGATACCATAGGATCTCTTCCAAATGCGAAAAAAATAGTATGTTGGTTGCTTGTAGAACCTATTTACTTGTGCTAGATGTTGCTCAAAGTTGAGATGCAAAAGTAGTTTTTTCTACTATTTAGTGGCCCTTATTATGTCATATTTTTCTGTTTTATTTATTTATTTTTACTTTTGTCTTCCATTTGGTTGGCACTGGTTTTAACTGGATGTTTGTTTATGCATTTTTATTTTGTTCATAAATTTTTTAAATTTGGGAAAAATTCCTTCCAACTCAATACAACTAAGTCCAACATGCTGTAATATTGACTACTCGGGTTGACTAAATGTTCAATTGTGAAAAACGACTAGCTCACAATCCCTTGATGGTGCCAATTCTTAACTTCCATAAATGCATTTATTCTCCGATTGTATTTTCTTGTTTTGCCACATCTGATGCTAACATCCTGAATACTTGAAAGGTCATTAACATCCTTGCCTTGAACCCATTTTGATGGGTCAGCAAGGGCCAAATCCAGTGTAGGTATCTAAGAGGAGGAGAGACAGCTCTTCCCTGGCCCGACCTCACCAAAACCAACGTGGGCACTGTTTGCAAGTGGCTGTGGAGGGTCTGAGCGGAGAGACGGAATGTGTGGAGGAGAGATATTGTGTGCCGTTTTGGAGAGGATGGGGGAGGGTGGTGTTCTATGGAGGCGGGGATTAGGCGATGGGGGGGGGGGGGGGGGGGGGGATATGAGGAAAGGGGTCGGATAGTTTTTACAAATACTTCAAATTTAGAGTGAGAGATTGGAGGTGTTTTAGTTTTTGGGAGGATTGCTGATGTGGGAAGTGGTCTCTCACTTACTTTCCCACGTCTGTTCAGTATTGCTCGCGATAAGACACCCTTGGGTAACTGATTATTGTGTCTCGGATGTGCAGTTTGTGAGACCTTTTTCAGGACTGGGGATAGAGGTGTGCATTTTCTGTGGACTTCTCTTCGGTCAGAGGGTGGATGACCATGGTATTAATTCCAGCATTTGGCACCATCTTCTCATAGGAGATTTGAGATGTCTTCTTGGTTCCGTTGATTTTCGGGTTTGTATCGCTTTACTTAGTCCTTCAATGGAAGGTCGTCTGACGTTCTAAGGCACCCCCCAAAGTTGCCTTCTTTGCTTGGGCGGTGGCTTGGGGTCAAATTCTCACTTGAACAATCTTAGAAGATGGAATATGGTTTTGCTAAACGGATGTTTCATGTGTGAGGGGGGAAGAGTCTTATAACATTAACTGTTGGTGTTTGTTGCTAGTTTTGTTTGGTGTTCAGTGGGTCATGCCTGCTTTTGAGAGGTGTGTTGGATTCTTGGAGGGGGTGCACTTTATTGGGGCCCTGGCCCCTGCCTTTCAGAGGGCTGTGCCCCTTTGTCTTTGGTGTTGCCTGTTGAAGGAATGCCACTGTCGTTACTTCGATGGGGGCGAATCCTCCATACATGTCATTAAAGATTTTTTCATTTGTTTTCTTTTTTGTTGGGTGATGGGTAAATGTTGTATATCTATATAGGAGAAAATTGATTTCTTGGGTCCTTAGGCCCTAAGGGCCTTGGATTTTCGGTTTGTTACAGGATGCGCTTCCCTTTTGACCGCCCTTATTTTATATACATTTCTTATTTATCAAAAAAATATACATGTATATATATTTTATTTTCTTAGGGCAATTGCATAAAATGCTTCTCGACTTGTAGCACCTTGAGGATTTATTTTTTTGCACAAAAGTACCATTACTAAATAAGGGGATTACCAAAGTTCAAAGGCCATTCGGAACCTGTTGAACTGCTCAGGTACTCATGTGATTTTTTCCTCCCATGGATCTTTACGATGTCATTTGTTGTATATATTAACACCTTTTATATAGGAACGCACATATATACCCAAAAAGACGAGAAAAACTTATAGTGAGAGATTTTAGAGATTACATTCGTGTTGTTGCAATGTTCTAGAGTAGATGGTACAATGTTATAATTCTCTTCGTTTGACTATGTGTGGTTCCTGTGTTTTAGCCTGAGTACTAGTATAGTATGTCCAAGTGATAAAATTTATATTGTTACCATCCTCGGGGATGATCTTGGTACCGATCATCGCACTCTTACAAGCTTTTTCTCATGTAATTCCGGCCATCAGTAGTTTTTACCCAAGTTTGTTATTGTTGAATGATATAAATATTAAAGTTGCACTATCTCTAATAGCTTAAGCCTGTGGATTTGATGGTTTATCAAGTGGTATTAGAGCCAAACGTTTCGAGCTTGAACCTCACCATCATCTTGAATATTAAAAACATGCTTTGATTAAAAAAAACGTACACACTTAAAGGTAGACCTGGAAACGGATTGGATTCGGGCTGGATCAAGATCAATCCGATCCGAATCTGATAAGCTAAAAATCAACCCGATCCGATCCGATAATCCATCAGATTTTTATATAGCTAATCCATATCCGATTATCTTCCTTATCGGATCCGATAAGCATTAAATTAATTTTCTATATATTAAACATTTTAGTTCTTGTTTACTCACAGTATGGTCTATAGCAAGCAGATGAAGGGAAAATCTTAAATGTGTATATATTTTTTTTACTTTCCCTAAATAAATATGTAAACCAAATGGGTTTTTTTGGCTATCTAATACTATAGATCAATACCTTCATACAAAATGATAGAATACACAAAATCATTCCAAACAACATATCTAGACGTTCCTATATGTATAAAACCCACAAATCCTTGTAAAACATACGATCTATACATATCTTTTTAAATATATATATACTTGCATATGTATATATATAGGTATAAACAAAAAAAATTGTATGAAACCCAGTAAAATGTTTATACAAACTCTAGGAGATAGAGAGAACTGAAATTTGTTAATGAAGAGCTTCCAAAGGGAGAGAGAGTTTGTATAGCATGAGAGAGAGAGAGAGAGAGGGATTGAGTTTTGTAGAAGTGGCGAAAAATGTGAAAACCCTATCTCATCACATATATAGGAGAATGACTAAATTAACCTTATGTACATGGGCTATGTGAACAAGGCCTGAACATTCATTAAGAAATGAATTTTTTTTATGGTCCAGTAGCCCACTTTGACATAGTTTGCCTTTACAATTATTTCAAATTTATACATAAAATTATCAAATATTGATATATATATATATATATAATTATATTATTATCGGATCGGATTAGCATAAATCCAAATCCAATTTGTTAAGAAATCGGATTATCGGATTCGGATCGTAATTGGATTATCGGATTTTATTTTCAATCCATATCCGGCTAATCGGATTCTGATTAAATCCGATCCATTGACAGGTCTACTTAAAGGGCGTTTTTGGATGATTCAATATTAAAGTTACACTCGCTCTAACAGTTTAAGCTTCTTAGAGTAGATGGTTGTTAACAATTACTTATATACTAAGTTTGTTCTATGATTTGTAATTTTATACAATTTACAAATCTTACTGGTTTCTTGGTCCTGGTTTCTCTTATGTTTGTCTAAATTTACACGATACTTATGCATTAGCATTGTTTAACTGGCCAGGCATTACTTTCGTGGAGCCTCAGATTTTAAGAGATTTGGTATTCCTCTTGTAGCAAGGATATCTGATCTTTCTAGAGGATCTGAGATACGGAAACAGTTCTTGGAGTTACTAAAACCTTTTTTACTGCCTGGAAAAAATTCCTTGAGTGATTCTGATGATGCCCAGAATGTTGGTATTGGCGATTTTTGGATGGATGATGTCATTAGCACTGCAGTATCTGGAGGAGATGGAAGTTCAGACGGGGAATCAGGGGATGAATCGCATTTGGCTACTGACTTTCAGTTTCATTTACTGGATGAAAGGGCTACTGTCTCAAAAGGTCCTGAGATCGAAATGAATGAGCCTGTACCGATATCAGGGTCGCCACATACTATAAATGTGCTTGTTTCTTGGCCAGATGAAATGGTTGAACTTTATGACACTTCTCTTTTAGGCCCATTGCCGGAGATCTCCAAATCGGGATTGTTCACGAAGAAGCCCCAAGAATCTGTCTCTCTATATAAATGCCTTGAGGCCTTCTTAAAGGAGGAGCCCCTTGGACCAGAAGACATGTGGTTAGTTTATATCCTAATTTCCACTCAAGTAAACTTTCAGAATTCTTACGTACTTCATAGACCACTATTTCATACTTTTTCCATTCAAATAACCTACAAAGAGGGAGATCGATTCTAGTTTAGAATTGGAATTGGGTATTTGTTCAGGTTGTTGGTTTAGTTTTTCCTGATGGGTTACATTTTCACTTTATTTGGTAAATTTTTATTGTTGCTTTGTAATACCTGATGTATTAAGTATATCTAACTATAGGTACTGCCCAATGTGCAAGAAGCATCAGCAAGCCAGCAAAAAGCTAGATCTTTGGAGATTGCCAAAAATTCTGGTTATTCATCTTAAGAGGTTCTCTTACAGCCGGTTTTGGAAGAACAAACTGGGAACGTATGTAGACTTCCCAATAGAGAAGTTAGATCTGTCATCTTACATTGCTTGCAAGGACAGCCGGGTGTCCCATAATTACTTGTTGTACGCTGTCAGTAATCATTACGGTGGCATGGGCAGTGGTCATTATACTGCATTTGTCCAAGTAAGTGGTGCTTTTGTGTAAATTTCTCCTTTTGATTGCCTATTTAGTACCTTATATGAAGGATATGACAGAAATGATAATTTAATAGTATATATTGTAGGTATAGACATATTTTTGAAGATTAAAACAAATTAACATAATCTTGATGAAGAACTTTTAGATATGACTGTTTGTCGTGTCATAGACATCTAATGATTCTAATTGCTAACATTTGCTTTGAAAAATAAGTGATGATTTTATCTGATTCTATCAAAGTTGTCCATTTTGAATTTGTAATACTAAAGATCACGTCAGGAAGCTTTGCGTGGGCTTTGGACTAACTAGACATTACATATTATCATAAATCTCAATTATAACTGGTTGGAATATTATTATCTTGGAAGTATGGATGTTTATGAAGTGTTTTATATTTAAGTACCTGAGAATATTTTGATATGCAAGAGATACAGTTTCCTCATAGAAGTAGTACTTCATGGATTACCTCAGTTCACCTTTGTACCATAGTAAACAAGGGGTCGGGTCTATACACTCCACCTGCAAAGAATTGAAAGTAAAGAAAGGTAACGTTACTGTTTCTAGGTGAATATATATCTTAGTTCTACATTAGATACTGTTCGATTGTCGGTAAAGATACTTGCCTCCAACTGCAGATTAATCCCAACACATGCATTTTACCTCCGATGAAGGATGTTGATAGAGACAGTCACACATTATTTGATGAACCCTGACCATGCATTTATTCGTACAATTAGTACTATATTATGACCAGATTTGTTGAATATGTAACGGAGTGGATGTAACCTTAGGCGCTCCAAGAGACCTTTGAAGGTGCAATGTCAAGAAGAGAACCATGGGGGGTTGTTCCAATTTTAACAATGTGGGATTTAGTTGGAACAATGCTTGGTCGAGTTTTTCCTTTTAAGCTGTTCGGCGTCTCCTTCTGCTAAACTAGAAAACTCCTGGCTCTCTTGTGTTCATGGGGTTGAGATGATTTAGCAATTTTGGGTCTGGTAAACTTGTGTAACGACCCTAGTAAGTTCCCAGTTCTCACTATTTATAAACTATCTATCACTAATTCTTTTTTAGCTGTAGTTGCTACTTTAAATCTACTTGTTAGTGTGTTATCAATCACGTGAAGGATTGGCTTGAGGTAGCCTCCAGGTATCTAAATAATATTGAAACATACTAGAGGATTATGTATGACGCTTGCATTACTTTAAAAAGGAAAATAAATCTGGTGATACTATGATGAAAAACAGTCTTCTATTAACCTTTCATACAATTGGGGGTTCTTGCGTATAATGAATATTACAGATGAAACTTAATTATTTTTACCTCATTATGTCTTAATTCTTCTCCTGAAAATTTTAGTGCTGATATTTTAATTCAATTTTTTGCTCTCTCTAGATTCTTAAGTTCAGTTCTATATTTTGCACCCTCATGGTTTTTTTTTGTGTTGTTGTTATGCAGCATGGGCATAATCGGTGGTATGAGTTTGATGACAGCCGTGTTCTCCCTGCAAGCGAGGACCAGATAAAATCATCAGCTGCTTATGTCCTTTTCTACAGGAGAGTTTAAGATATGATAAAAACATGGCCATATAGTTACAACAGTTGGCAGAGAGGATGAAACAAAGGAGCATCTTTTTCTTTTTCCTTTAGAGCTCTTCATTCCGTCTCTCCAGAAGTAGTCATTTTTCACCAATGCATGAGAATTGCTGAGAGCCCACTAGATGTGGTGAATGTGATGTGTGTATATATATGTTACTTTCAGTGCCAACATGTGGGTTCCCGTCCAAGGGCAGTCCTTTGTGCAATCTGTACATTATCGTGCCAAAAGGAGCAGCCAATGCTGATGATATTCATTAATTTTTTTAAGGTGACAACTTTAGCTGTCCGTGAGAGTCTGAAAATTTGTTTATATACGATTCCATATAGTGGTCATGTGCACTGATTAGTATTTTCTTTTGAGGAGAGGATACAAAAGGTTTTTCAGTGTCTTGACAGTTTAGTCTTAAAAATACAACTTTGCTTTACTTGGTTGCTGCATAATGGAAATTTGTCTTCTCGCAATTTCATAAGCTCTAAAGTTTATCATTACCCTTTATTGTATAAAAAAAGGGGTAATTGGCGGAAAACCTCCTGGTATGAAAAATTTGCAGATTAAAGATAAAAATATGTAAGGAAAATGTGCGCTTTTTACCCCCCTCAATCAAGATTCTGATTTATCCCCCAATGCTGAAGATACCCTTAATCCCTCAAATCAGGATTCCGTTTTACTTTTTTAGCTTGATTTTAGGCAGTACACCCCTTACTCGGTCTCAACAGGCCATGCTAACTGTACCACAATTCCCCGGCATAGAGGTCCCATTCAATATTGGGAATGAGAATTATGAGCTTCACTCAGCCCGCCCTTTTCAAAAGTGCTAGGGGATTGTAGAATGTGCTTAATCCCCTCAACCAAGATTCCGTTTTACGTTTTTAGCCTAATAGTGATTTTCACATGCAATAGTTTATTCTCCAACGCTGAAAAATACCCTTAATCACTTGTATATTTCATACCCAAACCATTTTAGAAGTTCACATATATATTTTAGAAGTTCATATCATAATATAACAATAACAGTACCCATAGCTTTCGAACTCAAAGTTTCAAATATATACAAACACACACACTGTCTCTTGCCTTAAACTTGAGCCTGTTCAAGCCATCTTAAAGTAATGTTTGATCACACTGGTGAGATAATCATAAAACCTCCCTTTTCAATGTATTATATACACTCGATATATTAAATGCACCCATTCTATAATCGACATCAATGCTGCTTATAGAATTATAGTTTAGGGTTTGGAACAGCATAACCCTAATGTTAACCCATTCATGACTGGACCCGATACCCAAACCCATATCCCATTCGGTTCGGGCTACCCAGTCCACACATAGAAAGAGGAGAAGTAGGTGGAGACTGGAGAAGCCTTGACCACAATTCCGGCGGCCCCCAACACTGCCGACCAAGATTCCGTCAGGACAAGCCCAACAGTGGTACAGTTGATATAAAGGTTCCTTTCTTTTAATATCTCACTTTTTTATCACACACACACACACTTACACAGATATATATATATATACACACACACACAACCTTGTAATCGAATTAGAGACTAAATTGCTTAGACCCATGTCAAGGACTTGGCTGTTTTTGTACATTTAGGCCCCCTTTAGCATTATTGAGGATTTTGGGTTTTCATTTCGGAAGCTCATTATTAAGGACTTTATAATGCAGGGATAAAGATGAATTAGTTGGAAATAGAATTGTAAATCATCTCTCAATTGTATCTATTAATTTGTTTTAAACTGAAAAATTGCGGTGTTAATCTATACTGGAGCTGAATGCTTTTGATAGTTTTCAGTAGAGAAATGAACATGTGAGCTTATGTAGTCCACGTAAGTTGTAAATTGAAGTGTTCTCTTTAGTTCAGAAATTATCACTTAGAAGTGAAGAATGGAAATTTCTCTACTGATAGTGATAGTGATAGTGATAGTGATAGTGAAGTGTTCTCTTTAGTTCAGAAATTATCATTTAGAAGTTGTAGCTTACAACTTGAGAATAAGCTGACTGCTGAGGTAGTTCTTGTTGTTTGTTTCTCATGGGCATTTAAGGATGCTAAAATATATTGACATCCGACTTAGTTGGATAATTTCTTCAAGTTTAAAATACTAATTATTCTGTTTGTGAATTATCATTCATTTTTTTTTTTGTCGAAATTGATTTTTAGTTAGTTATATTTCAGAAAAAAAATTCTTATCATGGTTTTGAACTTTATATTTTAATGGGTTGCCTTTGACATTAGGAATGGCTAAATTGTTGCATAAATAGTAGCTATTGGAGTCTCAAATGCATGAATTATTGGGTGCATTTTTTTTTATAGCCATATAGGTAGAACTGTTGGAATCTGAGGACAAATGATGGCTCTGCATATCGACATTGTGGGTCTTTCATTGCCTTCCACAAACAGAAATGTCACTTTTTTTCAGGCTTTTCATCGCTGGTTATTGTTGCTGGAGTCAGAAATATATCCTGGTTCCTGAGGCTTGTCATTGAGGAAAGAAAGGGGTTTGAAATGTTGATTCATCTTGAATACAATGTTAACATTTGAAAAAAATTGCGGAATTTGGAATTCGAAGTTTTTTTTTTCTTTCCTGAATCACTGTCAGGTTTCATCCGTTCATTGATATTATTTAGTAGAAAATAAATGGTCTTTCTTTCATATTCTAGTTTCTAAGGATATAATGTACGACGTGAACCAAAATGGCCCTAGCAAAGTTTGAGGTTTCCCCCTCGTATCTATTTCTAAAGATTTTCCATGCTATTTAATAAACATTTTAATGACTATTATAATTAATGATTTTTGTTTATTTAGTTATTGAGGTTGAGACTTGGAGAATTTTACTTTTTTTTTTTTTTAAATGTTAAGGAGCTCGCACACCCCACATGAGCCCTATATTGCTCGAATCTCATACCTCTCCCAAATTATTGGGTTATTATTCTAGCTTCTCAAGGAGAATATATTCACTAAAGTGAGTAAATATAATTTTTTCAGTAGGCTGCTTTTAGAATTTATGCACACAGATTTTCTTACTGTTATGCAAATTCACAGGCATTTGAAGCACATTGAAAAGTGTACCGGTAAATAGACCTGTCAATGGATTGGATTTTGATCCGAATCCGATCCAATTAGTCGGATTTGGATTGCAAAATAAATCCGATAACCCGAATATGATCCGAATCCGATAATCCAATTCCTTAAAAAATTGGATTTGGATTAGCCTAATCCGATCCGATAATAATCCAATCCGATAAAATACACATATATATATTTATATATATGTATAAATATTTAATATTGTACATGTATATAAATGTTAGTTGTATATTTTATTATTTATTAATAATGATTGATCATAAATACAATTATTAAAAGTGTGAATAATTTTAGTGTTTCAGTATTTATTGATTTTTGTATTTTTTTAATTAGATATTCGGATAAGATATTCTATAATGAAGAAATTCGAATATGAATTAATTAAGTGAAAATCTGTCGAATTATCGGATTCGGATTGCGGATCGGGAGTTTTTGTCATCCTTATCAATAGACTTATCAATAATCCGATTATGATCCGAATCCGATCCGAATCCGATATTAACTGGATATGGATTGAAAATAAAATCCGATAATCCGATTAGAATCCGAATCCGATAATCCGATTTCTTAACAAATTGGATTTGGATTTAACTGATCCGATCCGAATCCGATCCATTGACAGGTCTACGGCGGTATATCAGCCGGACAGAAAACATCAGTTCACAGACTCAGAAAGCGAAGACTCTTCCAGGAGGCCTACACGAAGACACGGTTAAGCCATATACTGATATACACACTTCCCATTTCAAGGTTTTTCATCCCCCTTTCGATGTAATATCATTTAACCAAGCAACGGCCCTTATAAGCAGCATACGGAAAGGAGACAGGAAATACAGATAATTGAGGGTTTGTGGTAGCAACAAAGTTCGAAATATTGACCCATGCAGAACCAACCATGCCATTGTTTCAGATAGCTGATGGAACTTTCAGGAAATAAAGAGTGAACTGTGCTGTGAAAAACAGAACAAGAGTGTTTAGTTATCCTGAAATTTGAAACTTATTCTCCCAAGAAATTTAGCACACCATTGTTCCAGTGTCTCATACATTTAAGCATCTTTAAAAACATATGCAGCCACAAACAATGCAGCAACAAGCATGGACTCCCGCGTTTGGCAACTGGAAGACTTCACCTAAAATGCAAAAATATATAAGGGGACCTTGCTTTAAACATCCATACCACCTGATTCATGACCACTCCTTTTGCCTTTGCGATTCCAGATTGGAGTAGTCTCAATAAGCTTATGAGGCACAAGCTGCCTTTCTCGCTTAGTAAGCTTGCGGAAATTGCTGACTCTCAGCCTAGCTATCTCAGCTTCCTCTTCAGGGGTCATCTCCCTTATTACCACTGTCAATCTACACTCTGGTCTCACTTTTATCCCGGATTTTCCTTTAGCATGATAAGATACTCTTTTCTTAAAATAGCCCTTGCCGACAAAGGCCTCAGCTGTAGGGAACAAGAGAGTGAAATCAGCAATGTCTGAATGATAAAAATATTTATGAGTAGTACTCAATTGATATATTTACCAACAAGGAGACGGTCTGGATCTAATCCATGATTATGGGTGGCATTTGCCCGAGCAGAGTGTATAACCTGCATTGTAGCCGAGTGTGCACTGAGTGTTTATTCTTTTGATAAGTAAATATGTATTAGATAGCATTCAAAGGGGGAACGCCTCCCATGAACTCCACAGAGCTGAAGCCAATGAAGAAGGATCCCAAGGACCCAATAACTAAAATATCCAACATTCTATTCTACAATGGTAGACTAATTTTCAAGCACCAAAGTCGCCATCATTAACTGTATTACTCAGCTTCAGTAAAATATTTGAGAAACGAAGAACTTTATAAAGAAACAGTATCTATTTTTTTATTTCCTTTACTTTTTACTATTACAGATGTTCAACAATTGAATCACCTGATAGACAGTTTTTGAAGCTCGTTTTACCGTCACTTGCAACTGCAACAATGCATCTTCTACACGCATGCCACGAACTAGCGTAGCCACCAAGTTCACCTTCTTAGGACTCTGAAACAAGCAAGACCATTAAAAACATAAGAAACATAGAAAATGGGGGAACGGTGGAAGCAAGTTCCTACAGTCCGAAAACAACTTATAGCTCAACTGTTGGAATTGGAACCAGCATAAATATCTGATGTCCGGAACTGAAGAACCATTAGTAAACCTTTAAAAGCGTAAGATGGTTTGAAAATGTACAAATTAGACAAGTAAGGAAGAGCGAAAGGTCTGCATTGATATTAAGCTGGGGGAAGGAGAAGACCAAATCGAAATGGGTGGAGTTAGTAATGAAGGATATGATAGCACGTCTTCATTGAGGCCATGAATTACCAAATACCAGAATTAAAAAAAAAAAAAGATGGTATTCATTGAGGCTATGGTAGCGGAATGGGCCAAAAATAAACATAAAAAGATATGTAGCAGAGCCCAAAGTTGGGAAAAAGCTTCAACATGTTATATTGTGGATATCTTTGAGCTTCCACGGTACTGGATTTGTAGATATGGTCTACACAGCAGTAATATTGAAATTTTACATAGCCCAGGACCTTATGATATTTACTGGGACAATTTTGGATTAAGTAGCTAAATTGGAAGCCCGCGATTTTGAATAGGAAAGCATGAAGGGCAATATGCTCAGTCAGTATCTCACATCTATTTCCATACTGGTATCGATTTATTACTGCTCCCAGTTTAAATTGGTAAAGACACAAAATAAAAGGTAAAGTGTTCCGTACCTGTTTTATGCCTTTGAGAACTGCTTGAACTTTTGAAGGTTTAGAGACTGCTTTCTGCTCTTCAGTTTTCCCACTTTCTAGTGCCAAAACAGGTGTTGACAATGGAGAAGGTATGGGTGTCGCATCTGCAAGTAACTTTCTTGAACTGGAAATCCCCTGAAACAACAGAAAATCAGATAAACTAACAGTTTAGAAACCTTGGAGAAAAAATCAACATCATAGGAAGGAAACATATTAAAGGATAGGAAGCCCCCCAGTTCACTACCCACGCACAAACCAATCACAAATCTTATTAAAACATGCATCTAGCGGTAGAAAATCAAATACAGGTTGAACTCAGAAGTCTATACTAAGCTTTTTAGAAATAAAATAAAAATATTAATCTTTCTTTTAGGTTTATATTAAAAAATGATGTCTAGTTAATGAAGAGTACTACGTGGACATGTTGACATTACCAATTGTTGTAAATATTGATACAAAGGCCTTGCAATGCTTGTACAGGGTGGACTCCTTAGGCTCTGCAAATAAGGCAACTCACCTGCAAAAATTATCATGTTAATCTCTATGAATGCTCAATGGCCAGAGCACGTCGATGATGCATGAAAAGAGGGAAACAAGCATAGAGCCTCTGAGTGAACGCATTTTCAAAGTCAAAGCCAGTGGACCCAAAACAAAAACAGAAGTGGAAGAGCATTTGTTTCTCAAACATTCAACTAACTCCCATAGGACATAAAATATTAATTCAAATTTAACATGACATGTATGTAAAAGACTTGAGATAGAATTACCTAGCACAGAGTGTGATGTTGAGTGATAGTTGAGAGGTGCATTGTAATTATGCTCAACTCTTTTCCGGATTTGACGAAACGCGGATTGCAGATGTCTCGCCCAGCCCACCATACTTGAAAATACTTTTTAACCAATAAATTTGACCAATATAATATCAGATCATCTACAAAAAGAAGAAGATAAACACTGTCATATTACAACATCTCCTAGACAGGCATTTCATCAAACACATGTGCTACATAATCACAAACCCCAACCAGAAAAACAACCAACAACAAAATGAAGAACTTTAAAGTGAGCTCTTATCTTGCCAATTACCATTATTGCAATAATGAAATCTAAAATGTCAAACATACATACTAATCTGAGCGTGAGTTGAGCAAACTCAATACAACACTAAAAGTAAACAAAAAGAAAAATGTCAAATCACAAACCTTTTTCATTTTTCCCTTTTTCCTTCTAGGACCCAAAACCCATAAGACTCAATAACAAAGACCCAGCTCAAATTGTGAAAGAAAACCTAACGAAAATTTGCCATTTTCTACTAATAAGTCCCATTTCATGTAAATATATAAACGCATATAAGTATCTATACAAAATTTATTGATAATGAATGACGACTGTGATAAGACCGAAGGAGAAAACCGAATAGGTGTACCTGACTGGAGATTTGGTGGGTGATTCGTCGGAGAAGTGGAAGAGCTTTCACTCAGCAACGCAGAGCAGCTTCGAGTCGGCTACACAAAATACAGACCTATAAATTTTCTCAAACGACAACGTTACCGCAAATCGCCATTTGGGTCGGGTTACGGATTCGGACCAAACAAATCAAAATTGAATTTTTTTTTGCCTTTAATTATTAAAGGATTTACTTCAATAAACCCTCTTATACTATTTAATTTAATCAATTAACTCTTACTGTACCCACTTTGTCTCATATACTATCCAATTTTATCACTATGCTCCCTCCTTCTCACATTTTGAGTCAAAATGTCTAAATTACCCTCCTTTAATAGTATGAGGTGGTTTAGTGAAATCGAGCCTTAAAAAAATTATTTTTTGAAAATAAATTATATTTTTCGTAAAAATTATAAATTTCAAAAAATATATATATATTTCCGAAAATATGATTTTTTCCGAAAAATATATATTATGTACCAAAATATAAATTTTTTTGCGAAAAAATATATATTATGTTCCAAAAAATGAATTTTTTCCGAAAAATATATATCATGTTTCAAAATATGATTTTTTTGCGAAAAAATATATATTATGTTTCAAAATATTAATTTTTTTCGAAAAATATATATTATGTTCCAAAATATGATTTTTTTCGGAAAAATATATATTATGTTCCAAATTATGATTTATTTCGAAAAATATATATTATGTTCCAAAATATGATTTTTTTCTAAAAAATATTTTTTTTGCGAAAAAGTATTTATTATGTTTCAATATATGAATTTTTTTCCGAAAAATACTTTTTTTGTGAAAAATATATACTATGTTCCAAAATATGATATTTTCCGAGAAATAATTTTTTTGCGAAAAATATATACTATTATGTTCCAAAATATGATTTTTTTTTTGTAAAAAATATATATTATTTTTTCCAAAATAATTCATATTTTGGAAAATAATATACTCCCTCTGAAAAATAATTTTTTTGCGAATAATATATATATATATATATTTGAATTTATAATTTTTGCGAAAAATATAATTGATTTTCGAAAAATATTTTTTTTAAATGGTTGATTTCACTAAACCCCTTTATACTATTGAGGGTAGTTTAGACATTTTGACTCAAAATGTGAGGTGAGAGGGCATAATGATGAAATTGAATAGTATAGGGAGCAAAGTGGACACAGTGAAAATTAATTGATTAAATTGGATAATATATGGGGGTTTCTTGAAATTAACCCTTTAATAAAACAAAAGATGGTGAGTGAAATTATTTTATTTAAGGCAATTATAAAATCCAGTCGTGCCTTGAAATTTTTTTTATATAAAAACCAGTGATATCAATATTTTCTTATTTTAGTTTTGAATTTTTTTAGCCAAAAGGGAATAATTCTATTTTATCTGAAGTCTGTTGGATTCTAAACAACTATCCTAAATTAATACCAATAGACTGAACGAAAGAATTTCATTAAAATCTTACAAATGTCTCAATTTTTTTTTATGATACATCATTATATATTATCTCTTCACCCCAGTTTTTAGTAACATGGCTTTAATACCATTACCGGTCACACCGAATCTCCAAGGATGGTTGTGTCTGTTCATTTGCAAGTATAATACGTATAATTATATATATCACATATAAGAACAGTGGTGTGGTGAACAAGAATATTAGAATTAGACTTGCTCTACACAAAGGAATGGTGAGCCCATGAGCGTCCTATACATAAAATAATTACTGAGAAAATCATATATGTACCAACTTAGGAGAAAAATAAAAATTTCAGAACAATGGCAGCTTCTGGCCCAAAGTAGTCTGGGGGAACAAATTTTTATCATTTCAACTTTCCGAGATGAAAATATATAGCATCATCGCAGATGCATCAAGAATTTAACGGATCAAAAGTTTTTGTGATATCAACAGTAGAGGAATTTCATCAACAAATGGTAAGAAAAATCATAAATGTTAACTAGGGACGAAGTTTCCTGAATAGCCACTTCTTTCGCAGCGTGTCATCCAATGCCAGAAACATTCTTGCTCTTCTCTCATCCTCCAGAAAATCACAAGCATCCAACAATAGGTCTTCATCCATGTCTGGCATTGTCTGGAGTGTATCGACAACATTCTTTGTTGACATAGAGCTCTCACTATCCTTCTTTCTTAATGTTGTGATAGCCACTGTCATCTCTCGCGACATACCCTTGTTCACTCTTTGAACCTTCTTCGTCTTTGGAAAGGTTTGTGCGACATCAGATTGGCGCCTTTTTCGTTGATCAGCTAGCTTCTTATCATTCCGGTGAACAGATGCCTTTTTGTCTGCCTCATCCATCATATTTTCTTTAACAACCGGCATAGAAGCGCCACCACTATGTCTCCCCGGTGTTTCATTCTCAGAACTTAATTTGGGACTGCTTATATTCTCTCCTTCACAAGTGGTTTCATTCTCACATATGATGCACATATCAGTATAATATGGCATGGTTTTATTTCTGCACTTCCGAAAGTCACGGCGTGCCTGCATTTAGAACAAAGTAAAGCTAACTGCAACTATTGAGTCAGAAAATTTTTCTTCAGAAAATATTACCTTAACAATACTATTCCACGCACGATCATCAGCTATCACCAAGTGGTGTTTTTCATCCCAACTAAACCCTCTTTGACCAAGAAGGAACTTTATGGTGCAGTATTGCCTTCTCAAAACATTGTAACGATTTTGCAGGACAACTTTACCATACTGAAAACCAAATCTTGTATTAAACTCGGTGACCATATGGATCCACGCTTTCCTCTTGAAAGTACGGCCAACTTTATTCCCTTTATGCACCTGCTTCAGCATAAGTTGAATAAAGTGCTCATCCATTGTCTGAGACCAGTCAATTTTAGTATGATCATTTTTGGTTGCATTCGGAACATCCAATGTTTTTGCTACAAGTTATAGAAAGGTAACTTAAAATCAGAAGATACCATCATTCTTTTCTCACTAATAATAGAAAATTACAGTAGCAAGTCAACAATTTCAAAATGATGGAAGTCGTCAATTCTATCAACACGTACCTTCATTGTCATAGTCTACATCAAAACATGAAAGGCTGTATCTTCCATCAGCAACAGCATGACCGCATATTATGCACAACTCATCATAATACGGCACAACTTTCGTTCTATCTGTTTGCATGTCAAGATGGACCTGCAAGTGACATTTACATACAATTTAGATCTAAACTCTCATATGCTGAATTAGGATAAATGCATAGAAGTTTGTACCTTGACATCATCCCATGCATGATCATCGTCTACTACCATCTCCTTCTTTACGTCCCAGCTAAACCCACTCTGGTTAAGGATCTTAACCTCATTGTATAGTTTCCTGAATCTCTTGTATCGGTTTTTCAGCGTGTCAATATCGTGCCTGAATCCAAAGTTGCTATTGAAGAGTGCAATCATCTCTGCCCATGCTTGTTTGCTAAATAAACTACCAGTCTTATTCCCTCTGCGCACTTGATCAAGCATAAGCTCAATGAAGTACTGGTCCATGATTGGCGTCCAATTAGCCCTCAAATTGTCACTGCTGCTGCAAGAGTCCTCGCCCATTCTTGCTATGCTCCCTTACCTCACTTTAAGAAAGCACACAATAACAAGTAATTAAGTAAGATTATATTTTGATACTATTTCATAAGGGAGACAAAAAGAGATAATCTATGGTGTGTTAAACTCGCCTTTATAAAAAAAACAAAAAAATTAAAAAATGATCAACAATGTACAAGATCACTTGAGTAATTCCTAATAACTAAAGAACAGTATGTATCCACGCCTCCACCATATCTTCCAAAAGGCGACAATCAACGAAAGTTGAAAACTATATGCTCAAGGTTACAAATTATTTAACTTTTCTAGCTATAAAGGGCAATACCAACTAAAAAGTCCATATAAGAAACAATTTTAAGCACCCGTAATATAATTTACACACACCTCCACATCATGAACCAAATAACATAAACATTTAGCTAAGTAACTCTCAGTCAAAAGATAAAATTGGATTTGGACAAAGAGATTGCAGTCAGAAACACATTTTTTTCAAACCAACTTCGTATAAAAAAAATTGAGCAATGCAAACATTTTATTTTATTTTATTTTTATTTTTTTATTTTTTATTTTATTTTATTTTTTTGTGAAAAGCAATTCTAGAAAACTTAGTTGCTGTCAAATTGGCTAAATATGCAAGAAATTCAATAAGATTTGAATCGAAAATTTAGAACAATATACAGTAGCTGGAATTTAAACACGATTTCAGCAATTGAGGGAAGCTTAGAATCAAGACCAGGAAAAATTAAAGAGTATCCACAATATCTACAGAGCCAGAGGGTACTAAACAAAGATCAATTTTTTTATTTACACTAAACTGTTTGACGAGAAAGAAACTATTTTCATCTGAAATTCTCTCAGGAAAAAATAATTGTTTAGGACTTAGGAGACATGCATTCATCTATCTTATAACACTAAACCCCAATTTCGTTATATAAAATACAAGTATATATACATACACACACATAAAAGATAAAAATAAAAATTGATTAACCCTAATACGAGGAAAAAGAGAGAGAGTAGCGTACCAGTTGTGAAGGGCAAGGTGGGGTCCCACTTGGAAAGATCTGAATTGTAAAGTGGGGGACAAGAAACGAGGCTTATTATCCACAGGGATGAAGGATTGAAAATCATCTGAGATGTTGAGGAAAGGTATTGATAATTTATTTTATATTCAATAATATCTATTCAATTCTCTACTGGTTATTTATCTAATAATTAACATCAAAATACCATCATACTAATTATTAATTTATTATTAACATAAAAACACTATCATACTTTCATAAGTCTTTTTGTTGGTACTATTGTCGTTAAATTATCTCAGAACTTATTATTATTGTATTATCTAAATAGAAAGATTAATTTAGAATTTTGTTTCAAGTTATACTACAACTATTCTGTGTGTATACTACAACTATATATTTCAATGACACAGCAAATGGGTTAGTAACAGATAATTATAATTTGAGTAAATTACAGCTCGAGTATCTCAAGATTTGATATATTACACTCTCACTTCCAGTAAAATTATTTATATACGCATGCTTATTTTTTTATTTAAAAAATCTATTTACAAATAAATAAAGTTATTATAGTCATTTCACCCCGACCAACTAGTATGTAAGTGTTAACCATGTCGAAAGTTCGCCGAAGTGAAATTTTTGTAACTACTTACAGGCTAGAGGGGGTTAAATTATAATTTATCAAACAATAAGGGTGCAAATGTAGTATATTATATCTCAAGGGGGTCAAATTATAATAGATAAATATCACAAACCTCTCCTATAATTAGGCCTAATTATAGACGGTACTCCCAACATTTGTAAAATCCCCCTGACCTCCCTTCATATCATCGGGAAATAGATCCGGTCATAATTTTATGAGATTTTACTTAAATATCCTGAATTAAAAAATATATTTATAGATCATTCTAGACCGAGGCCCATTTTGCCCATTATTTTATTTTGATCCTAAACCTTTACAAAAATCCTTGTGTTTGAGAAGATGATGAATCATTTTCGTTGACTCTCAAAACTTTCAACTCGTTTTTTCTCAAAAACTTAAATCTTCATAACAATCTTATATGATTTCTATTTGACGTTGAATCAAAGTTTTTCAAATTTAGAGAAAAAGATTTTAGAGAGAGAGGGGATCAATCTTAGAGAGAGAGATTTTAAAGGGAGAAGGAGTTGGTAAAATGGGATATGCGTTTGCGATTATAAAAAAATTCATAAAAGGACATTTTAGTAATGTGTGTATGAATTTTTTGGTAATTTTCTTGAAAACGTAAGGGCAAAATGTCATTGTATATATTTTAAGGGTAATTTGAAATTTACACGTGAAAAAATAATTTTATTGGCCCAAAAGGTCAAAATCCGGTGTTGACTTCTAACGAAAGGAACAAACTGTTATACCGAAGTTAAAGGTAAGGAAAAGTTAGTAGAATTTCACAAACGTTGGGCATATCACGTATAATTAGGCCTAAGTACAGAAGAGGATAGTGATATTTACCCAATTATAATATACCCTATAATTTAATACAAAAAATAAGATAATATCTTATTTTGTTATAATATACCCTACGATTTAATACACAAATAAATATCTTATTTTTTTAAAGAAATTTATTTGCGTATCCGGGGGATGGGCCTTGGTCACGAGACTTGGCAATCATGTCGTCTACGTAGACTTCTATTTCTTGCCTTGGCTTTGTATTTGGGCTGTGCTGTCTTGGAGCGGGCAGTAGAAGTAGAACCTTTGCTTAGTTTGGGTCTTTTATTTATGGCCCATATACTTTTGCGCACACTTTTCATTAATATAAATTACCTCAATTCTGAAAAAATAAAAACAGAAATTTGAAAAGCAGACGACTGTTGTTGTATATAAAGGATTAGAGCATGATTAGCAACCTAATCACAGCATATTATGGGTTTGGTAGAGCTGTGTTTGTGTTGAAATAAACAAAAAACACGTTTTTTGTTTTTTTGTTTATTCATCAAAAAACAGAAGTATGTTTGGTAGGGATGTTTTTTGGGTTGAAATTGAAAAATTAAAAATCAATAATTAAAAATTAATAATATAAATAATAAATATAATATAATATAATAATAATAAAAAATGAATACAATAATAATAAATAAATATAATAATAAAAAATGGACTAAATAATAAATAATAATAATAAATTAATAAAATAAATAATAAATTACATAAAACATATTTAAAAATATAATAAAAATAAAAAATAAAAAAAATGAAATAAATAATAATAAAAAATAATAAATAAATATAATAATAAATAATAAGTAAATATAATAACAAATAAATACTTCATAATAATAATAAAAAATGAGTATAATAATAATAAATTAATATTAAATTAATAAAATATATTTTTAAATAATTAAAAATGAATAAATAATTTATAAATAAAATGAATTAAATAATGAAATAATAATAATAAATAAATAAAATATATTTATAAATTAATATATAAATTAATAAATACTAATTTAATAATATAAATAATAAATATAATAATAATAATAATAAATGAATACAATAATAATAAATAAATATAATTAAAAAATGGACTAAATAATAAATAATAATAATAAATTAATAAAATAAATAATAAATTACATAAAACATATTTAAACATATAATAAAAATAATAAAAAATAAAAAAAATGAAATAAATAATAATAAAAAATAAATATAATAAAAAATAATAAATAAATATAATAATAAATAATAAGTAAATATAATAACAAATAAATACTTCATAATAATTAAAAAAATGAGTATAATAATAATAAATTAATAAAATATATTTTTAAATAATTAAAAATGAATAAATAATTTATAAATAAAATGAATTAAATAATGAAATAATAATAAATAAATAAATAGAATATATTTATAAATTAATATATAAATTAATAAATAATAATTCAATAATATAAATAATAAAATAATAAAATATATTATAAAGTGAAAAAAGTGTAAGTGATAAACACCCCAATAAACACCAAATTCATGTTTATTCTTATATGCCTAAAGTGAAAAAGTATTTTTAAACACACATATCCCAAAAACACTAACCAAACAAGTTTATAAACACAAAACATATGAACAAACACAAAAACACCCCAACCAAACAGGTTATACGTGTGTATATCTATTTTCATACATATGTATAACTATCTAAAAGTAGCAGCATCAGCATCTAGTTTCATGCAAGCAGTATAGAAGAAAAATAAAAAGCAAAACATGATGTGTTCGGTACGTTAAAGTAGAGAATTTTTTAAAAAAATAATAATAAAAGGTAGAGAATAAGACACATCAGTCATTCTCAATCTTTAAAGTTGAAACAAGAATAGTAAAATGAGAGGATGATACATCAACTTTTAAATTGAAATTTAACCAGTGGATGTGAGTTTTTGGAATCGAAATGTACTTTTGGAAATATCGCCTTTATATATATATACAAGCTTACTTCCACAAAATAATAAAAAATAAAATAAAATAAAAATAAATAAATTACCCTTTAACAGAGTCACCATCAAGTAGGAGGAATTTTGGTGGCCAACCTTAATCCAAAAGTTGATGCATCTTCGGTCTAATGCTCAACTTTTTGCATAAGCATTACTTTTAGAATAACAAAGCTTTTACGTAGAAATATCGGGATGCTTCTGTGACTTGTGATACAATATTCAGGGTACAAAAATATTCTTCTGATTATAGTATATATATGTGCAGGTCAACTGCCTAATTTCTTATTGTTCCGCTTTTATAAAAAAGAAATGCTAGTTGAAAGTAGTTGTCTGACTTATTGTGCTGGGCGTACTCAAATTATGTAGTATGAGTTTTGATCCTGGTTAGAACAATGGTAATAGTATGAACCGGTCATACGTGACATATCAAAGGATCACGAATCAGGAGTACCCTTTCAATATACCATCAAATAATGACCAATTTCAGTCATAACACCAATTAAGAAGAATCTTAGAGATTCCAGTTGGGCCTTTAGAAGAATCTGTATCTTGGCCTTCCATCCATTTTGGGCCAATTGAAGATTGCAGCGTTCAAATTTTTATTAGACAAAATTTCAGCAAAGACGAAGTGCTTGAAAGGGGAATTTTTGTCAAAGGTTGGTTGAGGGGTACTTTTGAAATCTGTTATTTCATATCTCCCAAACTTTTCTATGCAATGTTTCAAGATGCCAAAATCTATTCTCAATTCTTTAAAGAGTAAACTATTGAATTTCTAGTGGAGTGGAAAGGCACGGACAAAAAAAATAAAATGGATAAGTTATGATAGATTGTGTCAATCAAAGGAAGATGGAGGTTTGGTTCTGAGAGATCTAGAGGCTTTCAATTTAGCGTTACTTGCAAAAATTGGGTGGAAACTAAAAAATGAGGAAGACACCATGCTGGTAAAGATGTTGAAGCAAAGGTATTTTCCAAATTGCAATTTTCTCAATTATAAATGCCCCTCTGGTGCTTAATGGTTCTGGAAAAGCATATGTCACTCAAAGGAACTTGTTAAAGCTGGATTGAAATGGAAAATTGGGAATGGTCAGTCTATAAACTGCTAGAATGATAAGTGGCTTCCCGGCAAAATTAGTTTATCAACAACAAATATCAATAGTGGGAATGACATTGTGAAAGTAGGGGATCTGATTGATCATAGAAGAAGAAAGTGGAAAATAGATGTCATAAATTTCACTTTTAATCAGAAAGATTGTAAGGTAATTTTGCAAATTCCTCTGAGTCTGAATGAGGGTCATGACTGATGCGCGTCAGATGTGTACAAAATATGTGGTTAAAAACAATACCTTAAAGATGTCATAAGTTTTACCCTACGTAGGCGCATGTATCTATTGTAGAATAGTAAAGCTTGAGTAAGGGATATCGATCACATAGAGACTAAGATTGTTCACTTTAATAGTTCAAAAACACTTAATTATATTTCTGAAAATTATTTGTTTTGGTGGTCGAAAGATCAAATTATCTAATCTTAACTAAATTAACTAAAAAGCAAAGTAAATTGGTTGTGATTCAAATGAGAGAGAAAACTAGGATTTTCATCGCTCCACCACTAACCGCATAATATAGTTCCTCACTGTATCAACTATAAGAGGACGATCCATAACTGTGAATCAGGTCGTACCGCAAATAGCTAAATACGACCCCAAAAAGGAGTATCATCAACCGGATTACGACAACCCATCTCATGACTGACCTAACTAGTGCATGCCAATTATATTACTCTAATCTACTCCTAATGCATGAAAATAAACTAAAACATGTCTATATTAAATCGCTAAGACATGGCATGTGTTAACCTAGGGTCTCAAGTTTCATTACCACCATTGTGTAGAAAATCATAATTAAGCATCTGAGTTCCAGCCCATAGTGAATAATCATAGTTGTGCAAAATAATACACTCATTCCATCTAAGACAAGAATTTAGAACAAATATACAATTTTATATTGCAAATCAGTACGGTCTCTTAACTAATACAATCATCACAGTATGATCAACAGTTTCCCCTCGTTACAATTGAAAACAATGAAAGAACTACATTACTTGGCTATGATTTTGCTAGAAGATCTTAGATACCGAGTTAGTTGGCTATAGTGGAAGGTGACTGCATCGTTGATGTAGAAACACCCTCCATGGTCTTCTTTTTCAGATCTTTAGGTCGGAATATGACTCTCAACAGCAACAAGTCTGAATGTGAAAGAACTCTCTGAATGAACGTGAACAACCCTTAACAACTGAACCACGACCCTCTGAACCCCTTTACACTGATATATGATTGTGTATATATAGGAAATGGTATAGAGAGACCATTTTCAGTCTAAATCTCATGTAAACACTAACTTCTGATATATATATAAGTGTATATACATGTATATAGAGATCTGGAGTCACAGACACGTCTTCAAATCGAACCGGGGGTAGAACAGGCAAAAATCACAAAACTTGTTGCAACTACGCTTCAAGCGTACCTGGCCTACGCTTCAAGCGTAGGTCCAAACGTAAAAATATGTTTTCCAACCACTTTTTAAAACTGAAAGCGTAGGCACAAACGTATGTATTTTATGGAAAATCACTTTTCTCCGTGCATGCACCAAAATGACTGCCTTGAACCCACGATACTTTTTGTTGAAGATGACGGCTTTTGGAAATGCCATTTTTGCCCTCCGGGAGCCATTTTTGTCTCGGACTGCCTTTTTGACTCTCCTATTTGAATAGAAAGAACACACTCTTCAGTTAATTCACCGAAGTTAGCTTTATTTCTTCCTTAAGCTCTTGAAACATGCTTTAACACGCAAACAACATAAAAATACCAAATAATGAAATGAAAGGACGTAACAATAGTGAGTTAATGGGTCAAAATGTCTAATTTTTGACACATATCAATGACAAAAAAAAATTAGGGGCTGTCAAAAAAGGAAACTTCTCAGTGAAAAATGTTTACTATGAGGCAAAATGTTTACTCGAAGATGGTCGTAAAGTCTCGGATGCAAGTTGTAGTTCTGCCCAAGACATCAAACAATGTTGGAAGAATGTGTGGAAGATCAAAGTTCAAAGAAAAATTCAGTTCTTCTTGTGGCAAAACCTTCATGAAAAATTACTAGTAAGGTTTAACCTGAAGAAGCTAGGTGTCGTTGAGCATGATATATGCAAAAGTTGCGGTCAAGAGTCGAAAACAGTTGATCATATATTGTGCACGTGCCCATTTGTTCAAAACATCTGGAGATTCAGCCCTTTGAGATTGGATTTTTCTAAATCTCATTCTACATCTTGGCAACAGAGATGATTGCATTTGTCAAACATTTGGAAAATAGCAAAATGCTTTCATGAGTGTGCCGCCCTAGCAGTCTCGATATGCTGGCATATTTGGAAAAATCATTGCGGATGGGAATTTAATAATATAAGGTATGATCCTCCATCTCTCGTGGAAAGGGTTGTTGAAAACTTTCTTGAATATTTAAAAATATTAGAAGAGCAACCATGTTGGCCAGGTGTAGTGACCCCCGAATGGCTTAAATTAAATATTGATGCAACTTTCAATCAAGCCCGAAATCAAGGCGGTGGAGGTCTGGTGTTGAGAAATTCAAGGGGTGACATAATTAGAATTGCTTCGATTTTATTTCCTCACGTAGCTAAAACATCAGTGGTGGAAGGTTTTGTCCTTTGAGAGTCTATTTGTTCTCTCTTTGTTTGGGGTTATCCCCAAGTGATTATAGAAGGCGATTGCCAATCTGTAATGAATTTGCGGGTTTTGGAAGAAGAGTTGAACATAATCTTTGACGATGTTATTTCCCTTCTTAAGGAGTGTCCAAATTTTGTGCTGAGTTGGTGCCCTAGAGTTTGCAACTGTGTAGCTCATGAAGTGAGTTAAGTAGCTCTCTGTAAGTGTAGAAAATTCACTTACATAAAAAAGATACCTTTATTAAGGCACTAATGGCCAAATTTATACAGTTCAATCCCATAATGCCTTTCCTATTTAATAGGATCATGCCCCCATTATATGGGGTCATGACCTACTTTGATTAATAACTACCCACTATCTTTTGGTAGTGGATCGTTACTTCTTATTATCCAAGGCAATGATGGCTATTCATTTTACATGGGCTTGAAATCATGGGCCATATAACCATTTATATATACATGGGCCTACATACATGTGACTCTTAAAACTGGCTTGGGCTTGTTAAATTTATACTATTTACACTAGCCCCATTCAGGTCTGGCATATGAGTTCATGGGCTTGACCCGAATTTCACCGAAATGATTGTTTTACAGTTGTAGGATGACGTCAACGTCATAATTGCGAAGAGGCGTGTGGTTTTTGAATTCAAAAAAGCGGTTGCATGTTCCTCTTTCACCGTGTTTGAGGCATTGGGAACCGGTGCGCCTCCTCAGCCATTTAATGATGGTTATTGGTATGTCTGAGTGTATATAAGCCTCTTTTTGGCTTCATTTCTGACTCTCATTTTCTCAATTCTTGTGTGTAATTCTAAACAGTAGTGTTCAAGCTTTCACCGTCGTTCATATTTCGGCTGCTGGAGCTTCTTCGACCTTCTCACCGGTATATTCTGTGTAAGTTGCCATTTTCTTTTCACTATGTTTGATAGTAATATGTCAAGATCGACCGAAGGGGCAATTCCTCGGGAATACGGAGGGTCTGATGTTCCGAGCCCCCTTCCTCGGACCCATCTTCTTCATCTTCGCCTTCTTCTTCGCCCATACTCAGTCGCTCAAACCCATCTAGCATAGGAGTTTCTGTGTCGGATCATCTTGAGGGAATTTCTATCTCTGATATGCACAAGGGGGCAGATGCGTCTGTTAATCTGCCTGTTGGGGTTTCTGTTTCTACTCATCTTGTAGGGGTAGAGGCACCTGAAGTAATTCCTGTTGGGATCACCACTGAATCAGCCATGTTTATGGCCGAACCTCTTGAAGCCCATAAGAGGAAAACTGTGAATATCAAGAGTCTGGAGAGGGACTGTAAGATCCCTAAGGAGGTGATTTTGAAGGAGTATGACCCTTCCTGCGATTTTAGGATGGGAGACGGAGTGGGTCCGGACGAGGTGCTGTTATCTGCTCTTCAGATCAAAGCGCTTCGGTTCCCTCTTCATCCTTTATTTTATTTCATTTTCTTTAAACTAGGGATTGCCTCTCTGCAAGTCAACCCAAACTTCATTCGAATAATATCAATGTTGATTTTGATAAATATAGACAAGAGGTTGTCATTGGGTCTGGCAGATCTGCTGCTCTGTTATAAAATTGTAGATCTGAAGGATTGTGAGAGGAGGTACAACTTTTACCCCTTCAAGGGTCAGTCCATCTGCAATGGAACAGAAAAAACAGAGAAGTATTGGAAGGAAAAAATGGTTTTGGTGAAAGGGGCATGGTTCTACCCCCAATCTAAACAATGGTCGATTCCTAGAGTCTTTAGGCGTCTGACTCTTCTTCCATTTTCTTTTATTCATAAGGAGTCATGCCTCTGCTCTAGGTGTGACCAACTTAGAGCGGATTATGTATATAAAATTTTAGGTTATGATGATAGGGACATTGTGGCTCAAGATATAAAGGCCCGTTTTGCTCTACTGAAATCTAAGGTCTGGTCGGACCGTAAATCGTGCACTGACCTGCTTACTCATGCCAATTTGTATGGTATATCAAGGTTAGGCGTCAACTTCAGAAAAATGATGAATCTGATCAGACTCGTGAGGATGAGGATGATGATGATGATGAGGTGGAGGAAGTGACTCTGCCACAAACGGAGAATGAACAAGTGCCTCCAAATTCTAAGGCTCTAGCTGTGACTGTCGCAGTGGCTGGTGAAGCATCTGGGTCTGCTCTTGTGCAGACCACTATCCCCAACTTACTCAATTCCTCCTCTGCTCGAACCAGACCTATGGTCGAGGACAGACCCGAAAATAGGAGGAAGCACAAGGGCAAGGACAAAAGCTCAGGGTCCTCTGATCAAACTGCCCCCAGCCTTACTTCAATGGCCGCGATGATAGCTCGGGCAAAAGATCTTTGGACGCCTGGGGAGCTTGAGGTCCAAAGGGAAGCCAATCTCGACGACATTGTTGCTCGGACTCCTGGCTTGATAATGGAGGTATGTGTTTTCCTGACCTTAAGTCACTTTTCTTTGTTTTAACACATTTTGTTGATGCACTTTACCTTGTAATTTTTCTAGGCTCTTTTTAGCACGAGTGCCTTGTGTATGCATTATGAGGATAACGTTAAGGAGATTGAGCGCCTCAAGTCCGATCTGGCCGAGAGGGACGAAAGAGAGAAAGAGTTGAGGGCTCAGCTGGGGAAGCTTCCTTCCAGGGTCACTGAATTGGGGGATGAACTTGCAAAGGCAAGGGAGCTAAATGCAATACTATCTAGTGAGAAGGATAAGATTGCCTCTGATCATGAAGCTCTTCAACATCAGTTCGGCATCTCCCAGTCTGCTCTGGAGATGTGTAAAAAGTGAGGAACTGACATGCATGAGCACTATTCAAGGATCAACCGGATAGTGGCTGGGGAATTCTGGTGAAAAGTCTTTAATGTTGGAGTGAAAGACCCAATAAAGAGGAAGATTAAGGACCTCGATGCCATAGATAAGGCCCTAGGGGTGAAGAAGCCCTATGCCAATCCTGAACCCAGTCATGCTCAGAACCTTTTTACTGAATTCATCAAAGGGTATCTGTCTGCTGACCCCCTTAATCCTTCTATAGAGTTCTTCCCTCGGACTAAACATGTAGATTCTTTAGGAAAAGACTTCAGTGGTCCAAGCCATACTTAGGCTTTTCTATTTTTGTTTGTAATGTTGTACTTTGTATTATGTCCCTCGGACAATTTTTGTAATATTCACAAGACAACAATTCAGTTTATTAATCAGACATGCAATTTTGCCATCTCTTCGGATTATTTGTTTCTGTCACTTAATATTTAATTCCTCTGATAATATGAGTCAGGCTTATTAGCCTCTGTCATTTCTACACTTCAAAATATTTTTATATTATAATCCTCTGAAAGTGTGATTCAGACTTATGAGCCACCATCATTTCAACACTTAGGAATATTTTTTAATTTTGATCATCTGAAAGTGTGAATCAGGCTTATGAGTCTCTGTCATTTCAACACTTAGGCCATGTTTGGTATGCGGTCTTTCTACTCTGGTTTTGTCTGGTCTGGTCCGGTCCGGTCCGGTCCGGTCTGGTCTGGTCTGGTCTAATCTGATCTGGAAAAGTTGGTTTGGTAAGCGGTCTGGTCTTACTATTTATTTATTTTTTATTATAATATTTATTTATGTATTATTTCTTTATTTATTTATTATTTCTTCACTTTATAATATATTTTATTATTTTATTATTTATATTATTAAATTATTATTTATATTATTATTTATTAATTTATATATTAATTTATAAATATATTTTATTTATTTATTATTATTTCATTATTTAATTAATTTTATTAATAAATTATTTATTCATTTTTAATTATTTAAAAATATATTTTATTAATTTAATATTAATTTATTATTATTATACTCATTTTTTATTATTATTATGAAGTATTTATTCATTATTATATTTAATTATTATTTATTATTATATCTATTTATTATTTTTTATTATATTTATTTTTTATTATTATTTATTTCATTTTGTTTATTATTTATTATTTTTATTATATTTTTAAATATGTTTTATGTAATTTATTATTATTATTTATTATTTAGTCCATTTTTTATTATTATTATATTTATTTATTATTATTTTATTCATTTTTTATTATTATTATGTTTTATTTAATTTATTATTTATATTATTAATTATTCATTTTTAATTATTTATAAATATATTTTATTATTTATTCATTTATTTATTATTATTATATTCATTTTTTTATTATTATTAGGTATTATTTATTTCATTTTGTTTATTATTTATTATTTATATTTTATTTTTAAAATATGTTTTATTTAATTTATTATTATTATTATTAATTTATTATTATTATTTATTCAGTTTTAATTATTTATAAATATATTTTATTAATAAGACCAGACCGGACCACCAGGAACCACCTTTTTTTTTGTCTGAAATGATGCCATTTTGGTCTGATTTGGTCTTACTTGGTCTAACCAAAAATTTGGGACCAATGCTACCAAACATGGTCTGGTCCCATAAAACACAAGACCAGACCAGACCAGCTGGAACCGAACCACCTACTAAACAGGGCCTTAGGAATATATTTTTATTTTGATCTTCTGAAAGTGTGAATCAGGCTTATGAGCCTCTGTCATTTCAACACTCAGGAATATATTTTTATTTTGATCATCTGAAAGTGTGAATCATGCTTATGAGCCTCTGTCATTTCAACACTTAGGAATATATTTTTATTTTGATCATCTGAAAGTGTGAATCAGACTTATGAGCCTCTGTCATTTCAACACTGAGGAATATATTTTTATTTTGATCATCTGAAAGTGTGAATCATGCTTATGAGCCTCTGTCATTTCAACACTTAGGAATATATTTTTATTTTGATCATCTGAAAGTGTGAATCAGACTTATGAGCCTCTGTCATTTCAACACTGAGGAATATATTTTTATTTTGATCCTCTGAAAGTGTGAATCAAGCTTATAAGCCTCTGTCATTTCAACACAGGAATATTTTTTAATTTTGATCATCTGAAAGTGTGAATCAGGCTTATGAGCCCCTGTCATTTCAACACTTAGGAATATTTTTAATTTAAGGTTTTCTAGTATTATGAATCAGGCTATTTCGACTTATTTGTAGAATGAAAGGATGATCATCTTTTATTATAATAAGGAAATTACAAAAATAGCAGCATTTGACTCAGCCAGAATAACAGACTTGGAAATTTCAAAAACACACGAATAGGGCTAGGCTCGAATACCTCTGCCAATTTATTTTATTCACAAAAAATGAAATAAACTTGTCAATGATAGTACATCTTCAGTCGTGAGGCATTTTGTGAATTGTGTTCCATATAGCCATCGTTATGCCTGAGGCGATAAGCCCCACATCCTATGACTTCTACGACTGTGTACGGTCCTTCCCAATTCTTCCTGAGCTTGCCGATTAATCCGATCTTCTTTCTTAGGACCATATCGCCCACCTGGAATTCACGCCTTCTGAATTTCTTGTTAAAGACATTTCTGACCCTCTGATGATAGGCCGCTAGTCTGATAGCGGCTTGATTTCGTTTCTCTTCGAGTAAGTCCAACCCATCAACAAGTTGTTGGTTGTTCAATTCCTCTTGGTACAGCTCTATTCGGGCAGTTGGCACTACTTGCTTTGTTGGGATGACTGCCTCTGTTCCATAATCCATTGAGAATGGTGTTTCTCCTGTAGGGAGTCTTGATGTTGTCCTGTAGGACCAGAGTACTTCTGGAAGTTTATATGGCCATGCACCCTTAAGATCTTCAAGCTTTTTCTTCAGGGTATTCAGTATTGTTCTGTTGGATCTTTCGGCCTGACCATTTCCTTGAGGGTAGGCGACCGATGATGTTTTTAGCCGAATCCCATGTTCGTTGCAGAACTGCCTGGTCCACTGGTTATCCAGATTCATTCCGTTGTTGATTACTATTATCCTTGGCACCCTGAATCTGCATATGATGTTTGTCCATATGAACTTGATTACATGTTTGTGAGTGATGGTGGAATAGGATTCCGCTTCGACCCATTTTGTGAAATAATCAGTAGTTATTAGCGCTTGATTCACTGATCTGAGGGCCATTGGGAGTGGCCCTACTGCATCGATCCCCCATTATGCAAATGGGTGTGGACTAAAGATGGGATTAAGTAACTCTGGTGGGGGATAGATGAAGTCCCCATGGAACTGACACTTCTTGCACCTTCTGACATAGGTTTCAGTATATTGAGAGAGGTAGGGCCAGAAATATCCCTGACTTAGGACTTTATGGGCTAATGCTCGTCCTCCAGAGTGATTTCTGCACGAACCCTCATGGATTTCTTTCATAATGGCCGATGCCTCTGAAGGTGTGATGCATTGAAGGTATGGACCACCAAAGGATCTTCTATAAAGTTGTCCGTGCAACAAGGCGTATCTGGATGATTTCATGCGAATTTTCCGAGCCTCGGTTTTATCGTCAGGAAGGATGCCATTCCTGAGGTACTCTGCTATGGGGTCCATCCAACTTGGCTCCCACGGTATTACGCACACGATATCTGGCTGATAGATGCTCGGGACATCAAGGTAGTCGATCAGGGCAATTCTGGTCAAATCCTGATCATTGATGTATGCCATATTAGCCAGTCGATCTGCATTTTCATTTTGCTCCCTGGGGATCTGACTGAGGGTATATTGCTCCAATCTGTCTAACTCCATCTGAGCCAGCTTCTTATAGGGTTGCAGCTTCTCCCCTGTATCATACTCGCGTTGAACCTGCTTGACCACTAGCTGTGAGTTACTAAATAAACGGAGTCTCTTGATGCAGAGGCTCTGAGCTAATCGTAGTCCGACTAGGAGTGCTTCGTATTCGGCTTCGTTGTTGGTAGCAGGAAACTCCAGACTGATTAACTGTTGGATTCGGGTTTCGTCTGGTGTTATAATTTCGAGCCCGATCCCTGAACCCGCTGATCCAACCGATCCATCTACATATAGTGTCCACTCGGGTTCATCTGGCTCAACCAAAATTAACTCTGGTTCTGCTTCGAGGAGAAAATCAGCTTAAGCTTGACCTTTAATGGCTGTTCTCGGTACATATGTGATGTTAAATGTTCCGAGTTCTAGCGCCCATCTGGTGATTCTTCCAGTCGGGTCTGGTTTCGTCATAATGGCTCTTATAGGCATGGTGGTTGGTACCACAATTGGGTGAGTCTCAAAATAGTGCCTCAGACGCCTCTTCGTATTGATTAGCGAAATAACGACTCACCCTGCCGTAGTATATCTGGTTTCAGCATCAGATAGAGAATTACTGCTGAAGAAGACTGGCTTCTGGCATTTTTTATCATCCTTCACTAATGCTGCACTGGTCGAAGTTGCTGACACTGCGAGGTACAGATGTAATGGCTCTCTAGGACTCGGTGAGGTGAGGATTGGCAGATTCTGGAGATACTGCTTCAATTTTTGAAGGGCCTTGGCTTGTTCTGGTCCTCATACGCTTCATTTTCCACCTCTGATAGCCTGAAAGAATGGTCTGCATCGATCTGTCAATCGGGATACAAACCGGCTCAGTGCAGTTATCCTCCTTGTCAGGATCTGGACCTCCTTTTGCGTCTTTGGCTCTTCACAGCTTATCAGAGCTTTCACTTGTGAGGGGCTGGCTTCGATTCCTGTTCGGTTGACGATATGACCGAGGAATTTCCCGGATGAGACTCCGAACGAGAATTTGGCAGGGTTGAGCTTCATCCCATACTTTCCGAGTGCATTAAACACTTCTTCGAGGTGCCTGAGGTGGTCGTCTTTCCTTTTTATTTTTACCACTGTGTCATCTATGTAGGCTTTAACCGTGGTCCTCATCTGACTTTTGAATATCCTCCTGACAAGCCTCTGATAAGTGGCACCTGCATTTTTAAGTCCAAAAGGCATTACTTTGTAGCAGTACGTACCTTCTTTGGTAATAAAGGATGTTTTCTCCTCATCATCCTGATTCATCGGGATTTGGTTGTAGCCGGAGTATGCGTCAAGAAATGAGAATCTCTCATATCCTGATGTGGCATCCACCATCTGATCAATTTTTGGTAGAGGAAAACAATCTTTTGGGCATGTTTTGTTTAAATTGGCGAAGTCCACGCAGACCCTCCATTTCCCATTCTTCTTTCTGACTACCACCACATTTGATAGCCATGAAGGGTATTTCCCTTCCCTTATGAATCCAGCTTCTAGCAGCTTTCCCACCTCCTTGGATATGATTTGGTTCCTTTCTACACCGAACCTCCTCTGTTTCTGCCTCACCGGTTTGACCTTTGGATAAACGTTTAGGTTATGCTGAGCGACCGAGGGATTTATACCTGGGCATATCAAGATGAGACCAGGTGAATATGTCTGAGTTTAGTTGGAGGAAGTGGATCAGCTTGTTCTTTTCTTCTTTCTGGAGGTATGAGCCGATAAATGTGACTTTTGTGTGGTTTGTCTGACTAACATTCACCTCTTCTAGGGGCTCCGTGGTTGCCTGAGTCTCCTGACCCTCAGAGGAAGGGTCTGACTGTAATTGTTATTTCTCGTTGTACAGGGACTTTTCTGATGCTTCCATGACTTGTTTGTTCTTAGGATTCAGATCCTTCAGAGTTATTGAATATCATTCCTTTGCTGCTATCTGGTCTTCAGGGATATTTGTCACGTCCACTCCATTTGGGTCAAGACATTGCATAACCTGATGGAGAGTCGAAGGAACTCCTTGCATCCGATGGATTCATCCTCGTCCCATCAGTAGATTGTATGATGGCTTGACGTCCACCACCACAAAGCTTTCTTTCATGGTTCGATGTGCAGTCGATACTAACAACTGGACTACTCCTATTAGCTCAACGCGTCGTCCGTCAAAACCGGCCAGAGGTGTTCGAGCTGGGCATAGTTGCGACACATCAATTCCGATTTTGTCGAAAGCCCACTTGGTCAAGATGTTGGTGCTGCTTCCTGGATCAATCATCACATGTTTGATCAAACAATTAGCTACCAGAAGAGTAATTACTAGAGGGTCTTCATGGAGTGTCTGAACATTCTGCATATCGGCCTTTGAAAACGTAATTATTGACTCTCCTTGGACAAGGGTTGTTTGACAAATTTTGCCGATTCGTCTGAGTTTATGTGCCTTTCTTAGCTTTGACCTTCGGCTTCCTTCGGACACAGCGTCCTCTTCACCTCCTTGGACCATGTGGATGACCCTCACCGGTTGTCCTGTTGTAGAGTTATTCTGTGGTGCCCGATTTGTCCTGTCTGGCCTTGGATGGTCCTTTATTATGTAGTCTGCAAGTTCCCCTTTAGCGTTCATTGCTTCGATCTGCCTTCAGAGGTTCCTGCAATCATTCGTATGATGGCCATACTCACTGTGGAAGGTGCAATGCTTGGTCATGTCTCTCAACTCCATCGGTTGTCTGATCGGTGGAGGTGGTCTGAAAATCCCTTTACTTTTGTTTTCTTGAAAGAGTTTACCCAGGCTGGTCTTGAGCGGAGTTGTTCTCTCTTCTGTCCGCTGACGCTTGTCTGGTAGTCTGGATGATGAGGTTTGTTGGGATGGCCCGGGTCGTTAAGGCCTCTGATCCTTTATTCTTTTTTTGGATTTTGCCTCCACTGTTACCAGAGATGCCCTTCTTTGCCTGACTGCTTCCTCTTCTTCTATTCTGAGATATCCTTGCGCTTTGGAATTGAGCACGCCGATGTTGATAGGGTGCCGTTTCACTAGCGAAGAGTGGAATTTTGTGCCAGGGATGACCGCCATACGAAATGCCTCTACTGCTGACAGCTGGTCGCAGTCATCAATAGAGGACATCTCCACGTTGAATCTGGATAAAAAGCTCTTGAGGCTCTCTCCTTTCTCTTGTGTCATGGTGAAAAGGCTTGATATCGTCTTTCTCTGCCTTCGGTTGCTGAAATACTGACCGATGAAACGCCTGCAGAGGTCATTCCAGCTACTGATAGACCCGGGGGACTGCTTCCTGAACCATAGAAGTGGTGCTTCCGTCAAACTGGTTGAAAATACCTTGCACAGAAGTGCTTGGTTTCTCCCATAAACGGTCATTTTAGTCTGCACTTGATATATGTGGCCGAGTAGATCCTTCGTGCCATCATATAGTGTAAAAATTGGGAGCACAAACTTCCTCGGGAAGTCAGTTGCTTCAATCTCTTCTGTAAATGGGGATTGGGTCATATCTGTTGTTGCATGGATAGCTAGTTCATCAGGGGTCTGCATATTTAAATCATTCATCACATCTCTTTGGATCTTGGCAGCCATTTCGTACAGGTCATTCAGGGTCGGGACATGCATCGTCGGGACCTCCCTTGTTATGGGATGGGAGGACTCTCATTCTTCCCTCGACACTTTGTTTGCTCGAGTGGCCAATACGTTTCGCCCATGATGAGAATTAGAGGGCTCTGGCTCATCATTCCTTGGTTGGTCTATACCATCTACTGGATTGGAACTTCGGAGGGGAAAAGGGCCCTGAGCCACTGGATGGATTAGCTCAACATTCTGCTGTTCAAGGGCGGCGTTACTCTGCTCTACAGCTTCCAATCGCCTTATGACTTCTTCGAACCTGACTTCATTGTTTGTGGACCGAGTAGATACCATGTTTTGCCAAATAAGAATGAAAGTGTTCTAAAAGTGGAAAATAATATCGTTTCCCACAGACAACGCCAAATGTAAGTGTAGAAAATTTACTTACATAAAAAAGATACCTTTATTGAGGCACTAATGGCCAAATTTATACAGTTCAATCCCATAATGCATTTACTATTTAATAGGATCATGCCCCCATTATATGGGGTCATGACCTACTTTGATTAATAACTACCCACTATCTTTTAGTAGTGGGTCGTTACTTCTTATTATCCAAGGCAATGATGGGCTATTCAATTTACATGGACTTGAAATCATGGGTCATATAACCATTTATATATACATGGGACTACATACATGTGACTTTTCAAACGGACTTGGGCCTGTTAAATTTCTACTATTTACACTTTTAAAGCTAAACAATCCAACTGTAATTGGATTGTTTTTCCTCATTGTGTGAGGAATGCCCTGCTGGTTGATGGGGGCGCTGTTTTGTAATCCTTTTTCTTTCATTTTGTTTCTTAGAAAAAAAAAAATCTTATAGTATTGCATATATGTAATACTCCATCTGTCCTAATTTATAAAGATTTTTTGGGGAATCCAATATTTTAAGATATTGTATTGGTAATGAATAAAATATCAATTTTATCCTTGGTCCCATCATAATGATGTGATAGTTTATTGTGTAGATGATTTATAATTTAAATGCATGAAGGGTAAATTAGTAAAGTGGTATGATAAAGTGTTTTGACTTTTCAAATGAAACACTTATTTTGGAACGGAGAATAGAGTAAAAATTGATACTTATTTTGGGACGGAGGAAATATTAATTACTAGAATGAAATAAGCAGCGACTTCAATACATGGGCATCATAAACCTTAGTATATGAGTATTTTCATACGACTCACATACCACATTCATACCATTAGTGCCATCAGCCCCATTTGTCGGTTACATATGATATAATTGTAGCTAATACCAAACGCATTTATATATCATGCAAAATGTGTTAATTTGGTATTGTGTGTCAGTCATAGTCTCATAGTATGTGGTTCAAATTGAGGTAAGGAAAAAAATAAAATGAATTGACTGTTTCCATTTCTTGAATATTTAATGCATTTGATGGGCTGTGGCTATTATGTAATCAACATTGATTGTTAATTATCTAACAAAGGTTATTACCAAACTAGGTAAACTAATTCAACTCATAGTATGTGGTTCAAATTGAAGGAAGGAAAAAAATAAAATGAATTGACTGTTTCCATTTCTTGAATATTTAATGCATTTGATGGGCTGTGGCTATTATGTAATCAACATTGATTGTTAATTATCTAACAAAGGTTATTACCAAACTAGGTAAACTAATTCAACATTTATTGAATATTACTGAATAAATTAACAACGATCTATGCAAACTTTCACTTTTCATGTAAGATTGAAGCAAGAAACTAGATTCTATGCAAACTTTCATTTTTCATGTAAGATTGAAGCAAGAAACAAGAGGAGTGATGGTATTATGTCTATTACAAAAGAAGCGGTGTGTTTTTACGTTTTCTAAATATATTCTTATGAGTGCGTTTGGAAATTAGTGTTTTCGTTTTCGTTTTCGTTTTTTATCTTTTGAGAAAAAAAAATTTCTTGTTCTTGTCCTAAGGGTGATCCGGAAACAAAAACATATTTGGTTGGAAATTTTGTCTAAAAATTTTCGGGAACAAAAAAAAAATAAAAAAATTTGGAGGTTGAAGATGGAGGTTAGAGAATCTGCAATAATTAAATTTTTTTTTTGTTGAGAACAAATAGTGCCGAAAACCAAAAAAATACCATTTTGGTGTTCTCAAATTTTGAACTATGGGTGAGAAAACATTTTTTTACTGTTCACGAAAAAAAAACCATCAAAGACTCCCAAACGTGTTTTTGTTCCCGTGAACAGTGAAAAAAATAAGAACAAAAACGGAAACACCCCTATTCAAACGCACCCTATATGTCTTTTTTTCAGTTTTCTTTTTTGGAATATATTCTCTTCTTTGTAAGTCATGAACGTCTTAGAGATGGTAAAAAGTTATTACATCATTAATGAAAATAAAATTAAATATGTCTTTTAAGGTTTGTAGGATTATCTATTGAGAGATTGAAGAGATTCTAACGGTTATTACTAATTAGTGATATTAATGTCATATCCATGTAAGCTGTTGAAACTACTATAGTCTTTTTGGTAAGTGAGGATAAGACTTATTTAAGACTTATTTATAATAACTATATATATATATATATATAATTAATACATATAATAAAGACACTCACAATTAGAGCTCGTAAAATGAAACGCGACATGAATTAAAAAGCTTAAGATTGACCATAAAAGGATTGAAGTTGTATAAGGGTCAATCCGAACACGACACGAGAATATAATGGTCGACCTGAACACGACACGAATAATCCGAACATGACACGTTTGACACGATTATATTTATATTTATATTTATTTTTTTCTCTTCTCTAATTTGTCATGAGTTGAAATATATCAATAAACTATTACTGGATCGTGTCAAATTCAATTTAATTTTGCTAAGAATAGGTTAAATAATTTATTTCGTGTTGGATTGCGTCAAATTTAATTTAATATATTATAATAAATAGGTTAAAATTACATGGGTCGACACGGATAACCTATGAATTGAGTTAGAGTTAAACATATTTGACACGTATATAAATCAAATTGTTTTCAATACGACACGATCTCAAACCCGACATGAACACCACCCACCTACACGAATAACCCTACTCACAACCAATAAAGTAATGATCCGGACCAACTAAAACAACAAACCCATACAATTGATAAACAACTCTATTTGTTCTTAATTAGGCAACTAAATAATTTATGTTATTATAAGCACTGATTTGGTATCATTACATTGACACTACACGAATGGTCCTACTCACAACCAATAAAGTAATGATCCGGACCAACTAAAACAACAAACCCATACAATTGATAAACAACTCTATTTGTTCTTAATTAGGCAACTAAATCATTTATGTTATAATAAGCACTGATTTGATATCATTACATTGACATTCTTGTTAAGTAAGAATTGATAAGTCACTAATCCTAGTACTTTTTTCTAGACATGTTAATGAATTGAGTTTTGATTTGAATTCGATCCGATTAATCATATATGAATTAGTATAAAAATTCATACAGTCTGATTTTGTTAACAAATCGAATATGAATTTAGGTAATTCGATTCGATAATAATCGGATCCGATTAAATATATATACACACACATAATATTATGTTATTAGGATATAAATATTATGCAATATACTTAATTATGTTCTAATTTCTTTTTCACTTTTTACTTTTTATATTTACTAAGAATATGTATTATAAGCATTAATTGGTAAATACATAATTTGTGTTTAATGTTCTTAGAAAAATCACAAAAAAATTATTATTTTTTTGTTATTTTTTGTATTTTTATTGTTACCTAATCGAATCGGGTTATCGGATCAGATATTCGATAATAAACGAATTCAAATATGGATCAACTAAATAAAAATCCGTCTGATTATTAGATCGGATCAAATGAGCTTATCAGATTTGGATCGGATCAAGACAAAACCGGTCCGTTGGCAGGTCTATTTTTTACACTAAAATAAAATTTAGTCTTAGTCTTTTTAACACTACCAAGTCCTATATTTTTTGATGATTTTTTTTCATCCATGACGTTATTATATTACATAAATATTGTTAAACTAAATAAAAAGTTAACACTCTGATTTTTACATACACTTTTACAAAACAAATTATATGCATCAAATGAATACAGATGTTATTTATTTTCATACAAAATAAGTTTTTATTTTTAATGCATATGATGGGCAGTGTATTAATTATCTAATCAATATTGATTGTTTATTATATAACAAAGGTTATTAGACAAGCAACTCTATCTCTATGCAAACTTTCACTCTTTATGTAAGAGTGAAGCAAGAAAGAGATAAGCGATGATATCATGTCTTCTACAAGGAAGAGTTTTTACATTTTCACCCATGCTTTAAATATTTTATATATGTCATTATTTCAGTCTTTTTTTATTTGGAATAAATTATATTCTTTGTAAGTCATGAACGTCTTAGAGATGGTAAAAAGTTATTACCTTCTTAATGAAAATAAAATAAAATTGGAAGCTGTTTTACTTTTCCTAGCTAGATAAATAAACTCTCAATTAGTATTTTAAAACTTTAACTCTGACTTATCAAGTAAATTATCAGATTTTCTTATAAGGCAGACTAGTCTAATAAACGTATAAATATGAGTAACCACTATTGAATGTTGTGAAGTCTTCTTCACCCGAGAAATGTTGGAGTCCATCCAAAGAAGTGTTTCTGTCAAAGCTTAGATATTGGGTCCGACATGAATGCTAATTATAAGTGGTTGGTAGGTAAGTGTAATTTAATAAATTTTTGCTATTTTAAGATTGTCCCGTTTTGCATAATTTTTGTTTCCGGCTTTCTAAAAATTTTATCAAACATTATTCAAGACAGTTTTTCCTTTCAGAAAATCAAAAACTAATTCTAAAAAATCAATCCAATCATGCCTAAAACTGCTCGTGTTAGGGTCCAACTACACGGTGATACAATCTAGCACCGTCCCCCATATTCTCTCTTATAAAATTCATATCCAAGAGTTTCATGAAAAACAAAAAATATAAATATTTATTTAACACTAGCAAAGAGTGGAAAATATGAATCTACCATCTCCATCACAATGTTGCCTAAGGGTCTATTTGATTCATATTTTTATTTTTTATTTTTTATAACAAAAACATATTTGACACCTAATATTTTATTTTCTAGAATAAAAAAAATAATGTTATTTACAGGAAGTACTAATTTTTATTTGTATTTTGTGTTTTTGATACGGTTCAAGAAAATATCACTATAATAAAGAAAATAAATGATCAAGACAAAAATAAAAAATATCGTACCAAACATACTTCCTGTTTTGACTTACTTATAGTAAAAACATATATTTTATATTTATAAATTCTAAAAACACAAACCAAACTCGTCCTTAATTTTGCTTATTTTTAACTTAATTACGCATTTTTGTAGCCTGCTCTATTAAATTGATTCGGTAGCTTACCCGCACAGCGAGTGGTCCCCATGTCATGTTTGCTCAAATTCCTCGTAAAAGCTACTTATTTCCTCACACACATAAAATATACTATATATTCCATTCATATATAATATAATATATATATATATATATATATGCAGAGTATTACAGTATGGTAATTCTTTACAGCTTTGGGAAAAGCTGTGATATATCGGTTATTCTGCTGTTTGTCTGCGAAATCGTTATGTTCTAGAGAGACCCATGTTCTGTATGCGTCTAGGCGGTCACACATAAGGTGATGTTGTCTCTTCTTTTGATAATTTTCTGTTGAGATCTGCAATTGGGTTATCATAAATTCCCTTATTTCAACCTCCAAAGTAGTTTGCTCACCTGTCTTCAATGCTCTACATGTGAGTTGAGGTTTGATGTGTTATATGTATGTGCGTGTTTGTATATATAAAAGTTCTTGTATTTGTAGGTGGATTGAAGAATTTAATCACTGCTTTAGCTTTCACCGGTGTGTATGTGATGAAGAGTGATACAGTTTTTGATGTGATTGTGTGTGAGTGTTGTATTTCATCTGGGTGGTGATGATTTTTGTGGTTATTATCTGATTTGCTAGTGTGTGCATTAAGCTGATTAATTTCTAGTTCAATTAAATAGGGCAAAATGGGTTGTATTCATTTTTAGTCTTGTTGGCCTTTATATGCTAAGAGAGTAACAAGAGTTGCCATATGGGAGGTTCTGTGGGACATTTTATGGTTGGGAAACAGACATATGGTTGTTCTTCAGAACAGACTATCCAGTGAACATCCCCAATCTACTGTTGAACATGCTATATATATATATATATATATATATATATATATTAATATCTATTTAGCATGGAATAGTGTGAAAAAAATTCCTAATTTATGATACTATTTTATTTTTGCATCTGTTTTCATGTTCTGGGAATTATGCAATTTTATTTTTGCCAACCTGACGTTTTCTTAATGGGGTTTTGTTTACTTTGCTAGAAACCCTTAAAGATCTAGTGTTGCTTGCTGCTAATTTTAAGTTGGATACAACTACTGTGTTCATGTACTAATAATAGGATGTGTGTCTTCAAATACAGGGGATGATATATAAAAAGAATGTAGCAATTGGCATACCAAATATCACTTAACTTTTATAAGTGGGCTATTTCTTGCTTTATTGTGAATGCACAAATGGCGGACGACAAACAAAACATCACTTCATACCGTGAGAGGCTGGACAAGACGCTGGCATCTCATGATCTTGCAAATGAGGAAGCGTTAAAGACTCTAGTTAAGAATCAAATACTACGCTCGTCGCAAGGTGAAATTGAAGGTTGGTAAACTATTATCTGTTCATATCATATTGAATTTTATAGTCTAGTACAAGTATGCAAGAAGGCTATTTGTGTGCTTAGGACACACAGTAATTGTAGGTATATGAGGTTTGCAGAATATATCGACAATGTCGTGGAAAGAAGAACCAAGGAAGTATCAGGTTTCCTGAACATGTTGAGGAGTGCTTCTGCAAATGCTGATGAAGTACCTAAAACTAAAGAGACGCCGCATAGTGGTTGGAAAGTATGTTATATAATCTGTATACTTTTACTTCCAATATAGACTTTCATTTTACTGTATCCACTGATTTTCTCCTAAAGTGGACATAAATGGCTGCTGAAAAGGAAACTACAATTAACTGGGCTTTGTTTACTCTGTTTGTTGCCATGTTTGAGAAGGCCGTTTCTGAGGCCCTCTTACCTCAACATAGAAATTCAACAAGATTTTGTTCAAAATTTGAAAATATTGACAATTTGCTTTGTAATTTAATCATTTAGTTTTATACAACTGCAAAGAAGTCTAATGTGGGATGCCAATGACTTAGGTTTGGAACTGGGTACCCCCTTATCCTAAACCTGTCGTATGAAGAACGACAGAATTTTCAATTCTTGCACTAGTTTTTAAAAATGTGCAAGTATTAAGAAAAATATTCAACCATTATAGCATGAATTTCTTAGTTGTATAGTTGGAAACCTATAAACATTGGGGGAATGATATAAATAATGAATTACCATTAGACATTATATGCTCTGAATCACTTGAGGCGGGGTTTAGGATGAGTTGGTTTTGACCCTCCACCCCATACCCGCCCCTAACCCCATTAACACATGCCCAAACCGGATGGATCCCATCGGGACAGGTTTAGATCTATCTACAGAAGGACAATAAAAGGGACATTACTACTTTAGTTACATGGCTGCTTGGAGAAAAAGACTGTTACTAGATCAAACTATTAGTATCATTTTGCATAAAGAGATCAAGCTCAAATTTTGCATTTGTGTAATGCCTCTTCTTCCCTATATAGATGTGTGTCTGAGAATCTGACTAACTGATGTTTGATGATCACATATATGTATCCCATATATGTGTGTGTGTGTGTGTGTGTTTATACATTTTACAGAGATTCTGTACACGTATTTGTTGAATGGGGCACTTATAACATTGGCGATTATCCTACTTCATTTGACAGTTAAAACAGGATACGAAAGATTACCGTGTTATGTATCGAGAAGGACCAGAAGGCACTCCCTTCCATACACTACTTGTTGAAGGCTACATAGATGGGCCCGTAGATGTTTGTAAGTTAAATTAAGATGCTTAAATAATTTTCAGCTTGTTGTACGATATGAGTTAGCAACCACTTCAGGCCATTAAGGATCATTAGTGATCATATGGGAACCTTTAAAGATAAGTTCCATGTTTGCTGCAGGTTTATGCATCTCATGGGAGTCGGATCTTTATAGGAAATGGTGAGAAATGATTACAACATTTCCTAAGCTTTCGATTTTTTTGTATATGTACCCCGATTGCTGTAAAGTGCCCACTGAAAGATACTTATATAAGTTGGTGACCGGTGATACTTTTTAATTATTCGTTCATACACTCGAGAAAAATTTCTCCTTATACATATCACTTGAGTGAAATACTTCCTTTTTCCTTCGGAGAAAGAGAGATCATGATCAATATTTGGTAGTCGTTATTTCATTAGCAATCAGATGCTTGTACCACAAAAAAAATGGCTGAAAGGATGAATCTGCTCTTAGGATTCATTCAACTCCCATGAATGATAATTCTAGCGCATGATGAAAATTTTATGCCAACTTGATGGACATTGTTAGGATCATTTTCTGACCATCTGTCTTTCAGGCAACTGGTTGTTTAACATGGTTCCAGAAGTTTGATTCTATCTGAATTTGACTTCAAGTCTCATGACTAGTGTTTCACTTGTCTTTACAAACCTTGGAATTCTTGCGGTCAATTGTTCTTGTTGTTGTTGTTTATCTATTTATAAGCTGGAGGATTTCTAGTTGGAAGGTCCATGAAGATAGTGAAGGGAAAGAATAGTGTTCCAGCTGTACTCTCTCTCTCTCTCTCTTGTTTTGTCTGAAAGAAAATTTTAAACCCCTAATTTCAGTTTCACCCATCACTTCTAGATTTGTGGCAGCATTTTTACCACTGTGTTACAACACTTCGATAATCATTTTAAAGGCAACAATAGTAATGAAAAAGATATCTACATCTGGTGTCTCTGAATGTACCTTTCTGTGGGACTGGCAAACAAAGAAATTAAAATACGAAACTGGATTTGATTCAGTTTTAATATGGAGTGACCGCTCTTTTGTAATTATATTAGTTTTCTGCCAGGTGGCCTGAAAGTAGAATTCCGAGTTTCAAAGTTCTTTCTTCCGACTGTTTGCAAAAGGTCCGAATTGGTGAACAGATATCTTTAGTGAGGTTTGTCCAACAATCATAAAGCCTTGTTTGTTTTTGAGGTATTCTGGCTTCCTTTATCTTTTATTTAGGGTGCTGATGTTCATCTAACTATATGGAAGAAAGGATGAAGGTTTCATGGCCACTGTCAATGAGAGAGGTCGTAGTGCACTTATTTGAATTTGAGTACTTCCAAGATGATCTGATCGTCGTGCTTTTCAACTCGGTAGGCACTTAAAGTTACAGTTCCTCTTGTTGGTTATATAATTCCAGAAATCCACTGAGATCTATAGGTTAAACCTAACAGGAAACTATCCCATTTTTCCTTTCAGATCTCTGATGTGGAGAGCATCAATAAAGTTACTCATGGGTTCAGCAAAGATGGGATACCTGATGCGAAGGATGTAGTAAGAATTGATTGCGTAGGAGGATTCGCTATACAAAAGGTGACACCGGAGAGAAGCTACTTTCGGTGAGTTGCAGTTAAATTTTCTCATACTCTGTAATGTTAAATGGAATTTGTATGATTGAGTAGTGTGAGATGGCCATTCCAAGTGAGAAAAGGTTCAGGGACAAATACAAAGGCTATGTAGAACCAAACATAAAGTTGAATAAACGTATGTATTTTGTCCCTTTACGAGTTCTCATTTGGTCGTATCACCTACGAATTTTCTCCAATTTAAGGTCAGAGTTCTTTAAATGTGGATCCTCTGGAAGGAATTTCCTTCGAAGTTGTCAATATAATTTCCTATAACAATTTATATTGATATCTTCCATGTTGCCACATTGACTTAAGTTGAAATTGTCAAGTGTTAATGAGTTATTCATTATTACCACACTACCCAATCTGTTAAAAGAATGTTAACATTTATATTTTTCAATTGTACTGTACCAATCAAGCAAAATTCTAAGCTTTTCTCAATTGATGCTGCTACGGAGTAAACCCATGGATAGAAGATCTATACTTTAACATCAACTTACTTTAGTCTTAGTTATGGGTCTTATTTATTAACCTCGAACATTCACACCTATTTTTTTATCCATTCCAAATTTTTATTTTTGTTTTCATATTTGATTACTCAGTGGTTACAGCCCTAATGATCTTCAAATTTTCATGTATACACAAACATATACATACGCACTTATGTTATTATTGTCTTGTTTTCACCATTGGCAAGTAAATTCACTAATTATTGAACTAGTTCACTGTTCAAGTTGTTTGGTTCCCCCTGTTAGTAATTTTTTGTGAATTCTTATGGTGTCCCCTGCTACATATTTTTCACACACTTCTATTTTACAGGACTATAGCGAATATGGATATAAAGCTGGACTTTGCTCCTCCATCTTTAATTAATTTTATTTCGAGGCAGCTCATAGGCGGTGGTTTCAGGCTCTATCAAAAGGTTCTATTTCAGTTTTATAACTTAATCTCAGCCATTGTGTTTGCGAAATTGTTAGGATAGGTGTTTGATGGTATTAACATGTTCAAACCCTTAAAATGAACACTTTCAAGTGGTTAGTGAGGCTGAGGGTAAATTGTGATCATCTCAGATCCCGCACCGCAGGTTGTTGGTTCCTTGACTTTAGTTTTTGTCATACTGCATCAAAGAAAAGCAAGTAAAAGAAGGAAGTTCTAGCCTGAATGTACTCATATTTGATGTGATGCCAGCAAATACTGGAATATGGACAAGCATCTGCTGGTTTCCCCATGTTCCTCTTACACATTGAGTGGTTTATTCTGTAACAGGAAGTTGCTTCTGTTAAAGGCGATAAAGAATTTGGTGAGGCCTTAAAGGACCCAATGTATGCTCGAATACGTGAGGCTCTTTGCTCTGATAATAAAGTATCTGGAGATCTGATACCAGAAGACCATAAGAGTGATGTCTGCATTCTTAATGAAGAACATGTTACTGAGTCTATGCAGGCCGAGGAGGGGCATATGGATAAGAAGGTTCTCGATAATGACCATGCAGCTGAATCCTTTTCAGAGGATGTGGTAATTACGGACCATACAGCCCCTGGAGAGATTGAGGAGATTGGCGAAGATGAAACTGAAGAAAGTAGACACTCAGAAGAGGAAGGGAAGAGAGTATATATCCCTCAATCCAAGCCAATTGCAGTGAGTGGTTTTGACAACAATAGAAGTCGAGTTACTATCAGACCAGAGGTGGAGCAAGCACTAATAACATTAGAGAAAGTCCTTTCTATCTTTAAGGAATATGGATTTAATCCCAAAAGCCGGTCTCTGCGCCATCATCCCAACGACGATATCCTGAATTTGGAAGAGAGTGCAGTAAACGAGTCAAAACCCTCAAAAAATGGTCAAATTTGTTCAAATAGTGGGGTTTATGTTGAATCATCAAAAAATGAAATGTTTGAAAGGAACTCGTATGAGCCCAGGAACAGCTCCGCCAGTCAAGCCTCCAGGTAATTGCCTCAACAGAATCAAAGATGACCTTTGAAAGTAATTATGATTATTGACACTACATATTTCGAGTTTTATCTGAACCACAGTTATCATCTGTTGGGTTGCTAATTTTCCTTCCCAACCTTCATGCAAACCTTTGCCCCCCCCAAAAAAAAAAAAACCTATTTATTTTCTTAAAAATTTTCATCATTTCATTTATCTTTGAAGAAAAGAATATGTATGAATCTTCTAATTTGTTGCTTCATAATCTTTAAACAGTTTTTTAATGTTAAGATGTGCATTTGACTGCATCATCTGGTACCGTTTTGGATGTGGGCCATGTGGCTTCGTGTTTTATGAAATATTGCATTCTAGCTCTCCTATAGTTTGTAATTTCAGTCACAGCAAAGCTAAACCTCTTTTTGGCTTCTATGATAATGATTATCTGTAGCCAAGACCCTGCCTTCCATAGTTTGTGCACAGAGATATGTACATGCTCTCCCGGCAATCCACATAGATGTCCTTTTGCACCCATACCTGCATGATCCACCTTTGCTTTTATCCTCAAAATAAAATTTATTCAGTTATCTGATTTGTTCTTTTGGATGATGACAACATAATATTTTTTTTGCTTCTGAACGTATAATTGTATAATTGTGAGTACTCGCATTCTTTTGCATCATTTTAGTAAGACAAGTTCCAGTAGAGTTGAGGCAATCTCCTTCTAATAATAGGCGTGCACGGGCAAATGAGTGGGGCTTAGTCTATTTCATTGTTGGTGTAATCCAATTTTGCAGGTGTGTAAGATCAAATTCTTACTCAAAGGAGGCAAACCCCAACAGAATAGCACCAGTGTCACCAGATCCGAAGGAGACCCTCCAGACTGCTTTGTATTCCTCCGAAACTGAGACAACTGAAACACCAACTTTGGACATATCAACAAATAGCATCCACAAAAGCAGTCCGAATAAAGGAAAAAACAAGAAGGCGAGGCTCTGTTGCTTCAGTCTCATTTCTGCCCGGTTAATGTCTTGAAAGAGACGGACGTGATCTAAACAGACGTGCATTCTGCTACACACATGTCATCTACCGCAATGGGTGGAACGGATTGTGAACTATGCTGCTGGAGGCGAACAACTGGTAAGTCGTCTGGGACCCACACCTCGCCCAACGGATTATGTGTACAGTTGCCTCCCTCCATCTCTCACTGTACTGAGTTGATAATACATATAGGCCTAGCAAGAAAGGATAGTAATAGTTATATGTATGCTCTTATTGCAACTTCTGTATTGAAGTTCATGATGACGAATACACATAGCTTCTTGGTGTAATGTATTTTGGATATTGCAATTTATTGCTGAATTGTGTATATGAAATATGTATGTGTAATTTTTATTTACATGTCCATTGTTTGTGAAGTGGCTGTTCATTCATCAATGAAATAAGGGTCGGTAAAACTTTGGTTCAACCTAAGAATCGCTTATGGTATAAACTCCTTATTCATTCCAGCAATTATAAAGAGTCTTTAACTTTTCAGTCAAATTAAAAATATAAAATAATTCCTTTTAACCAAAAAGAAAATTGAATTACTCATGGATTTCTCTAAATTTAGGCCCTGTTTGGTAGGTGGTTCGGTTCCAGTTGGTCTGGTCTGGTCTTGTGTTTTATGGGAAAAGACCATGTTTGGTAGTATTGGTCCCAAATTTTTGGTTAGACCATGTAAGACCAAATCAGATCAAAATGACCTCATTTCAGACAAAAAAAAAAAGTGGTTCATGGTGGTCCGGTCTGGTCTTATTAATAAAATGTATTTATAAATAATTAAAAATGAATAAATAATAATAAATTAAATAAAACATATTTTAAAAATAAAATATAAATAATAACCAAAATGAAATAAATAATACCTAATAATAATAAAAAATGAATATAATAATAATAATAATAAATACATGAATAAATAATAAAATATATTTATAAATAATTAAAAATGAATAATTAATAATATAAATAATAAATTAAATAAAACATAATAATAATAAAAAATGAATACAATAATAATAAATAAATATAATTAAAAAAATGGACTAAATAATAAAATAATAAAATAAATAATAAATTACATAAAACATATTTAAAAATATAATAAAAATAATAAATAATAAACAAAATGAAATAAATAATAATAATAAATAAATATAATAAAAAATAATAAATAGATATAATAATAAATAAATATAATAATAAATAATAAATAAATACTTCATAATAATAATAAAAAATGAGTATAATAATAATAAATTAATAAAATATATTTTTAAATAATTAAAAATGAATAAATAATTTATAAATAAAATGAATTAAATAATGAAATAATAATAAATAAATAGAATATATTTATAAATTAATATATAAATTAATAAATAATAATTTAATAATATAAATAATATAAATAATAAAATAATAAAATATATTATAAAGTGAAGAAATAATAAATAAATATTATAATAAATAATAAATAAATAGTAAGACCAGACCGCTTACCAAATAGATTTTTCCAGATCAGATTAGACCAGACCAGACTGGACCGGATCAGACCAGACCAAACAAGACCAGAAAGACCGCCTACCAAACATGGCCTTATATTAGATTGATAAGTTTAATAATCTTTTATTTTATAAATTCTTTATTACTAGATTTTTCATATATATTTTATATATACATATTCATGGTATTATTGACATTTTATACACTACAAGAATGCTCTCTATTAACAGGGTTAAATGTATAAAATATAAAAACTATAAACCTTACACATCTACGTGTAATTGAATCAAACTTTTGTGATAGAAAATATTTTTTCATAATTACTCTTTCCATTCAGAATGAGAAATATCATACAGCGGATGATAAAATGATTTTTTTTTTTTTTAATAAAAATTAATATTTTACGACTTCCAAACTAAATTCTATATATATATATATACACCCCAGATGTATATATGTTTATGATTTTTTCTGTTAAAATCGAAGATGTTGAGGAAGAAGCAATTATGGATCAATCTCTCCTCTGCTCTACGCACATCAGTTCCTTCAACCACTCGTTTCTCTCTTCATTCCATTTCTAAGACGCTATTTTGCCCTACTTTTACTTCTACCCAGGAGCCTAGGGTTTTTCCATTCCACAGCTATCACTTTCTCGGAAACCTCAACTTTTCCGGGAAAAATTTCAGCTCCCAGAGCCTTCTTCCCAGGTGCTGGAACTGTGATGCTCTGCCCCAAGTGGCGCCTTTTTTGTTTTGCGACTCTTGTCGAAGCGTTCAACCTGTTGATCACGCCCTAAATTACTTCCAGATTTTCGGATTGTAAGTGTTTTCTTTCTATATGGTCATTCATCAACTGATTAACACTCGCTACTCCCACCAAGCAATGACCTAAACAGAGCCTGCGTATACCATTATCTAATATATATATATATATATTCTGATTATGTTTAGTTTTATATTGCTCAGAAAGTTAAGGAAAATATACAGGTTAATTGTTTTTACTATATATTAAATACATATGTTTTGTCTCTAAAAACGGAACACACGGTTGGACTAAGCCAATGGTTGAACTGTACAGTTAATGGTGAGGTTGTTGCGAGACATTGTGAACAAGTCTCTGATTTTTACCATGAATTGGGTCAGGGAATTTTGAGGTTTTCAAATTGATATGGAAACCTAAGAATTGAGTTGCAGAGGCCAAGTTGAGTGAAGCTGTTTGTTCAACCAGGTTCTAATGATTTATCTCTTAATACTTCAAATAACACAAAGACCCTTTTATCTTATTTTGTCTATCCTGGAATCGGGCTATTTTTCCGCAGGACCTCCCCTGCAGTAGAGTTTAACCACCAAGTTCGGGATGGATTGGTGTGGTTCCTCTACGCCTAGGACACCAGAATATCGAACTATGAATGAAGAAAGGCATGAGAGAAAAGCATATTGGCTAGTGATTGTGAGGCCTCATCTAACTCTCATTTAAGATGGAATGTCATTTCCGACTGTTAACGATTCTGTCCATTCCTTCAAATGGCTTCTTTATAGTTCCTGCCTCTTCTTTTTTCTACCTAGTTATCGACACAATCACTGATTGAATTTTTTTTTGTTTTCTGCATCTGCTTTTGTTTACAAGGATGACCCTTTTCATGAATTAAGCAATTATTTTGATTCTTAACAGGGAGAAAAGGTATGATATTGATGACAGAAATCTGGAGGGAAAGTACAAAGACTGGCAGAAGAAATTGCACCCTGATCTGGTTCATTCAAAATCTGAGGTTTGTTCTGTGATAAATCCAGTTAATTAATAAAAAAATGTTTTAGCATTTTATGATTATGTGTTGATTTCCTTGTGCTTTTCATAGAAAGAAAGGGCTTATGCTGCTGAACAGTCTTCTCGGGTAATTGATGCATACCGCACCCTAACTAATCCATTGGCACGGGCAATATACATTGTAAGTGTACTACCATCGAATAGTACCTATGCTCTTATTTGTTCTTGTTATTTTCAAATTTAGCCTGCATATAGACTTCTAGATCATAGTAATCTATTTGTTGTTCTTACTCAAATCACTTTCCGTCATGTCTACCACATCCTGCTGATTGTTAAAGAATCGGGATATGGTTTCAGTGCACACTGTAGGGTTTATTTACTTTTTGTTCTTTTCAAAATTTATGGATATAAATTATGTGCATATTTTATGCATATGACTGTAGGAATATGGTACAGACCAGTTAGCTTCTCGGGCTCAGTTATTGACAAAGTTAATGTACTTTAGTAGGCACAAACAATGGTTTATCTATTTTAGCATTTTTTTTAATAAAATTGTTATTTCTGTCTCCTCTTATGATTATTTTCGCTCTCATGTAAAGTATGAAATCATTTTAATAATTTCATCCCTTGTTAATTTCGCTCCCCTTCTGTGTTTACCATCTACACACATTAGTTTTACTCTTACCAACGCAGCTAAAGACCACCGCTTGTTCTGTCATATTACCTAAGTATACTTTTCTCTTATTTTATCACCAATAGCCGTCACTCCTAGTTTCTTCCTCACTCTTCTATTATGACCCTCTTTATCTAGTCACTAATCCATATTAACATCCTCTACAAATATAGATAAGGTTTGGTATTTGACTTTTAGTTCCCCTTGCTTTTCTAGTTGAAGATTGAAGGTGTAGATGTGAATGAGGAAGAAACAGTTTCGGAGCCAGAGTTGCTTGCTGAGGTAATTTATAGACTTGGTGTATGTTCGAATCAATATCCTATGGTTTGTTTCATTTATATGTACACATTTATTGTAAATTTTTGGAACTTGCTTCTTTACATATATTCTTGTGTAGATATATAACTTTATTTTTAAATTGAGTAGTGAAATTTAATTGAGGTGTAGAATTTTATTTTTTATTCTCACCAGTGAATTGGTAAAGTCCCAAAGACAGAAATAGAGGTGTTAATTTAAATATTAGGGAACACTTTGGAAATTGATTACCATCTAAGGATTACCCAAATGGGAAGAGCATTTAGTACTCAGTGAGTGAAAAAGAACATGGCTGATAAATGTAACTATTTAATTCAACAATGTGATGCTATAGGATAATAATCCTGTAGTAGCTGATTGCTGCTAGTTATCTAATCATTGTAAATCTGTTATTTTTTCTGAAAAAGAAGAAGAAGAAGAAGAAGAACTAGGAATCTGTTAACTTCAGTTCTCTTTGTTGATGTTGGAGAGTTAATTTTCAGTAATCTTCAAGGCATGATTAGATGAGTGAGATTAAATATACTGAATTTGGGGACAAAATATGTGGATTTAGAGGGATATAGAGGAGTGTGAAGGTTCCAACTTTGAACTAAATTTTCACGAATGCTTCACAGCAGAAAACCACTCCTCCAAGATATGGATGTGGTACTCTTCTTTTATAGTGTACTTAACAGCCCTAAAATGTCTTCTGACAGCTCAGTTGAAAAGAGGGATAGGTTTTGTTTAAATTTGCTTAAGTTTCTGAATTTAAGTCTGCCAAAAAAGAAAATAAGAAGAGAAACAAGAGTTCCATTTGAATAACATGACTTACTTCATTGCAGATTATGGAAATTAGGGAAGCTGTTGAAGAAGCCACCAACTCTCAGGCATTAAATAAGATCCAGGCTGAGGTATGTCTAATGTCAATAAATGGTCACATTTAATGAGTGATAAATTCAGTTTGACAAGATTCTTCCTTATAGCAGTATACATGGCTGATGGCTCATATGCTGAGTTATAGACCTACTGGATGTAAATTTCCTGAAGCCTTCATATTTTCTCAGTGTACCAAATGGATGGATGTGGCAAGAGAGGCTGTTTCTTTATATTTCGTATCAACTTAGAAAGATAGGTATTGGGTTAGGATCACTCATAACCTGGGTAAGATTGCCAGAATTGTTAGGCTCAATACCCTTCCATTCGTGCAATGTCCAAGAAAAAATTATACACTTGAATATTATCTTTATATCGCTGTCACTTGTTCTGAAATGCATGGAATTAGTTCTTTACTGTAACTTCCTTTTTTCCCAGATGCAGGAGAAACTGGCATATTGGTCCGAGTCCTTTTTAAGTGCATTTCAAAGCCAAAAATATGAAGAGGCCCTGAATTCCATCCGGAGGATGACTTACTACAAACGCGTAAATGAAGAAATTGTCAAGAAGCTCTGATCCAGGCATGCCATACAATGCCTCTGGATATCTAAAATATGCTTTTTATCATTCCGTCGGAAATTTCGGGTACTATAATAGGTTCTGAATATGTTTAACTTGACTTACCAATCTAAGGCCACGGTCCGGTAGGTCGGTCGCCCTGTAGCCAGTGGCTAGCTCAGTTATGGAGCTATGTGTGCATACTTACAGTGTTATTAGTTGCTATGACTATTTCACTCTTATGGGAAAATGAATTGGCTTCAGCTAATCTAAGGTATTCATGATAGGGGCCATTGTTTGGTAGAGTGGTTGAAAGATTGACGACCAGACATAGAATCCAATGCCTAACTTTAGACATTTACCAATCCACCCCTCCCAGCATCCTTTAGGGAACTGGGCAATAGCATTTTCTATTAACACCACCAGTATCAGCAGCTGGACTCGTGGTGTTCTTCTGTTTTAAAAATTATAGTAGTTCGTATCATTTATGGAAGGGTTAATTACAACTAGACACCCTCAAGATATGTCAAATAATTGGTAGACCCCCTGTCGTTTGGTAAATTACAGCTAGACCCTCTCAATTATGTAAGTTGTAACAGATACCCCCCTACCGGCGTGGACAAACTTGGTCAATGCTGATGTTAACACTTTTTCAGATGTGAAATATTTTAAATACCCTCGAGTAGATGCAAATGACATGTGAAAATGTCAAAATACCCTCATTTAAAGTTTATAATAAGACCAAAATTACCTTTGTAAATAAGTAATTGACAAAATGATAATTTTGAAATATAGGCATGGGTAAAGATGTAATTTCACATTATCAGTCACCGAAAATATAAGCCAATCGAATTGAGGGGGTCTAGCTGTAATTTACCAAACGACGGGGGGTATACCTGTTATTTGACATATCTCGAGGGGTCTAGGTGTAATTAACCCTTTATGGAAACTATTTAGATCAAATTGTTGGGTTATTATCTCACAGGATGTCCTGCACAGGTAAAATCCCCCCCCCCCCCCCCCCCAATAAGTGTTCTCCAACTTCTCTCTCCTTGGCAATGTGTGCACCTAAAAGGTGCATGACGGACTGTATCTGCATAGTGTGATCCTAGGTCAAAGTTCAGCCGAGGGAACTGGGTAGATACACGCAAATGGACATATTTAGATATACTGTTGTTTAAGGTCTCTAGATGCTTGCATGTCTGTAGAATGAATTAAATTGTCAGAATTCAGATGTAGTGTTCCCACGTACTTTTGAGTTGAATATTTGGGGTCATGTGCATCGCCTGTGAATTTGTAGGTGAAACAAACATTCTAATACAGTCCTGTCATTTGGAACTTGCACTGACAGCACTTTCTACCCGTAGAATTTTATGTTTACTGGCAGAATAACTCTTGAAGTTCTGACAGAGCTTTTTCTTTTTTCATATAGGTTCTGGATGATCTACTGTCAACTTCTGCGACTTAGCCGGCGGTGTATTTTGGTCTGATAAATTCAGTTTCAAATTTAATTGCAATACAGTGCTTGGGTATGTATTGTTTTTATCCTATGTGAGAAGTACAACTTTGTTAATTTAGGGTTCATTGTATGAGGGTCTTATTTCTCAATTTGAGTGTGATAATTAAGGTCTAGTTGTCTACTTTCCTTGATGACAACTGGCGGTTTATGAGCTGATACCACTCTTGATCAATCATGAAAACCATATTTTTGAATCTTCTTTCCTTTTCTCCCATCCTTGTGTTGAGCCCTTTTACCTTTGTTTTAAAGGCTTTATGTATTATTGGCTAAGTTGTGTAATTTTTTGAATTAATTCACTTCCCTTAGCACATTCAAATGTGCTAATATTACGAGGCTTAGCAGATTTTAAATTGGTGCACCCCAATTATGCTGGTGACAGTTAATGCAATTTAGTGCTCACATATGCTGTCATTCTTATCTTGTTCTTATGTGCAATGTCTGATGCTGTTGCTGGACCTTTTGTTTATTTACAGGATAGTTTGGGTAAGCCAGACGAACGAGGAGGACTTGTTTGGAATATTTGGCTGGTTGGAATATATCAATCTTGGGAACGAACTTGGTGAAAATAACAGTGCCTTTCACTCTAGTTTTTAGTATAAGATGAACTCACTGCAATTTTGAATTTTATGTATTATTGGGAAAGTATCATTTTCTGCAATTTTGGAGACTGAATAAAACATTGTCCTACATTCCTAGGGCTGCACACAAAACCGAACCGGACCAAACCGAAACCGGCGGTTCGGTTTGGTTTAAAAATGATTCGGTTCGGTTACAGTTTTGATTGGTTAAAAATCAAACCGAACCGGTTTTAAATATATTATAATGTTTCATATTATATGTGTATTAATAATACAGTATTATTTTATCTATATCACTTTAGCATCAAACATTCAGATTGAGAGAATGGTATGTTTCGTATTATTGGATGAAAAATCAACCTACTTCAGTACTTGTATGACACTATTCACTAAGTATAAAAAATAAGCATTAACCTAATGTGTAACAGATTTCAGCAGTGGAGTGGTGTGGTAGCAGTGATATGTAGCAGACTAGTAGTGGTGTATAAGCAAATTTAGATGACTTGTGTGAGATGTAATTTTGAACGACATACTTTCATTCCACTAATTATGGATTTGATTTTGTGTTTATAATAGTTGAAACATGAACTATTTTATATAATTTAGTTTATGTTTTTAATTATATTATCTTTTGAGTTATGTTGTTGAAAAAAAATGGTTTGGTTTGGATTAGTTTCTTTTACTAACAGTTTTTTGATTCTTGTAGTTGCTAAAAATGTCCAATAGGATATACATTCTTCAACTGGTACCTTGATCAAGCTAGAAATTGTCAGAAGTAAAATCAGATGGCATATTATTTACATTCCGATAACATAAAGGTATTCCAAATACAAATGGGAGGAGAAACAAATACATTTTTTTGGCATAAGTTACACTTGCAAGTACCAACAATAAGGAGAGAACTCATGTGGAAAACTTGCTTCTGCTTGCAAGAGCCATTTTTCTATGTAACACAGTACGAGCTAAATCTTGCTTGCCTTCTCTATTGAGCCCATGAAAAACCGTTCGAAAATTAACAGTACTGGGAACAATACCACTGTCCTGCATTTCAGAAATAAGTTGCAAGGCTTCTTCAGACTTACCAACCCCACAGAGACATGAAATGAACATGGAGTAAGTCTTAAAATCAGGAGATGGTCCCTTGAGCTTTATATGATGGAAAACATTCCAAGCATCAACTATCTTCCCAAGCTTCACATACCCACATATCAATGCTGAATAAGTAACAATTGTTGGTTCACAGCCCTCCTGTTTCATTTTCTCAAAAGTTTCCAAAGCCTTGGTTAATTCTTTCTCCTTCAGAAAATGAATTATTAAGGACGTATAGACGTGTACTGTGGGAGAGATGCCTGCCTTCTTCATCGATTCCACCTTACCCAACGCTTCTTCCAATCGTCCCTTTTTTAGCAGTGCGTGAACAAGGCTTCCAGAAACGTACTCTTCCACAGAAGATCGTTCTGGCCCAACCTCGTCTAACAATGATAAAGCTTCTTCCAATCTCCCTGCCCGACAAAGAGCTCTAATATACAAGGAATAAGTTAATGGAATTGTGAAACCAACTTTACGAAGAGATTCAGTGCAGCTTCTAGCATCCGACAGCTTACCAACTTCACATAAACAGTCGAAATAAGTTTCAACCAATTCTTTATCAGGAATACAACCCGATTGAAGCATCTCCTGGAATATCTCAATGGCTTCTTCTACCTTCCTTCCTTTTCTGCCACAAAGAGGTATGATCAAATACTTGTATGTACTGCTATTTGGTTTACACCCACTACCTTTCATCTCTTTGAAATTCCTCAGAGCAATTTCTGTCAGACCTATTCGACCGTATTGCATTATCATGATTGTCCATGTGTCTGATGTAATTAAGCAACCTTTTCTTCTCATTTCAAAGAACAGGCTTCTCATGTGTTTAAAATCCTTCCCGCGTCCGGCTATGTTGATGGCCATATTATACGTATCTGTATTGTGGCTATAACCGGCTTGCTTTCCTAACCATGAGAAAAAACATAATGCAGAATGACCATGCAGACTGCAATTTCGCAAGATCTCCACAACTAGTTCAGGAGTGAACTGAACGGTGCATTTCTCCAACGCTACCTGAATTAAGCACCAGTCCCTTGATGAAGACAATATTCTACATATTTCTTCCAGATCCTGCACACTGTGAGTTATTGAAAGCGGTTCCGCCAACTGAACCTCCAACATCTTTGGCTCTATTCGGATACAGCTCGACTCTGTATTTAGTTCCCCTCTACTTGATTTGCCCCTTGCCTCTGTGTTTTCACATGGAGAATTGTTTGCAGACACATCTTTCCTCAAAACCTCATCTTTTTGTGGGTGACTATCACAAGCGCTCTGCATCTGCTTTACTTTTTCCATCAACTCCGTTTCTCCTTTATTTTCAAGATAAGATAGAACACAACGGAAAATGTCTTCTCCAATGGTTATTTTGCAAACCAGCATTCTATCCAAAAACTTGAAAATCTCATCCGTCCTTGAAATTTTACAAAGCTCGTTGATGAATATGGAATAAGATTTTCGAGTCACCTTGATGCCTTTTTCCTCCATACTATTGAACACTTCCCAAGCTTCAGGAATACAGTTGTGGCTAATATGACCAGCAACCACAGCAGTTATAGCCACGCTATCTAGGTTAACTCCTTTCTCCAGCATCTCGGCATATAGATTGCAAGCTTTTTGGTACTCATTCACCCTGAAAAGTTGTTGCATCAGCTCAGTATAAGTAGAAGTTGAAGGTAATTGCCCAGATTCTTTTATGCTTTCAAACATGTCAAATGCCTTATCAGTATCATTTCTCCTCAAGTAGCCATTAACGATAATTCCATACACCTTCACATCGACACCCGTCTGTTTCTTCATGATATCAACGATTTCCAGAGCATCGGCAATCCTGTCAGCCCTACAGAGTCCTTTCACCAATGTTTCGAAATTTTCAGGGTCAAGGGTTATATTTTTATCATTCAGGTAGCGAATCAGTTCTAAGGCTTCTCTAATTCTCCCCGCAATACAAAAGCTCTTCAAGACAGAAGCATATACATCGTGTTCTGGAATATTAAAAACCTCTATCATCTCATTTGCAACATATTGAACTGAGGCAACATCTCCTGATTTCGCCAAGCACCTCAATAGTAATTTGTACAAACTCGAACTTAGCTCCATGCTCTTATGGATCATCTCCCTGTAGAACTCCATTGCGATGTCGGCCTTTTCGGCAATACAAAGGAAACGGATCATCACTTTGTAAGTCGCCTCGTCAGGCTCAAAACCATATTTCTTCATCTTCTCAAACATTAACAAGGCCTTTCCAATCAGCTTAGCCTTTCCATAATGTGATATGAGAATGGTCCACGTCTTGATATCCTTCTCACACGATTCCTTCTCCATCTCCTCTACCAATTCTTCAACCAGCCCAAAATCCTTTGCATCCGCAGCAATGTAAATCATGGTATTGTAAGTTTCAGTCGTATGACAAAACCCATTTTCGAGCTTCACCCAATTGAAGAACCTCAAAGCTAAATGTGGCACTTTAAAACACCTCTTCAACACTTTGACAACAATCTCAGTATCAAACTCAAAATCTTCACTTCCCAACCGTACCTCCATAGAAACCGCGGAATTTTCCGCCCTTACAATCTCTGTTACCTTTTGAACTATTGGACTAACATCACTTGCAACAATATTCTCCAACTGGGTGTCTTCCAAAACTAATGCATTACCCTTCTCTTGCTCCACATTATCATCGGCATTTTCACAAACACGTTGCACGCATGTGTCTTCTTCCTTTTTCGCAGCATCTCTAAAATGGTTTTCTTTAAATACTGAAATCTCTGATGATTTGTCGTCCAAAACAAGGCTTCCAGCACCTAAAATCTCAGTGATTTCATGGAATAGCGAATCAAAGTTTTGGGTATCTGTGTGTTTTTTCAGGTGTGCTTCTTCATTTTTTTTGGAATTGTGAGATTTAGATGATTTAGAGAGAGTTGAGAGACGAAAAAATTGGAAATTGGAGACGCAAATTGAATTCAAGGGTCTGAGTTTGAACAAATACCTCATCCTCTTTTCTAATGGTTGGAGGCTTGATTTGGTATGAAATGGTAGGCCTTGGACCAAGTGAAGAGTTATTCTGATTCAAGAAAGCCATCTTAAAACAATCAACGTCAGGTTGCATTAGGTTTTAGACCGTTCCAATTTGTTTTAGAGGGCGATATGGGTGTTTAATTAAACAAAATATTTTTACTGCAAATGTAACATTGTATGTATCTACATATAGGTAGGGATGGCAACGGGTCGGGTTTAGCTAATACCGTTACCATCTCATTTAAAAATTACTAATACCAAACACACCCCAAACCCGCAACGGGTTGGAATCGGTAATACCATTACCATCCCGTCGGTATAATCAGGTTCCATCGGGTTACCATCGGTAATAAAATGGCATGAACATTTTTCATCTTGTTCTTTAAATTAAACATTTTTTTCTTTTTCCTGCTCTTGTTTGTACAACAAGTGTACATGCCACATGTGATTCACATATACATACAACTTATTACCATGTTTGGCCATATATATACAAGTTATGCATTTTGTCACCACTGACAATATATATACAACTTATGCATTTTGTAACTGCTTATACAACTTAGACAACTTATGCATTTTGTCACCAGTAGATATAAATCAATATTCAAGGCTAGCGAAAATCAGTATAAATCCAGAACATATAAATCAGTATACAAATTTGCTAAGAAGCATTCAAAACAACATATAAATCAGTATTCAAAGAGGCTAACGGAAAACAACAACCCGACAAAATCCAAAAATAGCAAAATCCAGCAGTTAAATCAGCAAAAAACAGTGGCTCGGCAAACACCAAAAACAGCAAAATCCAGCAGCTAAATCAGCAAAAAATAGTGACTCGGCAAACACCAAAAATAGCAAAATCCAGCAGCTAAATCAACAACAAACAGCAACCCGGCAACAAGCAGTTATTCCTTTATTGTGATTCCTTAAAATACATATCAATAGATATATATTATCATATTTAACATAAAGGAAATAAAGTAATTGCGGAGGTATGAAAGTAAGTATTACCTGATCAATTCTATCAACATATCCCGACTCTTCATAAGTTATTGTAGATTCTTACAAGGAAAGTGATGCGGATTCACAACATGTTTTCATCAATACGCCCGTTGAAGGTTGAACTAAAAATAATAATTTGTAATGTAAGAAAATGAACGTCATAATAAAAAATGAAATTAAGCGAATCCCTAATTCAAATTAGTCTAATTGATAGATTTCTCAACTCAAAGTAGTGAAATTAAGTTCAATTGAGTAAATTTCCTAATTCAAATTAGTTTAATTATGTTCAATATAGTGAAATTGAACAAATCCCCAACACAAAATAATGAAATTTAGTTCAATTGAGTAAATTGCCTAATTTAAATTAGATTAATTGAGTTCAATTGACAAGATCCCCAACACAAAGTAGTGAAATTGAGTGAAATTAAATTCAATTAAGTAAATCCCCGACTAAAATTGGTTAAATTCACTTCAACGAAACTGATAAAATTCCCAATTTAAATTAGTGAAATTGGTTTCAACTTAATGAAATTGAGTGAATCCCTAATTCAAATTAGTCTAATTGATAAATTTCTCAACTCAAAATAGTGAAATTAAGTTCAATTGAGTAAATTTTCTAATTCAAATTAGTTTAATTATGTTCAATATAGTGAAATTGAACAAATCCTCAACACAAAGTAAAATTAAGTAAAGACCCCAATTTAAAATAGTGAAATTGACTTCAATTAATTAAAATTAAGTAAATAATCCAATTTAAACTAGTTTGATTGTATTCAATTGAGTGAAATTGATAAAATTCACAACTTAAAGTAGTTAAATTGAGTGAAATTAAGTTTAATTGATGAAAATCTCCAACTCAAAGTAATTAAATTGAGTAAAATTGACAAGGTTCCTAATTTATATTACTGAAATTGATTTTAATTGGAGGAAATTGAATAAACTGGCGGGTTACCAACGGGTTTTTAGCGGGGCGGGTCGGGTTCTACCGGGTCGGGTTGCCGCCGGGTTCTTAACGGGTCGGTTTCGGGTCGGGTTGCCGACGGGTTTCACAGGAAACCCAAACCCGACCCGAACCCGTTTCGGGTTTTCAATTTTCATACCAAACCCGTCCCAAACCCGTTTATATGTGTACCGTCGGGTTCTTAACGGATCGGATTGGGTCGAAAACCCGCCGGGTCGGGCCATTTTGCCATCCCTACATATAGTTCTTTTGTATGTGCAATCATAAGAACAACTTCGCCCGGAGTTTTTTTTGGATAAATTATACTTTCATCCCTTTTTGTTTGAATATATTACTGTTTGACCCTCTAATTTAGACAATTACATTTTGACCCCTATAATTTGTATATTGGTTACACTTTTTCCCCTCCCTCAAATTAGTCAAACTAGACCTATTTATGTAGGTTGTCTATGTATAAAATGTGATTTTTTTTTTCTTCTTCAATAAATGCTTAAATTCGGCCAAGTGTATCTAACAACTAAAACTTTAGGAAATGCAACTAGAAAGCGAAAGAAAAAATATTTTATTAAACATATATATAATTTTTTTTTAGATTTAATAGATAGTAGGAAATATTTTTTTGGTACTAAAACTGACCGAAAAAATAATCATTTAAAGTCTTTTTTACTTTTAATAATAAGGGTAACTAAGTGGCTATATAAAATATTTGCACCAGTGGAAATCCAACATAAACTTAATATTCTTTTGTGACTTCAAACCAAAAGTCTTTTCCAATAAAATCAACTCGTTGGAGTTAAAACATTCCCTCCTTAATGTATCTTTGATGAAAGTATGTGTATTTTATAGTCTTATTTATATACAAGTGGGAGTGTATTTAAAAATAATTTTATGTATATATAATTATATATATATGTGTGTGTGTGAGAGAGAGATCTTTCTTGGTGGCCATTCTTTTTCTTAAGATAAAGTTTTGAATAAAACCTAAGGGGAGCCGAAGGGGTCAAAAGCAAGTGGAATTTCTGTAGATATAGAGGTAGCGTCCAAACACATAGCACAACCAAGGAAAAAGATGAGAGAGTATTGTTCTCCGTCATCATCCTGACTCTATATAAAATCATTTTGGGTTAGTAGAATTGTAAGATTCTAGCAAATTGTATTAATTTTTTAAAAATATATATTAATAATTAAATATTTAATTTTAAATTTTAAATCATATTAAAAAATTTAAAATTTTTAATACATTGGTCCTTTAAATATTTTTTTCAAAAATTTAGATCATATATTGGAATATTGAATTAAATTATAAAAAATTTAGACATTTCATATAAAGGATAAAATTGTCAAATCAATATAAAAATATAATAAAATTATAATAAAATCATAAAATCATACATAATCCTAGTGGGCCACAAAATTTAAACTACATAATAATAAAAAGAAGTCGACAACCTTGCTTTGCTTAGCAAATGATGAGGCCCATGCTAAAATGATTTTGGAATCCGCTTTAAAGCAACAAAATTTTTGACTAATCAGATTGATTTATTTGAAATTAAGATCTCTAGCATGCTATATTTATTTATTTATTTTCATTATTGTCATGCCTAGTCTGTGAGGTTGGGACTAACTGATGTTAAAATAAAGTGCACCCAATTTTCTACATTTCTTTGGTTTACTTTTAACATCGTCATCATGCCACCACCTAATAAATATATATATATATTATAGGTATATTGAATATAAAGCATATCACATGTTGCTGAAAAAGGGTTAACATAACAGTATAGAAATAATAGCGGAAAGAAGAAAATCGTGCAAGAGAGGAAATTTTCTTGTCCTCGTATCTTTAACTAAAGTCAAAAGAACCGAAACAAAATAATATAATAATAGTCTTTGGCTCCAACTCATCCCAATTGCAATTAATTAATCATGAGTCTTGATAGGTCCTTTCCAGTAAGGATGAAATTGGTCATCCTATTTTAATTGGGCCAATAAATTTAAGATACGTGTCTTACATTAATTAAAAATCATAGATGGATATTACCCAATATTTGATGGGTTTTTACCGGATCTAAATTTATTTATTTTTTCTGTTATTCACTTAAATTTTTTTTTTTCCTCTTCTCTTTCACGTCGTGCCCTTTATTTTTCTTCCCCTTGTCCTCACCACTGAATGTTTTACATGAATGCATGATATGCCCCTTCTTTTGGTTCTATAGGCAATTGAGAAACAGGGATGCTGCTGTGATATCAGGAGAGTGGAAGAAACTTTATGGTGGCAACTTGGAGATGAATCTATGGATATGATTAATAGGAGTACTCTTGCTAAAACGTAGCAACTACTTGTTTGAGTTTGTTTTTGTAAGTAAAGATTAATGAGGATAATATGTCTTTGATGTGATAAACAAACTTAAGAGAAAGTAGGTTAGGGTGAGAATTCGGAGCTAATGCAAGGGACTCCCTTCCAAAGTGATGAGAAAGAGAAGGTCCGTCACTTGGTGCCAATGCCTTGAAGAACTATTGTCTAATGTTCTCTCTATTTTATGAAATATGATCTTGTGATCCTTTAAATGAGGACCTTAGGCCTCTATTTATATTATTTTTGGCATGGGTAATGCCCCACGAGCAAAGGGATGGCAAGTCCTCTACCTAAAGGATTCTTTGTTTCCCTAGGACAAAAGAAAGGGCTTGGACCCAAGGGTATCAAGCCGCCTCATGCGGATTTTCGTCTGGAAATCCACATCACATTAACGCAAGTTCCATCACTCATGTCGCCTAATATAGTTCTTCAAGCATTTGTCACCAAATTTATGTATTTCCACCTTGGCACCAGGTCTGAGGAAGATACCCTCATTCGACTATTACTCCGAACCCAAGCCACCATACCACTTGACCCCTAAGTTCTCGCGAAAGTGTCTATATACCAAGGAAGGAGATGGGGAACCATTTGGTAGGACATGCATTCTTTTCCCTTGCGACTTGGTTCCTCCTATTTCCTCCAACATGAAACCACATACCTCTCTTATGAGGTAGTAGAAACCATATACCCCCCCCCCCCCCTTCGAGGTGGTAAGACCAGAATGTACGCGCGCGTGTCCAAAAATATTGGTACCAAGCCAGGCTCCTTGTGGGAGTACCCATCCAACTGGAGCGAGGCCTTTTCCACAAGGAGTGATGGGTCCCTGGAAGGAAGCCCATGATCTTTCTTGGGGCCTCCACTCCCAGTCTGGGTCCAGTGACCCTTTATGCCTCTTTAGGCATACCAAAACCAAATATATTTAATTAATAAGGAGATTTGAGTATGTCCCAAAAATGACATCAACATTTAGCCCCCCTGCATATGCAAGCTTCAGAGAAGGTTGCATATGCAGAAGTCATCATTCTCGCATTGAGCCCAATGGCGTTTCTCTCCCAAAATAGATTTAATCCATACAGAGGATTATCCAGAAATAACTTAGAATCCGTGCAGAGGATTGTAAGTATCCATAGGCAGTGAGCTTGAGGGAAACCCATGATTTTCCTCAAGACTTCCCCAACATAACTACACATGCCCTCGCGAGGTGACAAGAAACATATTTTGTGTGTTCATCCAGATATTGGTATGAAACCAGCTCCCTCATGGGAGTTGGGAGTTCCTCGAGGGAAACCAATGATCTTCCATGGGACTTCCCTAGTAATGGGTCCAGTGACCCTACTCACCTATCCAGATTGAGCAGAGACCTTCCTATTAAGGGTGGGAGTTCCTTGAGAGAAGCCAATGATCTTTCTCGGGACTCTCCCATTCCCAGGTCCAGCGTACTTCCTTACCCATTGGGCAAGCAAATGGTGATATCTTATTTCATAATGCAAAAGACGACAGTTCCTTCGTGGGAGTGCCCCTCCAAATGGAGCGAAGCCTTCCCTATGAGGGGTGGGAGTTCTTCGAGGGAAACCAGTGATTTTCCTTGGGACTCTCCCAGTAATGGGTTCAATGACCTTCATTTCCCTCGCCCATCCAGATGAAGCGGAGACCTTCCTATGAAAAGTGGGAGTTCCTCAAGGGAAGCCAATAATCTTCCTCGGGACTCCCCCAATCTTGGGTCCAATGCGCATCCTCACCCCTTGTGCGAGTCAAGATCCAGCTCTTAGTTCGTAATAGCGAAGAATCCAGCTCCTTCTCAGAAGTGCCAAAATTTGAAGTCAACATCAGGCAAATAAAAATGTTTCCTTTAATGTGCCCTCCCACTTTTCTTGACACGAATCCATTGAATTGAACATATGCATCATTTAGCCCAACTGGTACATTAACAACCCATGCGTCACAACACCCAATAGTCACCCTAACATAAATGTTCAATGCTTGCTCAATTGTCGCATCACTTTATTTTTTTGTTCCTCTAAGTTTTGACCTCCGAGGGAACTTCAGGCATTCGAGGGAACTTCATGCTTCCGAGGGAGGTTCATGCTTCAGGGGGAACCTCGTGCTTCGGAGGGAGGTTCGGGCTTCAAGAGGAACTTCATGCTTCCGAGGGAGCTTCGGGCTTCAGGAGGAACTTCATGCTTCCGAGGGAGCTTCGGGCTTCAGGCGGAACTTCATGCTTTCGAGGGAGCTTCAGGCTTCAGGGGGAACTTCATGCTCCCGAGGGAGCTTCAAGCTATAGGGGGACCTCATACTTCTAAGTAAAGCTGGCAATTTCTGACACGACTTAACACGTTTGACACGAAAATATTTATTGTTATATTTATTTACTAATTTTTTTGTTCTTTAATTGATCATGGATTGAAATATATTAATAAAATATTACTGAATCGTGTCAAATTCAAATTCAAATTTTTTATTTTTTTTTATTTTTTTTTTCGTGTTGGATTATGTCATATTAAAAATATTTAATTTTCGTGTCGACTAGTATCAGATTGTCCTGTTGACATGTGGGTCAACCTGTTGACACGAATTGTTAGCTCTACTTTCGGGGGAGTTTCAGGCTTCAGGGGGAACCTCATGCTTCCGATGGAGCTTCACGCTTCAGGGGGAACCTCATGCTCTCAGGGGAGCTTCATGCTTTCCAGGGGAACCTCATGCTTCCAGGGGAGCTTCAAGCTTTAGGGGGAACCTCATGCTTCCGAGGGAGGTTCAGGCTTCCTCACCACATCTTCCCATCGTCATCGTTCGTAGCACTCGAAGGATGTCGTGTTGCACCCTCTCCCATTTTCTCAGGAGAATAGACATGTAGTTGTGTGCTTCCATGAAAGAGTCCAAGATTATGATTTAGTCCCTATGCGTTTCGCCCCCCCAGTAGACTACTTCTTACTTCTTCGGGACTACCATCTTGGAAAGATTCAAATCCATTCACCAAGGGCGGATGGTCCTCCCTCCGTATCGGCATCAAAGACATATTTCTCCCCAACAATGTCGCCAAATGTTTGGGTTCGTTTTTGTAAGTAAAGATTAATGAGGATAATATGACTATGATGCGATAAAAAAACTTGAGAGAAAGTAGGTTAGGGTGAGGATTCAGAGCTGATGCAAGGGACTCCCTTCCAAAGGGATGAGAAAGAGAAGGCCCGTCACTTGGTTCCAATGCCTTGAATAATTATTGTCTAATGTTTTCTTTATTTTATGATATATGATCTTGTGATCCTTTAAATGAGGACCTTAAGCTTCTATTTATGCTATTTTTGGCATGGGTAATGCCCCACAAGCAAAGGGGTAACAAGCCCTCTACTTAAAGAATTCTTTGTTTCCCTGGGAGAAAGGGAAGGGCTTGGACCCAAGGGTATCAAGCCGCCTCATGCGGATTTTCGTCTGGAAATCCACATCGCATTAATGCAAGTCCCATCACTCATGTCGCCTAATATAGTTCTTCAAGCATTTGTCACCAAAGTTACGTGTTTCCACCTTGGCACCAGGTCTGAGGAAGATACCCTCCTTCGACTATTTACTCTGAACCCAAGCCACCATACCACTTGACCCCTAAGTTCCCGTGAAAATGTCCATATACCAAGGAAGGAGGTGAGGAACCATTTAGTAGGACATGCCTTCTTTGCCTTTGCGACTTGGTTCATTCTATTTCCTCCAACATGAAACCACATACCTCTCTTGTGAGGTAGTAGAAACCACATACCCCCTCCTTCGAGGTGGCAGGATCAGAATGTACGTGCGCGTGTCCAGGAATATTGGTACCAAGCCAAGCTCCTCGTGGGAGTACCCATCCAACTGGAGCGGGGCCTTTTCCACAAGGAGTGAAGGGTCCCTGGAAGGGAGCCCATGATCTTCCTCGGGGCCTCCACTCCTAGTCTGGGTCCAATGACCCTTTATACCTCTTTAGGCATACCAAAACCAAATATATTTAATTAATAAGAAGAATTGAGTGTGTCCCAAAAATGACATCAACATTACTATGTACTCCTCCTAGTCAAGCCCACTTTTAAAAGAATATAGCACAAACAAATCTCTTCCTACTCAATAAAAATACCATTGAATTGAAGATTGTTGGGAGAAAAAATTAATTCACAAATCCGAAAAAAGAGAGCAAAAAGACAAAATTACCATTGAAGTGAAGATTGTTGGGAAAAAAAATTCAGATGAAAATAACTAAGTTTTGGAATACATACCTGAATCACATCAAATATACTAGTGTTTTGAAATATAGATGCAACTAGTGACTGTAGAGGACAACGGGAAGAAATAGAGAGCGGGACAAAAAAAAGAATGGCTAGCGGTGTGGACGACGGGAAGAAGCAAAGAGGCACGGCAAAGAAGAGATTAAGGTTTAGTTTGTCGACGATGAAGAGAATTAGATCACTAAGTGAAAAATAAAAAATAAAATCAGATCCGGGTTAAAAAAAACCCATCAAACAATGGGTAATACTCATCTAAAGTTTTTAATTAATATAAGACACGTGTTTTAATTTTATTGGATCATATAAGAGGGGATGATGAAGTTGGTTCTCCCACCTAAGTATTTTCCTAAAATTAAAACCAAAATACTTTATTTTCCTTCTTATGTAACAAGGAATGAATCATCACAACAAGGGGTTAATGAACAGGTAGAGGCTTGTCTTAAATTAGTTAGCTTAAATTGTTTAATGTGGCGAACCTTGTTCTACATCCGATTCAAATGAGGAAGTGTAAATGCACATAATTGCACAACACAAGAGAGAATGCTCTTATTGATTTTTGATTTTCTTTATATACATTATCCTAATGGGCTTTAGGCCCATTGGGGCAATAAAGCTTGGATTACATCGACTACTGGGCTTACAAAAATCTTACTGGGCCACCAGCCCGATGGGTCTGGTGCCTGATTGGCTCAATTGGGCTCGGACATTTCCACCATTACACAGGCCCACTTCTTTTTGATGGGTTGTAAGGCAATCAGGCCCATTAAAGAGAAGGAAGGATGGAAAAATGAATACATCGCCCCTGTCGGGGTGACGTGGCCCCCTCAATTAATGCGATATCTGTATAATCATTGCAATATTCGAAACCTGCGGTCCGGATGGCCTCGATTGGCGAGAAGGGAGGCTGAGGAGGCACACGTGAAGTGAGGTGACGTTTCGCTTCCCGAGCGCACGGCTTTTCAGGCGCCTCTGAGACTCTTATAAATGTTGACTGTAATGTTGAAGATTCATTCTATTTCATAACTTGCAAATCTCAGAAAACTCTCTGCACCTGAGATCCTCACTTATCATTGCCAGAGTCTATCTCCTCTCCCAGGAAAGCGTCCGAAACCTTTTCGGGATTCATCTTAAAGTAAGTTATTTCTTTTCAACCTCGTGTCTTTCTTTTCAAAATGTCTGATAGCGATGATACTCGGTCGGGTAGTGACCATTTACCCTCCTCTGTAGACCCGGATACCTCCCTTAGTTCACCCTCAGTGGAGGTGGTTAGGACAATTGTGTCTAGTCCGCCGAAAATTAACCAGAATATCGCAGCAGCTGGGGATCCGGCTGCAGGGGGTTCGGGAGATCAATTTTATGCCGACCCCCTTCCTCATATGAATAGGGTAGAGACGGTACTAAAAAAGTTAATGGTCAAATGCGGGATACCCGATGGGGTGATTATTAAAAATTACCCTAAAAAGTATGATTTCAGGAAGGGTGAGGGGGTTTTGGATCACCAGATTCTGTTGTCTGCCTTTCACCTTCAGGTCCTTAGGTTCCCGATCCAGCCCTTTTTTCTTTATGCCTTAGCTACCCTGGGTCTGGCCCCGCTTCAGGTGGGGCCTAACTTCTTCAGGGTCTTGGCTATGATCTTGATAATCAATCGGGATCTGGGCCTAGATCTTGGACTGGCAGAACTTCTGTTCTGTTACAAAATACAGGCCCAGAAGGACTGCAGAGGCCGGTACAATCTTTTTCCTTTGAGTGGGAGGAAGATTTGTGATGGCACTGAAAAGTCCAACAAAGGGTGGAAGGAAAGAATGGTCTTGGTGAGCGGGAATTGGAGGCTTCCAAGCTCATCGAGATTTAAAGTCCCTAAAGAGTTTGACCGACCATTATTCCCTTCCTTCAAGCCATTCCATAGGGGGTCATGCTACTGCGATCAGTGCAATGATAAGTTAGGACTCCATGTGCTTGAGTTTCTGGGAGCACCTGATGAATTTAAAACTTCCAATTATATCAGAACCCGTTTTGAACTGCTTAAATCAAAAAATTGGAGACAGCCCTTGAGGATGTGTAATAGTTTCCTGACGGGTTCTAATTTGCAGGCCCTGTCAACAGAAATGCTGAGAATCCCGCAGGCAGTGTTAAAAAAGAAGACCAGGCGGGCAATCGGCCCTCAAGCAGTAACTCCAGCACCGGGCGAGGATCAAAGCGGGCAAAGGTCACAAAGTGTTCCAACTCCCCCATCCGGGCCCCTTATTCTGTCACCAGTGGAGAACACCCCGGTGATTCCACCTTCCCCGATGGGAAACGTTCAAACCAATCAGACTCCTTCTTCAAGATCAGAGGAGGTTGTTCGAACTTCAGGGGATGTTCCCACTCTTGAATTTCGGTTGGTTGACGGGGAATCGAGCTTGGCGGGGACACGACATCCCCGATCAGAGGAGAATCTATCCGATCGCTCTGTCAAGCCCCGTACGGCCACAAGGTCGTCTCCCATCGTGCTAGATGATAGTGGGGTTGCGACTGAAGTGGAGCATCCCGTTCCATGGGCTCCGAAGATTACACTTCCGGGAGGTGACTTCTTGGTTGCAGGGCACGCAACCATTGACAATGATGTTGCCCTTCGGGCAATGGGTTCCTAGATCTGGACACCCATTGATCGAAAGAGGCTGAAAACGATTGATCGGGAGGAATTGGCCCTGATGGGTCCAGAAATAGCTATGAAGGTACTGCCTCAACCTACAGCTTCCTCAATCGTACTTAGTATTTTATTTATTTTTTTATCAAGCTAACACTTCTCCTTTTGGCAGATGTTTTATCTGAACCAGGCCTATAATGCAAAAATGGAGGAGGACACCAAGTTGTTCCAAAAGTCCAACGAGCATCTGAGTCTGAAGGAGGACTCCCGGATGAAGGTTGCCACCCAGCTGTCCATATCCAATGAAAAGTTGGATGTCCAAACCCAGAGGATTATCGCTGCAGAGCAACAGCTTCGGGCTACTCAAGACAGGATTAAAGAAATTGAGGCAATCCGGCGGGCCCTTTTTGTTGAAACGGAGGCCTTAAAGGCTGAGAATGCGAGCCTGAAAGCTAACAATGAGAGCTTGACGGCCTCCAATTTGAAGCTCTTAGAGGAGATGGCAGAGATCGAGAATCTCCTTGCCATGGAGAGGTCGGTGGTGGAGATGTGCCACCGGGGTGGAAACGAAATGTACAAGCATTTCTATGAAACTTCTTAGTACCGAATCGGGTTCGGTTAGAGGTCATGTTTCAATGATATGCAGAAACCTGTCGAAGAAAGGACTTTCGCCTTGGTGGAGGAACTGGACGAGATTTTGGGCATCGATTCTCCTTACGACAACCCGGTCGGTGGTCCAGATGACATTCGTTTCTGAGAGTTCATCACCAAACCTCTCCCAGGGACAAGCATCACCGCCCCCTCTGATCCTCCAGTTCCTGTTGGGACCATTGTTCCAGTGAATCCCAATGAGTCGGGCACCAGTGTTGGCCCTTAGGATTTTTGTGTTTATAAGACATATTGTAAGCCTTGGAAACTGGGGCCCATTTCGAATGAAGGATCACAGTTTTTGTCCACTTAATTTATTTTTGCCAATTTTGTGATAAATTCAGTATCAGTGTTTTGTCTTCGGGCACTTCATGCCATGTGGTAGACAATGCAACACTTGATTTGCTTTCGGAACTCTGATCTCTTCAGGATTTGTGCTGTGTCTTTGGGCACTTCAGGCCATGCGAAGGACAATGCAACACTTAGTTTGTTTTTGGAACTTTGATCTCTTCAGGATTTGTGTTGTGTCTTCGGGCACTTCAGGCCATGCGAAGGACGATGCGACACTTAGTTTGTTTTTGGAACTTTGATCTCTTCAGGATCTGTGTTGTGTCTTCGGGCACTTCAGGCCATGCGAAGGACAATGCAACATTTAGTTTATTTTTGGAACTTTGATCTCTTCAGGATTTGTGTTGTGTCTTTGGGCACTTTAAGCCATGTGAAGGACAATGCAACACTTGGTTTATTTTTGGAACTTTGATCTCTTCAGGATCTGTGTTGTGTCTTCGGGCACTTCAGGCCATGCGAAAGACAATGCAATATTTAGTTTATTTTTGGAACTTTGATCTCTTCAGGATCTGTGTTGTGTCTTTGGGCACTTCAGGCCATGCGAAGGACAATGCAACACTTGGTTTGTTTTTGGAACTTTGATCTCTTTGCATTTTAGTAGATTTTTATGATTTATTTTCCATAATAACGATTTTTACTAATCGGGTGCTATAGCCTTTTTACAAAAAGATCAAAGTAAAAACAGGACTTAGCCCATTAACGGTAGTACCTCTTCAGGCGAGAGGCGTTCTGGGAGTTTGGTTCCATTCTGCCATCAATATTCCTTCGGACTCGGTATGCTCCGCGACCGATGACTTCGGTGATGGTGCACGGGCCCTCCCAAGGCTCCCTGAGCTTGCTTACGAGCCCGATTTTGCGCCTAAGGACCATGTCTTCGACCTGGAACTCTCTCATTTTGACTCTTTGATTGAAGTGGTTCCGGACTTGCTGTTGGTAGGCGGCCAGCCTGATCCCGGCAGCCTCTCTCCTTTCATCCAGAAGATCAAGATTCTGATCCAAGTGCTGGTTACTTGGTCCTTCAATCCAGGCCTCGCTCCGAAGGGTTGGAACCCTAATCTCTGTCGGAATCACAACTTCAGCACCGTACGCCATGGCAAAGGGAGTCGTTCTGTATGACTAGAGAACTTCAGGCAGTTTCTCTAGGCAGGCCTCTTTGGCTTCTTCAAGTTTTTTGGCCAGGGTGCTGAATATAGTTCGATTTGTCCTTTCCGCCTGCCCGTTCCCTTGCGGGTAGCCGACGGAAGACGTGTTCTGGTTGATACCATGCTCGGCAAAGAATTCTCTAACCCCCTTGTTGTCCAGATTTGTTCCGTTATCCATCATGATCGTCCTCGGTAGGCCGAATCTGCATATTATATAGGTCCATATGAATTTGATGATGTGGCTACCTTTGACGGTGGGATAGGCTTCGGCTTCCACCCATTTGGTGAAATAATCAGTTGCCAGAAGGACGTACCCATTCGACCGGATCGCTTTCGGGAGGGGTCCCACTATATCCATTCCCCATCGGGCGAATGGGTGTGGTACTATAGTGGGATGCAAGAACTCAGGTGGCCGATGGATAGCATCCCCGCGCATTTGACAGGGCTTGCACCTTCGGACGTACTCCTCGGCATCCCATGATAGGTAGGGCCAGATGTACCCTTGAGATAGTATCTTATGGGCAATGGATCTGCCGCCGGAGTGGTTTCCACAAGCCCCACTGTGAACTTCCTGCATCACTGCTCTAGACTCTGACGGTGTAATACATCTCAGGTAAGGACCGGAAAAGGACCTTCGGTAGAGTTGCCCGTTTATGATTGAGTACCGGGCTGAATTCCTCCTGATCTTGTAAGCTTCAGCTTTGTTTTCAGGAAGAGTTCCATTTCGCAGGTAATCCATCAGGGGATCCATCCAGCTGGGCTCCCATGGGATGAGCATTACTCGTTCGGGCTCCTGAATACTGGACCTCTGAATAAAATCAATCAGCGCAACCCGGGTCAGGTCTTCTCCGGCTGAGGATGCCTGATTGGCCAGGTGGTCGGCTTCAGAGTTTTCACTCCTGGGGATTTGGGTGAAGGTTATTCTTTGAAAACTTTCTGTCTCTTTCAAAACGAGTGCCCGATACGACTCCATTTTTGGATACTTCGTTTCGTACTCCCCGTTGATCTGACGGACAACCAGTTGAGAATCATTGTGTACTGCTAAGGACTGAATCTGGAGGCTTCGGGCTATCCCCAATCCGGATACGACGGCCTCATACTCTGCCTCATTGTTTGTGGCTGGGAACTGCAGTTACACTGACATATGAAGGCGTGTCCCATCAGGTGTTAAGATTTCCAAACCAATTCCTGATCCGGAAGAGCTAGCTGACCCATCCACAAAAATCTTCCATGTGTCCAATTCACTTTTCTGGTCTGGCTCTTCAGTTTCACTTTCGAGCAAAAATCCCGCTACTGCCTGTCCTTTGATGGAAACCCGGGGTATGTATGTCAAATCGTATATGCCCAACTCGATGGCCCATTTAGAGATTCGCCCTGAGATGTCAGGCTTCGATATAATAACCCGTATGGGTGTAGCTGTTGGGACGACGATCGGGTGGGCTTTAAAGTCATGCCTTAGCCTTCTCTTGGCATTCACCAGTGACAGAATCAGTTTTTCTTGCCTACTGTATCTGGTTTCTGCCTCAGCCAAGAATTTGCTGGTGTAGAATATTGGCATTTGAAGGTTCCCGTCCTCTCTGATGAGGGCGGCACTAGTTGACGCAGAAGATACTGTTAAATACAGGTATAAGACTTCATCGGGAGTTGGTGTGGACAGGATGGGGGGCACGGTCAAGTACTCTTTTAACCTCGCCAGGGCCTCCGATTGTTCAGGACCCCAGATCTCTCCCTTCTTCGCATTTATTGCCTGAAAGAATGGTCTGCATCGATCAGTGAGTCGTGAGATGAATCTGCTAAGTGCAACCACTCTTCCCGTCAAGACTTGAACGTCTTTATGTGTCCGGGGCTCCTTCATTTCAATTAGGGCCTTGACTTGTGTCGGGCTGGCCTGGATCCCGGTCCGGTCCACGATGTGCCCCAGGAACTGTCCAGATGATACACCAAAAGAGCATTTCGCTGGGTTAAGCTTCATACCATGTGACCTGAGGGTGGGAAACACTTGGCGCAGGTGGGTGAGATGGTCCTCCTTCTTTCTGCTCTTGACCACAGTGTCATTGATGTAGGCTTCGATTACTGTACCCATCATACCTTTAAAGATCTTGTTGACCAATCTCTGGAAAGTGGCACCTGCATTTTTCAGTCCAAAAGGCATAACTTTAAAGCAGTATGTACCTATTTCAGTAATGAATGAGGTCTTTTCTTCATCCGTCGGGTTTATTTTTATTTGGTTGTAACCCGAATAGGCATCCAGAAAATTTAGACGATCATAGCCAGCGGTAGCATCAACCATCTGGTCGATCTTTGGGAGTGGAAAATTGTCCTTCGGGCATGCCCTGTTCAGGTCGGTAAAGTCAACGCAAACCCTCCATTTGCCGTTCTTCTTCTGCACGACCACTACGTTGGCAAGCCATTCGGGATATCTAACCTCCCTGATGAAGCCAGCCTGGAGAAATCTGGATACCTCATCTGCTATAATTTGGTTCCGATGTGCCCCATGCGCCTTTGTTTTTGCCTGATTGGTCTGACATTTAGGTCAACATGAAATGAGTGCTGCGAAACATCGGGATCGATCCCTGGCATGTCTGTATGCCCCCATGCGAAGACATCAAAGTTGTCCTGCAGCAATTGTGTTAGTTCCTTAAATTCAGGATCGGTGAGGTTTGTACCTGCAAAAGTAACTTTTTCCGGGCTATCGGGCACAACACAAACCGGCTGTAGTGGTTCGACCACAATTGGGGTGCCTGGATCCCCCTCCTTTAATTGCTATTTGGAACCTGAGCTTTGCTCCTTGGAGCGGGGTGTCACTGGGGCCTGTACCTTCCAGATCTCTTTCAGGGTGACCGCATAGCATTCTTTGACGGCTATCTGGTCACCTTTGATATCAATGGTACCTATACCGTCAAGGCTTAAACATCTCATGACCTGGTGAAGAGTCGAAGGCACACCTTGCATTCGGTGAATCCATCCCCTTCCCATGAGTAGATTATATGAAGGTTTGGCATCTACCACAACGAATGTCTCGTTTAGGGTCCTATGAGCAGTAGACACCGGTAACTGAACTTCCTCGATCGGCTCAATTTGCCTGCCGTCAAAACCTGCGATGGGGCACCGGGATGCCACAACTTCAGATGGATTGATTTCGAGCTTTTTGAAAGCCTATTTTGTGATGATGTTGGCACTGCTCCCTGGATCGATCATGACTCTTTTCACAAGACAGTTGGCCACCATTAGGGTCACAACCAGAGGGTCTTCGTGCGGGGTTTGGACACCCCGAAGGTCCGACACCGAGAAAGTGATATGCGTTTCCCCTGCTTTGTGGTGGGCCTCACTTATCTCGTTGACTCTTCTTATCTTGTGAGCTTTCCGCAGATAGTTCCGGCGTGAACCTTTGGTCGCTTTGGATGGGGGACCACCATGAATCATATTAATGACCTTGACCGGCTGTGAGTCCGAGGGGTTCCGAGGGGCACTGAGGGCACGTTGATCGGTCTTTGGTCTGTCCCGTTGGACGTAATCTCGGAGTTCCCCGCGAAGCAGTAACGTCTCCACCTGTTGCCTTAGATTGCGGCATTCGTTCGTGATGTGCCCGAAATCACCATGGAAAGCGCAGTGTTTTGACTTGTCCCTCTGGTCAAGTGGTTGTCTCATGGTGAGGGGTTGCTGGAAAATTCCTCTGGCTTTGTTCTCCTGGTAAAGTTTTGTAAGGCTAACCTTCAGGGGTGTCAACCTTTCCTTGAACCTGGGGCGTTTGAACGGTTTTGGGACTGATAATCCCGGTGGGGCTGATCGCTTCCGATCGGTCAACCGATCCTTGGACTGAATCTCAAGACCGACAAAGGCTGATCTCCTTTGTCTGATTGTTTCCTCTTCTTCAATTCTCAAGTATCCCTGGGCCCTGGAGTTTAGCTCCCCAATGCCCGATGGAGGGCGCTTGACCAAAGACTGATGGAACTTAGTTCCTGGAATGAGGGTCATCCTGAATGCCTCAACTGCAAAGTGTTGGTCACAATTATCCACAGAAGAGGATTCGATGTTGAATCGGGATAGAAAAATTTTCAATGACTCTCCTTTCTCCTGGATCATGGTGAAGAGGCAGGATATGGTCTTCTTCTGTCTCTTGTTTCCATAATACTGGGCGATGAAGAACCTGGTCAACTGCTGTCAGCTGCCAATGGATCGGGGTGGCTGCTTCCTAAACCATAATAGGGCGGCCTCAGCAAGGCTTGTGGAGAACACTTTGCAAAGCAGGGACTCGTTCTCAGCGTACATGGTCATCTTCTGATGGATCTGGTATATGTGTTCTTCGGGGTCCCTTGTGCCATCATAAGGGGTGAAATGGGGCATAACGAACTTCTTTGGGAAAGGCTCTTGGGTTATTTCGTGAACGAAGGGTGACTGTATCAATTCAGTGGACGCCTGGATGGCCATGTCATCGGTAGATCGGGAGCTCAAGTCCCCGAGAACTTTCCTTTGGAATTCATCCATCATTGCTTGAAGTTTCTAGGGGGTTATAGACTCGTCGGCTGTTGGAGCCTTTCCTGAGCGCTGAGAAGACTCGGCATGCTCTTCAAGTCTGTCGCTGCCCTGCTGGTTCAGGGAATGGTCGACCGCCGCCACCGGAGGGTCATCTGCAACCAACGGTGGGGCGGCGGGGCGTGGAGCCAACCTGACCATGAGTTCTGCATTCTGCTTTTCTAAGGCCACGCTACGTTCCTCAACAGCTACCAAGCGTTGAAAGATTTGCTCCATGGTCTGGGAACCCTCTGCACGACTGTTCGCAGTGGGTTGAATGTCCGCCTGTGAACGAGTGACTGGCATCTTCGTCCGGGGGGATAGTGAGTGGAGGTTTTTGAAGGCGGTGGAAGATCTTTTAGCTTAACAAACAGACTCAGTTTTTTCTTTTTGAGGTGGGAAGGAAGAAGCGATTTTACAGGTCCCGAATGGTATTTGAAAAATCAGGAGCTCCCTGCCTTAGTTTCCCACATACGGTGCCTGTGACACCCCCAAATTTCCATGCATAGGTTGGCCAGGCCCATACACAGAAAACTAGGAGCGTCAGTAATTGATAACATAAGCACAGAAGAGAAGACATAAAATATAAATATAATAATAACAACAATAACAAAATAAGGATACAACTTATACATGAAGAAGACCACTCCCAATACATCCTTAAATAAAATAAGTCCCACACAGTACAACTTGGAAATCCCATAAACATGGACCCCTAGAAACACACTTATAAGAAATACAACATATGACATTTATCGGATCCTACCATGGAGTGGAAGGAAAATATGATAGAATCGGACGGATAGATATGAAGTCCTCAACCCTGCTGGTGAAACTGCCGAGGACCTAAAACAACAAAAATGTGGGTTAAACCCATGAGCAAGTACAACTCTACATGATCCCATACAGAGTACCAAAATCCATCCCATTTCCTAGTGACACCTAATCCCAAAATTATATTATAAAATAATATATTTAACTATAACTATAGTCACTAATATACCACCATTTAATATAATTATGTTTATAAATTTCTTACATTAATATGATTTTTCCATACAACATCCAATCCATGCCCTTCCATAACCACGTACCCGACAACTCACCCATGTCCCGTGGTACTAGTTAGACTACAGTAATAGTCAGCCTCCTTGTGGTTCCTTATAAATTTTCAAAACATAGTCATTTAATTTAAATCTTATGATTTTATGAATTTAATAATTCACTCGAAATCTTTATTCGAGAACGTATAACAATTTATAAGGTCGAGCCTGGGGGGGCGGCGCGACCATTACCTGAGCGCCCCCCTAGCGGGGTCTGGGGCAGCGCCCCAGCGCCAAGGTATACAGTATTTTATACGGTCGAAACTATTCATTTATACGGTCAAAAATACGTAATCCAGTATAATTCGTGATACACATAATAACAATATAAATCAATGTCCAGAGTCTGATAACAAAGAAAATAGAGAAAAACAATTACATAAATATGCAATATTTTTCTAATAACAGTTTTGAAATCTTTGTCAACATTGAAATCTAAAATATTTATGTATTCAGATATTTATACTAAGTTCCAACCATATACACATCATCAGAATCATACCAACAAGACACATAACCACGAATCCATACATGTATAACTACACATGGTAAAAACAAATTTGTATGTATAGCTAGATATAAACATAGTCTCATGCATATATCAATATATCACCACAAATCTCTATATATATACAAGATCTATACATATAATTATGGATCTGTACATATATGTATAACCAGAATATAAATCATCATATATATATATATATGAATATAAATATACTCTAACAGATTTGTACATATATGTCTATATAAGTCTACTAATCTCTACCTATATGCAAGATCTGTACATATGATCATGGATCTATACATATACATATAAATAGAATATATATCATCACATAAATAAACATGAATATGAACATACTCTAACAGATCTATACATATATGTCTATATAGATCCACGAATCTCTACATGTATACAAGATCTATATATATACTTACAGATCTATACATATATGTATAAATAAAATATATAAGTCACATAAATAAACATGAATATGAATATACTCTAACAGATCTATACATATATGCCTATATAGATCCACGAATCTCTACATATATGCAAGATCTATATATATACCTACGGATCTATACATATATGTATAAATAGAATATATAAAAGTCATATATGAACATGATTTACACATACATATACATATATGAAAAATACTATCTAGCAGATTATAGATGCACAAAGTAAAGGCTACGAAATTTCAGTACAAAGAGGAAGAGTAGAACATATGTCTTGCCTGTAATGTAGAGCTGAATCCACCACAAGTACAGATCCAAACCAATTCTAAGCTCTCAACCTCTCAACCCTCACAATTTCGGGTATAATTGATGATGAAGAAGAAGTAGTAGAAGAAATGAGATGGGGGCTAGATCTGAAGTTAAGGATTCTTATATAGAAGATGCTAGGGTTAGGGAAATGTCCAAACTAACCTTGTATTATGCATAAATCACCAAACTGCCCAAACACTAATGACAACCTTGCCCCCCTTCAGATCACAAAATTTCATTATAACCTACTAGAGTTAAAAAGACTAAGATAACCTCATTCAATAATTTAAACACCCAATATGCCATACAAAATAATTAAGGAAATAAATATTCATTAAATACGGGGTATTACAGCGCCAATGTGTAAATGCACAAAATTGCACAACACAAGAGAGAATGCTCTTATTGATTTTTGATTTTCTTTATATACATTATCCTAATGGGCTTTAGGCCCATTGGGGCAATAAAGCTTGGATTACATCGACTACTGGACTTACAAAAATCTTACTGGATCACCAGCCCGATGGGTCTGGTGCCTGATTAACTCAATTGGGCTCAGACATTTCCACCCTTAGAGGAAGGTTTTGAATATAAATGAATTAGTTATAAATCCCACCTAATAGTTTAAGAGAAAGTTCTTTCACTGAAGGGGACTGACGAAACTGTAATAACCTTCGCTCGAGATAATTGATCGAGAAACTGTCGCCCAAAGGCACTTTCCCCAAAGAGCAGGTCTCCAACGTATCATATAAGTGAATATGAAAGAAAATTATGAATTAGGTATAAATCCCACCTAATAGTTTAATTTTTTGATTGGATTGTCAAGCATCCAATCCATAGCAGGTGGTATCAGAGGAGACTTCAACCTTAATCAAACCTCCACCCAGGTCGTTAGTATCCTCATTGTAAACTGTCTACAATAAAGATTTAGAAGGGTCCTAATAAAAACTCTCTCTAATTACGTACTTACTCTACATCAATTCTTTCCATAATTGTTTTGATAATGAAAATAGAATCTTCAAACTTATTTATTTTGGATATAGATCCTCAACCCCTACCAAAAGTGAAATAATAATATTCCGACAAAGCAATAAAAATCTGTCTGAATAAAATTTAGGGTCTCCATTGATGAGTCTATTCAAGTACTAACTTTACCCTAAGTGAAAAAGAAGACAAAGGTTGTCAAGTGGTAGTACTAGTAGTATTGGCATTATTTAAGGGAGGGTCCCAATCCCACGGGCAACAATAGGGGACCATCTGGAGCCCAGTTCTAGCTTTGATTCAATCAAGTTCGGAACCACCCTGGACAGTAACTCATTATTTCCAAAGTACACCCTATATCTATAGGTGATTTCTATACATATTTCAGCCACTCCACTCATCTTCAAAGTGCTGTACTACTAATTCAATTAATGATATAGGACAAAGTTAAAGTAAAGCACCTGAAGCAGAACTATGTTCCAAAATTAATAAAATTTATCTTTTCATGTTAACTCTATCACACCCTCATTCAAAACAACAAGCAACATAATATATCACCATCCATGCAAAGCGTTTCTTACTCCTACATCTCTAAACAAACACACACACACATATATATATATATATACTATGTAACTCCATCAATATTCATGTCCATAAGCAACCTTATATTTAAAATGTAGGAAAAAGCTCAACTATGAAATTTACCATGTAATCAAGGTTTTGTGTTCGTAATCTTATTGAAAGGTGTCGAGACTATTACTGATACACATTGTGTTCGTAATGTTTTTGAAAGGTATCGAGACTATTACGTATCATCAATACTTAATTTTTTTTTAATGGTAAAAAACGCACACATCAACACATGATCCCTGAACTGCTAACATTTTCTTTGGAAAGGAAAAATAATACCATCAGATTACAAGACCTTTGGTCATCGGTGCGACTACAAACCATGAAATGAATCATAAAACATAAAATAAAATAAACTTGACATTTCCTCATATAGTTTTGAAGCAATTTAATCCCAAGAGAAATGATAGGATGTTGGTCATGCTCTGAAAACAACTACTCAATTTCAGACCAAAACACAACATCAATGCAAAGAATGATGATATGGAATAAAAAAAAAAAATCCATCATATGGACTTGCATCAAAAGTTTCTCATCTTCTGGAATTTTCTTTGGGTCTCTATTTTCTACTTAAAACTTGTGCATTTCAGACTAAAAATTCAAACATATGATTGTGATTTCATCATATAATAACAGTGACGCTCTGATCAAACCACTAATAAAAAAATTACAGACCATATAGAAAAGATAACAATGCTTAGACAATGTTGATCACAGCCACATACATACAATTGAAGTCCCTTTTAGCATAATATAAATTACTGTACTCTATAGTGTTTAAAACCCATCAATATATATTAGAAATCTCGGTGTTCACACCTCCATTCCCACAAGTCAATCTTAAAATTGGAATACAACTCATCCATGTACACACACACCAAACATCAGCAAATGAGCACACCATTGAACATCAAAAATCATTCGCTTTCCTCATTTACCAAACACATCTCACTTTCACCACTCCAAAGTACACACACAAGTTCTCCAACAAAACACATCCAGAATAGCACATATAGAATCATATACTATATATATATATATATATATTGATAGATGAATACAACCATCCATGTACACACCTCCTTTCCCATATACATGGCAACCAATTATGAGAATGGACCAAAATATCCTCATGAAAAATCATCATCCCCTCATCTGGTTTTACCTAATACATATATCCCACCAACACAACCATCACATAGAATCCAGCAGAGATGTACATATTGAGAAAGTAAATATACATAAAAATACATATATAAATATATATATGATTTCATAATTTTATTTATAATGGTTATTTACCATTAAATTTACTGCTCCCTCTGAGAAGGACTTCTCCAGAATCCAGTACTGTAGAACCTATCCCACATTTCCTTCTCCAGTTCAAGCACTTCCTTGTCAGTTTCCGGCGACTTCTCCGTCAGGTCGACGGCCATCGGATGTATCTGAAACTCCGCGTCGTCGAACTCGCACTCGCAGCTTTTTGGCGGCAACAAACCCTTCTTCTTCAGCCGCCGCCGGCGACCCTTCCGCAGCGCTTTCCGGCAGATCCCTGCAGGCAGCGTGTAGACGGCCAGCACCAGGAGGTTGACGAGCCCGCAGGGACAGCAGCAGCACACGGCGGCGCAATCCGCCGTAGTTCCGCCGGCGACCTCCGCGAAGCGCGCGTTGCCGCTGCCGGAGCGATTGGAGGAGGTGGAGTTGCTGGCCAGCAGCGGGTGGCGCCGGTTGACCGACGGCGTTCGGAGTACGATCTGCTTCGTCATTTCTCTCTCCAGAATTCAAATCAATTGAACAAATGTTCCAATCTAGGGCACAAATAAATATTCAAATTCACAAAAAAATTGTCTGAAATTGTATCAGTTAATTTGGGATTTGGAGGGAAATTGGAAAGCGAGGGAGAGGAGAAGAGTGTGGGATCAAGAGGGTTCCTCCATGTTTGGAGGTTGGTGGTGGTGGTGGTCGCCGGCAGAGGCAGAAGAAAGACCTCCGAAAGGGCCGGCGTATTCTTCTAATGTAACGCCCAATATATATATTTATATATACATATATCTAGTTTTTGTTTTGACGGTTTCTTATGTGATATCCGAGAGCTTAGCTATCTCTATATATACATATATTGTGAGGTTATAAAGGTATGAACTACGAAGTGACTCCACACTATATATAATATACTATGTACATATCTGTAATGGTACTAGGTTATGAGATGAATCAGATGATAAAAGGGTATTTGGATTGAGTAGTGGGGAATATATATATAAATAAATAAAGAAATGGGAATGCCCCCACTCGAATTTTCTGTAATTTCAATTTTGATCATAATTGTTAGTAGAGTTTTCAAAAACACCCCTAAATAATTATGAATTCCCCCACTGAAATGTTTTGTAATTATATTTTCTACTATAATTTTTAGTAAACTTTTCAAAAACACCCCAAATAATTAGGAATCCAACCATTGATTTTTAAAATTATTTAAAAAATAACTTTTATTCTTTATTGACTCCCCCCGAAAATAATTTCTGAATCGGTCACTGATTGTGTATAATGTTGAATGGGATATGTCAGGGGCACTCCTTGAATTTACGGTCTACATGGACGAGAGCTGAGGGTGCTTGGGTTGTGGTTGGTGTTGCACGCACGTACGCGTCTGTGACTATAATGTATATATATATAGTTCTGTGTGTAAGACACGTTGTCTTATATTTGGGCCAGCCTTGTCAATCAATATTTTGTACCCAAAAAATTTAAAATCAATTACAAAGAAATAGTAATTAGGAATAACAATAGTAACCAAGCCAACACATTTTAATTAGGGATGCCTGGTGGATGTAATTTCATTCTCATTTGTATATTTAAGAGGATAAAGTGACTTGAAACAAATTCAATATAAATAATTTGTTACCGAAGACGTCATTTGAATTTTCTCAAATATGTGGGTAGTGTGGGGGGAATTGTGTTAACAGGTTTTTTGAATCTCAAAAAGACAAAATAAAAAAAAATCTCCAAACTATCAGGCTGTTTTAATATAATTTCTTAATTTTTTTTTTTACCAAAGCTATTCCTCAACTATTAAATCCTTGTAATTTGTTTTCTTAATCGTCACCAAAACACTTTTTTACTCATCTAAAATTACTAAAATAATCTCATTTTGTAAATATCAAGAAACGCGTCCATCAGGGACCAAATACATAGAAGCTGGAAGGGGCATGGCCCTCCCAAATTTATTTATTTTCCCACTTAGCTATCAAAATATGTATTTTACACATAAGCTCATTAAAAATCATATATAGCCCCTCCGGAAAAATTTCAAATATTTTTTTTAATAGTCTACAAAATTATATATTTTATAAATAAATTTATAAAAATTACACATAGCCCCTCCTATATATATTTCCCGATCCGCTACATAAATGTGGAATTAATTAGTGGATATCTAACAAGTACAGTATATTATAGTAACATTAATTTTTTTTAAGAAAAAGAAATAATAAAATCATCAACATTCAAAGTAAGTAAAATATTAAAATAGAATAGAAAGATAATTGGTTAGAAGGAGATATATGTTGGGAAAAAAGAAACAGAAGGGTGCGTAGTGATTTGACGTAAAAGTAAAATTCCCAAAAGATGACAAAACAACTTTCACTGTGGATTGCAACAGTTGTATTCTCTCTTTAGTCAATACTATATATTTGCTATTTTTCAAAAAAAAATTTAATAGTTCACAAAATTATATATTTTATTAATAAATTTATAAAAATTACACATAACCCCTTCTATATATATTTCCCGGCTCCGCCCCTGGCGCCCATACTACATAAATGTGGAACTAATTAGTGGATATCTACCAAGTACAGTATATTATAGTAACATTAATTTTTTTTAAGAAAAAGAAATAATAAAATCATCAACATTCAAAGTAAGTAAAATATTAAAATAGAATAGAAAAATAATTGGTTAGAAGGAGATATATGTTGGGAAAAAAGAAACAGGGTGCGTAGTGACTTGACGTAAAAGTAAAATTTCCAAAAGATGACAAAAACAACTTTCACTGTGGATTGCAACAGTTGTATTCTCTCTTTAGTCAATTCTATATATTTGCTATTTTCACAGTCAGGTGTACCATTTTTTTTTACCAGAGAGAGAGCGGCCTTTGTCCTCCTCCTATTAAGCAGAAACACGAATACGGTCACGGACACCGAGACAATGACATGGTAAATTTTAAAAAATTAGGATATGATATGATCCCGAGATGTCTGCATATTATATTACTCAAATATTTTATTTATCACTTAAATAATGAGAATTAAATAAATTTATAAACAAAAATAAATAAATAAGTTAAATAAAATGTCTAATATATTCAAAATTATTTATTCTACTACTATGCAAGGAATCAAATACATCTTCCCTAACATCCGCTAATTTCTCTCGTTATATTGTGAAAATTTTCTTTATTGAAGACAAAGATTGGAAAGTATAAATATCAAATATTCGACTATTTGTGATGTTATCTTGTTCCTCTTTAAATAATGGATGTGTGGTCTAATTTTTCTTACAAGTTGAGGAGGAATAAAGATATTCAAGTATCTTCAAAGCTAAAAATTGAATTAGAGGTGTTAAAGTTTCATAAGTGATCCATTAAATTATCGGTTCCATAAGACCTCTATCTTTCATTGAATCAACCGACCCATCACGTGTATTCCGAGCGTCCATTAAGTATCTAATTTTAAAAAAAATAAAAATACATTTTTAATGTATCGAACATATACTTTTAACATGTCCAAACATCCGACACGAACACATATGTCCGATAGGGTAACATCAACCCTAAGGTTGCGTTTGGTAACGGTTTGGTGCGGTGTTAGTTTTTGGTTTTGGTTTGGGTTGAGTTGGATTTGGTTTGGGTTGGTTTTATTTTGGTTCCAAACCATGTTTGGTGCAGATGGTTTTTTTGTGAGAAAAAGTAATGCTGAAAAACCAAACCATGTTTGGTAGAGTTGGTATGGGTTAAAATATATTAATATTAATATTAAAATTAAAATATATTAATATACTAATATATTAATATTAAAATTTATAATATTAAAATATATTAATATATAATATTATTTTAATATTAATATTAATATAAATTTTAATATTAATATATATATATTAATATTAAAATTTATAAATTTTACTATTAAAATATTAATATTAAAATTTATAATAATATTATTTTAATATTAATATATATATATTAATATTAAAATATAAATATTATATTCAGTGCTACAGTGATTCGGGTTGCTACAATGGAGTGCTACAGTGCCACAGTGGTTTGCTACAGTACCCGCACCATCCAAAACCATAAAAAAGATGGTTCCAAAATCCTTCACAAATTTGGCACCATAATTTGCTACAATAACGGTATCATTTTTTGGTACCATTTTACCAAACATAATTTGGTACCATTTTTTAGCACCAAAATCATATTTTTGGCACCAAACCTGTTTACAAAAACAGGTCCTAAACGAATCGTTCCTGCTTCATAGTACTCCTATGCTTTGATTGAAGTGGAGGCCACTCGAACCATTGACTATACCTCCATGAAAACTTGTAACAATTGAGTTCCTCCATTAGTGGGTGGGTGTCCCTCCTCTCAATAATTCATACTCTGGCTTTTCATTGAAGTATATATTATATGGAGAGGAAATTATCGACAAAAAATGAGAAAAATAGTTATTATTTCACTTAGAAATGAATTGGGAAAAATGATAAAAGGAAATTAAAGAAGTAATCTTAATAACACTGAATATTAAATATTAAAAGTTGTTTCACTTGTTAGACTAAAAAAGCAGCCAGAAAAAAATTATTGGTGAGTCACGCCCCAACTAGACAATGCATGATTCTGCCCAGCATATGAGTAAATGTGTTGAAAGATTTAAATATTTAAATTTATATCATTTTTAAATGCTTAAATATTTAGAATAAATGAGGGTTAACAGAGTAACTTTTAGAATTAATGGGTTATCAACAACTAATACGTTAATAATTTTTAGAATAGATGGGTGATGAACAACTAACATATTAATAATTTGTTAATAAACAATCTAATAATAATTGGGTACAAAGAAGGGGAGCTAAATTAAAAAATTTATACAAAACAGTAGTGCTTTAAAATTACTTATTATATTTTTTTGGCAAGTGCTGACACATTTATTATTAAGTTTTGAATCACGTCAATTGGTGAAGCCAATCATTCATGCATCCATCCACATATATATATATATATATATATATTTCATCAAGTCTAAATATTGTCCATAATTTATCTCCCCATTATCTCAAAGCCTCTATTAAACGGATAAGAAAAGGGCAATATATTGTCTGAATTGAATTAATTTATGAAATATAAATGAAGTTGCAAAACATATTTCAGTGGTTGGCCGGTCGCGCAAGGTAGCTGTCTATTTAAAGGACGTGTTGGCCAATTGGATTGGTTCACTAGTTTTATATTTACTTATAAAAAATGATAGGTGTGAAAGAAAAACATATCTTTCGGTAGGTGTTTTATAACAAAATCTTCAACTATCGATTGTTATTATAAGTCGAATTGAACACTCATATATGTGAGTATTGTTTACTAATCTAAGGTGTAAAATTGCAAAATTCACTTGAACGGTCAATTTTTAATTTATTTATTTTACTTACAAATAATCCTCGTAGTATCACTTTGGCAACAAAATATTGTAAGGTTTCTCACTGAGGTAAATTTGGCATGAAAAATTATATGAATTGTGGCATCTGTATATGACTGGTGTGATGGAGCTGGTATATATTACTATTGTTTAAGAGTCAATTTTCCCCCCTCTAAATAGATAATATTAATTATATTACAAAAATAATAGAGAAATAAAAATACTAATAGACAAAGGGTCACTCTCGGCTCTTTTCTACTCGAAAACTTTAATTTAATGGTCATATCACTTTAGTTATGCATCTATTATTAGAATCGTGGCGTACTATGGTATTGGCTGGATTAAAGAATAACTTAATAAAGGTTAAAGATAATATTTAACTATAATTATTTTGTAATAATATATATATATATATATATATATATATATATGTGTGTGTGTATGTGTCATTTTGTGGGGATATGAGAATTTGGTTACGTTATTATATTTGGGTGTACAATGAGTCCATCCCCTACTCCTGTCCTTTATAGACAATTAGACACTAATTAGGAAATTATTTAGGTTCGTTTGTGTAACAGAACAAAGAGGCTAACACAAGTAACTATCCAGATAACTCTCCACGTATGTCAATACATACAGGTATGGGTGTAAATTTGGTCATCCTTTAGGTTTAAAATAATATCGTTAAGACAATATATATCATGATTTATATTTATTGAAGTGGCATTATATGACAATTGAGGACACTTTATTTAGTCATGCCAATCAAGTTTGTGCTAGAGTTATTGGCATGCATGTAGAGAAGTTGTTAATTAGTCAGGTAATTTTATTTTATTTTTTAAATAATATTAGAATTCCTGTTTATGATTATTTTTGTAGCTTGTTCATTAAAATAAATGAATTTACACAAATCTATGTTCTCAACTTCATTCATTTATGTTGATAAATAGTTCACTTGCGGCTCTAGTCACATGAACATCTCATTTTTATGTACAAATAGAAAAAAATTATAATGGTAGAATTTCTGGGTGCCTTTTGGGGATCCTTATTTCCGTTTTTGTTCTTGTTTTTTCCAATATTTACAAGAACAAAAACGTGTTTGGGAGCCCAAAATCTATTATTGTTTTTGTGAACAGTGATAAGGACAAAAAAATATTTTTTTTAGCCTTGGTTCAAAATTTAAAAATAAACTTGTTTTCAAACAAAAAAAATCAACTCCTTCTTAGATCACCACCACCATGAAGTACCCCCTCAATATACACACACATACATATACAGTTTGCCGACACCACCACCCACTATCACCACCACCACTGAAGGTAGTTGACTTTGATATGAATTTCTTTGTACAAACCTAGATCTTCACCTTACAACAGAGGGTGGTGGAGGTGGATGTAGAGGTTGGTAGTGGTGGAAGAAATCTTCTGATTACCGGAAAAGCTAGCAGTGATCGGTGGATATGGATTGTGGTGCCTGTGGGAGAGATGATGGGTGACGGATTAGATTTGGGGAAGAAAGGGTTGTTCGCATGTGTGTGTGTGTGAGAGAACAAAATTTCAATTACACCCCAAACAATGTTTTGGTTTTTTGTTTTTAGGGTGAGAAAATCAAAGACAAGAACAAAAACAACCACTTTCCAAACACATACTTAGATATATAATACCAAAAAAAATCCATTTCATTATAAAATTTCATAATATAATGATAGAATTTCGTAGACATGTAATACTCACAATAGGTAAAATGTAAGATATTTTAAATAAGATATTCTATTATATCACCAAATTTCATTAAAATTATTGATTGACAATAGTATAAAAAATATATATATATGTTTCTATTTGTACATAAAAATTTATATATATATATATATCTTATTAGATATGTAATACCTATAATGATTATTAGATATAACCCTTTAATGCTTTTTGAAAAATATTTATATAATAATATATTAAAAATTAAGAGCAGTTATTAAATAATGGGATTTTCTTAGTATTATTATTGATGAAATTTGTTTAGTGGTAGAATTTACTTTTAAATATATATTTCAACATATTTTGATGTTTTTAAAATTTTATATTTAAAATAAAATTATATATTATATATCTTATTTATTTATTGTAGATTTTGTAATAATAAGTGCATGTTTAGCAACCGGTGTGGTGTTGGTTTATGGTTTTGGTTTGGGTTGGGTTGGGTTTGGTGTGATTTATTCTAAACTAAAACCATGTTTGGTGCAAATGATTTTTGTGTGAGAAAAAATAAAACTGAAAAACTAAATCATGTTTGGTAAAGTTGGTATGAGCTGAAATTCTAAAATGAAACTATGTTTGGTAACTTGATATGGTTTGACCTTTTATTTATTTATAATAAGATTTTGTAAATATGTATGTTTTAAAAAATAAAATATATAAATAAAAATACATTAAGGATTAATTTGTTTTAACAAAAATTATTAATATTGGATAATAATATTTCACCATATTGCAAGAATTATTCAATTGGTTCGTATATGTTGTTTGAAAATTTATAATTTTTTTTCATTTGAAATCTCAATGTTTTTTTACCAATTTATTATTTTATTCATTATATTTTTGTTTATTATTTTTTTGATTTTACTTTATTTATTATTTTTAAATATTTATTACTCAAATTTTTTTTATTAATTTTTTATTAATTATATATATATTTATTATTTATTTGATTGTAATTTATTTATTATTTTAAATATTTATTACTCAAAATTTATTATTAATTATTTATTCATTATATTTTTGTTTATTATTTATTTGATTTTACTTTATTTATTATTTTAAAATTTAATACTCAATATTTATTATTTTATTATTCATTATATTTTTGTTTATTATTTATTTGATTTTACTTTATTTATTAATTTTAAATATTAATTAATTATTATTAATTATTTATTAATTCTATTTTATTTATCTAATGTTTTACTCCATTTTTTTTATTTATTATTAATTAATATTTTTACTATTATTTAATAATTAATGGGTTTGAGGTTGTGAGTTGTTTTAAATTTGATGGTTTGTGATAGGTATAATTTGTACGGCACGTGGAGATAAGAATTTGTCAACCGACTACCTGCTACCAGGGTACCTGCTACTAGGGTTCTACACATCTGAACAGAATACCTACGGGTAGTTATCAGAATCCTATTAGGATACATATGGTTAGCTGTCAAGATATTTACGACACGTTACAACTCTATCAAGAACACTGCATTAAAGACCCTATAAATATAGGGTTGGGTCAACCTAAAGAGGTACGCAATAATCACCCACCATTACTCCTGCTATAGTTTTTTGAGCGATTCAAGTTCTAACTTGACCGTCGGAGCCTATTTGGCCGGTACCCCACCGGTACCTCTTCCGGTCACTGTTTGTTATTTTTGACAGGAACGACATCGTTTTCCACCCGATCTTTCTACGCATCATCAGTTGGCGCCATCTGTGGGAAGCGACAGCTTCTTACTTCCAGAAAGCGTTAGAATGGTCCAACTACGAAGCAAAAGTAAGGTGGGTGATGCCTCTGGACAACCCAATGATCCCTTGCTCCCAACCAACCAAGGAGTACCACCGACCCATACTGGTCTACCTCCAGTGCATCCTCCCCGGCATGATGGCCAAGAGGAGGCACGTGTTTCTCTGGGAGACCAAGAAGTTGGTGATGACAGGTCATCACACAACTCCGAAAGTCCCCAAAATTCAGACCCAGTTAGACAAAACGATCCTACAGAACGTGTGACAGTATTAGAACAGCAGGTTCAAACTCTGGCCCAAGGGATGGACCAACTGATCCAACAGAACCAACATAATGCTTTGCTTCTTCAACGACTGGCCGGACTCATTCTTCCCGCTCCGGATGCGACAGGACATAATAATTTGGAAGAGGGGGCAGAGCATAGCCACAACCAGGATCGAAGGACGGTAATCAGGAGCACCCGACGAGGCACGATACCCGATGGTCTTACAGAAGTCATGGGTGTGGATCAACAGATCCAAGACCTGAAAGCACAGATGGAAGGTATGGCACAGATAATGAAGGGAAAAAGCCCCGCTATTATGGATGAACTCCTACAGAAGACTAATTCCCCCTTTGATGCTTTGGTGATGAGTGTTCCTCTACCTAACAAGTTCAAAATGCCACAATTGGAGAACTTTGACGGGTCCAAGGACCCTCTTGACCACCTGGAGACCTTTAAGGCACTCATGCATCTACAGGCTGTCCCAGATGCTATCATGTGTCGGGCTTTTCCCATCACCCTAAAGGGGTCGGCCCGGGTCTGGTTCAATAAGTTGAGGCCCGTTTCTATTCTTGACTTCGATGAGTTAAGCAGGAAATTTATCGGACACTTTATTGCCGGGCGGAGACATAGGAAGCCCGCCACCTACTTGCTAAACGTCAAACAAGATAAAGGAGAGTCGCTTCGAGATTATATAAGCCGGTTCAATAATGAGATGCTACAGGTTGATGAGGTTAATGATAACGTAGCAGTGATAGCCTTCATGGGAGGATTACAGTCTTCTAGGTTTCTTTTTTCCTTAT